>CM029637.1:29269716-30469716 GCA_017311315.1 Dendrocalamus latiflorus | reverse complement strand
TAAAATTACACTATAAGTAGTTATTTGTGTTTTTTCTAAATTATTCAATTAAAAATTAAAAAAAATAAAAAATCGTTGTATCATCATCAACAATGCAAAAAAATAAGAGAAAAAAAGAAACAAAACCAAAATAAGCCGAAATAAGAGGCCAACTTATTATAAGTAGTTTCTGGTTTAAATAAGTCGAAAACTAAAAAATTCGAAAACTGAACCCATTTGAAGCGGGGCCTTAGAGGGGGCCACAAAACATTCTCCTAGGGATGAGGGCATGAGAGGAATATTGTTTCACTTCCTTGTTGATGCATTGGCGACTCTATTGAACAAGCTATCCACTGCCCTCATTGTAGGTCCTGTAATTTTCGGTTTTGCTTGATGACTTATAGTTGTAGCGGATGGTTTTTGACTCTAGAGTGAGTGCTTATGCGAACGAACCGAATACTGATAAGTTATTTCAAAAAAACTATCCCAATAAGTTGTTTCAAAAAGTGACAGAGAAACTGTTTTGTTTGTTTGTTTAGAAAAACCATAAACCATAAGACATAAGTTATGAGCTGAAAAAATTGACGCCTAATGTGCTCAGGAGGATATATGATATGCTACATTTGGGCCTGTGAAACCATACGCCGGCAGCCCTGCTCAAAAGGGCTTATTTTAAGTGGCTTTTAGCTGAAAATCACTGTACCTGGCTGAAAAAACACTGTAGCTGATGGTGACTTATTTAGCGTAATTAAATTTTAAAAATTCAAAAATAGAAAAACAGATTAGCCCGTCACAGACAGTACAAACGAATACAGGGAAAAAAATAGAACTGACAAAAAAACTAAAAAAAACCAAAAAAAGACGAAATTGTTGAATAGTGAAAAATAAGCCAGAAGCTCAAGCCGAAACGAGCGGGGCTAATTTGTTGTTATCTCCAAGATAATAGTAGTATCAGCCTAAGGATTGTTGTTATCTCCAAGATAATAGTAGTATCAGCCTAAGGATATGTGGGGATTATATAAGCATGTTCTTGTTCCCATGATTCACATCATTGCTACAGCATTTATGATAAAGCGACAAACTTTAAGGAAAGTTCTGCCATATTTCTAAACAAATGGAGTTAGATCACTACATGATTATTGATCTAAGCTATAGGCTATTAAATACTGGTTTTCTCTAGTCTGTTTCTCAGGTTCTTGGTTGATGATCTGTAACTATCTCAATTCTCCATCCACCTTGTTTTCTTCTCTACTTGTGTGCTATGGCCTCCACTTTGTCTGCATGTTGTCCTTGCTTCACCCTCATGCCATTTTAAGGATTGTTAGTGCCACTCCAACGAGATGGGTCATTGTTAGTTGCATGGAGCCTAGTTGCTGCATTCCATAAATAGTGGTGCAATGACTTCCTTTCTACGTGTATGTCTCTTTCACCTATGCTCCATATGCATGGATATGGTTGGGGATGTCCAAGCCTTTGGCCTTTCGAGTTCCTTTAGGGCAATCGCTACCTAAACTTGCAGCTCTTTGCACTTGTTCATTTATATGTGGGAGGTGTGAAGCTACTTGCTACGAGAACATATGCAAATGTGCTACTATGCTTTCCTTGATTTCCATCACACTTCTCTTTTTGGATGCTCTTTAACCAAGCACACTGCTTTCATGCATCCACTTAGGACATCCGGAGTGAAGGCTACCATAAGGTGGTTGTCTTAAAAGAGAGAATAGTGTCACATCAGCTGAAGCTGTCATATCAAATTGGGAGTATCTAGACATCATCCGGATATTTTCTACCTAATTATCATCCAAATTTATGATCTTTAAATTAGAAATCAAGGGGTCTCTTGTTTTTTAAGAGGGGAGATTTTTTTCAAGGGGGAGAATTCATGGCCATTGGATCTCTAATCCAATGGTTCTTAATCTGGATGATAGTTAGGAAGAAAATATCCGGATGATTTGCATGTTAAAAAGTTCTTTTAGCTTCAAACACAGAGTCTTAAACTTCAAATATAGCGAACGGGCCTCTAGCCTAGCGGTTAGAGCGCTCTAGTAGCACCCCTCATGTCCTGGGTTCGACTCCTGCTGGGAGCGAATTTCAGGCTGGGGGGAAAAAATCCCCTCGCTTGCCCCATAAGCCAAAGCACAGGTCTAAAGGCTGGCCCAGGTCGTTGGTCGCGCCAGGTTGTTGGTCGAGGGATCACCCTGGATTGGTCGTTCTCACATGGGCTGATGCCGCTGTGTCAGGGTGAGGCAAAGGTTCGGGGATTTTCTCGATCTGCGTGAGAAGATCTTCTTCTTAATATAAGCCCGGGGGCTTCTTACCCCGCAGGTCGAGTTTTAAACTTCAAATATATGCATGTATAGTAGAAGGAAAAAGTGGTCTGACTGGAAAGTAAGAGGAGGCACCAACTGGCCCTCATTTCTCCTTAGGCACCCGTAGCTCGGGAAAGCTCCTCTCACATCAGCTGAAGCCACCACTCTCGTCCTCTCTCTCCTCCACCGAAACGCGCCTCCGACGTGGCACCGCGGGGCTACTATCTACGTCTGCTTGTCAGTACTTTCTGGTTGCGGAAGAATGCAAGTTCTTGAGATGGCATGGCTTGCAGAGAGTACCTGACGTGTAAAGTTGCAAGAGCACTGCAATGTTTTCTCATAGTAGAATTGATGCTATTTAAATGCAAAATGTGTGTACACACACAATTTTCACCACAACAGTGCTAAAGAAAGTGCCACCGCAGCTTTTTTTTTATATATAGTAGCAAAATGTCACCGCTCACCACAACCACTAATAATTATCTGCACGAATCTAGCCTAGTCTGCTAGCGTACATCTGCTGAGAACATAATAGTACGTAGGGTCTGTAAGTAGCTAGATCTATACATTCGAGGGTGCTCTCTAGATGTCTCGTGAAAATGTGAAGTTATACGCCAAAGTTAATTAGCGTACACTGTTTATTAATGCATGCCAGGATGATATGCATGTACATTAGTGTAACTAACTAGGCAAATTAATGGGCCGGATTCGGTTGGATTTTGACTTTGATTTATCATCTTTTACTATAATAACTAGTTTTTAAATAATATATCTTTTTAAAACAAGGTTTTTAGTATATTGTAGTAGATAATATATCAAATTCAGATATATCAACCAAAATTATATACGACTATCTTCTTTTGCGTATCATCTCTCACGAACAGTCACAATTTAAAAATTATAAGCTAAAATTCAAAACCATATAAAAAAACCAGATGTAAGAAAACATCGTCTGAGCAGACCATGCGTGCATGCATGAATTGAAGGAGAATAAAGAACTCAAATGCTATGCATTTGAACTACCCTATATACTAGCCGTACCATATCCACTACATAGGGTAGATTGACGCATACAGCGTAGGTTGGTAGAGTTTTCGTTTAAACAACTTGGCTAAGACTCAGCTCATTCCACATTAAACTTGTGATTTCTAGCTTATTTTTTATTATTCATAGATTTTGTCTATTTTTGGTTTTTGGCTTTTTAAAGTTTTTTTGTCAGTTTTTTTCTGTATTCGTTTGTATTGTCCATGATGGACTAACCTATTCTTCTATTTCTATTTTTTTTAAATTTAGTTACGTCAAATAAACCGTCATCAATTACAATGTAATTTTAGCCAGATACAGTATAATTTCAGTCATAACTCAGCTTATTCAATCTAACTGAACGACACATAAATGGTAACTTGTGTCCGATTGATTTTGCGCACAAGCCAACCCTACACACACATGCTCTTAATTTGAAAACGTTGAACAGAAGCATCCCTGTCTCGCACGATATTAGTCAACAAACTGCAGAAGTGGAAACGCGGTAGAATGCAAGAAAGTTAGGTGGTGATCGGTTGGGCTGTGGCTTATGGCTTATTTTACTGTACCTGGCTGAAATTACACTGTAGCTGAAGGTGGTTTATTTGGTATAATTAAATTTAAAAAAAATTAAAATATAAAAAATGGGTTAGCCCATCACGTGTAATGCAAATGAATACGGGAAAAAAAGAACCGGTAAAAAAACTCAAAAAATCCAAAAAAAAGAAAAAGACGAAATTTAGGAATAGTGAAAAATAAGTCAGAAGTCGAAGCCGAAATGATCGGGGCCTTAAATTAAGGAATTTTAGTCAAACAGTACACATGCACTTAACCCACTCGTCGATCTAGTGAATCCCACGATATTGTACCTAGACGTGCACATCTCAAGTTTTAAAGTGAGAAGTAGAAGTACATACTCTCAAAAGTGTGTGTATATATTAGCAATCGTATATATCCACACTGCCTCCCTGCGTGATGATCGATCGAGTGGTTTGGTTGCACGTACGCACGGGCGGGCAAACGGCACGCGAACCGCGTCATCATCAGTGGCACGTACGCATAATCGGTTGGTGCACGTTGACTCGGCGCACTGTTTCATCGTCAGCGGTCGAGCTGCGGATCGATCAATGGCGGCCGTGCGTCCATCCCGGCCGTGCGTCCATCGACGATGAGCTATAGCTGGAGACTTGATGTCTAAGCAAGTTAAGCCATTTGGGATGCGTGGGTGACCAGACCACCCCCGAGGACAAATGTGCCAACCACCGTGCTACATGATCGATCCATCGCCATAGCTTAGCTCCGCGATGGAGATTGGAGAGAGGCCTGCCACTGTAGCTAACAAGTCTTCCCCACCCTCTCTGTATATAACGTATCTATATATACACACAGGTCCACGTTGCCATTAGTAACTTAGTACTGAAATAATCATAGCGCTATGTGTATGTATATAGGAAAAATACCTTTTACTCCGGGTATAATTACACTCATCTCTAATATACCACCTAAACAAATTTGAAATACTCTTTTATCATTTTAGGTATACTCGTATACTAATTATAAGATACTCTAATGCGAACCACATGAAAAAATTGCGAAGGAATCCATAGTCTTTAGCGTATTTTGTAAATACCTTCATATACGCACATAAAAAGGAGTATGTCGAAAAAAAATACATATCATATCTGAAAAATTGTTCATACCATCTAGATGGTCTTAAATACTCGTATACTATACGTACATACCCTCCGTTACATGAGATACTCTCTACGTCGATACTCCAATGTGACTTGTTGAAAATTTTTGACCAGAATCCTTTATTTTTGCTATATACATTTTCTCATGTATAAAAGGAGTAAATACATAAATTATGCTATAAAAAGTCAATTTTGATGAAATTTTTCATGAAACTCACTTTGGAGTATCTTATAATAATTATTATAGTATACTCAACAACACCATTAGAGAGGTATATTAGAAGTGGAAGTACGTACTCCCAGGAGTATAGAACCATTTTTTCATATATATATATATATATATATATATATATATATATATATATATATATATATATAATAATAATAATTAACTGGGACACCATGATACATGGGCACCATGATCTAAAATAGGTATTTCTCCTATATAATATTCTACTTCTGGGTGTAGTTACTCCCACCTATGATATACCACCTAAACAAAATTAACATGCTTTTTATAATCTTAGATATACTCATATTCAAATTTTAAGATACTTCAATGCTAACCACATAAAAACATTTCAAGAGAACATATAGTTTTTGGCATATTTTGCTAATACATTCATATTCGTACATAAAAAGAGGTATGTTTAAAAGCCTGTACATAACATCTTAAAAAGTATACATACAACCTAAATAGCCTTATATACTCATATACTACATATATATACCCTCCGTTGTATGGGATACTTCATACTTTGCGAGATACGGTATAGAGAGTAACTACATCTGAGAATAGAATATAGGCTTTACACACACACACACACACACACACACACACACAGGAAAATAGTTCTATACTCTTAGGAGTATGTACTCCCACTTCTCGTATACCACTTAAACGAATAAGGTATACATCTTTATCCTTTTGAGCACACTCTAATAATATTATAAGATACTCTAGAGTAAGTTCTATAAACATTTCAATAATTGTTTACTTTTTATAGCATAAGTTATGTATGTACTCCTTTTATATATGAAAAAGGGTACATTGCAAAAATAAATGGCTCCAATGAAAATTTTCAATCATATCGCATTGGAGTATCTTAGTATTAGTATCTAAGTATACCAAAAGTGATACAGATATATAACATATTTGTTTAAGTGGTATATTAAAAGTGGGAGTATGTATTCCCGGGAGTACAAAAAAAGCTTTCTAGGAGTACGTGCTCCCACTTCTTATATACCGCTTAAATTATATTGTTATAATGCTTTATCCTTTTGAGTATATTCTAATAATTATTATAAGGTACTCCAAAGTGACTTCCATGAAAAATTTCATTAAAGTCCACTTTTATAGCATAATTTATGATATATTTCTTTTATATATGAAAAGGGTATATAGCAAAAATAAAGAACTTCGTTGAAAAATTTTCAACTAAATCGCATTGTATTATCTTAAAATTAGTATTTAAATATACCAAAAGCGATAAATAAGTATAACGCATTCATTTATATAGAATATTAGAAGTGGGAGTACAAAAAATATGTATGTGTATATAAATACACATACATATATATATATATATATGTGTGTGTATACACATACTATATATATGTATGTATGTGGGTGTATATATTCTTTATTCTCGGAAGTACATACTCTCACTTTCAATATACCACTTAAACAAATGTGCTATATGTTTTTATCATTTTCAGTATACTTAAATATTAATTATAAGATACTCCAATGCAATATAGTTGAAAAAAACTTCATCAGAACCCTTTATTTTTGCTATATACCCTTTAGCATATATGAAATGAGTATATACACAAATTATGCTATAAAAGTAGGTTTGGATGAATTTTTTCATATAACTCACTTTAAAGTATCTTATAATTATTATTAGAGTATACTAAAAAAAGAGGTATACGAACATAATTTAAAGTGCTATATAACAAGTGGAAGTACATGCTCGTAGGAATATAGAATCATTTTCATACACACACACATACATACATACATATCCACACACTCTCTCTTGTGTTCCAGTGTATGTGTGTGTCTCTATGGGCCGTACATACATACGTTTGCTAGCTTAGCTAGGGTGAGCACGTGTTTGCTGCCTAGGGAGAAGGCGAAGTACGAATGGTAATGCAACAATCTAACTTCCATGCAGAAAATGATTTGTAGAGGGCGTCCGTCCGAGTGTACATGCATAAGGCTGCTAGCAGCTAGGGATGGCAATGAGGTGAGGGATCAAAGGGGAAGCCTTTGCAGCCTTGCCCCACCCCCCGCCCCTCTAAGCCTCCCGAGGGAGATAGCCCCCCGCCCGAGTCCCCGTGGGGATCCGTCCCCGCGGGGGATAAAAAAAGACTAAATTTATTTTTAAAAACAATAGTTTGATTTTATTTATTAATTTATAATTACTTAAGCATATTTTTTAAAAATATAGCTTCAAAATATATATTCCAATATATAAATTCAAGTTTTTGTCTAAATATACAAGAAAAGGATACAATATCACATATTAAAAAACTATAATCTATAATTAAAATATTTATTTTTATTTTTGCCGAGTCCCCGTGGGGCCCGCGGGGGAAGGATGACACCCGTTCCCACCTCACTAGCATAGCGGGGCCCTACCCCGTTCCCCGTGGGGGGAGATCTGTTGTAATATTTGCGGTATAAGCAAAGATATAAATATAATTCCAATATAATCATATAAGCACATCAAAGACATCAATTCATATATACAGGACATAACAAGTATATAATCATATGAATTGAACATTTCATTCATGGTATATGACATATTCAGTAATAGAGACAAATCTACTCTAATCATGAATATGTATGTCAAAGTATAAAGCATGTATCAATTAAGACTAGCAATAAGCTCAAGTTTAATTGATAATTTGTGCTCTCAAATGTAGGGTTGCACAATTTTAAACTTGGCCGTCCCGCTACTAAATCATATAATTTTCACAGATTGGTTATACCAAATTAGCATTCAATCCTTGAGCTCTTAAAACTATACAATCTCAAGATTCAGATTATATCTAACACATGTGAGCATTCGGCCAGCAGCCAAGGTTCTGCTAAAGCAAGAGTTCAAACACATATAAAATGTCCTTTTGCAGTAACTGAACCAAACTTATTTAGCAAAATAAGACTTTTAACAGATCTGCAATAGATATGAGAATTTTCTACAGGCTAAGGAGAGCTCCAACCAAGCCACACATGTACAGTATGTCTTTGTCTAGAAGATATCAGTTAAGCTCACAATTAACAATAACCACAGACAATAAGCGACAGTAAGAAGAGCTCAAAGATAGAATCTACCAATCTCAATATATGATTTCATTTATCATTGAGCAACAATCCAATCCCACTGCAATCTAAGTCTCCCAGTACTAGATATCAAATAGAGATTATGAATCTAGCACAGCACACAAAGATTGCAAATATAAGTGACTGTTTTACTCACAAGACCGGCAATACTCGAAATTGCCGAGAAGATCAGGGCTAGGCACGCTTTGGCGCTGTCCCAGAAAACCTATTGCCCCCCACACCACCGTGAGAGAGGTCAGTAGGCACGGAGATACAAAGCCCTCTCGCCGGAGTGAAGCACACGCCGACCGAGTCGAGGTAGAGGTACGCCGCACAAGCACAGGGGAGGAGCCAGCCAAGCACCTCGCCGGAGAACACCAGGAACCGAAGTCACCACACACCACAGGCAAAAATCAAAGAGAGGGAGAGAGCACTTTCCTTCGGATGCCTCAACCAAAAGAGCCGGCCGCCATTTATAGCCAAGAGAGAGAGAGGGGATAAGCACTCGGCGGCGCCATCAACCGCCGAGACCGAGTCTCGCGCATCACCACCGCACCTCACCAACCGGATCTGGGAGCCGAGTCAGCCGGGAAGAGGAGGAGCTCCGAACCCAACGGGAGAGAGAGAGAAGCGCGAGTCGCACGGGAGAGCGGGTCGCGGGGAAGACTGGGCCGCCGAAGAGCCGAGTCACCGGGCCCGCCGAGCCTGCCTCTCTCCGCTGCGCCGCCCTCCGGAGTCGCCGCCGCCTTCTCCGCCTCATGCGCCCGCCCGCTCGGTCTGGGTCACGGGGAGGCCGAAGCCTCCTCCCTTTTGCCTCTCTACGGCCCACCGACAGGTGGGCCCCTCTTTCTCTTTTTCTTTTCTTTTCCTTTTATCAAATGGGAAATTACCCTTTTGCCCTTGGTATATACAACAAGATCATCCCCTGCCCCCCGTTCCCCATGGGGATATTCCCCGCGGGTCTTGCCCCCACGGGGGAATTGCCACCCCTACTAGCAGCCTTTGTCAAATGAAGAGTCTATCTATATTAGTTTCTATTTTTGGTTTCTACTCCTAGAAGTAAAATATAATACAAATATACTAACTTATATAAGCTGTTTTTATCGGCCACTACTATTCATCAGCCACTATTTTTCACTTTTATATATTATAACATACTTTGTATTTTATTATATTACAATTCCATAAGTCGCATGTCGATTCGAATATTGTAGTGCCTTTGGTTGCACCGTCTTTCTTATATCATATATTACTATTCATCAACCACTTATATCAATCACTACTATTCATTAGCTATTACTATTCATCAGTCATAGGTAAAAACTATTAAGTATAAGCTAATATAAACAGACGCAAAGGGCTTTCACGCGATGGGAAAGGCACTGGCTAGCTAGCTCGCCCGTCGGATGTTCCTGTCAGGGAAGGCCGCCCGGACGGCATGTGGTGCCATCCGCATGCGTTTGGCCACATGCCAACAACGATCGATCGATCGATGCGCGCGCTCACCGCCCGTATTCAATCATGTACTAGAACCGGAACCACCCCAGCCGATCGATCGACCCAGGTGGGGTGAGGTGAGTTCAGTTCTATCGGATAGCATCGAAACTGCATCTCAAATTTTCAATACCATGTGTGAGAAGAGGATTACACGAATTCCATATTTCCATGTGAAAAAAAACCGCACATGTTTGGTCCGGCCGTATGGGTTATATTATAACTAGTAGTGCAGGCCGATTAAGATGGTGATCATTTATGTATTGGTTGTTGTAGTGTAGTATTGGTTTTGTTGCATAATATTAACTGACTATTCTCAGTTTAACAAAATGCTTACAAAACCATGCTTTGACAGTTTAAATGAGAACGTCAAAAAACAAGAGGAGGGGGGGGGGGGGGGGGCAGTGGCGGAGCCAGGATTTCGACTTTGGGTATTCCCATTCCCACATAAAAAAAATCCAATTCATAGATTTAAAATATAGTTCAGAGTAGTACGTTATCGATAATTAAAGTCACAAAAATAGTCAAATAACAAATTGTTCCGCTCTAAAATATGCATGAAACAAATTAATAAGTAATAAAGAGAACTTACAAAATACTATAATGTTGCTTTAACCTTGCGATTCTTCATGGCTTGGAAGCGGTTGATGATGTCTTTGTCCTTAACTTGTAGAAAGAACTCCCGCTCAATAAATGTAACCAAACAATCATTCAAGTATTAATCCCCAATCTTATTTCTCAATTTGTTCTTCACATAATTCATGACAGAAAAGACTCTTTCAACACTTGCAGTTGCTACTGAAAGCACTAGCACCAATTTGAGAAGCCTGTAAACAACTTCATGTCTAAGATGCTTCTTTGTTTCAACAAGCTTAATGGAAAGCTCAGCAAGACTTCTCACATTTCTAAACCTTTCATCAGTGCGCATATCAGTAATGTACAAATTGAGTTGAGGAGGAAGATTGAGAAATCCTTAGGATAAAATCCAGCAAGCTTAACCAATTTGTCTTTGTCAAAAGCAGCAAATGAATCAATAGGACTGAATGAAGCCATGCAAATAAGCAATTCTGTGTTTATAGGCTTCTTAAATTGGTGCTAGTAGGCTAGAATAGCGAAAATATCACAGAATACATCATTATACATTTATATATATAAGTATACATACATATATACTACAGATTACACCAAAAAAGTTGGGTATTCCCGGGAATACCCAGGAATACCATTGGATCCGCCCATGGGGGGGGGGAGATTTCATTTGTTGTTTGTGGCGAACACAAGTTACCACATAATTAAAGCACGTAGGCATGTTGTTGTGCTAAGTACTACATAATTAAAGCACGTAGGCATGTTGTTGTGCTATCAACTTAGCCATAGTCTTAGGCCCTGTTTCTATTGTCTTCTACTTCTAACTTCTATTTGAAGATATCAAAAGTCAATATAAATATTTGGTTTCTCAAAACAATTTCTTCACTCCTCTCGCTCCTATAGTGGCTAATAAATAAAAGTGCATTATGTAAGAAAGACGGTGCAACAAAAGACACTACAATATTCGAACCGCCATACGACTTACGAAATTGTGATATAGCAAAATATAAAGTACGTTACAATATGTGAAAACATATATTGTAGTGGCTAATAAATAGTAATAGCTGATAAAAGCAGTTTATAGAAGCTGAGATGTTTATATTGACTGTAACTTCTAAAAATACAACACAATATAAACAGATCCTTAATTTCCATGGAGTAAGATGAAAAGAATGTCCCTGACATGCCGAATTTGCATGCAGGAGCGTACTATTACGTACGATTGTTACGATTTGATGTACCGATTGATGATCATATCGGGCTCATTAATACTTGCCGGCGAGCAACAATAACGAAATAGCAGCGAAAATGATTGCGGTTCAGAGTAGAAATGCTTTAATTTCGGCAACGTTCTCCCACTTCGACCTGTTAGCTGATATGGTCCGAAATTCTGCTGCGGGTTTGTACATTGATCGCGATAGCTGACGAATTTGATGTGGACAGTTGTACCTTAGATACCGGGAATTGGCAGGTACGTACTACACGTACAGCCTACGTGTATATATACGCATGCTGAATCGGCACGTACGTTTCGGTTGTGATATCTGGTGTATTAATTGATCTCGGACTCTCAGACTTCTATTTTAGTTCAGATTTTTTTTCATGTAGTAATTATAAGCTTACTAAAGTCAGGGTATTAATTTAGAAGAATTTTAGAGGAGTCTTAGAAGGAAAATAAACAATCAACAGAACAATTCTCTGACAAAATTCAGCTTGAATCAATTTACGGCACCATCAGAGCAGCCCCGATAGCTGAGCTGAGATCAAAACAAGAACAACAAAAAAACAGTCGATTTTTCCTTTCTTCTTCTTTTTTTTCTCGAAGCTATCCCGTATTCCCATTGCCACGATCCTCTCGCTTACGTAACACGCGCTTAGGACAAACATGTGCCAATATAACGTGTCATGCATCGCAAGATTCGTATATATGAACTCGCCCGCCAAAAAAAAAAAAAAAGGTGTGTGCCTGGGACAAGGTCGCGAACAAAATTCTTCCGGTGGAAAAGCACTCGCATCGCACGCACGCTGGGCCAACGTTTTCAACTCGCATCTCCCCTGCGTTTCTTCTACATGTTCATTATGCTCATGCCACCGCAAGTCTCTAGGAGGACCCAATCCCAAAAGCCGTCCCATTCACCTTGGTCAGAGTGGTGACACGATCGGCTGTGGTCCGAATTGATGCTGAATTTGTCCCGTGGATGCTGCGGTGGACACGTACGCTACGCATGCATCATTGGTAAAATTTTCGCATGGAAGTTTTATGTTCTACGGATCATGATAGACTCGGCTCGACCATGGATTTTCATATTGGACAGACTACTGCAGAACAGCGGTCAATCCAAGGTGTCTCGGACCTCTTGGTGCTTATCTACCATAGCTAACTCGCTGACAGTGTAGGTCACTGATTTCACCTGTTGCCCCAAGCCTACCAAAATTCTCTGCCTATTAAACGTTTGAGGTCTTTATGAACTGGCCATATCTTTGTGGAGGCGGACAAAACTTGCCTGAAAGTGTGAGTGGTTCAGCTGATACGCCAGAATGGAATAACTCTGAAGCTGCAAGCTGAAACAGTAGCCCAGGCTCCAAACCAGCTGATGCTACGACTGTTGCTTGTTGGTAATGGGTCTCACTGTTCTCCAGTCCTCGCGGCGCCACTTTGCTTCATCTGGAAGCTAAGCAGGTCCGGATGAACGATGCTGACAGTTACGGGAGTGGATACATCGCATCAATGACGAACATTTGCGCCCAAATGAAGTGTATGTGTTGCATTGTTCGGCAAGACTTTTCCAAGCACGAGCCAAACTGGTCGTGGGAAGGCATCTAAACTGCAATTTTGATTTGTGCCTGCTGAATACGACTTCCACCGGCTATTTACTTTCGAGTCACTTGCGGTAACTGGCCGGGTTAGCTTTCTTTGTTGTGTATGTTAAACCAGTAATGACACTGCAGGTTTGGTCAGAATATTAGTAACATTTTACTGGGAGACTGGAACGAGATATAGCATCTAGCAGTCGGGCATGGCACATCTCACTATCGTCACTGAAGAACAAAATTGACGGACCAACCAACCCAAAAGGACAAAACTACCGGACATATCAAGTTGCTGGACCGAAGAACCGAATATGACGACTAGAATCTAAAATATTTTGTTTCAAGATTGTTACAGTCTTTCACTCCAATAACTACAAAAATTAGAGTCTAATCACCTTCAGAAAATCTTCAAGAAAAATCAAGATAAACAGGACTTAACACCTCAGAGCGGTACTGCCGCCATATAAGTGCGGTACTACATTTCCCTTAGATGAACACAAGAAATTCAGCCCAAACAAAATTAAAAAAACACACAACTTTAACAAAAAAAAAGGTCTAAATAACTTGAAATTTCACACCTTGCTTAAAATCTTATGAACCTATTTCAACTAAGAATTGCAAGAATCCATGTTAAAGTTCAAACACTTTTCAAGAACAAGATTGCACTAAAATCGGACAAAAACCAAAAACGAGTAATATGACTTGCTTGTGTGTGGAGGACCAAGATGGCTCTAGATATATTCTCACATATCACAGTAAGCAAGAACACCAAGGGAATCGAGGCAAAAACAATTGGATTAAGAAAACACTCGGAAATGTTAAATTCAAGTAAAACCGAGCAACTTTATAAATTTACCAAACCTAATTTCTAGATGGATGGGGATTGATTTTCATGATATATCTTTATCAATTACTTGTTCTTGGCATCCAACAACATCAAAAAGGGATAGATAAGATCAAAATCAACTAAATCAAGAGCAAATTAATCAAAATAAGAAAGATCCATGGAGATGAATAAAGTTGATATATTGCTACTTGAGGATAAATATTTTACAACCACTCCACTCAGAACATAAGAGACCACACCACAACACTCATATTTCTCAAAAACCCTAACCCTAGAACACTTAGCTTCAATGAGTAAAACTAGGATGGTTAGATAGTTTTCCAGCAAGTCCCCACCCCAATCAATTAAATAAAGGCAACCAGCCCCATCTAATCCTAATGGATACTATCTATTTAACACAAATTGGAAAACCCATTAACCCCATACAACACAAATCTTACTCATACATTGCACTTATGCATGTTTTTTAAAGCACATAAACTCGAATCCGCTAAGTTCTTAGCATTTGATCTAATTTAATCTTCGCAATTTCTCCTTGATCTAAATCGCTTCCTAAGCACCGGGCAAGTACCATAGTTTTGATCTAAGATAGTTTTCGGTATTTTGGTCAACTTACCAAAATACTATTTTTTGGCCCGATCTTAATCTTTTCTTACAAGCAAGGTCATGCTTACCACATGTAGGTGCATGACTAGCTTGCTATGCGTTGACAAGTCTCTCACGTTTTGGTTCCATCAGACCACGCCTCACTTACACTAACTAAGCCACATAGTGCAACTCGTCACTCAAACTTTCCTTCAATATTTCCCGCTTTCCTTGTACCATACTTGAACTCAACCATATCACATGGTATCCTTGATCATGCTAGGCCTCAGCTCCTACATAAGCGTAGTTCTGATCTTCGTCGTTGACCATGATTGACTCTAAGTATCACTGCACATCTAAAGACTAAGAAATTGTTTTCGAGCACAAACTCTTTATAACTTGACCCATGTTAGTCAAAACATCCTTTATGCAATACATATATACTGACCTAAGTCAATCCAAATCAATCAATAACTCAATTTCCCAAAATCTCAAGAATTTTCCATCTGGGGCTCTTTGAAAAATTGCAACCGGTAAGTAATCCGCGGAACTACTGGCCAGTGGTATGACCACTGCGGTCATGTTGCTCTTAGCGGTCTGACCAGTACCACATGGTGCAACCCGTCGCTGAAACTTTCCTTCAATATTTTTCGCCTTCCTTGTACCATACTTGAGCTCAGCCATCTCACATGGTATCGTCAATTGTTGTAAGCCTTAGCTCCTCCATTGTAACATCCTGAAAATAGGATGTTCTAAAATGTGAAAAATCTAAAACTTTTTCTTGCATCATGATTGTCATTCGAATTTCTTCTAAAATCTTATTTGGGCTTTTCCTAAATTTGTTCTATGCAAAATAAAATAAGGAGAAATACATAATAAATATAAATAATAATACTACTAATAATAAAAGGATGGAAAATTGGAAACAGTGAATTGTGAATTCAAAATCCAAAAGCTTAAATTCAAATTTAATTCATTGAAACAAAACATGAATTAGAGTAAAATAGAAAGGAAAATTATGATCAGGAAGTTGATTTGAAAAAGAAAATTCAAAATAGGGAATTCAAATTATAAACCAACTTCAAGTTAAGCTCACATTCAAATTAAGTTCAAATCAAAAGTTAGAATACAATTTCAAATCCCAATTAAAATGAAAATGCCGCTCAAATATGAATTGCTTTCGAGCCAGCCTTTTCTTCCTTTTCCCTCCCTCGGCCCAACAACTATCCGGCCCAACTGGCCTGCCTCCTCCCAGGCTCGGCCCAGCCGCCCCTTCCTCTCCTGCTCTGCTCTAGCGAGCATCGGCACAGCCATGCCCGTGCTGTGTACATGTCGCGCCAGGCGCGCTGCCACGTGCACACTTGTGCCCTGATCGTGTCACTTCGAGCCTGTGCTCCCGACGCGACCGTGCCAAGCCATGCATTGCGTGTGCTAGCCATGCCACACGCGTTGCGTCGCAATGTTTTACTGTGTCGTGAGCAACACGACAACCTCACTACAGCCGCAATGGTTGACCACCGTCATCGCACGCCCATGCCCTGCGCCAACTACTCCCATCGCATCGCCAGCACCCTACCACATGCATGACGTGCACTATGCTTGCATCAAGCCTGTCATGTCACTATGTCAGCCACGCCAGCGTCAAGCCCTGATAGCCACCGCACATCACGCCGTCTCGCTGTGACTCATGCTGTGCGTCACCCTCATCCACCTCGGCTATTTAAACCATCGGGTTGCTCTCCATTTCCCTATGCCTACCCTGTTTCCCCCCAGCTCATCTTCCACCTTTCCGGCCTAGTCCACAACTTCTTCAGCGTCGGTTGTCTCCTTCGCTTCGCCGTTCCGACCAACACGGTGGTTCTATTTCTTATCTCCTCGCGTCAAAGCATGTTCCCAGCCACGACATCCGTTTCCCCTTAACTAATTTCATGATTCCTCCACAGGAGCCACCAACACCCTGTTCTTCTCCAATGCTGGCTGAAATAGCCACCATCGATGCCATCCTACCCTCATCGAGCTCTGGCCTGATTCATCTTTCTTTGAAGCACCTCGGTGACCCCCTCTAGCTAACCCAAGCACCAGCTCCTCCCTCTGCTCCTCCAGTAAGCCACCACTATGAGCCACAACTCACCTTGGCCTTCACAGCCAGCACCGGTATGTCCCTTGTACCCTACTCAGGCTCATGCACACCTCCCATTCTTTTCCTGTCACTCCAGTCGCCACCGCCCTACTCCTCCCTTACGCCTGGCCACCATGTCTCATTGCCGGCTCTAGATGTATTCTCACATGTCATAGCAAGCAAGAACACCAAAGGAATTAGGGCAAAAATAAATGAATCAAGAAAACCCTCGGAGAGGTCAAATCCAAGTAAAAGTGATCAACTTCATGAACTTGCCAAACATAATTCCTAAATGGATGAGAATTGATTTTCATGATACATTTCATCACTTACTCATCCTTGGCATCTAGCAACATCAACAAAGGACAGAAAAAAAATCAAAATCAACCAAATCAAGAGCAAATTAATCAAAACAAGAGAGATATATGAGAGATGAACAAAGTTGATATACTGCTACTCGAAGATAAAGGTTTTAAAGCCACTCCACTTGGAGGATAAGAGAGTATACCACAACACTCATACTTGGCTTCAATGAGTAAGGGTAGGATGATTGGATAGTTTTCTAGCAAGTCTCCATTCTAACCCGTTAAATAAAGGCAACCGGTCCTATCTAATTCTAATGGATACTATCCACTTAGCATAAATCGAAAAACCCCTTAACCCCATGCAACACGGGTCTTACTCACACACTGTACTTATGCATGCTTTTCAAATCACATAAGCCCGAATCCGCTAAGTACTTAGTTTTTGATCCAACTTGATCTTCTCAGTTTCTCTTTGACCTAAACCGCTTTTCTAAATGCCGCAGTTTTGATCTAAAGTAATTCCTGGTATTTTGGTTAACTTACCAAAATACCATTTCTTGATCCGGTCTTAATCTTTCCTTGGAAGCAATCATCATGCTTGCTACATGTAAGTACCCCACTAGGTTGTCATGCGTTGGCAAGTCTCTTCCGTTTTGGTTCTATTTGACCATGCCTCACTTGGACTAACCAAGCCACATGGTGTAACTCGTCGCTCAAACTTCCTTTCAATATTTCCCACATTCTTGGTATCATGCTTGAGTTCAGCCATTTCACACGACATCCTTGATTATTCTGGGCATCGGCTCCTCCATGAGCATAGCCCTGACCTCGCCATTGATCATGGTTGACTCTAAGCATGTCTACACATCCAAAAATCAAGAAATCATTTCCGAACACAAGTCCTTCACAACTTGACACACTTAGTCAAACATGCTTTATGCAACACATATGTACTGACCTAGATCAACTCAGATCAACCCAAATCAATCTATGAATTAATTACCCATAATCTCAAGAATTTTCCATCTGGGCCTATCTAGAAAACAGCAACTGGTAAGTAATCCGCTATACTACCGACCAACGGTCTGATCGGCGCCATACTGACGGTCTGACTAACAGCATGACAACAAAACTGATAAAATACAAACTTTGCAAAATTCAAATATTCACTCTACAAACTTAACAATGGTTCATCACGATACTATCTTGAACCTTCCCACATGGTCCTTCACAAGTCTTTCTTTAGACAACTTTGACAAAATCAAGTTAGATGTCAACTCATTGATTTTTGTGTTGTCATGTATGGGTCTGTTCTTTTACGCTACGACTTATAACTTTTAGCCCTAATGCAAGTGCTCATACGAACAAGCCGAAAGCCAATAAACTGATAAACCGCTTTGAAACGGCTATAGAGAAACTATTTCATTTGTTTGTTTAAAGAAAATAATAAACCGTAAACCATAAACTAAAAATAACATAGCCACAATTTGAAGGGTGCTTCTATGCTTCAAAGAAAGTTACAGGGATCCAAAAAAACACTAATAGATTGACGCAGATCAGCTACCAATGCCAAACCCTCAATTGACAGTTGCTCTGAATCTGAAGTGTCTGCTATTTTCCTTTAGCATACAAATAGCATGCAAGATTTTTCCATATTTTTTTTTGTAGAAGAACAGGGCATCTCATCTAGAATATTGCACCTCAGGGTCTGATTGCACAAAGCGACACTTATGATTTCACCACATTACACACAGGCAGCTCCGTGTCCCTACTCCCTAGCTCACATTGTGGTGATTAAAAAAATATAAACTCTTCACGAAGAGCGAAACTGTACATGTATCAACTGACAAATACTTGCAAGAGAACATACAGCAACATTAAGAGTCTACAGAACTCGTGTTCACTAGATGCAGAACAGCATCATTTCCAGCCCTTTTAGCATTTCTGTACAATGATCACATGTCATCTACTAACAGTTCTCAAACACTAGAAGCTGGTACTCTGATGAGCCAAATTCAGAACTAGGTGTAACACAGCCTGCCATTCAAAAGAAACATGATATTGATTGATGTCTACCGTGGGATGCTGCCGCTTAGTTGCCAGCATTGATTCCAAAAATCCGAACCTTGTGCATGTTCGGTAGCTTGGCAACAACCAGCACAATGACTGCAAGGGTGTTGAGAAAGAGCATAGGATGTTGATAATCCGTAGTGTGCGAAGCTATCAAGTACCTGAAGAGGAATAGAGCCAACCCATAATTGATGCTGATGATCACTCAGACAGACAAAAGATAAGGGGCCAGCATATCAAGAGGTTGGGAATATAAGAGAAAAAAAAAGTGAATATTATGTTGTTATAGACGTGGGCCTTGGGCCACTTGGGTTATTATTAGGAATAAGAGATTGGGTTCTATTTGAGTTAGAGATTGGTTTCCTTGTAATAGAGATAGGGTTAGAGATATGATTGGAGTTAGATTCATCTGTTAGGAGGAGCCATCTATATAAAGGGGCTACCGCATGCTATTGTCAGGAAGCAGAGTAATAATAAAGTCTTCCCCGTCTAAAGTTCTCCTCTCTCTCCCTACGCCGACTCCATCCGGCCATCTTCTTGGTGGTGTTTACCCGTTATGAACTAAGGTTCATAACAGATTGGTATCAGAGCAATCGATCCCTTCCCACGACTTCTGCTACCATGGATTCTGCGATTCGCCCTACTGCCGAGTCGTTAGCCATGATAAAAGCTAGCGTCAACGAGATGGCCAGCATCAACAAGAAGATGACGGACAACTTTCTCAACATACAGGCCATCCTTGAGAGGATGGAAAATCGGATGAAGGAGCAACAAGAAACAAAGAGCAAGACACATCATCCAACATCATCCGATCCCCAACAACAGCCATCGCTACTGCCAGATCCCGACCACATCGCCGCAGCATCTCCTCTGCCGTCTCCGGCCAGCGCCTCAACCGCCGTCGTGGTCGCAGCAGGGTCTTCTCCGCCTTCCGCGCTGCCTCGCCAGATCCTCCGGGCCGGCTGGGCGCTCCGCCTGCCGCCACCGAGGGCCACCGCTCCAGATCCGGGCGTCCCGGACCTGGGTCTCCACCGCCGCGCTCGTTCCGACCCTTGCCGCTCCAACCGCCGTCGGGAACGCCGCCTTCCTGCGCCGCTGTACTTTGCCACCGCCGGCCGCCGTGCGGTCCGTCGACGCCGAGCCGTGGCCGCCACAGCCCGGGCCTCCTCCGCCTGCGTCAAGGCCACCCGCCCGGGCCGTCCCCGTCAGTATCGCCGCCGCCGCCGGCGTCCCCTCCGGCCGAATCGCAGCCGCGCTGCTCCGTCCGAGCCGCCAGCTCCGCCTCGTCGCATCCGCCGCCGCCGCCGGGTCTGCCTCCGCCCGAGCCGCCACCGTCGGATCCGCCTCCGCCCGAGCCGCCGCCGCCGGATCCGCCTCCGACCGCCGCCCGGATCCACTCCGCACCGGCCGCCGCTCAGCTGCAGCCGCTCCGCTGGCCGGACCGTCCAGCCCGAGATCTACCGCCGCCGTGAACCGCCGGAGCCGCCATCGCCGCCGATCTGCACCGGCCGCCGCTCTCCGCCGCCGTCGCCCCCGGATCCGCCGCCCTTCAGGCACCGCGTCTGACCGATGTGTCGGTCGGGCTAACCGACCGGGTAGTTAAGTAAGGAAAAAAAAACAACTTTTGCAGGCATTAGATACCCGAAAGCGCTACACTTCGTCTAGCCTTGTTCCGCTTGGATCTGGCTGGTCGTCTCCATCCGCTGCAGCATTCCGCCACCGTTCGTCTTCTACATCAGCATCGAAGGTCTTCCATTGACCGCCGTTTAGCAGCTCGAGGACAAGCTGCTTGTCTGGAAGGGGTGTAATGTTATAGACGTGGGCCTTGTGCCACTTGGGTTATTATTAGGAATAAGAGATTGGGTTCTATTTGAGTTAGAGATTGGTTGCCTTGTAATAGAGATAGGGTTAGAGATATGATTGGAGTTAGATTCATCTGTTAGGAGGAGCCATCTATATAAAAGGGCTACCGCATGCTATTGTCAGGAAGCAGGGTAATAATAAAGTCTTCCCCGTCTAAAGTTCTCCTCTCTCTCCCTACGCCGACTCCATCCGGCCATCTTCTTGGTGGTGTTTACCCGTTATGAACTAAGGTTCATAACATATGTCCATGTAAAATTGAAGGCTTCAGAGATTTAATTGACAGGTCAGGTCAGTTAAGGAAAACCAGATAATTGAACTACAGAAAATTCCTACAGTATCCTTATTTTGGAGAGTGAAGCTAATTTTATAGAAAACACACGAGTCCCAAGCGAAACTGATTTTTTAGAGCAAACTAGTCATAGTGTTTCCCAAAAACACTAACAATCAGAAGCATGTTAAACAAAGCATAAATGTTTTTTTTTCAAAAAGAAAAAGTTCGATGACAAAATTATCAGCCTAACATAAGGACCATATTGGGATTAATTTTCTCTTTTACATATCATGGATGTAAGAAGAAAATTATGTGTTAAGATTCCTCATCGGTATCATAGTAAACAAATAATAATACCACATGGAAAGCATGTACGTTTCTTTAAGAGCAGGTACAACCTAGCATGCCTGTTTGAAACAGGAGAGAAGCATGTGGAACGACCTGATGTAGTACATTAATATTTATGCAGAAGTTAAACCTAAAAAGATTTGGTAACAGACAATACAGAAGACACATGGAAAGGTCAGTCTGTATTTCATTGTCCTTAAATGATAACCAGTAACACGCCAAAATCGTTAGACACAAGGCATGACCAAAAACCCAATCGAATCTCAATGAAGACTTGTGTGGAGATGAAGTTATACTGTGCACGTTACCTCAGGACTCAGATTTTTATGTTTATGAGCTACAGCTAAAAACGGATTCCCTTATGCATGGCAAGAACTAACTTGAGATTCTATCTTCAAGTCCAAGAGCTATGCATTCTGCATATTTCAAGCCAACAAACTACTAGTTCGTGGAAATTACTTTGCGAAAAAAATTCTTCTCAATATAGCATGTATTGATTTGTCCATCATAATCCACAAAAAAAGGGCAATTTTAAAATTTCTTGGATGTCAAGTTTAACTAGTTTACTTGTTTGAACTAAATTTCGAATTGTAGTTGCCTTTTTTTGATGATAGTTTGATTGTAGATATATGCTGATTATATATATAGATTAGCAAAGTATGTGATCTAAAATAATTCAAAATTTTGAATTTGAGTATATTTTTTTCAAACTTATACGTTTCATTTGAATTATTATAGATGATTATATACCCTAAAACTGATATTTTCAAAAAATATACCCGAATTTAGATGGAATTGATGCATTTGAAATCATGGTGCCCCATATATATATATATATATATATATATATATATATATATATATATATATATATATATATATATATATATATATATATATATATATATATATAAATATATAAAAGACCTTCCATCCATGATTGATTTAGCATGCCTAATATATTATATACCATTGCACTAGCACGCATCTAAAAGCAATCCAAAGGCAAGGAGGCTGGGTATATATAAGCAGGCTTTCTCAGATGTTAGACCATTGTTCCAAATGAATCATATGTGGTCCTTGCTCACAAATTTCTCCAAACATGCAAGAACATTTGTTGACTAATTATTGTTCCCCAAATTATCACAATTCATACTTCGCAGAAATAGAGCAATGACCAATCCTTACAAATGTATACTATGCTAGTTTGATCTAGATATTAACTGGTGACCTTGCATAATTGATGAAACTACCTAGCATTTACTGACTGCACAGAATCAATCATTGCGTAAATATCCATCCATGCAATAGTTTCTTGCAAAAGATGCCATCATAAAGAATATATAGCAAAAATGGAAAAAAAAACGCAACAGATTAACACTTACAGGACCACAGGAACCACAGCCAGAAATTTCCTGTTGCGAGTAAGCTGCTTCCCATTGTCCATTTGCTCCCACCAAGTCAATGTATTATACATTCCCTGGTCATCAGCAAACGGAGTTCCCTTCTTCCAGTGGAAAAAGTGGTATGTAATCTGAAACGAAGATTCAATTAGGCAAGTAGTGCAATAGAAAAACAAAGTTTGGCTAATGTCTGTCAAAAGAAATGCCACATTATAATGATAATCATATGAGAAAATTACTATATTTTTCTGCTTCCAGAATTGAGGTTGTTTATTTGGCCATTATGTAAGAACAACCATCAAACCAGAGTACACTACAGGGGAAGTTAATCTCAGCGCAAATGCATGTCCTGGGTTGAACTTATTCCCCAATACTAAGCAAAGCTTTTTGAGTTTTGACAGCGCTCCTGCACCTCGGTGATCAGGGAAATGCTACAGATATGCATACTCACTTAGGGTGCACCAGAACCAACCATTAAGCTTGCAAATGTGACAAATAGTGGTTACCATTCTCACACTACTATCTGGGAATACATGAATAACGTATAACAAGGAGATAGTCAACAACACAAACAGCCATAACGAAGGAAACACTGCAAAACTATCTGAATTCTGACCTAACGCATCTTTGGAAATGTATCTCAACAGAAAGAATAGTAATACGGATTTCGATCCTTTAACAATATGTACACAGTTAAGCACCACCAGTATGACTGTACTCAGACCTGGACTACCCTCTCCCACCAATTTACCCTGGTATTTACCTACATTTCAGCCAGCGGGGGCATACCTCAGTTTGACTATTTCAACCCTTCGTGGATACAGATGGCCGGCAGGGATCCTCACTACTGATACTTATCATGTCAGAGTACCCATAACATGCAAAGCGAAGCTTTGTGCTAACAACATAGTGGTGTTGGGCAGAAACCTGAATGTTTAATTGTTCAGAAATCCTAAAAAACCGCGCTACATGGACTGAAATACAGGCCAGCATATAGGTTTGCATTCCATTCAGCTCAAGCTATAGGCAGTACTAGCCCGAACGTGGATTAGAGTGTTGAGCCATTGCCTGGGAAGAATATTTTGAGCCAGTACTAATACCGACTTCTAGTTGGCCGACTTGGCGAATGCTAGTGCCAATTTTCAGCCAGGGAGGGCAATACGTAGGCAGACGGCAACAGCCTGATGCAGCAATCCATCCTAATTCCTAAGGTCGTGAGACGAATAATCGAGCTTATCTCACTCGAACCGCCCGGCCTTCAGATCCACGGGGCCACCCAAGCCGAGCAGCCAATGCGCAGTCCTAATCCCAATTCTAGAAGAACCGAAAGGGGAAAAAGATAGAGAGACGGTACCGCGAAGTGGGCGAGGTTGACGAGCGTCCAGGCCATGCCGGGCGTGCAGCCGAAGACGGAGAGGACGAGGAGCCAGGAGAAGAAGAGGATGAGGATGTAGGTCGTCCACACCCCCGGGTACATGAACCACTCCGTGTTCTTGTTCAGATCCGCCGGGGGCACCGCCCGCACGTACAGCTTCGCCATCGATCGAGTCCACCCAATCACTCCCTCCCCCACCCTCGCGCGAGCGCTGCGGGCTCCGTCCTCCGGCTCGGCGTCGCGGAAGAACTTGCGCGCTAGCCGCGGGCTGTAGCCTGTGTATGCTGCTACGGTCCGAGGGGTTGGAAGAATGGGTATATAGGAAGGGAGGCGGGCTTTGCCTGGTTGGTCAGCGCGGAGGAGGAACCGAGGAGGAAGGTTCAAAGATGGGGGCGAAAAAGTATTAACGCGAGGAAGGCAGGGAGGGAGGAATCGAGAGGAGAGGAGAGGAGAGGAGAGGAGCGGACGACGGGGCCGAGGCGACGCACAGCGCAGGGGAGGCAGAAACGCGACCGCGACTGGGTCAAATGCGACGCACGGGGTGGGCCGTGGACGTCCTGGGCAGCGCTTCGGCCGCCCGGTGTGTGTGGGGGGGGATTTTATAGGAAAATCTGTTTAGTAGCACTGAAAATACATCGTTTCTGAAAAATACGACTAAAAGAATCGGGCTCCGGAAATTACCACCAAAAAGTTCAATTTTCTTCGGGATCTAGCATTCTGGACAAAAATGTCCCTCTCCCTCACCTTCTCTCCTCTGCGCCGCCTCCCCGCCCCCGCCTCCTCCTCGCCGCCGGCCTCCCCGCCTCCTCCCTCACGCCGTCGCCTACCTCCGCCTCCTCCTCGCCCCCGCCTCCCCGCTCCTCTCCCCGCGGCGCCCCGCGCCGTCCGCCCCCTCTTCCCCCACCTCTTCGCCGCCGGCTTCCCCGCCTCCTCCCTCCTCACGCCGCTCGCCTGAAGCTAGGGCTGTAAAAAAAAAGCTCGAAGCTCGCGAGCTACTCGAGTTCGGCTCGTTCTAGGCTCGATTCGAGCTCGGTTCGAGCTTTAAATGAGCCGAACTCGAGCTTGATTTCGAGCTCGAATAGTTCGCGAGCCTCGATTCGAGCTTAAATAGTAATATATATTAATTCTTACCGAGCTTTCTCGAGCCGAACTAGAGCTCGAGCTTTTCTTATTATTAAAAATTAGTGTGTATTTGAATTATTTTGACTGTTATCGAGCTTATTAGAGCCGAGCTCGAACCTAAAATTTTTTTATTATTGAAAAATAATGCATAATAAATTATTTTAATTGTTATCGAGCTTCAACGAGCCGAACTCGAGCCTACTCGAGCTTAGGCCGAGCCGAGCTCGAGCCCAGGTTCGGGCTCGGACCCCAACTCGAGCTCGGCTCGAGCTTCTACCGAGCTCGAGCCTGGAAGGCCGAGCTCGCTCGAGCTCGGCTCGTTTACAGCCCTACCTGAAGCCGCCGCGCCACCGCACACCGGCTGCCTCCGCTCGCCCGCAGCCGAGCCGCACGCCGGCCACCATCGCCGCGCCTCGGCCCGCAGCCGACCGCGCCGCTGCGTGAGGAGGGAGGAGGCGGGGAGGCCGGCGGCGAAGAGGTGGGGGAAGAGGGGGCGGACGGCGCGGGCGCCGCGGGGAGAGGAGCGGGGAGGCGGGGGCGAGGAGGAGGCGGAGGTAGGCGACGGCGTGAGGAGGGAGGAGGCGGGAGGCCAGCGGCGAGGAGGAGGCGGGGGCGGGGCGGCGCAGAGGACAGAAGGTGAGGGAGAGGGACATTTTTGTCCAGAATGCTAGATCCCGAAGAAAATTGAACTTTTTGGTGGTAATTTCCGGAGCTCGATTCTTTTAGTGGTATTTTCCGGAAACGGTGTATTTTCAGTGCTACTGAACAGATTTTCCCAATTTTTATTGTACCACATTCACAAAAGTGGTTTGTGTTACAAGTCAATCTGTCGTTGACACGTGGCATATATTATTGTAGCAACTAATAAAAATATTTTTTACTGTTTTGTACTGTAGCATACAGGTGTAAAAAATTATTGTTTTCTGTACTATCAATAAAAAATATTTTTCTCGTACATGCTACAGTGTTACTACAGTACTTACATATGATGTGTCAGTACTGGATTGGTTCGTGGCACAAACCAATTTGTGCCACCGTGATATAGCAAAATTTCTCGTGTGGAGGCCAGGCCTGTTGAGTCTCTCTTATAGTTGATTCGTTCAGAATGCTTTGCCAGGGGTTAGGGTTCTGCCAAAAAAAATTTTATGGTTCAGCTCCATCTTTTTTCACTAAAGATAGAGGCTTTTTTTACTGTAACTAATAGTTTTTGACTATAAATAATTTTTATCTGTGTTTTTAATACGGTAACGGATGACAGAGACACCGATACAGATGGCGCACACTGTTTTAAGCTTAGAAAGCCATTTAGAGAATCCACTTCAAGACATTCCGTTTGATTTGACTTTTGAAGAAGCCAAAATACAAAAGCCAAAAATAACATGACCATGATGTTCTCGCTGGATTTGTGATGTGTGAGTTGCTCTCTAACTTCTAAGGTGGTTTTCTATCAAAAAGAAAAAATATATATAAGGTGGTCTAGATTCTGGTTCTATTATCTTAGTATTTCTAATGGATAGCAAAATAACACCAATAATAAATGATTATATGATAAACTAGAGAAAATGAGCATAAATATTACTATAAAACATATGTTAATTTGGTTATATTTATTGTGCCTTAGTATATTCGCATCCGACTAATTTGAGTCAATATTCAATTCGTATTCGTTATAATATTCGATTCGTATTTATATTCGAGCATATTTGAATTTATATCTATATTTATTTAAAAAATATAAATACAAATATTGAAAAATCACTATTCGATTTGTGCGTTGATACCCTACATGGCACAGAGGAAAGAGGACCATCGAAAGGAAAAAAGTCTGGGACAAAAACCAATATTTTTTTGGGCCGGAATTGGACCACCCGACGCGTAGCCGGAGGATGGATCGGGACGTCGAGCAGTACATGCATTTCGCGAAAGAAAATAGGTGTGTACTGAATCTTAAAAAAGAAGAAGAAGAAGAAGAAGAAACGTGCTGCGTGGAGAAGGGCCGCACATCAGACTTCAGAAGGAACCGGAGAAAATTTTACTCACGCGGCAAGAGAAGAAAAATAAAAACCCATGTAAACCGCGCCGCGCCGTCCAGATGCCCGAGTGGCACAAGAGGAGAAGACGGACTACCCGCCCGACGCGCGGCCCGTCTAGTCCCGCGTGGGCGCGGCGCGCGAGACCGGTGTGGTTTCCAGGTCCAACAACATTGCTGGGTCGGCGCAGGGGCCCATCTCTTCCCGACCCAGCTGCAGTGCGTGCAGCGTCCAACAATGCCACAATGGCTGGCCCATCCCCCCGCGGCCCGCGCGGTACGGCCGCCCTGCTGTCCCTGCCGGCCCGGCCAACGGGCCAGATCTAAGGGGCTAATCGCCGTCCGGTTCTCTCCCCGACGCTCATCCTCACTCGGCAGTCGGCAATGGGGCGTAGTCCCATTCGGCCACTCCAGTCCCATGCCCTCCACGATCGCAGCAGTTTACAATTCGAGCGGAGAGATTGATCGTTTTGTATTATATTTTATTTTTTTAAATTAGAGTTAGATATGGATAGTACTGGCTACGTATTTTTCTATAATGTATTCACTCCACTAGTCTTCGGACAGTCGGTCGGATAAAATTTATCCATTTCTTTTGCACTCTACACAGGACATTGAGCTGCAGGGATGTAATCATAGTGAACATAGAGAAACTAATCATCGAAATGTTGAAGGAAGGTCACTCAATATTCCCTGCCTGTTTAGATACAGCAATCCACCTATCTGTTATTCTGTTTCTAAGTGAAATCAGAGTAGACTTATTAATATCACTTGATATATAGATATATATATGGACTGATATTACTTATCCTATATTCTATTCCGTATTTTTTTCCAGAGTAGCACTCAGATATGAATAGTATCGATATCCAATCATCTTTTTTTTATATTCACTCCATATATATTCGGTCGGTGATCGAACAAAAATTGTTCACTCTGTGTATACCCTTTCACGCGCCGCGATAGGAAATGAAAAATATGTAATTTCCGGTGGGATACCGGGGGCGCATCCCCTCATTATAGCTTCGCTTGCATACTTTCCACACGAGGCACAGCCTCACGGGCGCCATGCATGCACGCTATAGCTAGCTAGCTTAGCAGCCCACGAACAATAGTCCCTATTTATATCAGTTTTTATTTTTAACTTTTTATTTGTAGAAGTCAAAATCTAATATAAATGTCTGATTTTTTAAAGTATTTTCTTTGCTCATCTTGCTTCGAAGATAAAGCAGAGGTCACGAGTACATCATGCACCTCACTCCTCTCGCTTTCGTCTCACACCTGTATCTCTCTCTTACTTTCCCCACTATTCTCGTTCTTCTTCTAAAAATTACTTCTTTTAATTATTACTATTTATTTTTAGTTAAAAGCCATCACACACAACTAATCACCCTCAACTATTGTAAACAGGCCCGTACTATAGTACAACAGTACAGTTGCCATCTAGGACATAACGGGCAACATTTGGAAGCGCTTTCACCGGTTGACATGACAGCCGTAAGGACCAACCATAGCCTCAATCTTCTTCCCCCGCGCGCCGTAACATGCCTACATGTACGAACTCCTGTTTGTTGAGTGCCACGGGCATGGACGTTCTGAACTGAATGTTTTCTAGAAGTTCTCTCTGGTGGCGTCAAAGCTTGGGAAAGTGACCACTTTTATGGAACTGTCCTCACATGACTACATGCTTAACCGTCCGATCGTGCTCGGATGGCTGTGAACCCCATTCTCGTGAGAGGATATATGCAGGGTACAATTCTTATGCAAGTTTTCTCTCACACGAAGCTTGGAAGTCATTCCTATATGCAAGAATTTCTGTTGGCGAAAGCGCTGGATACGTATCGCGGAGGTAAGCCCCAGTCGCCCTTCATCTGTCAACTCATGGCTCATGACAACAAATTCTTCTGCCTACCTGTTGCCTGCTGAACAAATTTATGTGGTTAGTGCCTTATTGCTGTACGACCGATGACTTCCCATTACGATGGTCCTGTTTGGATACGCTTATTTGAGAATCGATTTTAATCTGATCAGGATTTTCCGATAAGTCATGGTCTGAAGAATCTGCAGTCTGAATAATCTAGGCGTTTGGAAAGAATCCGGGGAAAGAATCGTCGCGGTGGAAGAAACGATCCCTCGGGCTCGCGGTACAGGATTTTGGACTCCCAGTGCAAATGCCGATCTTTCCCACCGCGGCGGTTGAAAGAATCGAAAAATAATCAAAGCGTTTGGGTGGGATTCTCGCTTAATTCTACCCAGAATCGGATTTTAAGCGTATCCAAATAGGGCCGATATTTCTTCTCCAAATTAAAATCAACTTGTGGCAGGTAGGGGTACGTACGTACTTACGTAGTAAGATTTCAATTCTACTGTGCCAGGCACTTATTCGCAGGAGTAACTACTACTAATTAGCCAAAAAATAAAGTCGCCTTGCATGCAGTAGCTACGAACATTATTCATTGCACCTCACTACCACTGTGGTGCAGAACTGATGGTCGGTGGACGGCGAGTAAGCACACCACCGGAGAGCGAAAATGTCATATACTGTCGGGCTGTCCCCGTCAAGCTGAGAGTACCTGACGGCTTAGCCTCTTCCGCTTCCTTTTATCACCTCTGCCGTTTTCCATTAGACGGCAACTCTTTAGTATCTTTTTAAGATAGGATCTATTAGTCAACTATAATATATACTGCAGCACATCAGTGTCTCTCTATAAATTTCTTTACAAGTTATTACTATTTATAAGACAAAGTTAAAAACTAAAGCCAAAAGCCTATATAAACGAGATGCTCTCACTGCGCACCATCATCCATCGCTTGCTTTGCCTTTACACGCTCCTTCAGGTGGTGGAGAGTTGGTTTGCTTACATTCTTTAACAAAGCTGTTGAGATCGTCGAGTTGGGTGAAGACCTAATTCTAACTATTGTACTACCATTTGATCGAGAAAACAGAGTGACTTGCTGTGGCAAACGCACAGCCAAGAAGAGACCGACGAAGCCTGTGCCTAACTGACGGATGGTACGTACGTACGTGCGTAGTACAGGCAATGACGAATTCTTCAGAGATAGTCAATCCAGGCTGCCCAACGTTTCAAGTTCTCTGACGACTTTCAAAGAAGGCAGCAGGTAAAGTAGTCTTCACCGGCAGCCAACCAGCCACAAGTCAAGAACGGGCTCTGAAATTGGATAGCGGAAGGACCAGAGAAGTACTCTCTACTCCGGTCTCCAAATGTTTCTGGAACAACATACACGAGAAGAAAAAAAGGAATTATTCTTCCTCCACGTTCGTGCAGGAAGCAGGGTGTGCATGCAACGAGTGCTATCCCTCTGAATACATGGGGATGGGCGGTAGGGCACAGGACAGAACACACTGACTGCAATTCATAATCCGCGAGTACTACACTGTTGTGGTACTGGCCAGTCGTCTGCGCTGACAGCTTGCTGGCGTTCTTATAGCCACCCACAGTTCGACATTGGCCCTTTTTTTCTAGCTTTTGTGGACGGTTTTTGGTTTTCGTTATAATATCTAACTTTCAAACAGAGTATTATTCAAAACGGGTTCTACAAGTTAATTGTAGTATACGTTAAAAGCTAATCACATGTATCGGCTAAAATCATATGCGAGTATCTCTATTTTAGTAATCTCTATCACGATAGCTAAAATTCAAAAATTTCAGCCAAAATTCAAAAGTCATAGTCAGAAAGAACAGTCCCATGAGCTGCTAGAAGTTGAAGGCTGTGAGCTATGTCACCATCAACTTGGCAGCGCTGCACACGGATTGGGAGGCCAACTCGATCTGAGGTGTATGAAATGGACGGGGCATGTGAAACAACCCAAAAAAATTTAAAATTTTGAATTTTCTTGAATTTATTTTGAATTCGATTTTCCTCTCCAGTTTGGAAATTCCTTTGAGTTCCTGCCTTCCTCTTTTGGCTAGCTGTTTTCCCTTCTCACCGGCGTCTTCCAAGAAGCCACCTCCCTCCTCTGCGCCATCCATCCACGTGGCTGCACGTCCGTGCCCCGCCGCCGTTTGCTCGCTCGCGCCGCAGCTCTTCCCTCTGTTCACACCAGACCTTGGCCAGCTCGGACCGCATGTTGCCTCTCTAGTGGCTGGTCGTCGCCTTGCCCAGGCCTCGCCTGCTCCCTGGCCTCACCGACGGCACCCTCGCCACCTTCTCCCTTCCACGTGCCAGCACCACCTAGCCAGTGCTCCTGCTCCCACCGCCTTAGCACCCCTCTAAAGCCTCAGAGCCCCTTTGGATCACTTCGCAAGATTCCCAGAGACCCTCCATAGCACCCAATTGAGAGCAATTGCACTGGCTCACTGTCGATGAACCTCTTCACGCCGGTGAGCCCCTCTTTGCAATCCCCTTTGTTTCTCAATAAAAAATTCAATTGCTTTTATCCTTAGCATCCTCAAAGCATCTTGATTACACTATCGTGCTCACCTTAGCACGAGCATAACTCTAGAGCACTGGTGGCGTGAGCCCTTGCCGGTGGGAGGGACCTCACTGTAGACAGCTCAACCTGAGCTATCCCAGCCTAAGCTGCTTCTGTCGATGAGTTCGCCTTGTCCCGTAGATGGTTAAAACCCTAGCGTCCCGCCGGAACTCCACTGGAGCCACCTTGTGCCATACCCCGGCTCGTACCACCTCGTCTCGCCGTTGGCCAAAATCGCCGCCCCTCAAGCCCGGAACCTCATGACCCTAAGGAACCTGTAGACGTCTTCTGTTTTCATCGACGACCTTCACCGGTGCTCAATCGGTCGCCACCCCCGTTGCTCTGCTCTACTGTCTTGTGGCGCCAGGAGGTAGAAGAAGAGGGTAGAAGACGATGATGTGGCTTAATCTCATCCGTCCACGCCGCCATCAGTGGTCCACATGTTTGCACCAGTTGGGCTGAATTGGCTGCACGATTTTGGGCCAAGCCCAGTACTGTTGGTTGCTGTTCACAACGAAACCCGACCCATTACTGTGTGAATTGGTGCTGTAGCTACCCGATCCGCAGTGAATAGTATTAGACCCGTTACTGTTCATCTGAAACCGTAAATTCACAAATACCTCCATTTTGTCAAATCAAGCCTCGATAAAATCTAAACTCACATTTTTCTAAAATTAATCCTCTACTTCCAAATTCCGTCCAGCACGTTTATAACCCTTTTGACCATCCCGAACCTATCTGGCCCAACTCTAACCCTGTCAGCCAACTCAAGCATTGTTGAACTCCAACCTCCCAACCCATTTACTTTTATGTCTTTTCTTGTTATTCAATTGCATTTTTGTTCCCAACTTGCATTCTGCAAGGCAGGAACTTGTTTGACCTCATTTTGTACGCTAGTGAACGGACCAAGCGAGTTGGTCAACCGAAGGGCTGCAAAAGCAAATGAAGTAAGCTTGAAGCCGGTAGAGAAAATCGAGAACAATGGAAAGGAGGCAAGTCACATGTTTTTGATCATATTGAACCTGCATTTTGTTAATTATTTGCTTATCAGTACTTCCATTACCTTTTATTTATGTGTTGATATTTTATGTACAATAAATGTTTAGAATGACTGAAAAAGTCTTATTTACTTTGATGACGATATTCACCTTGACAAGATTTAGTAATGTTAAGTCTAGTACTTAAATAACCATGGTAGTGTAGGAAACTCAACTATTTTATACTACTGTTTAACAGACTATTTTGCTGGTAATTTTGCAAAAGTGTTTCTTGGAAAATGATTATTATGAGAACCATGTGTTGGTTGGGGTAATGCTGCCGTTGAGCAATGTGATTTGGTTTTAGAAACAGAAAATGTCTCAGAGTGAAGTGACGGTAAAGCTCGGAGAAAGTAAGGATGACCTTATGCTAAGCAAAGAACATAGTGATCACCCAACCATAAGTTTTGACTTGACAAACTTGGTCTAGTAGCTGCTCAAATCGATTGAATCTCTACAGGAGTGAGAAGTGTTGGTATGGGAGGGGGTAAAACCATACTGAACAACGATAGATTCCTCTCAGGACGGGCAGAAGATATCTAGATGAGTCGGCGGATACCTGGGTCTGAGTTGGAGATCTACCGGGTAGAGCCTATATAAAGAGATGAGCAATGAAACGACCTTATTTTCTTAACTCAGTCATGAGGGTTAAGAGATCTTGTGGATAAAGTTGGGCAACTCTACGGAGTAATCACAATGGTATCTCGAATACGCTGTGCTTCCGGTAAAAGAAGATATGTTCAGTGGGTGATTCCAACAGCGAAACATAAGTAGATTTGAAAAATGCTGAGGTCTGTTAATTAAGTCTTGAAACCCTAAATCCTTAAGTAGTTATTATTCTTTTGTGTTCAAAAATGTTTACAAACAAAACTGCATCCACATATCATAATGAAACAGCTATATTCCCATCACTTGAGAATCCTGGCAAGTAGCTATACATCATTTCTTCATATGATTTGCTAAGTACGGTTAATTGTACTCAATCTTGCGATATTACCACCACAACAAATACCAGAAGAAAAGAGGATGTTGCACGTTTTCATGTTTGGGTTACGACCGCACTCAAGCGTTCATGTGGAGTTTTCTTCGGTTCTTTTAAATGTAAGTTAAATTTTGGGCTTGAACACCCATATTGTTGTTAAAGTTAACTGTTAGGTCATATTTTAATCAAATTAACTTTTTAAAAATATTTATGAGTAGGTATGGTACTTTTTCTATTTGTAACTGAACTTTTAAATTGCTACGGAAGGTTAGACGTCTTCATTCCTAAAAACAGGGGCGTTACAGTATTAACATGATGCGACCACATTTCGGACTCAGGTGATGACCCTAGCTAGTACTCTCCGCGCATGGGTGCATTTTTTGGAACCTAGCGCGCATGCATGCGCTGGTATCAACTAGGGCTGTAAACGAGCTGAGCTCGAGTGAGCTTGACCTAGCAAGCTCAAGCTCGGTAGAAACTCGAGCCGAGCTCGAGCGAGCCTAAGATCAACATCGAACTTCAAGATAGGCTTGAGCTCGGCTCGGACAAAACTCGAGCTCGCTCGAGCTCGACTCGTGTAGACTCGGTGCCAAGAGAGTAGAGACTGGGTAGAGAGGGAGTACCTGCGGACACCGGAGGCCAAGAAGCCATTGCTTAGGGCGAGGAGCTGGTGGAGAGCGCCCAGAACTTGCCGCGCGTGGTGGCCGCCCTCGCCAGCATCCTGGAGCGCGTCGCGGAGCGCAGTGACGCGGCGGCCACACCCGCGGAGCTGGCCGCGACGCCGGCGTCGGCGTTCCGCGCGATGACCAAGCCTGGCATCTCTGTGGCTGCGGTGGCCGGATCCGGGTCGAGGAGGGGCGGCGCCGGTGGGGGAGAGGAGGGGCGCCGGGGGGAGGAGAGGCGCCGGCGGCGGGGGAGAGGAGGGGTGCCGGGGGGACGAGGGGCAGCGACGGGGGGCGAGGAGAGGCGGCGGGGAGCGAGGAGGGGGACCAGGGGGACGAGGAGAGGGACGGGGGGGGGGGGGCGGCGGGGGAGAGGAAGGGGAGGGGGGAGGAGGGGCGGCGGCGGGGGAGAGGAGGGGAAGAGGAAGGGGACGGGGGGGGGGAGAGGGGGGCGGCGGCGGGGGAGAGGAAGGGGACAGAGGGCGGGAGAGGGGGGAGGCGAGGAGGGGAACGGGGAGAGGAGGGGCACCGGCGAGGGGAGGAGGGGCGGTGGCGGCGGCGGAGAGGAGGGGCGGTGGCGGCGGCGGAGAGGGGCGAGGAGGGGGACGGGCGGGGCGGCGGGGGAGAGGAGGTCGTCGGCGGTGGGGGGGCGAGGAGGGGCAGCGGCGCGGGGGGGGGGGGGGCGGCCGCAGTGGGCAGTCTGGCGGAGGCGGGTGGGGGAGAAGAGGGAGGGGGTCTGCGGGCATGGGGCTGTGGGCCGGGAGGGCCGGAGCGGGGGGTTGGGGTGGGGATTTGAGAGAGACCGCGGGAGGGGTGGGGAAACCGGGGAAATAAAAAATCTTAAGCTCGCGAGCTATTCGAGCTCGGCTCGTTAAAGCTCGCGAGCTTAAGAAGAAGCTCGAATTCGGCTCGTTTGGAATTCGAATCAAGCTTGAATCGAGTCTAAAGCGAGCCAAGCTCGAGCAGTTCGCGAGCCTTGAGCTTTTTTTTACAGCCCTAGTATCAACATAGGTGTCAAACGGAAACACTTTCTGGAGTCCTTTCATTAGGTCGCGATACATTGCACAAAGGAGCAGCGATCATCGTCCATTGATCCGCAATGCATGTGGATAGGCATAGCCGTTTGTTCTAGTGGCTAATAATCGGTGTTGTGGACTAGTGTGTGTTGTGAATAGTTGGGGTTGGGGAAGAAAAATTCGATGCAAATGGCAAAAGACTAAGATGCTATTTAGTTAGGCTAAATTTTTATGGTTTATGGTTGAATTTTTACTGTAACTGGTTAAAGTTATATTGTAGCTGATGGTGACTTATTTGGTATAATTAAATTTAAAAAAATTAAAAATAGAAAAAAATATGTTAGTCTAGCACGTATTATATAAACGAATATAGGAAAAAGAAATAGCAAAAAACTCAAAAAATCCAAAAAAGCGAAATTAAAAAGTAGTAAAAAATAAATAAATAATCAGAAGCCCAAATTCAAACGAACGGGGCAGAGAGCCTTAGGTGGTGATCAACTCGGCTTCGGCTTCTGGCTTATTTTGCACTATTCATAAATTTCGTCTTTTTCTGAACTTTTGGCTTTTTGTTGAGCTTTTTTGCCAGTTCTTTTTTTCCCGTATTTGTTTGTATTATACGTAATGGGCTAACATGTTTTTTATATTTTTTATTTTTTTTTAAATTTAATTATGCTAAATAAGTCTCTGTTAGTTACAGTGCATTTTTCAGCCAGCAACAATATTTTCAGCCAAAGCTATGAGCTTTTCAGCCGAATCGATCACCACCTTAGAATTCCATGTACCATGGCAAACTTTGTTATCATTTCGATCCCATCGTAATCAGCCCGATATTCGAGACCACAGGCGTACGCTAAGAGCAAGTTTAATAGTACAGATAGCTGCTACCTCCAATACATTTCCATGTCATCAAAAGATAATGATGCAGTCAACTCATACAATAAGCTAGCTATAAGTTGTCTCCACAAGAGCTCTCAATCATTTAATACATACATGGGTATTGATAATTTAATCAATGCATGGGTATAGCAATTAGTTCTATAGGTACATGCATGGATAATGCCTCTTTTCCTGTGCTATAGCCTGACTCTTGCATGGGAGTCGGCTTGGCTCTCTCTCCTTTTCTCTCCCCTCCACATAGGACTATGCTGACATGGATTCCCTTGTAGCTAGCACAGTCAGCCTTATTAAACTTGCTCTAACCAACTCACTTGGCTATTGAAAGCAAAATAATACGTAGGCATTGATGATGACGAGTACTGATGAGACGAAACCTGGCGGTGCAGCTGTACAAAAATGTTCAGACAAGGCGTACGTCGTCATACGTCTTTAACATTTCGAATTAGTCTCTTGATATTTCTCCAAAGACCGAAGGTGTGGTACGCGCAACCGAATACTAACATGTGGTCGGAGATAATGATCTCATCGCCTTCAACTTGAAAGTGTGTACTTGTACGTGGACAGGACCGTTAGAGTAATTTTAATAGTATAGATAGCTGCTACCTCCAATATATTTTCATGTCATCAAAAGATAATGATGCAGCTAACTTATACAATAAGCTGGCTATAAGTTGTCTCCACAAGAGCTCTCAATCATTTAATACATATATGAGTATTGATAATTTAATACATGCATGGGTATAGCAGTTAGTTCTATTGGTACATGCATGGATAACGCCTCTTTTCCTGTGCTATAGTCTGACTCTTGTATGGGAGCTGGCTTGGCTCTCTCTCTCTCCTTTTCTCTCCCCTCCACATAGGACTATGCTGATATGGATTCCCTTGTAGCTAGCACAGTCAGCCTTATTAAACTTGCTCTTAGGTACTCATCACTACATCCACTACTATCTAGCCCATGTATCCATTAATGTTTTTTTAACAAACCTGTATCCATCAATTTCTACACGAAAGCTGTGTAAAAGAATTGTTTCAGTAAATTGAGCACTGAGCTTAAAGCTTATGCTTTTAGCTAAATTATATTGTTAGGAGTTTTAAATCTGCATACAACGAAAAGGTTAGTTATGGATAAATACTAAAACTATTCTTAAAGAGTTTTGATAAGAAAAAAGAGATATTAGATTAATAAAGACTTCGTTCCCTTGGTGTTTTTCTTAATTATTCTTTAGTAATTTTATGTTAATTGGTTGTGTAGATTGATTATTATTTCTTAACACGTTATCAACTAGAATCACTCTATAAAATGTAAGATATGCAAACCACTAACCAATCTATTATGCATTGCAATCTAGTAGATCAATCTAGATTGAAATTGTATTTGTTATAATGCCATGATTAGATAAGTAGCGTTCTAGTTAATCCTAATCGCGTATTGATCTATAAATTGTTCGCATGATTATTCATCTATATAATCTAGTAGATTAAATATCTAGGTTCTAGATCGAAATGCCTAGTTAGGTGAGAATCGGGATTGATTCGAGAGAAAAAAATCTTGCAAATTGACACACATGGATTCGGTAAAGTCATCGTCGGCCGCCTGAAGCTATTGACTAACAAAAGTTCATCATGCTACCTGAAGCACAGTGTGAGTGAACCAATATAAGGTTTCAGAACTTCAAGAAGTTGTCGGCATATAATTCTGACATTCATAAGCTCATTTGCATGCTCAGGTTCTATAACTAGAAGGTTATAGACGCTGAGATGATAGACAAGATTTAGAGCACTTTCTACCCCACCCATAGGACGCTCCAACAGCAGTACTGTCAAGCCAAGTACAAGAAGTACTTGAAACTAATTACCACCCTTCTCGAGGCAGAGAATAATGATGAGTTGTTGATGAGGAACTATTAGACTAGCCCCACCTCATGACTATGTGGTTGTAGAAAAGCTTACCACCACCCTGTGAAACCTCTCACTTATCGATAAGGGGTATATTCAAATAATATAATGACATAATAATTTGATGATTATCACATCCTCATCAATACTCCAATGTGAACCACATGAAAAAATTACGAGTATGTAGTTTTTAGTGTATTTTATAAATACCTCATATACATAAAGAAAAAGGAGTATATCTAAAAAATATTCGTACCATTTCTGAAAAATGTACACACTAGCTAGATGGTCTTATATACTCGTATATTACACGTATATACTCTTTATTAAGCAAGATATTTGCTACGTTGTAAGATATGGTATAGGAAGTAACTACGGGAGTAGAAAAAAAGGCTTATTACTTATACACAAAAATGAACTGACAGTAAGCGTTTTCCATTCATACATTGATAGCGTGCATGTCCTGTGCTTTTTTGTTTCCTGCGTTCCAAGTACGTAGGCCCTAAAGCAATTTGGTTTGTGTTGATTCAACTGGCTACTTTACTCGCTTATTAACCGGGCAGGACGCTGCTTAATTTGGTCAAGCGTCAGGGCGCAACGTGATATTTTTGCTGGGATGATGTTGATTAATTGTTGAATGTTGGTCACAGCCACCAGATGTAAGCAACCACTGATCATACCATCTTGCGTACGTCCTAATCGTACCGAAGACCTAATCTCCCATACCCCTAATAAAAAAAGACTTAATCTTCTGTCTATTTATTTGTTTTTTTCTGCCCTTTTCTTCAGGAAAACCGGAAACCTAACCAAATCCATTCCCGTGTAGATCTCGTTCGCTCTCCCTGCGGGCCCATTCAGCAATGACCGGAGAATGGACCGAATTTATTGCATTTTTCAGGCCTTCAGCATGTGATCATCTGAATCATCAATTTTTTCATTGTGCCTGGCTCAACAGTTAACAGCCAAGAGAAATCGGATGGTCATCTTAACTATACCAGGCAAGAGAAATCGGATGGCTCTACTTCAAGTGGTTTCGGTTTTGAAATACATTGGCTTCTAATTTTAATTTTTTGGTTTTTTTATTTTTTACTTTTGATTTTTTTTCTAATTTTCTTTGTATTATCCGTAAAAGTATAATAGTGTATTCTTTTTTATTTTTTAATTAAATAACTTACAAAATTAATAGTCGATACAGTGTAATTTTAGCCAACATCTGAAAGTCGTAACCGAAAACCAGAAACTCCGGTTGGAGCGGCCCTAATGACCAGCTATAAATTATCGATCTGAGTGTAGCAGCACTTGTAAAGTCCAACAGAAGAAGATACGCACGTCGAATAAGAAATATAATCTCCCTTAATCCAGATAAACCACTTTAATGGTTAATGACCAATTTTCCTCGCAAAAGTGGAACATATACGCAGATAAGATAAATTTGGCCATGCCTCTTTTTTAGGACCCACTACTACCGAAATAGTATTAGTAGACGTTAAATCATAGACGGTTTGACAAAATCGTCTGTGACGGACACTTTCACAGATAGTTTTAATTTGGAGACCGTCTGTGTTGTTGGCGTCGTAAAAAATGAGTATCACAGACGGTTCTTACCGATGAACCGTCTGTGATACTGGAATATCACAGACGGTTTTTTAATAAAAATCGTCTGTAATAAGCTGATTATCACAGATGTGAATTGGATGTATATATGTACATGTTGATCTGCTTGTTTCAGAGGGCATGGCTAGCATTTTCTGAGACTAGCCAATAAACAGAAATAGGTTTAGGGGTAGAAGAGAATAACACAGATGGTTTTTAACTAAAAACTGTCTGTGCTATTCATAATCAAATACGGTTTTTAAATAAAAACCGTCTGTGATAGTTGATAAATTACAGACGGTTTTTAACTAAAAACTGTCTGTGATTATAACTAGCACAGATGGTTCCGTCTGTGATATTTGCATCACAGACGGTTCAAAAACCGTCTGTGATGACCTCGTGTCATTACTGACCCATAAATTCAGATGGCTCACAAAACCGTCTGTGATGACGTTTCTGAATCGTCTGTAATACAGTTTTCTGTAGTAGTAACTCCATCTAGTTGTGTTGTGTCTTGCTGACTCTACACGCCAATACATGCATAGAGTGCGTAATTCTTCTTCTTCTTTTCTTCGACAGTAAATGTGTATGTAGGTTTGACGTGCAATACGTGAACATGTGTACACTAAATATTGCACTCGATTTAAATCTGTCAAGGTAGGGATGATTAAGATAGTGCTCATTTAGGCTTATAAGCTTAGGTTTCTAGCTTTTTTTTTTGTATCGTAGCAGGTAAAAATGATGTTATTTTTTAGTATAATTAGATTTTAAAAAATAAAAAATAAAAATTATCATAGCCAATATAAAAGAATAAAAAATATTAAAAATCTAAAAAACAAAAAAAATGAAATTAAGAAGTTAGAAGTGAGACGCTAGTTGGAGCGGGGCTAATTCTTCCGGGAAGAAGACCGGCCGGCCGGTACCTAAAATACCAAACGTAATGCATGATGATTGATGACAGGACAGGCTAGCGAGTGGTTTTCAATATTTTTCCAAGACATGCATGCAAGCTAGCTGGCGTCCGTCGCTGCTACTTGAGTACTTGATTCAACTAAGCAGGCATGCATGCATATCGATCGATTTCATTCACTTGAATTTAATTAAGGAGGTGGTCCGACCAAATTAACACTGTACGCACGTACTGGATTAACTGACTTAAAACGGCCGGACAGTGCCCATTTCGCATGCCCCATTTAGCGATCGCGTGCGCCTCGCAGCCCCACTACTCGATCTGCCAGCTCTGCAAACCTCGTCTTGTTGGGCTCACCAACGTGTCAGTGCGCTGTTGGTCTGAAGAATCCGATGTGTCATTCTCTCATCGGTTGTTCCCAAATCCTAATTGCGGGCGCATACATAGACTTCTTTTTAGTGCATAAATATAAAGTTGAAGTGGATTAACCGACCAAGGAGCAGAAGATTTGCACCGTAAGCACGCGTACAACTTTTTTTTTAGCCAAGCAGTAGTTTTGCCGTTCATTTTAAGAAGAAGAGGGTATAAACACCTATTCGAAGGGATACATCATAGACACGAAAGAGCTTTCGCTAGAGACATATAGGAAATTTAAAGCTTACAACACCCCGTCCCAAAAAACACACCAAAGAACATTCTAAACAACAACAGTTACACTACCTCCTACACGCCAAGAGATCGAAGACTACAACCAACTACACCACAAAAAAGAGCGACCCTAAGCGATAAGGTCTCCAAGGTACCATCTGAAGCACTAGCAATAAGGTCCCCAAGGTACCATCTCAACACACAAGCGACTCTAAGTGAAAACAACCCTTTTAATTGCCTCGTGTAGCCCTCTATCATATCTTCATCAAGCTCGCCATCCTTCCAAATAATACCCAACTTCTTCAGCAGCTTTACCTTGGACTTTCTCGCTCTAGCTTTGGAAGTTGGATGGGCTATCCTGTGTGGAGCGAACTCCAAAGATGGAGCGAACTCCAAAGATGATGTCTTAAAGTGCAAACACTTCAACTTGGAAGAGGGATCCGACTTAGGCTTAGTGCCTGACAGTTGCTCAAAAGTTGCTCCTCATGTTGAAGATCACTAGGCGGCTCAAGCTAGCCTCATACTTAGAAGAGCAATCGACCACCTCAATGCCGCTCCAAAAAAAATGACCTTGTCTAAAGCATGATCCTCGACAACCAAAGAGAGCACAAAATCAACATCCTCGATGGGAACCTTAGCTATGAAAGGACACAAGATCTTCAGCGAGGAAGCATCCTTCTGGAGCTTTAAGCCATCTACGTGGGAATCCTCATCTTGTAACCATGGCTTGCAAGGAACAACAGAAGACAAGGCCAACTCCACATGTTGATTTGCTGCTAGTGCTGCTATTGCACCCTCCAAAGGCAATGAAGCTTGGCCATCCATCTAGGATGAGGATCAGCAAGGGCATGCGGTGAATCAGATATTGTCTCACTGGCATCGAAGACCTCCACAGTGAGCACGTCGAGAGGGATGTGAATCTTGTCACAGACTACTTGAGCAAACCTCGCTACAAATATCGGGGAGAAGAGTCCAACAAAAGACACAAGCACCAAACACTGTCTCAAGGGTGAGGCTTCTTTCTTTCCTAGGAGGGAACCAACCCACAGGCATGAACTCTGCTTTAGAGGAAGAAAGGAAACTTTGCAAGAGGTAGGCAGGGGTGGAGCAAAAGGCACTGGCGAAGGAGCAGTTGGTTGTGACAAGGGAGCATAACAGGGGAGACCACTCTGAGGACACTCGTGGGCAAAATGTCCAATACCCTAGCAACGAAGACAATGAAGAGGCAGTTGAAACACCTTCTAAGAAGTCAGGATGGTGGCTATGGAGACTTGGAGGCCATCTTGTGCACCCGCAGAAGTTGCGAAGGAGGGACCGAAGCAACACTTCGACATCCCTTCCTGCAAACTTGAATCCAACCATTTTTTGCACCCTCAGGAATCACTCCACCCATGATGCTCATGGTGAAGTTGGCACAACAATGAAGAGGCTAGAGAAGGCGACAATAGCCTCTCAGAACGAAGACAAGTAGGTGCAATCTTGGGCATTGGAGAAATCAAAATGAAGAAAGAGGATGGAAGCCTTTGCAGTTGTAGGACGATGGTTGTGGCTGCCATGGTGAATAGGGGGGCCTAGAGATGATGGTTGTAGTGATGACTCTTGGGTGAAGAAGAGCAGTGGGGTAGCCTTGGGCACTGGCGACTAAATCCCAAAAGTCAGTGACGAAGGACTTGGTGACACCCTAGCGAGGCCCATGATAACCATATTAGGTGGCGAGGAAGGAGGGCCAGAGACGGTGGTGGTGGCCTTTCGGAGGTGAACACATGCAATGGGGTGGCCTCGGGCGACGAAGGAACAAGGGTGGTAGTGGCGACTGGATCTAGCATCTTTGGGCTAGGGATTGCTGCTGGTGGTCGAATCTAGTGACAGTGGAGTGGGGATTGCCTGGATCTAGTGGCGGTGGGGTGGTGTGGATGGTGGTGACATGACTCCAGATGGTAGAGAAGTGGATTAGGAGCTAGCAGGAGCATGAGGTGGAGAGAGGGAACAAAAAGGAGGCGGTGGACATCGGTGCTGGTGGTGAGGGATGGAGCCCTACGTTGCCCCTGGGGTCGCTAGTTGCCAGCCTGACATGTCTTTCTTGAACTAGTATCAATGCATATTGCTAAAATACTCGTGTGCGTATAGCTTCTAAAAAGAATATAAAATGAGGAGCATGAAATGGATTTATGTACTAAAAATGCATGGATTTTTCATGGGACCTTAGAGTGATCTGATGGTATTGTTTGATTCTTCCACAGGAAGTGGCTGAGGTTGATCATGGATTTTGCAAGGTTTTGACAAATTTGATGACACGTTTTCCATTGTCGTATATATTTGCAACACGCAACGACTCGTATAGAAGAGCTAATTGAGAGACCATGTGAATGCTAGAATATGTTTGTGATAAACAATTGGAATTTTGGTTCAGTTGAATTTGAATTTTGCAAAGGTTTTAGAAAAATCATATTTTAGATTATGCTGTCAGGGTTTAGACGGTCTAACCGACTGATGGCATGCAGTCTGACCAACTGATGGCTAGTGGTCTGATAGCCATAGGGCGAGCAGTCAGGCTGGCCATGGACTTTGGAAAATTGAACACCAAACACTTGTGTAGACTTATGTGGGGACGAGTTTGCAGTAAGTGCCACTAAAATTGGAAGTTGGAGGTAAAACTAGATGGAGTTTAACTGAAATTCTAAAAAGAGTGTTTTCTAGTAATCTTAAGTGATCAAACTGACTAATGGCCGATGGTTTGACCATCATGAAGAGTGCGGTTAGACCAGTGGCTACGGCTAGAGAATAGTAAAAATGGATTTTTGAGTGGGTTGAGTGTGTGCATGGCATGAGTGCTATTGATTAGTTGTGTGGTTCTGCATAATTCATGGTTTTGACTAATGTGAGTCAAGTACATAGAACTTATGTTCAAGATGGTTGCTTGGTCTTTAGGTGTGCAAGTGGCTTAGAGAACATTAGTTGCCAATGATAATAGACTTACATTAGGTGGGGGAGCTGAGATCCGAGCGGTCATGTAAGTCAGGGTGAGGCTACGTGGCTCAAGAGAGAAGCATAGAGAATACAAGGATCGTGAAGAGGTGCGTTAGTGCATGTGGTGTGCTAAGTGATAAGGTCAATGTATGTAGAGACTATTTGAAGGAGATCGAATGCGTGAAGACGTAATGGCTAGTTATTGGGCACTACGGGCCATGTGTCAAAGCACGTGGAAATGCTTTGAGTTGAAGGTGAAGATGAGGTTAAGGAAAGGTGCTCGGAAGCTTCAGCGGGAGTATTTTGGTAATTGGCTAAATACTAGGTTAGTATCTTGGTTCCATGCACAAAGGAGAAGTGATTTAGATCAAGGAGAGCTGAAATTGCTAATTGGATCAATCACTTAGGTGTTAGCAGGTTGAGTCTTATAAACGCTTTGAGAAGCATGTATAAGTGTGTAAAACATGTGTTAATAGGGCTAATGGGTTTCCTTGTTGTCTTAATAGGTTGGACCCATTATAGTTGTTATTGGTTATTAAAGAGGAGAAGATGACGTGTTAAATCCAAGGATTCTATGTTTATTTTTTTCTATCACAATGTCTCCTTCTATGGTTGTGAGAGAGAAAACTTGAGAGAGAAAAGAGTGGTGTTTTGACTGCACCTTGTAATCATCCATGAGTATGTACACTTCATTCTCAATCATATTCTTGTTTGCATTGTTGATTGGATTTGCTTATTCTTGAGCTAGATTTGTGATTTTATGTTCATAAGAGTTCTAGCCTAAACTCTTGCATAAATTACCTTACTAGGACATGTGAGAATAGATTTAGAAGACCTCATGCCTTAGATCCTTATGTGCAAGAAGTAATTTGAGGTTTAGGGTTTTTGGCGTTTTTGTGACCTAGATTCGATTCTCTTCAATTTAGTAAACCCAAGCCCACGAATCTTGTGATTCTTGATTGGTTTAGATTCTTAATACTTTGAACAAGTGTCTAGATGATAATTAAGCAAGTTCTTGAAATTTAAGTTTTGTTTCGAGAAACTTTCACGTCTTGTAGTAGGGGACTGGTTAGATTGACCCTGGACCTACAGTCAAACCGGCCATAGAACTGTTGTCAAACTGGCCCACCAGTCAGACCAACCTTGTGCCTACGGTCAGAACGGCCGTGGTGGTCTGACTGGCTTTGGGTAGAAGGTTGCTGATTTTGTTGGTTAAGATCTCTAACCTTATTTTGGGAAGTTTAGTTGGTGTAATCTAAACTTGGTTACTCTCTTCATTTGAGTGAAGATTTTAAATAAAAAATTTTAACAATCATTCACTCTCCATTGCCAATGTAGGCCTTGTGTTGCTACAAAAAGCATGACGTGTTCGGTGCTGCTGCGGTGCAGCTTTGCCCTCGAGGCACATGGAAAGCACTATAGCATCGATGCCAGTTCTACTGCTGCTAGTAAACGATGTGTTTCTTTGTGGAATGGGCAGAAATCAAATAAAAATTGAAATGACACGCTTACATTTGCATCTTAAAGAAAAGATAATAATAATAGAGCAAAGCGAGAAGGTTGAGAGAAATGCTACAATTTTATTTGGAAATAAAGACAAAAATGGGAGAGAGAGAGAGGGGGGGGGGGAACACAATGTGTTTGCATGCGCATGCAGATCCACGCTAAATATTGACCACATGAATCATCCTCTGCGCATCCAGACGATGCACAAATGGTACAACTCCTCCAGAGTTGCTAGCTTTCACCGGCAAGCTCGATCTCAACAATTACTGTAACCAATCAATGTAACACACACTATAAATCAATTTATTAGCCTTAGTACAATGTTAAACTGTTTAGGTGAAAATAATTGTGAGCACTAACCAGTGTAAGCACATCGACCTATAATACATTGTGTTCAATTTTTTGTTGCAAGCTAGTTGGAGTGCTAGAAAAGCTTCTCCACTCATTAGTCATTACTCATTATTATGGTATCTTGAATGAAAAAGGCATGAGGTAGTGTGTAATTGCCAGGTGCATCATGCATAAGCAAGACAACCTAGCAGTCTAGCACTATTGGTGTAAAATGCAATATTTCCCTTCACTTCAAGCCTGTTTGGATGGGGCCATTAGGGAGATTGGATCCAAATCCAAAGGACTAAATCTCAAATATTATCCTTGGATCCAAATCCAAAGGACTAAATCTCAAAGATTATCTCTCTGATCCAACACCCCTTCATGTTTTTTTTTTAATTACTAGTTCAATGCTCATGCTTTGCTACAGACTAAAAAATCATATTAAGTCAACACATCGAGCTGCTATCATTAATCGCTATCATGTAGATGTAATTAACTGTACATTAGAAAGAAATCTTGTGCATGATAGAAAAAGTGAAAAACTGAGAGCTACAGAAGGTGTGGCTCTTTACCTCCAATCAATGCATGCGGTGATTATGGCATAATGCAAGACTAGTCGTTATATAATAAAAGTCCAACTAATTCAAGCAAGGATGGAAAAACATGTTTGAGTGTAAAAGTGTAGAGATTGCATTATTAGTTATTTAATTACTCCTTACATTCTATATTTAGATGATAGAAGATTAGTGACTACGATGTTTACAAAATTGAACCCAAATTATATATGCAATATAATGAAGTTATTATAGACAAGTTCGCTTAGCTGCCAATGTCACTATGCTCAATTTTTCAAAACATTTGCGATAGCTACTGCCATGGTTGTCACGGCGTCGCCTAGGCGTCCTGGCAGCCGGAGGAGGACGCTGAGGCTGGTCGCCTCGCCTGATCCCGCCATTGACGCCGGTCTCCAGCCGCGGGGAGAGATCGGGCATGGGGAGGGGAGGCCGGAGGCAGCGGGGAGCTAGAGGCGGTGGGGGGGAGGAGGCGAGGGGAGAAGGCGGAGGGGGGAGAAGGCGGCGGGGAGAGGAGGCGGACGTGGGAGGCGGCGGCGGGGAGAGGAGGCAGAGATGTCAGGAGAGGCGGAGAGACGGGAGAGAGAGAGAGACGGGGGAGGCGGCGGCGGGGAGAGGAGGCGGACGCGGGAGGTAGCGGCGGGGAGAGGAGGCGGAGATGTCGGAGGGGCGGAGAGACAGGAGAGGCGGAGTGGTCAGGAGAGACGGAGAGCTCGGGAGGAGTTTTATACAGGAGAGACGGTTATGTATACATACGGGAGATACTACAGGATTGGGCGCTCGCCATGGCGTCGCCTAGGCGTCCAGGCGCATCTCACTCGCCGTGGTCGCCGATTCCGCCGTGACAACCATGGCTATTGCTCTACATTGAGCATACATAAGCATAATTGATGTAGAGAATAAACAGATCAAACTGCTTGGGAAGAACAATAACATAAGACACCCTTCCTGACAGGTTTTTCCTAGATGAAATAAGTTAGTTGCATTATTTTCAAGACGATAACTTTTGCTGCCTAGCACATACCAAGCAGCAACAGGCAGTAATTGATTCTTCAATTTCAAAGATGCAATGTTAGTTTATACTTGTAACTGTCTGGACCAGGATTAAAGAGTTCAATACATTGGAATATGAATAAATTCCATGCTTCCATACATATTTCCTTAGCATATATGTTTTTTTATAATAGCTAGGTAATGAAAGGTTCAAGGATGACATCAGGGGTACTATTATGCAATATAGATACCTTCTTGGGTTTAAATTATCTACTTCCAGATCTTCATTCCAAACAAAGATATACTTGTACATGGAGACAACAGCAGGATGGAGGAATCTTTTTGCAAACCACCTAAAAAAACTCAAAGTAAAATGATACCAGATCAGTAGAAATTGCAAGTGAAACAATGTTCAGTTTTTAACTGCAAGGGGGAAAGACACTCACGGTCAAGCTCTTCTTTCAGTGCAAGGGGAGAAAGATGCCATACCACTTTGTTTGGTTAGAAGCAGATATATGTATGACGCTTTTGCTCCATGGTAGATCATTCCACCCATTGACATTCCCATAAACTAAACATTCAAGATTTACATGACAATTTTATGTGCAAATTATTGCTTACTGAAGTAGTAGATGACATACCTTCTTCATAATAGCATCCACACTTTTTCTAATTTATACCAGTAGGGACGGCAATGAATTACCGATCATTCTGGTTAGACTCCTGCTGGGGCAAAACATCTAGAGCATCAAATAACCAGATATGGTCTTGCACTAAGGAAGATGGGAGTAGCTAAAGGTTGTTAAGTTTGAAAATTGAAACCAACACACTTAAGACAATAATAGGTTAGGCATGGAGATGTACCCCCTGCCTCCCAATAAGATTTGAGAAACACACCTTCCTTGAGAAAAATGGAAATAAAAATGGTACAGTACTGTATTACCGTCGTATTGTTCTCGCAATCCCCTGCATTTTCTTTTCTCTCTATAATACTCCGTCCTCTTTCCGCAGAGCACACGCGCATGGATGCGGCAACATTTAGCATGTGGCTCTATGTGCGCAGGTTCGGTCAGCTCCGATCTCCATCCAGCCTGACACAAGCGTAGGTAGCCTAACATCTGGTCCCAGTTCCCATAAAAAAAGGTTTTGTTAAATATTATTCGGATGTTTTCTTCTTAACTATCATTCAGATTTAGAACTGTTGAATTAGAGATCCAATATTTATGAATTCTCTCCCCCCCTCCCCCTTGAATTCTATCTCCTCCCCTTTGAAAAAAAATCTCCCCCATTCGAAAATAAAGGGTTCATTGATCTCTAATCTAAGGATTACAAATTTGAACGATAGTTAGAAAGAAAACAATGGAATGATGCTCCAAAAAAAATACTTCTTCTGCCTTCTCCTGACTATATAAGCGACAGTCCCGATTCATGCTACATTCCAAGGCAGGGAGGAAGAGCATCAGCCTACCTCCCTTTCTCGCATTCCCCTCTTGGAAACTGATCTCCTCGCTTGTAGCTCCCTCCTGCCCAGCCTCTTTGTACTAAACTTTGCACATCGATCATCAGGTGCCACAGGTTAAATCAAAGCAACACACGGAGGTCAACTACTCTACGTACCTAGACGCCGTTCGCCGGCCTCCACCCTTGCAATAGGGTCCAATTCTTCACTAGAGTTGCAGCTTTAGACCGCGTCATGATGGAAGCAGGCATGGAGATGGCCGCTGCGAAGGACGCGCGAAACGGCGGCGCCCCGGAATGGAGGGTGACGGTGCCGGAGGGCGCGTCGGTGACGGTGGAGCACGAGTTCGGCCGGGCCGCCCGGGCGTGGGCGTGGCTGGTTTCTTGCGTGGCCATGCTCGGGAGCAAGGTGTCTGGCCTCGCCAAGGGCGTCTGGAAGATCGGCGCCGACGACCACAGGAGGGCGGTGCACGGCCTCAAGGTGGGCCTCGCTCTCGCGCTGGTGTCCGTGTTCTACTACACCAGGCCGCTGTACGACGGCGTTGGCGGCAATGCCATGTGGGCCGTCATGACAGTCGTCGTGGTCTTCGAGTACACCGTTGGTGAGCACGTCACACGTTACATCCAACGGAAGAGTATATGTCGTTGTCGTCAACGGCTCGACGTACAATTTGATACCACGTGAATTATATTTGAGGTCTTGGTTGGGTTTCTAATGCATGCGGTGCGTACATGCATGAGCGTGCAGGTGGCTGCGTGTACAAGGGGTTCAACCGAGCCGCCGCGACGGCCAGCGCCGGGGCGATCGCCCTTGGCGTGCACTGGATCGCGAGCAAGTCCGGCCACAAGTTCGAGCCGTTCATCCGCAGTGGCTCAGTTTTTCTGCTCGGTACGTATCGGCGCGTGCGTAAACACACCGTGTTACGTATTCGCGTACGTGCATGCTTCGTCGATCGCTAGTAGAAAGCACGCACTAACACACCGAGACTTGCTCTGCGTACGTTTGCATGCAGCTGCCGCGGCGACGTTCTCGCGGTTCATACCGACGGTGAAGGCGCGGTTCGACTACGGCGTGACCATCTTCATCCTGACGTACAGCCTGGTGGCCGTGTCGGGCTACCGCGTGGACGCGCTGCTGGCGATGGCGCAGCAACGGATATCCACCATCGCCATCGGCGTCTTCCTCTGCCTCGCCGTTTGTGTGCTCATCTGCCCCGTGTGGGCAGGGCAGGAGCTGCACCGCCTCACCGCGTGCAACATGGACAAGCTCGCGGGCGCTGTGGAGGCCTGCGTCGAGGACTACTTCTCGGAGGCGGAGAAGCGGCGGCGAACGCCGTCCGCCAAGGCGGAGGGGTACAAGTGCGTGCTCAACTCCAAGGCGTCCGAGGACTCGCAGTCCAACCTGGGGCGGTGGGAGCCCGCGCACGGCAAGTTCGGCTTCCGCCACCCGTACGTCCAGTACAAGAACGTCGGCGCCGCCATGCGGCAATGCGCCTACTGCGTGGAGGCCCTGAGGGGCTGCATCCGCTCCTCCGAGATCCAGGCGCCCGAGCACGTGAAGCGGCACCTGGCCGACGTCTGCACGAGGGTGGCGACGCAATGCGCGAAGGTGCTCAGGGAGTCTTCGAGCTCCATCAGCGCAATGACGACGTCTCGGAGCCTGGACTTCACCGTAGCGGAGATGAACACCGCCGTGCAGGAGCTCCAGAGCGACCTGAGGACGCTTCCGTCCAAGCTTGCCGACGAGTCAGCGCCAGTGATGGACGCGGTGCAGCTCTTCACGGTGACCTCGCTGCTAATAGAGGTGTCCACGAGGATCGAGGGCGTCGTGGACGCCGTCGACACGCTCGCGAGCCTCGCAGCATTCAAACCAGCGGATGACGTAAAGCCTGAATCTTCAGAAACCGAAACCAAGGTGCAACAACAACCCGTGAGCGATTCGGACTCGGACGAATCGGCTGGCATCGAATAGGTTTAATCGGGGTCCAGATCGGGTTTAATCCCAACCGGGCAGATTAAACTGGTTCTCTGATGGCGTTCGCCAGTCGACCGGCAACCGAGAGTGGCCGGTCGTGTAAGAACCAAGGTTTACGATACCGATTTCGAAATTTTTTTCGGAGCGGTCCCATTATACCGGCTTAACCGATTTTCGGATTTTTGGAAATATTTCAAGCTGAAAAATTCAAATAAATTTTAAATGGTAACCAGCCGAATTTCACCAAAAATCGGCAAAGCATACATGCATCTAGGATCCAGGATCCACTCAACAGCACAAAAAACAGAATTGGTAGCTACATATTTCTAAAATCCACATATTTCTAAAAACCTTGCCACGGTTGTGCCATTAGGTAAGTCAATAGTACTCCAACCGTTTAAATCAATAGGCAAGTCGCACATACCCAATTTCAGCAAAGTAACACCTATTGGAAATGACTAATCAGAAAGCACAACCAACAATTAAAGTTCAGAAGAAGCAATCAAAGGCACTTTAATTAGTAGCTGACAAGAGTCAGCAAAAAAGAATGTATTGGCCATTTTCAGCCATTGAATTTCATAGTGGAGGACAAAAGTTTCTGCACTGAGTAATGTGGGAGGGATAGGTAGATGGCAATGTATACACCTGAAAAAACAGGAACCAGAAAAGTTTGATCAGATCGGTAATGGAATTATATATGGTTAAAGTCATGCTAGCGTACAGTATACACCTGAAAAAACAGGAACCAGAAAAGTTAAAATCATTTCTAACAGTATAGACAAGTTTCACCATGTTTCATCTAAGCTTCATGAGTTCCACAAGGTATATGGTTAAAGTCATGCTAGCGTACAGTATACACCTGAAAAAACAGGAACAAGAAAAGTTAGAATCATTTCCAACGGTATAGACAAGTTTCACCATGTTTATCTAAGCTTCATGAGTTCCACAAGGTTTCAAAGGGTTTCAAATGTACTTCATGAAACTTAGTCAACTTAGAAATGAAACCTCCTAAAACTTTATGAAACCTTATGAAACACTACAAAACTTAGACATAAAATCTTATAAAATTTAGTCAACTTAGATATAAAAGTTAATAAAACTTAATAAAATATTATGAAACTTAGTCTTCATGAAACTTAGGTTTCAGCAAGTTCAAGATCCAGATTTCAGTAAGTTTCACAAAGTTCCAAGTAGTTTCAAATATGCATGGAATTTAAGTTTCAATAAGTTTCAAATATGAAATTTGATGCTTCATCAAATTTCAAATCTAAGACTTGATGTTTTAACTAGATTTCAAAATGTGAATTTGAAAAAGGAAGGTTTAGGCAAGTTCCAAAGATTCAAAAGCGAGTTTCAAAACAAATTTCAACCAAGTTTCACAAAAAATTCAAACAAGTTTTTAAAAAATGAACAAGTTTCACACGCTTGACATACACGGTCGCGCTTGACGTCAGACCATCATGCCTTCATGGCCATAGAGCTCTCCATGCTCACGAGCCACCCTGTCGCGCCTATTCACAATTGCCCACTGCGTGATGACTCCCCTCGTGCCCATAGGGTGCATCGCCACACCTGTGCGCTCCCCCACCTCACTCGCAAGCAGCGTCGTCGTTGCCCATCTGTGATGGCTCGCATGTGCTGCAGATTTCCCTTGCCCCTCATTGCTTGACACATCCACTCGCAACCACGTCTGTTTATTCATTGCTGCTTACCCATGCCCGCCACACAGGAGCGCATGAGAGGCCAAATCAGCAAGAGAAACTAGAGGATTTGAATCGAAGCGAGCTCAGGGTGCCGATTACAGCCACCGACGGTGAGATTTGCCTCCACTGGCGACGAATCGGGCGATGAAGCATTGATTTGGAGAGAGAGATGGATAAGGGAAGAGGAAGAATCGAGAAGTAGAAGTCATGGTATAGAAATCGCCGCCTTTGGGGATAGAGTTGTGCTAGTCGTTGAATGGTGGCTTGTGCAGGACATCTAACGGTGTTGGTTTATCCCATTGAAACAATCCCCACGGTATACCGTTTCTTAGTTTTTCTGATATGTTTAACTAGTGTTCTGTCTAAGCTGTGCAGCGTAGGTAAAGTGATCTTCGTAGTAGAAATGGCGGGCTATAGAATCTGCTGCAGGATCTCGCGATCAAAAGCTTCGCTACTACTGGTTCCCGTGCTCTGAATGCTACATGTAGATGCATAAAAAGGGTATTCTAATATGAACAAATTGGAGAAAGGGAGGTCTCTCACTTCTACATTTTCTCATATGAACAAAAGCAAAAGGTATACTAATTCGGAGACAGAGGCAGAGACATTTGAGAAACATCATCACCTTTTTGTTTGAGAGGAGTCATTCCCATCACCTGATATGCAAGCGTCATCTCCACATAGAAACAACGTAATTCAGACCGTCGTTGTGATCTGGCCTGATAGAAACGGCTGAATTTATTTGACGAGAGCCCATTATGTCAAGCGGGCGGGGCCCAAACGTTTGAACAGAGCTGAGAAAGCCTCATTAGGCGGTTTAATGTATGTCCTTTTTTTGCTTTTACTTCTATCAGCTATGACTGTTATTCATCGAATTTTTTTATAAATAATCTATTTTTTATTCAAAATAACATAAATATACCTGGCCAAATTTTTTTTACAAAAATAGGCTCCAGTCACTTAATCGTCGGGCGATTGGAGCCTATCACCCAACGGCCGCGCGACAAGCAAGCAATCCGCTGGCCGTTGGGCGAATTATTGCATTTGTCGAATGGTCATGCGACTGCTTCCAATCGCCCATCAGTTAGGTGACTGCGCTTCCAGTCGTCGAAGAGTTGGGCAACTGGAAGCGCAGATAAAAGGACCGTGCGACCGAGCGGGCTCGGTCGCTCGACCACGCGATGAACAGAAGTGACAGAATGAGAGGAGAGAAGAGAAAAGCACATGAAGGAGGAGAGGAGGAGAGGAAAAAGGAGAGGAAATAAAAGAGAGGAGAGGGAGGAGGGGACAGGAGAGGGAAGCGGAGAGAAGAGAAAGAAGCGACTCTTATGAGGTAATTTTTTATTGTATTTTAAATTTTGTATATGAAGAAGATAGTTTATTTAATGTTAGTATGAGTAGAAAATTGTAGATGTAGACAAAAATAGTTCAACATTGGTATAGAAAATTTAGTCAATGTAGTTTTAGAAAATTAGCAGTCGTAGTAGTCTGCAGTTGTGTAAAATTTAGTGAACATAGTTGTAGAAAATTAACATCGTTAGCAAATTGGCATGCATATAAAATTACAGTTGTAGAAAATTCAATCAACGTTACGTAGAAATTAATCATCCGTAGAAATTTCTAGTTATTAAAAATTCAGTCAATATTTTTATAAGAATTTCATAATTTGTTTTGTATAAAACAATAATATGTAATGTAAATTACAGTACATCAGTACTTTCATAGTGTGAGATGCGATTTGACTAGTTATAAAATTGAAAATATATGCAGGCAGACATCAGCAATGTTGATACCCACTACATTGAAAGTGCATTACAGTGTTGGAACCGTTCGTGAAGGTCTGAATGGTGTGAATTTGATCAGTTTTGCACAAGACACTTTGGTACACCCGGATGGTGAGAATGTTCGAATCACAGATGTGATGCATTGGCTTACCCGCAGTTTTTCATTGAACCCCGAGGTGTGCAGCGTAGTCATACAAGAACTTTGGAGCCGGTCTCCCACGGACATCAGATGAGAGTTGAGAATATTGATGCGCACTATTGTGTGGAAGGGATTCGTGCAATGGTGCTGGTACCGTGGATACAAGTGTGTGATGCTTGTGCAACCATGTCCAGTAGAAGCTGTGCAATATCGTGCGAATGGCCATCATCTGGGAGGTGCGAGCAATTTGGGCAACCCGCATGTTGGCGAAGAAAAAGAAGATGCTTGTGACAAGGCCGATGTGGTACGATGAGGAGAGAAAGAATGGTCACACCATGGTGAAGGTATAGGACAAGCCGATGAAGGGGAGCATATGGAGCACATAGTGCATCATATGGAGTACGATGACCAGACGGCTTGGGCTGAAGAGTAAGCTATGTAGGAGGAGGACGAAGACAGTTTGGATGAGGACGAAGCTGCCGTCCCGCATGAATGGAATCGGTTTGATGCTAAGGGTGTTGCCGCACATGACGAGCATGCATCACCATGGGAGTATCATGGGGCAGAGGTTCGGTTACATTCAATGTTTGCTGGCAAGGCATTGCTACAGGATGCAATCAAGTTGTGGACCCTGTCTATGCAGCGGACTTTTCAGGTCATGAAATTTAGCCAGGAACAGTACACCGTGAAGTGCGAGCAGGTCAGTTATCCTTAAAGGGTGCATGTACGTAGACCCAAGTATGAGACTCACTGGATTGTATCGAAGGTGGAGCCGTACTCTTACATTCTCAGTAGTGTTTTGGCGAGGCATCGTAACCTAACATCCGTCTTTATAGCCAATCTGATGTATAGAGAGATAGTGAAGAAAAAAGACATGGAGGCCACGCACATCATGGTAGCTATCGAGAAAAAAATTCAAGTAGAAGATTAGCTACACAAAGGCGTGGTGTGCGAAACAGAAGGCATTGGAAAAACGGTTTAAGTCTTTCAAGGTGGTGTACGACAATCTTCGTCGTATGCTTCAGGTGTTGGAGGACAGAAACCTGGGTTTGTATATCGCTGTGAAAGACAAGCCTTCTACAAGACCACTAGGTTATGCGGTGTTGCAAAGGGCCATTTTAGCATTCGGTGTGTGCATCGAGACATTCAGGCACATGCTGCCTGTGATCTCAGTTGATGGCACCTTTTTGACCGGCAAATACAAGGGCCTGATCCTGATAGCCATTGGCGTTGACGGTAACAATTATATATTGCCGCTGGCCATCGCATTCATGGAAAAAAGTCTACATGGTCTCCTGTGTGGATCAGCCTCTCCCTCTCTCTCCGACGTCAATTTTTATATAACTGGTGAAGTGACAGTAGTTGTCCCGCGCTAGAAGATGCTTTAACACTTCGAGTGATAACCGTATAACGGAAGTTATTGTCAGAGATATGTGGTGGCCGTTCACCGTGTGACGGTTGTTGTCAGAGAGAGATTATGTGCTGTTATTGGATAAATACATGTTCTAACCACCTTGTCAGATGAATCGACGATGTAGTTGGTTATCGTAGACAAGTTGGTCGGAGATAGATTAGTCGTAGAAAGGTCCACGACTATGAGGAGGTTGCATGACAACTTATGACCATATGGTCATAGAACTTAGGACCGTGTGGTTGTAGTAAGACTTACGACTAAGTGATCATAGCAGAGTTTACGACCGTACAGTCGTAGAAAAATTTACGACCATGTGATCGTAGTAAGACTTACGATCATACGGTCGTAGCAGAGCTTACGACTATGTGCTCATAAAAAAACTTACAGCCAAAGTGTAGTTGTAAAAGAGTTTACGACCATACGGTCATAACAGAGCTAACGACTATTCTATAGAACTTTTTACTCATCGATAAAGGATATATTCAAGCAATAGGATGACGTAATAATTTAAGAATTGTTCTATCTTCAATAAAGGCTAATACAGGTTAGATTATTTATTATACCGTTTTGCTTGTCAGTACGAAACGTTTCCGTCATCCCGACCAAAACCAGAACGAAATTTACAACTTTGGTTGGAACGTGTGCGTGGTTCGCGCGGAATTTGTTGTCATTTGTCAAACCCCACAGAGCCAATCCAGCCTCTAGCCTCGTAGGTCGGATCCGTCAGCTTGAGTAGTTTGTGTGTATTAATTGGGCCAGGCTGACGGGTCGAGCATATCGGCCCCAAAATGCCTCGTAATCATAACAGAGGCCTAAAATTAAAGTGCCTTAGCACGGGACCCGTGTGCCGGTGAACAGACGGGGATTAGCCGATGGCCGCCAGCTTCTGTTGCATGCGTCGTAGAACCGCCACATGCGCTGACGAATGGCCCTCTGCGTAAGTGTGAAATCTACAGTAGTTCAGACATGCGCTCTGCGTGCGTGCGTGTGTGTGTGTGTGTGTGTGTGTGTGACTAACAGCAGTTACCGGCCACGGGCCATCTGGATCACCAGTTTGTTTGCATAAACCTGGTCAACTCTGAAACTTTCCAGGTTGGTTTAGATTTACTTGCACACGAATGGCCCTTCTTCATCTATCGTATCAAACGAGAGCAATACATCATTATACATATCGAGGTCAACACATAGAAGAATATATAGGCTAGGGCTAGGCGATGCCATGATGACTTGTTTTTTAAGTGTCTGAAAGCTTCACGTCTGTCTGGAATCCCTTTCAGAATTCAGATGGAAAACAAAGACTTAAGCTGACAGATGCACAAACACCAAACTGCATTTCTATCACCTTATTAAACGCACCAATAGCGTGTACAAATAGGCATGCACCAAGAACTCATGCATGTCATAGTCTAACATGAGCTGGTTGGGAAGAGTATAGCCTAATAATTTGTAATGACCAGAGCGTGCGTGCACACGGTGGGCTAGGGGGTCTCGGTGTTCCTCTCAGATGAACAAACCGATAACGACAGAAAAATGCACAGCACATGAAAATGCATTTCTTTTCCCCAACTCCTCCAGCTATATATTAGCAAGTAGTTAATATAAGCCATTGTACGGCACGGGCTTTGCCGATGTGCGATTGACAGCCACTACACTCCAAAAGGGCATCCCAAGTAGCAGCTTGACAATGTGTCATTGGATCAGAGTAGAGATGCAGTATATATTCAGACGACACCGGGTCAGAGACGCAGATGTATTTATCCTGACTAAACTGCAGAAATTACCTTTCTGGATCTGTTAGTAATTTCGAATCAGCATCATGATTAACTGCGCAGGAATATATGTCTTTATAAATCTCTTTTACTAGTTTGTTCTTCCAAAATAGTTCGATAATTAAGTCTTGGAAGGGGTTCCTTGATGGCTAAAATTAAATTAAAAGCAAGCGAAATGAGAGTATACAAAGATCTAATATTGATGCAGATATAATATGGAATATACACAAAAAGATTTAGCCTACAACAACCTTTTGTCTTAGCCCTTGAGCAACAAAAATCTTCAAATCTGTTCATGGAGCAGTGCAATATGATTTAATTAGAGAAGAATTAGATCAGAAACCAGATCTGCTTTCAATTGAAGCTATAAACCAATTAAAGTTAAGGTCGTTGAAATCACATGAAATCGTCATATGGATGTTTTTAACAGATAAGGATAGTTACCGAAACACTGCAAACAAATCTTAGGTTAAATGCAAGAAAAACATATGCAAAATAGGTTAATATAGCTCTTTTTGAAGAAATTTGTGGCACCAAGATATGTGTATATATAATATGAGAAATTACGACAAGTTATAACAATTTTTCTAACTTTTATGTATGATTCATATGATCAATGACCTTTAATTTATCATTCTTTCAAAACCGCAAAATGTTTATTGTTTCTTCCTGGAGAAAGATATGGTTCTCGGAATGAAACTACATAGCTCCTATACTAGAATGTGTCCTCACAGCCATAAGCTTAAGGAAGTCACCAATTTCGGATAATCTCATCAACATACAAATGTATGGAGCAATTGTTTTTGCGTAAATAGACTAATATGAAAATTATTAGTGTTATGGTAGAAATCCTAGACCACTTCCTTAGCTAGCTAAGCTCAAGGAAGTCACAATAGTTCTTCTGTACCTCTTCAACCGTTGAAATTCTACTGAATAGAACAATTTTCCTATCCTTGAGGAGATACCAAGAGGTACTGCCAAATCTCAACCGTTCGATCAGTGTGATCAACGGCTCAAATTTGGTACCTCTTCCCCCTCAAGGATGGTAAAATTTCCCTAGAACAAATATAAGCCAAGTGGATCGATAATCCTCATAAAGATAAGCCTCATCTATGCTCTAGTTTTGTCACTTCAAAAATCCTTGTATAAAGAACGATTTGCTTCAAAGAATCATTGAGCATTAGAACACTTACCATGCCTACAATATTTACCACTCTCTGTGTCCAAAAGATATTCAGATAGGGGTTTTCTGAATGAAGAATACATGAGTGATATTGGTTCGGCTCACATCTCATCCAACGATAAACTCAAGAAGGACCTGAGCCGAAACAATATCATACCATGTCGTCTTCTTCTTTCTCCTTCTTCCCGTCCTAGCTATCTATCTGCCTAGCTCGTTGCTTTGCGGCTGCCAAGCCTTATTTGTGTATACCTGAAACTGTTTTCTGTGCCAATGCCTAAAGCAGCCATAGCATGGCTCTTTAATAGGGAGCTGGTGTTCCATGGTCAAGCCACGTATTAGCATAGCACCAGTTTCTTTTCTACTATCGGCATAGAAAATTCCAACTGGCCTAGATATGGCTCCTAGATATGCTAAACCTAAGTACCTAACCGACCAGGGACCAATAGAAAGGTGCTTTAGTAATCTTGTGATCCCAATCTCTGAAACTTTCGTATGCTATTCTACCTATTTTATTGCTTTATGCTACTACATTAGGGTAGTTCTGCTACGTACGTAGGTCGGTACGTAGGTGTGCCTTTACAGCTCTAATTAGTAACTCGCGTTCTGGCACTAATTTAAAAGGACTTAGTTAGTTGAGCATATTATCGGCAAATAATTCTATAGTGTGGTGATATCATCTTTTTTTTTAAACTTTTGGGTGTATTTGTTACTCTTGTAGTGTTTCATAGAACTACAGTTTTCAGGATAACACCGGCCCAAGACGCTCATGCAATTCTGCTCCCTGTATTCCTCAAGAGAACTTTTAGAAACAAGTTGCCCCATATCATTATTCTTTTAGGTCTCACCAATTATTAGTGATTCGGTAAGTGGCGTGGTACTTCAAAAGAAATCCAGTATCCAATTTTTGTACTAAACAACTTTATGCTGCGCTGATTGGATTCACATTCAGTTTTCATACCTCGGCACCAACTCCCATCGCTATTCCGTGTTTCTTATGTGAAGACAAGTTCCTTCCTCTCACAGTATTGAACTTGTCAAGCTCTCGTCTAATGATGTGTTTTCAGATTCACATGTACTGCATAGTCATAACATCATCAATGGTCTTGTTCAGATAAGTATCTGGCAAAATGTCAATGTCCACAACTCCACATGGTGTCCTTGGTCAGTTTGCAGCTTAATATGTGTGTGCAAATCAAGCACCCTGCTGCGTGGTTGCTATCCTGGATTCCTGGCTGTACACACGACATGAGCATAATACAATGAACTGCATTTGCCAGCTGATTGGACGTACACTGATCAGCAAGAATCCCGGGACAAAATATTTTATAGTTAGTACCATGATTAGACCTGTGAGGACGCACGGCTACGGTGGCGCCAAATTTGCTCCCGTCCTTGGGCTAATCATCCGCTCGCCCTCCTCGATCGCCAATAATATGAACCCTAGATTAAAAGAAAACGGCAGCGCGAGATGCGCTTCAGTAACCGAATTTTTTCCTTGCACCGAAACTTACGCCCGGTTGATCCACGCCTGCTCTCCTTCACGCTGTATACGTAGGCGAAATCACTCAAGAATCATGCGGCTGGAAAGTGCATCCATGGTGGTTGCGATGCTTGGCCAATGGCCAAGCAGAAGGTCATCGTCCTCTGAAGAAATCGTTGTCACTTCGGTGAAGATCGAACGGATTATATTGTTAAGTACGCCTTTGCCGTTCACAAGGAAGGATTAAAAATTGATCACGAGTAGTCCTCATGGTGCTTACATATTGAGAGACGACCGTTCACCTCCTCCTCTCGATCTCCAGATCTGGCCCCCCTCTCCCTTCTCCGGCGGCCTCGCCGGCGTTGAGGGGGGAGGGGGTCCAACCCGTGGTTTCCTTTTGTAAGTGATAGATGTGTCTTTTAACCCTAGCCGCAGGCTCCCTGGCGGCGCGAGGAGCTCAAGAGAGCAGGCGGTTGGGGCGAGCGGCGGCCGAGCTCGGCTTCGGGGCGGCGATCGGCAGCGCCAGCGCGGGGGCAGGCGTGGGCAGCCGGTGCGGCTCCGGTAGTTTCGGGCCGGAGGCGGGCGGCGGGTCGGTGGATTCGAGGCGGCGGGATCGCGTGGTTGCGGCGACCGGCTTCGTGCGGTCGCCCTCGAGCGCGGGGTATTGGGACGGCGGCCAGCTCCAAGCGGGCGGCAGGCCGTCGGGCCTGGAGGCGGCGGCTCTCGTCCACTTCCCGGCGGAAATCGGTGTTGCGGCGGCTCCGCCCGCCGTGCCGCGCCCGCCCGACCGAACAGCGGTTGGCCCGGGGCGACGCGCCAGCCAAGCGACTCTTGGCCGTTGGCGGCGCGACAGCGCCATGGCCGACGACGACATCCCGGGGCGCAGCGGTCGGCGGAGGGGCTGGTCGTGGCGCAGTAGGCGGCAGCAGGCGATGCCGGTACATGGCGTGCGGGCGGCGCTCGGCAGCAGCGGCGCCATGGCGGGCGGCGGCGCAGCGGGCGGTGCTCGGCAGCAGCGCTGCCATGGCGGGCGGCTGCACAGCGACTGGCGCAAGGCGGCCATAGTAGCAGCGGTGCGGTGGAGGTGCAACAGCGGCAGCCAGCGTGGCAGCGCAGCGCGGGTGGCTCAATGTGCGGAGGCCTGGGCGCACGGCAGCGGCGGCACGACAGCAGCGACCGGCGGGCAGCCGGCATGGCGACGGCGGCCGACAGACAGTCGGCGTGGAGCAGCTGCATGCGCGAGCGCAGCAATGGCGACGGCGGCAGCGTGCGGGCAATGGCATCGTGCGATGTTCTGCCGGAGCGAGCCGGCGGGTCTATGGGCAGTGCACGTGAGGTGTTCGACAGAATGCCTGAGTGGCAGGGCGTCGTCATCATTTCTTTCATTGGTGCGGCACCTCTGTGAGTTGGGAGGGCGTCGTCATCAGCTCCTGTTCGCGGTGAGGAGGAAGGTACAGGAGGACTAGGGTCCCGAGCCCTCGGTTTTTGTGGACTCCGCTGCGCAGGTGTTCTTCGACTTGGAGAGTGGCAACCAGGAGCTCAAGAACGACCTTAAGGTCCTCTTCATCAGCTCCGAGTTCCAGTTAGTTGCGGCCGGGAGCAAGAAGACGGTGGTGATTCACGGGCCGTTCAGACCCCTGGTGGCGCTTAGTCGTCGCATAGTGGTTTCTACAGTGGCGGCCATTGCAGGAAGCGGCTAGTCGTGAAGTTCAAGGGTGGCTATGCCATGGCCTTGAGGCGTGCAGGGCCCCGAAGTGTTGGTGGCGGTCTATTTGCGTGTGGGTAGTGCGTGGGGTGCTATAGTTGTGCTGGCGAAAGCCTTGCCGGTGTTTTTACCGGTCTCGACATCAATGACACTTTCGGGCGCCATGATCCTTCCTGGAGGTGTGTCATGGCACTACGTAGCTCTCATGTTTACTGATCTCTAGGTGAAAGCCTTGCCTCGGTGAGGCGGGCGGCGTCGGCGACTCTCGTCGCCTTCTTGGAGACGTCGCCTCGGAGGTCCATCTTCGCGCAAAGCAGACCGAAGTTTGGGTGGCACGGTCGGATGAGGTTAGGGGCTTGGTTGTAAGCAAGGACGGAGAAAAATGCTGAAGCTTAGCCTTTCTAGTTTTTTTCATAGTCCTTAAGTTATCTTTCTTGTTGTTTTATGTACCTCAGTTTTGAGGCTTTGAGCCTAAGAGCTCGTGTAACTTTTGGCTGTGTATATCCTTCGTGGATATAGAGGCCGGATTTTATATCCTTTATCTAAAAAAATGGTGCTTACATATTTGGATTCTTGATTAGCATTAGCATTATTAGTACTATCATAATATGGTCCATTGGTTGCCCTACTCATACACCCCTGAAAAGTCTCCCCTATTGACCTTATTTAAGCTGGCAGCCACGGTTTAAAATTCATGCGATTAGCTTCTATATTATTGGTTTCATATATATAACTAAGACCTGGATGCGTCAGACCACTGTTAATTTGGTACTTGTTTAAGGAAGCGACATGAGATGGCTTTTTCGGTCGAGCACATCAACGTCGTAATTTTCACTGACAGTGATGCGAGATGTACAAACCATACACGGATACACCACTACTAGAGGTAAACAGTACACCTATGTAGAAAAAAAATCGAAGTTTCTAGACAAAAATCCAGAAGCCAAATTACAATTGATGATCAGATTTTAGCGCGGGAAATAAGTCGATGGATGAGTTTGGCCTGTTGCACATGTTTGCAAATATTAGCAGCGTGGACTGAATTTAGTCTGCATTTGGTTTTCTGTCAAAATTTGTTAAGATTCTGTTAATTACCACTTGGTAAAATTCTCAATTTGCATACCACAAGAGCGAACCAGCAGAGCACTAGGTAGTAAAACAGTGGCCCAAGCAGGCAGGCCCATTAGACCACGGCGACAGGATGGAGGCCGAGGCCTTCATCCAGTATGTAATACTAGCTGCATGAGTGCGGCGCACGCCGCGCTAGCCAACGTGTGGACCAAAGTAAAAGAGACGACAATTCGCAGAGAGTTTCATAAAAAAAATCGAGGACACGCGCGTAATTTCGGAAAAACCAAAGGCCTTTTTCGTTAAAAACCGAGGACTTATAAGGACTTGTACGTAAGTAAATAAGGACCTATACGTAATTTTGGAAACCCGCGGGGCGCCATCCAGGAATTTTTTTTAAAAAAAACTGGTCGCAGGGACCTTTTCGCGAGGAAAAAGGACCTTTACGTAATTTTCTAAAAACAGAAGGAAAGTGCCTCCCTCGGCCATACGCAAAACCCCGCCGCCACACGCCGGCCGAGGGAGCGCGGGGGGCGACATGGAGGGGCTGCGCAGGCCGGAATCCCCCCGCTCATGTATAGGGTGGTATTAACTTCTCCCAGGGTTAAAACGACTAGCCTTTGTACTGCTACCCTTTTATTCATCTCGTGCTATTTATGTCAAAGCTTAACACCAGTGCATTGCCTTTTTGTGCTATTCGTAAGAGAGAATATGGAATAACAGAAATTTACGTGCGATTTTGGCTGATATAAATGAAGTCGCTACAATATGTACTATAATCAATTTATATGTCCCGTCTTGAAAAAACACTCTGTTTAATGGATAGTTACCGTAGAAAAGCCGAAAAGCAGCTTTTAGAATATGAAACAAAGAGGTACTATCTGCCTTTGTTATGCTCCGGATGCTACTTTAAAGAATCCATAATGGTAGTCTATCAAGTGAACTAGGACAAGACTTTAAAATTGATCAGTTCTTCATATTTCAAGCATTTGTTTCTGGTTGCTAGCTTTTGGCTGTGCTACACACGCTGATGTCGTTTAGCGAATGACCTGAGATTGAGAAGCCATGTCTGCTTTTGAATGGCCTTTATTTTGAAAGAATTATATGCAGCTTTCTTTAGTGCACCGGTGCAAGGCTCAGTACAGCACGCAGTCAGGACGAACGCCCCTGTTAAGCTGCAGCACTCGAGTCCTTGGTTAGAAAGAAGGCTGTGTGCTGGCTCCAACAGCAGAGTATAGACATGGCCAAATGGACCGTTGGCATGGTTTGGCATGGGTCCATGTAGGCCCATAGTCAGTCGGTCACTTTGTGTTTCCCTCCATCAATGTTCTAAAAGACGGTATTAGACGGCCGCTTAGACGGACCTAGACGCTGGACGGAGTCCCACCGTTGCGCCTTGGCCAAAATCAGTGAGCTAGGCGGCTAGCCTGCCTAAGCGGCCATCAACAGTCAAAGGCAGCTATTGGCGGTCAAAGGCGGGGTGAGAAGATGGTCCAGGGCAGATGAAAGGTGGTTCAAGGAGAAAGAGAGAGGCACCTGGAGATCTCTCGTCAGCCCGCACGTTGCCGGTGCATTTGCAGGCTGTTGTCATCGTAGATGGCCCCGTATCGTGCCAATGCATCCACAGGCCACTGACACCATGTACAACACGTCATCGATCAAATCCAACCGGATCTAGCCAGATCTAGACGCCGACAACCTCTCCGGATAGAGAATAGCGGCGGGAACACTGGGGGAGAAGGGGAGGCGGCGCTGGGGGAGCAGGGGAGGGGAGGCGGCTACGGCTGCAACTAGGGGAGCACGGGAGGGGAGGCAGTGACTAGGGGAGCAAGGGTGGCGCCAACAAAGGAGGCAGCGACGTCTCTTGGGAGAGCAAGGGTGGCGACGACGGCGTCTTGTGGGGAGCAGGGGAGGTGGCGGCGTCGCTGGGGGAGAAGGGGAGGTAGCGCTTGGGGAGAAGGGAAGGTGGCAGCGACGACGCTGGGGGAGAAGGGGAGCGGCGGAGAGAGCAATGGTGAGGCGAGGCATGCGAAGTGAGAACGGGGAGAGAGAAGAGATAAAGGGTGTGCGGTGAGAAGTGAACGGGGGGAGAGAAAAAGGAGGTAAGGGGAGGTAAATGGGCCGGTGGGCCAGCTATATGCATAAATAGGCCCAAAGATTAAATATGCTAGGAAGAAAATAAAATAGAAATTGATAAATCTCATTTTTAATTCCGCCGTCTAGGCCCCGCCTCGCCGCCCACCTAGTGCCTAGCGCCTTCTTGAATATTGCCCTAGTTGAATGTACCACACCTTGGCCCTTGTTCTCCTCCACTGGTCGCTTTGTGTTTCCCTTCGCCGGATCTACCGCCACCGGTCACTTCATGTTCTCCTCTCAGCTACCACCCTCTCCCACCGCCACCACCGTCATGCTACTCCGCCCACCCCCAGCCCCCTCCACCTCCTAGTTGGGCTCCTACACCATAAGGTCTAGCGAGCCATGTTGTGCTCACCTGTGTCTAGGCGGTGCCTAGCACTGCACAGTACTTTGTGTGCTAGGCTGGGCAGGCTTGCTAGGCTGAGATTGTGATTTAAGCACGACACATCGCGTTAGACCAGGCTGGCACATTCCGTTTAGTCGTAGACTGCTGTGTCTGAGTTGGACCATCAGTATTGTGCTTCATGCTAGCATGATTAGCTCCGTCCATTTGGCTGCCCCTAGCAGAATAATGGTGGCAATTATTCCGAGTACGGTGATCGTAGGTAATGGCACAGTTGCAGAATGGCGAGCAAACAGAGACGAGCACGCACCAAGCAAGCAGGCTATTAGGGCATGTACAATACAAGATGCTTATATATGAATGCTTAAAGAGATAATATAGCCACATCATCAAGCATCCATGTAAAAGTTATTTCCTCCAATGCAAGCATCTCTTTCGTGGGTGCTTAGATGCTATATTATCTATTAATAGATATAGTTATACACATAAGCACCGATGCTTATTTAAGCATCAATGCTTCAAAATAAGCACTTTATCTATCCTATGTGGCAAGAAAAAATAGTTTTTCATTGCTAAGCATCTCTCTAAGCACCTGCAGTACATACTCTTAGTCGTCTCGGAGAAATCCTGTGGAGTGTCTGTGTCTGCAATCCTGCCATGATATGTTTGTTGAGGAACCGTCGCTGGCGACCAGTCCGATCGATTCCTCTGTTTAGAATAAGAACGAATCAATCACAGAATCACAGAAGAATAGATTGAACACACAAAGAGAGATAGAGAGAACTCCTGGTCTTTCTTTATTGCTTTCATTCATGTGTACATAATGAGTTGGTATGGCTCCCTATTTATAGACTACAATGAGATGCCCACCATGGGCCGCGGACTGCTGGCCCAGGCCCAGGTTTCTTAACACTCCCCCTTGGGCACTCATCCGACACGTTCATGCCTCACTAAAACTCCATAAAAAACCAGTGGGAAAAATTTGGAGAAAGAGCACATGATACACGTGATGCTGCGATGCACAAATTGCCTCATTAAAAACCTTGGTCGAGAAACTTCATGGAAAACTCGTCAAGGGAAAAAGAGTACAATTCACCCAACTTCATTCAATCTTCAGGACTTTGCTCATTTGGGTACTTAACCTTTAGGATTAAGATTTAATAATGGGCTTGAGAGAATTCTCCCCCTGAATTCTGCACTTCTCTAAGTCTCATCATTCCAATCCCTCACACGCACCTTTCAAAGTTAGATGCGGGGAGTGATTTGGTGAACAAGTCTACATGACTTAGTGTACAGTACTTCAATCTTGTCCATCTTTGCAATTCATGAGCATAGAGGAACTTGGGGTTGATATGCTTACATAGCCCGTCTGCACTAGTGCAACGCAAGCTGCATTATCTTCATGGATAATTGTGGGAGTTTGCATAATGTTCATTCCACATGACTGCTGGATGTGGTGATCCATTCAGCGGAACCAAGCGCACTCTCGTGCGGCTTCATACAGTGCTATAATTTCTGAGTGGTTCGTCAAAGTAGCTACAAGGCTTTGCTTAGACGAATTCTAGGAAAATGCAGTTCCACCACACAGGAAATACATAGCTTGTTTGTGACCTTGCAGTATGCGGGTCAGACAGGTACCCAGCATCTGCATAGTCAATCAAGTTCAGATCTTGATTCTTTCTGTAAGACAATACAAGGTCTTTGCTTCCTTGGAGGTATCGGAAGGTGTCCTTTATGCCCTGCCAATGCCTGTTGGTGGGCTCTGCACTGTACCTTGCCAATAGGTACACGGCAAATGCAATGTCCGATCTAGCGCAGTTTGCTAAGTACATGAGCGCTTCCACTACAATCAAGTATGGGAATTCCGGTCCCAGGACTTCCTCCCCCTCTTCCCTAGGTCGGAGAGGATCTTTTTCTTACTGTAAAGACCTCCCGATCATCGGTACTTTCGATGGGTATGCCTTCTCGAAGTCAAGCCTTTCTAGCACCTTCTGGGTGTAGGCCGACTGATGTACCAAGATTCCTTCAGGGACATGCTCAAGCTACAGGCCTAAGCAGAACTTGGTCTTGCCCAAATCTTTCATTTCAAATTCTGACTCCACGTAGGAGCTTGCTTCTTTAATGTCTTCGGCTGTCCCGATGATATTCAGATCATCTACATACACAAAGATTATACAGAATCCATTCTGGGATCGCCGTATAAACACATAAGGACAGTCTTCATTGTTCGTGTAGCCTTTCTTGCAGGGAAAGTCACTCAAACGATTATACCACATTCTTCCAGATTGTTTCGGTCCATACAGTGACTTTCTGAGTTTCACACTGTACAGATTTCTATTTGCTCTGTCTTGGTTCGGGAGAGGTATTCCTTCAGGGACTTTCATATAAATCTCCGAATCCAAGTTACCGTAAAGGTATGCAGTCACAACATCCATCAATTTCATTTTAAGTTCAAGTTCACTGCCATTGAGATCAAATATCTAAAGGTAATTTCACTCATGACTGGGGAGTAGGTTTCTTCATAATCAACGTCAGGATGTTGAGTGAAACCTTGGGCTACTAGCCTTGCTTTGTATCTCACTACTTCATTTCTTTCATTTCTCTTTCGAACAAATACCCACTTGTGCCCTACGGGGTGTACATGCGGAGACGTGCGGCATACGGGCCCAAACACCTCTCTTTTATTCAGAGATAGCAATTCAGTTGCTAATGCCTTCTTCCAATCTTCCAATCTGATCTTTTCTTACATTCAGCGAGCGATGCAGGCTCAGGATCAAGATCGATGATTGTGGCAATTTTCTTTGCGAAGTAGATATCGATATTAGCTGTTGTCCTATTCAGGGACTCTCCCGTGTGCACATAATTTATAGCTATTTCTTCATGAGTTGCTTCTTCTGGAGCGATTGCTTCTTCTGGAGCTTTACCTTGCGCATCGCTTCTTTCCATTGCGGTGGCAAGTCCCTTTAGTTTTTCGGCTCCGATGTGTGCGCACACATCCATGCCGACGGGGATATTCAGATCCGGTATGCCCTTTTCGGAAGGTGTCATACATGTGTCAGGTCTCAACTGGCTCCCCTTCTCATTCTGGGGGACTTCAGTGATCGGCTGTGGTAAGTCCTTCTTATCCTTCTTCACCAGGCGTCCCCGGTTACTAAGGATTCGAGGAACCGGAGTTCTCGTCCTTTATTATTTTTCTGAGGCCTCTGGACGAGATTAGGGATACCTTCTGCTTTCTTTGGTATTTCAACCCTCTCCGGTGCAGTGCGTGCTAGCACATGCGACTTAGTCACGCTCTTCAAATCACTAAAGTGATCAGGCAGCTAATTTGCTAATGCTTACAAATCAATTGTCTTCTGGACTTCTCTATTTGCTTCACTAATGCACGGGTCATCTACATGGATTCTCGTGGCTTGCCATATAATGTCTTCTGGACTTCTCTAGTACACGGGTCATCTGCATGGATTCCCCAGGCTTGCCACGTAATTTCCCGACATTCTTCATCAAGGGGTTGATTTCCTCCCCCTAATGTTGGGAAATTTTTGGTAGTGACGCTTGCGCTAGTTGCATAGGTGAATGGATGTTGTAGGCCGAAGGTCTAAGGTTGATGAGATTCGCTGCATGTAGTACTGCGGGTCCCTGACATATAGCTGGCAAATTACAATTATGCAAGAGGGGTCGGGCAATAAATTTAATTCTCTTGATTAAAGCCTCTGCCAAACCATTCTGGGTATAGACATGCGGTACCGAATGCTCAACTGCAATTCCCATCGCCATGCAATAATCATTAAATGCCTTCGAAGTAAATTCTCTGGCGTTGTCCATTCTGATGGACTTGATATGATGATCTGGAAACACATTTCTGATGCGAATGATCTGCGAGATCAATTTTGCAAAGGCGTGGTTTCTTGTGGACAATAAACCCACATATGACCACTTCGAAGAAGCGTCAATGAGCACCATGAAATACTTGAACGGCCCTGAGACGGGTTGAATAGGACCGCATATGTCTCCCTGGATGCGTTCCAGGAATGCAGGGACTTCATCCTTCACTTTCAGAGTGGAGGGTCTAGTTATTAGTTTCCCGGTGGCACATGCAGGGCACACAAAATCTTCATGATTCGGGAAATTCTTCACATTAATATTATGCCCATGCGAGTTATTTATTATGTTTCTCATCATCCTAAGACCTGGGTGGCCTAATCTGTCATGCCAGAGACAGAATAGTTCAGAGCTTCTAAATGCCGTCTTCAGGACAGTGTACGCTGCAGGCGCCTTAATGTTGGTATAATATAGCCCAGTTTCAAGTGAAGGAAGTTTTTCTAATATTCTTTTGCATTCTCTTCGCGCTTCGTAATGAGCAGGTATTCCTTACCGTACTCTTTTCCAGTCTCAACGTGGAAACCATTGGCGCGAATATCATTAAAACTTAGGAGAGTTCTAGTCGACTCTGGGTACAATAAGGCTTCTTCAATTACCAAAGTTGTGCCCATGTGGCTCTTCCGGAACCAGTTATACATGCATCGCTTCCGGCGATTGTCGTAAGGCTGCCAGTGCTCTTACGAATCAACTTGAAAATTCTTAGCCTCTCTTAAGATGGTATGCATTGTGCCACTGCTAGCTAAGCACACTTCCTTTATAGGGCGCTACACTTGTTCTAATATAGGGTATTTTATTAATATGCATGAGAAGACAATTAACACATAAATAAATACACCAATATCAGAACATGTCATGCCATCATAAAATGAATAAATGAATGAATTATTCCAAAAATCATCCAACCATCACGAGAAAACAACAATTCTTAAGTACCATCCATGCAAATTCTAACATATTCTTCCACATAAAATAAATGACAATTAAAGCCGAAATGCATTCAGTGCACTAGACTTCTTCTGTTATTTTCTTAGGGTTGACATGCTCTTCAAGAGAAATCATGGCGTTGGCTGCTTCTAGGTCGAGAGGGGGTGCTGCTCCTGGAGGGTCTCAACCTCCATCAATGCGGGCAGCTGCTCAGAACTCTCCCCCTCAACCGATGCAAATTGGGCTTCATGCTGCCCTTTGCCATCCCGTTTTGGCTTGCTAGCATTATTCTCATGTGGAGCGTCTGATTTGCCTTTCTGGGCTGCGGTCTTACCCTTCCTTCCCCTTTTCTTTATTAAGGGCTTTCGCACCTTGTTGCTCCCGGCGTTGGCTTCACGACCAACGGAGCTCCCAGGTGGTAGTTCTTACAGAGAACTTTGTCCTGAGCCTCCGCAACTTGCATCATATCGGTCAATTCGGCATTTTCCTCATAGCCGTCTTGACGATAATTGCGTGCGGATTGTACTTCATTTGGGTGGAAAGATTTTCTCAATTTTCTGTATTGGGGTACAAATCCTGTGCAAGGTAGAATTGTACTCCCCGACCGTCTTAAAGTCGGCAAACCTCAGTCTGATCCACTCTTTCTCTGCTTGAGGAAGAATGGTGTACTTCAGCCTCTCAAACCTGCTTCTTGAGTGCAGTCCAGAGTGCTAGCGCGCTCTTCTCCGCCATATACTCATTCTTGAGAGTGAGACACAGGGTGGGCGTCATGCGGTCCGCCAATCCAATAGCTGCGCGGAGCTTTTTGCTTCAAAGTACAATCTCGACATCGGATGCCCATGTCAGATAGTTTTGGCCATACTGGGCCAGCTCCTCGAACTCCCAGTTCGTTATGCTAGTCATTTAAATGTGTATAAGTCTACTGCTGGTAGATATGCACGGAATAATTTACTGCGGGTAAATGGTACAAAAGGTTCTCGCAATGTTTCATAATTTTCGATGCATTTTCTATAATTTTACTGCTATTTTCAGTGATTAAAAGCAATTTCCAGTAATTACAATTAACCAAAACAGTAAATAAATACAGAAAATACAGAGAATAATAATGGCATAAATAAATAAGCTTCAAATGCTAAAAATAATGCAAAATTCGGATTCTCGAGGCCCTTTTATGCTAAAATATGAAATTTCAGCAAATTCTGCAATTTCTGGGGGTTTCTACGCAAATTTCCAGTTCAGAGGAAAATCCGCGCAGTTTTCTGATTTACTGAGGGGTTTTCTGCAAAATTCTGGACCCATACGTAAATCCGAGGACCTATCGGTAATTTTCAGAACTTCCGAGGCCCTTGTGCAAAATTTCGGGACTCAAATGCAAATTTCGAGGGCTGGTCGGTAAATTTCAGAGTTTGAGGGGCTGATTTGCAAATTCACCAGCCCCTTCCCCCGGCCAGATTTTTTTTTTTCGGCCCATCGCGCCTTGCCCCACACAGTCGTTCTCTTTTCGGCCGTAAAAAGCCCATTCGGCCAGATGGCCCACTCGGCTTAACCCACGAGCAGGTAGGGTTTCCCCTGCTCCTCCTCTGCGTGGCGGCGGCCCGAGTGAGCTGGGGCGCGGGCGGGGCGGAGCGGCGGCTCAGCGGCGGCTTCGAGCGCCGGGTGCCACGCGGCGGCGGACCGGGGAGCCGAGGCGGATGGGTTCGGTGACGCCGTGCAGGGCGTCTAGCTTGATGCGCGGGGGCCGGCGGCTATGTGGGGCGCGGTGCCGACTTTGGTGGGAGGCCGGCGCGGGTCCGGCTGCAGGCCGGCGAGCCGCGATGGGAAGGTGGCCGGGATGCGGCCGGCTGTGGGCAAGCGGCGGCCGGGCGGGCACAAGACCGGGGCGGCGTCTGCAACGCGCAAGAGGGCGGCGGCGGCCGGCGGCCCGCGCGGTCGGGGCGAGCAGCCAGGCGGCGGCGGCGGCCGGCGGCCCGCGCGGTCGGGATGAGCACGGGCTGCGGCCAGAGCCGGTTCGGCGGCGCTGGCCAGGACCGACGGCGGCTGGGCATGGCGGCCAAGCGGGCGCAGGCGCGGTGCGGGCGCCGTTCGGGAACGGGAGGCGGCTGCGGGCCGACAGTCAAAACTTTCGGCCATGCGGGGCTTCAAGCGGCTGGCGGCGCTCGGGCGACGCCGTGCGGGGCGAAGGTAGCCGGGCTCTATGCGGCACGCGCAGATCGAGACGGCGGGCCAGTGGCGGCGACCGGCGCTTCGAGCGCAGGGCCGGTGGTGGCTGTGTGTCCTTCTCCTCGTGCGGCGGGGGCGTGATTTCGGGCACGCTTCCCCGTGCAGCGGCAGCAGCCATACGGTGGCAACTGGTCGGTTATCGAGTGGCTTTGGGCCGACGGTAATGCCTCGGGGAGGGGCCATGCTGCCGGCGACGCTTCAGGCCAGGCCGGCGGTGGGTCTTCAGCGGCTTCAGGCCGGCTCTGGATCCTCCCCCAATTTTTTACGTGCAATAATCGAACAGAGAGGCAACAACTTCTTTTCTTGCGCAGAAGTCATGCATAAACCGATCAAAAATAAAAACAGATGCATAAATTTTCGTTTCTAATCTACGATGCAATCAATATCTACCCCCTTTCATAATCTACCGATCGACATTGTGCCGGCGATTTCAGATCTGCTCGCGGTAGATTTGGGGCGGATTTGCATCGTTTCTAATCTACAGTGCAATCAACATCTACCCTGTTTCGCAATCTACCGATCGACATTGTGCCGGCGACTTCAGGTCTGCTCGCGGTAGATTTGGGCGGATTTGCACCGTAGAGATTCAATCTAGAACGCGAAAGAAAATACAGATTCAAAAGCGATCTAGAAATTCAATCTGTGCTTCGATGATTACCTCGTTCACCGGAGCGAAGTCGTGCTGATAACGTGTTGAGGAACCGTCGCTGGCGACCAGTCCGATCGATTCCTCTGTTTAGAATAAGAACGAATCAATCACAGAATCACAGAAGAATAGATTGAACACACAAAGAGAGATAGAGAGAACTCCTGGTCTTTCTTTATTGCTTTCATTCATGTGTACATAATGAGTTGGTATGGCTCCCTATTTATAGACTACAATGAGATGCCCACCATGGGCCGCGGACTGCTGGCCCAGGCCCAGGTTTCTTAACAACGTTCAGGCGGAACGGACAGGACAAGCCCAAAGCACGGAGATGCACAACAAAAGCACGGAGCGCCGCATGCTCGGCGGTTTGATGCACACATCGCATGGCTTGGCGCGGCGCACGTCGTGGAAGTTGGTTTGCGCAACGGGCCACGCGCGCTCATCTGAGCCTGGTTTCGCGTACACCGACATACGCTTCCGCCGTTCCGCGCCGCAGGCCGCTGTTGAGATTTCGGGGAGCGGCCGGGGAGCGTGGAGCGCGAAAGGCGAAACACCTATGGCCACCGCGGCACCATCCGACGAAGCGAGAACCGACGGCGTCGGCCGTGTGCGGTCAGCCGACGCAGCATGTGGGATCATCATCACGCGCCGGTGCAATGTGAAACACCTCAAAATTCAAAGTGTTTGAATTCTTTTTGGAGTTTGGTTAAATTCTCAATTCCTTCCCCAAGTTGGCAATCTACCTTGAACTCTCGTTTTTCCCTTTTTGCTTCACCATTTCCTCCACCTGTTGGCGTCCCTGGAGAAGCCACCACCGCCATCACCTCTTTGTTCCTCCCCGCCCACACGGCCGCTCGCCATCACTCGAAATTGCGGCCGCTTCTCCCCGGCCGTTCATACTCACCCCTGACAGCTGCTGATGCCACGGTCCCACCCTCCAGCGGCTCGCCCTCTCTACCAACCTACCCCTCCCCCTCACTTGGCACGCCAGGTTTGACCTGAGCTCTCTCACGCCGCAGCTCAGCCTCCCCCACCCGACGCGCGCGTCTCGCTGTACCAGCTTCCATCAACACTTGCCAACTTCTGCAGAGGACGTACACCACCTCACCTGCGCTCCCACTCCCCCTGCAGAGCTCACGCCGTCTCTCACTTCCACGTGCCGGTGCTGCCTGAGCTAAGCCACTGCTCCCACCTCCTCTCCTCGCCCTTAAATCTCAATTGGCTTCGTAGAGACCACTGCATCACTCCCAATTGCAAGACTGAACCAACCAATCAACCTCACTTCCCTTACACCACAGACACCAAGCTCCCCTGAGACTGGTGAGCCATTCAGCCAATCTCCCACCTCCGGCTACCATAATCCGATTCCACCCTGCCATAGCACCCTCAGGGCACCATGATCATATAGCTGAACCCATTTTAATGAGAGCATTTCTGTAGAGCTTTAGCACCGAAAGCCACCATTGGCCAAGATGCCTCTCCCGTGGACAGCCCAAGCCAGCAATTCTTAGCCAAAACCGCCACTACTCCAACGTTCCTTATCACCAATAGATGGTTAAACTATCCCTAAAATCGCCAAAAAACCTCTGAAGAACGCTAGACTTGAGAAGGAGCCATGACCTTCTCTCCTACCACTAGCCACCACTGCTCCTGCCCACGCCTCCCAAAGCTCAAAAATGGAACCACCTCTTTGAGCGGAACTCGTTTGTACCATCCTCCGCTGCTGGTGCCGTTTCCCGGAGGCGATTGCCCCTTTATTTTCGCTGGAGAGAGAGAGCTGGAGGTAGAAGAAGAAGTGGGAGGCAGCGATGTGCTGTTAATTAGCCCGTGAGTTGCGCATCGTGCGGCCGTGTGCGTGCGCAGCTGGGCTGCTTCGGCCGTGCGTTGTTGGGCCAAATTGGCCTACCCATCTAGCTGGTTTCAATTTAAAATTGTCAGGCCAAATCACTGTGCAATTGGGCCAGCCTAGTACTGTTCACTACTGTAGCAGTACTGTTCACCAAAACCCTAAAAGCTCAAAATACCTCCATTGCGATCGTTTTGACACCATGAATCCTTCCGACCTCCGTTCCACCAAACCAAGCTCCAATAAAATCCAAACCAACTCTACTTGGTTTTTATTGCATTTTACTCCTTTTTATTTTATCTTATTTATTTTCCTAGTTTGATTAGCTTGATTAGCTTTAAGCGCGGACTCATGTTATTTTGTGTGTTTGAGTTAGTTCCCAAGTATTTTGAAGCGACCGTGCAAGGACCAGATCTAGGCATCGAGGTTTATGAGACAACTGAGTTTGTTAAACAGTAAGGCAAGTTACAAGTTTTGATCATATTGAATCCCATAAATTTTAAATTATTTAAACACAGTATTTACATTAATGTTGTTTATGCAATGTTATTTAATTAAAATAAATGTTTGGAATGACTTGTAAATTAGTTATGTCCTACCACTTAAAAATACTCTGTTTAACTTGAGGCCATATTCAGCTTAACAACCTTACTAATATTTGATTATTGTACAAATAATTGTAGTTCAGTTCAATCAAAATTTTGTGCTACTAAGTGACTTGGCATTTGGCTGGTAGAATTATTTAAATGGTTCTAGGGTAAGGATAACTCGTGGAAAATCACTAGATGGTTGGATTCTACGACCTTACTCTAGAGTTGAGGCTTGAGCAGATGGGTAACAATGCCGTCGAGCACTGGGGATCTAGGTATGGTTGGTAGCCTCAAGTGAAAAGTAAGGACTGGAAGCTTATGCTGAGTAAAAGACATAGTAATCGCTCAACCGCAAGTGTTGACTTGTCAACCCCAGTCTAGTAGCTACTCAACTCGATTGAATATCTATAGGTGGTAGGTGTGGATGGGGCATTGGTATGGCAACAAAAAATCATAATGAAAATGGTTGGTTCCACTCAGAACGGACAGAAGTGTTTAGGCTTAGCCGTAGATAACCGGGTCTAAATGGAGATCTACCGGGTAGAGACTACCTAAAGAATTGAGCTGTAAAAAACCTTATTTACTCAACTCAGTTACATGCTAGCTAAAACGTATTTATCGCGTGATATTGAGAGTTTGAGAAATCTTCTGGGTAAAGCTGAGCAACTCTGCAAAGTGAAATAAATGGTATTCGAATATGTCGTGCTCCCGATTAATGGAGCTGTATTTAATGGGTGATTCTAACAGTAAGGCATAAGTAGATTTTTTATGTTTTAAATTAGTGTAATATGAGAAAACAACTGTTAAAAACCCCCCTTACTCTTAAGAAGTTATGGTTTTGTTATTTCATGTTTATAAATATTTACAAATAAAATTGCATCTACATTCATTAATGAAACTAGTATATCCCCATCCATTGACAATCCTAGCAAATAGTTAAATTAGGGTTTACTCTTGTGACTTACTGGGTACGGTTGTACTCATTACTTGCTAAACAACAAATAGAAGAATAATGGAACAATGATGAACAAGTTGTTGATGAGGAGCCAGAAGAGCCCTACTACGTGGATGATCAGTGGTTTTAGGTCTTAGACTCGCTCAAGCTTGCCTGTGGAGTTTCTTTTGTGATGTAAGCTAACTTTGGGCTTGTACACCCGCTGCGTTCAAAACTAGGCTGTTAAGCCTTACTTCTGTATTAAAGTTTGGTTCTTGTCTGTAAGTTTGTGTTGAATTGATGCTCATTCATGTACAGTACTCCGCAACTAAACAGTCTTGGGAAGTTGCAGGGATTACTAGCGCCTCCAGAAATGGGGGCGTTACAGAGTGGTATCAGAGCACGCTTGCTTGACCATATGTTGAGACATAAGTTAAATTAAGAGTGTTGTTTTATAGCAAAACATAGTTGCAAAATCTAAAAAGAACTTACATAAAATATAAGTATTATTTCTGTCTTTTCCTTCTCTTAATACTAGCCTACCTATCTTAGTTTACTTTGAGCTTAAGTTTTGCTTTTGAAAAATATTTATACCTAATCTTGTCTAATCTCAAAATTATCGATGTTAAGCAGATGGTTCACTATATCCACTCCAAGGCTGAGGACATGGAAGGCTAGCGAGCGAAGTTATGGAAATATAGTAGTATCTCGAGTGACTGACTAGCATGAACTAGTGTTCCATGTAATCGGGTAGTTTATTGAAGAAGAAAGCTATGAGTGGAAGGCATGGGTGACACTAGCACTGTTACCCATTCGCTGGGATGGGAGGCAAAAAATCTACAGATATAGAATCAAAGAAGAGGATGCAGTGCAGGATGTGGCAAGGAATGCAGTGCTCTACTTGCACAATTATTATGATCAAGAATTTGACAGGTCCCCCTTTGATTTGATTCCTTAGAGCATTGACAACGGAATAGCCTATTCCATGCCGCAACTTGAAGCTAGTGATGATCCACGTTTGGAAGTGGTGTCCCAGCACATTGTCTACTAGGAGGCATTGTATTCCAGGACCATGGCAGAATTCCAGGACTTGCACTGATAATTGTACCAATCACAGCAGGAGGTGTGCCTTTTGAGACAAGATCTTCACCGATGCGACTTGGTCGAAGCCGGAGAGATGTTCGACTGTGGGGAGTCCCCCAACATTCCCACAGCACCTGTCCCGCCTCGGCCACCCCGAAGGCCTTCTGCCTGAGCCTACCGATGCAGATTCTGTTTAGCTCCCTCCTAGGCACCACCATCGCCTAGGGATGACGACAAGGGGAAGGGTCTTGCACAGGATGTCGATGAAGAGGAGGACCCAGAGATGCGGATTCGCTACACAACCAACAATTCGCCATCTAGTGGCTGGGACTAATCAGGGCCTACAGTGAAGAATAGTGCCTTTTGAATTGTCTAGTTAGTGTAGATTACGGTAGTGTACTGTGTACCCTGTGTAATAGTTTTTTATGTTTGTAATGTGAGTTGTAATATGAACCCTAAGTTGGTTTGTATCCAACTTGTGTAATGAATAAAATCTATGTTTAATTATCTTCTAATTTGTTTGTTGCTAGTATCTGTATCTCACCACTTTCAAAGTTTCATCTCCTTCTTATTCGCTCTATTCTTTACCTTGTTCACTCTACCCTTACCCCAATTCAAATTCTTACTTACCTGTCTGGTGATCATAAACACCGTTGCAGAACTAACTTCATGATTTTGATCCACAGAATCAAGATGACAGGGACAAGATCTGGATAGGGAAACCAAAGAGCAGAAAAAGGCAACCCCACAGAAAATCCAGCCACACTTGCTAATATCTTGGCTATGATGGAACATAACAGATACCAAGCTGAGCAGAACCAGGCAAGACTGTTGGAGCAGCACTCAAAACTACTTGAACAGATAGCAACAAGGACGACAACAGCAGACAGTTCATCAGGAGTAGCCAACAACAGAGAAGGTGCTTAGGTCACATCAAAATGGGCAAATTTCTATAAGATGTGACCGCCTACTTTCTCTACATCACTCGATCCAATTGCAGTCGATGATTGGATTAGAGATATTGAGAGGAAATTGAAAACATTGTAGTGTGATGATAAAGAGAAGGTCTTATATGCTTCTCACAGCTTCAGGGACAAGCAGTTGCATGGTAGATTACTTTCCAAGCCATGCATGAAGAAAGAGAAATTTCATGGAAGGAGTTTGAAGAATCTTTTCATCACCTCATATTCCAACAGGCGTCGTAGAAGCCAAGCGCCGAGATTTCCTTGCATTGAAACAAGGAGGGTGCACTGTAATGGAATATCTTCACCAATTCAATCAGCTTGCTCAATACGCTCCTGATGACATCAAAAACGAAGCTAAGAATATGAAGAGATTTAAAGAAGGACTATAGAAGTCGTTGAAGTATCACATCTCAACTATGGACTTCAAAGATCTCTCTACCATGGTGAATAAATTAATCACATCTGAAGAGACAAGAAACGAGTTAGAGGACTCTCAAAAAAGGAAAGTTGTTCAGAGGTCTTCATCATCCTCTGGTGCACAAAGAGGACGGATTTTGGTATCGCCCCAAAACTGATACCAACTAAGCTGACAAATGGTGGTTGTACCAAGACCACAATATAATGTTTCTCCCCAGTATAGTACTTCACAACCTGTCATGATCCGGTGCCATACCTGTGGGAGAAATCATTATCAGCGCAATTGCCCTCAAAAGGCGAATGCATGCTATCATTACGATCAACTTGGTCATTATAAGGACCAATGCCCTAAGAAAGGATTGCCTTCCGAAGTGGCAAAACTTTAGACTAGAGCTTAGTGAGTAGATGTCAAGCTAGTCATCATTGCACCGGTGTGTCGGATCTCGGAGCAGCGACTCTGAAACCCTCTGTGTAAATCGCACTAGTCTAGGAACAGCCAGTGCACACAGTAGAACAAAGATACATATCAAACACAAATGATCAACGATATTAGATAAAAGAGTACGGCCTTATGGCCAAGTCTTACATCAATACTCATTGGCAACAATAATAAGGCAAATAACTACGAAAGCAAACTGATAAAAAGCGAAGCCTAAGCCTGCCCACAGGCAAACGACAGTAAGACGCGGTCTACTCGTCCAGGTCTTCACCGTAGTCAAAGTCATCTTCCTCTGTGTGGAGATAGCAAGGTGAGTACAAACTTGTACTCCGCAAATCACAATGCAACATAATAATTAAGGCTTCAATGGAAGGCTTATAGGGTTAGTTTGAGTATTATGTGAAGTAGCTATTCTAGATCATGGCAAATCATACATATTATGTGAAGTAGTTATTCTAGATCATGGCAAATCATATATATCAAAGCTCAAGCCAAATGAGCAATAATTTGAAATTAAATAGATTTGTAGCAGGTTAAGTTGCTCAAGATCATAGTTTAACCAAAGGTATCAAAAAATGAGTCAAGCTATGTTAATAAACTAAATAGAATCAAAAAGTTACAATTAAATCAATATAGAGTGCTACAAGTTCAATATTGAATCATTTTGTTCAAACACTGAAATTAAGCATAATTAACACATTTATCACTTAGCACTTACTGAAATTTATTTTTGGTTTTATCTTCGAAAAAGCAAGTCCTAAACTAGGAGCCATCCATAACTACTTCCTAAGCTTCAACTATTTTTTATAATTTTTGTTTTCTTAGCCATGTACTAAATTTCAAGCTATGCTATGATCATCCCAAGTAATAAGCTTAGAAGAGTGATATAAGTAATCCAAAACTCCTCCTGAGTTTATGCCTAGTGCAATGGCTACCTGTCTCATGAGAAAGAATTGGTAATATCAGTTTTTTCACACAAAATAGATTATTTTGTATTTTCTTGATTTTGTTAAAGAATAAAGAGCTAATACTAAGTCATGCTTCAATAAAAGAAGTAGCATAACTTAATATAAAGCTCAATTTAGGTTCAAGACTCAACTTAGCCTATGTGACATAGTATGCATCATGAGAGGGTCATTAAAACAAAACTAGTCACAAGATCTAATAAGATATAATTTAATTCAGGTTTCATATTTAATAGAGCTAGCATGGAAAAACCTAAGCTATACATAAAAGAACATGATAAATCTAGCAAACTAGCACAAGATATAAAACAAAATATTATGTCACACAAGGATAATAATCGAAGCTCCATGTATATATATATATATATATATATATATATATATATATATATATATATATATATATATATATATATATATATATATATATATATATATATATATATATATATATATATATATATATATATAGATATATAGATATATATATATAACATTTCAAGTTACTGAAATTAAGATGCAATATGATACAATAGATGCAAAAGAGCCGAACTCCCCCTCAAATCAGGCTAAAATGACTAATAACCCCTAACTCTACATGCAAAAAAGCAAACAAGAAGAATCAAGAATCTTAGTAAAAATATCTGCAGCCTGTTGCTCAGACTCTACAGAGTAAAACACAACATCACCTCTTCTCTACATGATCTCTAAGGAAATGTTATCTAATGTCAATGTGCTTGATTTTGGAGTGTTGCACTGGGTTTTAGGCAATGTTTATGGCACTAGTGTTTTCTGCAAATAATCATTCTCCTTGGTAAGGGTGACACAAGACTCTCATGCTTGGCTCTTAACAGCTCTAGCGTATCTCTTCTTATGCACATCCGCCTCTAATTTTAAAGCCTCATAAGAAACACAAGGCACATTCTTGATTCTACGCAACTACTCACGAGACGCTGACATGGACGCTAATGGCATACGTGATGGTAGGATCAAGAAGTTGTTTGGAGAAGTGGCTTCGAGAAACTGCTTGCAGAAATCATCTCATTTGTTTCGGCTTCCAAAGAAGCCAAAGCCAAAAGCCACCCTAAAATCGCAACAGAACATGGCCATTTTCTTCCCAATCCCCTTGTTGCCCTCCTCCCTCCCTCTTCTCCAACTCTGATGCTGGTGAGGCCAGGCCAGCTCGCCGATGACCACTACCTTCTCTTGTAGCCTCCCTTCTCTGCTTGCCTTCCATTGCCACCTTCCACCAAGCGTCATCGCCTCTCTTCTCCTCTCTCCTCTACACCACTAGCACACCACCCTCCACAGCACCGTCGCCTTCTCCACTAGCGTCACTGATTCAACTCCCCTGCTCGCCAAATCCACACCGAGAGTATGTCGTTGCCAGGTCGACGCTGCCATCCACTGCCTCTGTGTCCTCCCCTGCTTCTTTCCTTACTCTAACAATGACCTCAGCTTCGATTTCTGCTACTCCTCCGCTTCCTCCATAGTGCTGACACCAACAGTGATCCTGACACCAGCAAGCTCCCATTGAGCCAACTCCAGTCGAGCCGCCACTGCAAGGAGGCATCGTTTGGACGTCAACGCCGGTGACCTACCTCATCTTCTCCAACCCCCCGCGACCACCTCTTCACCACCGGTGACCTTGACTTCATCGATGCCCTCTGCTTCCCCAGCTATTGCTCAATTCCCCAGTTTATTACAAGTCCTTCCCCCCACTTTCTTCTGATTCTCATTTACTATTGCTGGTTTTTGATAATATGGATGAGGATGATGTTTGCACTGTGTGATTGTAGTTATTTTAGGATTAGTTTTCCATTTTCTGTCCTGTTTCGATAGACAGTTTTAGCTGAGCACTAGTAGCCTTAGTCAAGGTTGTTAAAATCGAGATTCTAGTCGTAGAATCATACGATTTTACGATCCCACGAAGCTAATCCGACTCAAATTGCATCTTGAGTCGTACTTGATAGAATCGTGATAGAATCACGATCCTAGTCATAGAATTATATAAAATCGCAGTAGAATCATGGTAAAATCACAATATAATCATGTATCATTCAAGGTTATGAAAGACTTAGGTGTTTAATTATATCATGTCCCTAAATTCAAGTTGTATGTTAAATACTAAGTAGTTAATAGTTTAGACATTAAGATTTGGAGGTTTGGAATAATAAAAACTAATTTAATTATCTATTTATTTTACATTTTTATGTAAAATGATCAGATTATGGCAATATTGATAATATCGCTCTTCTAGTCATAGCTCTCAATGATATAGAATTTAAACCATGATTCTAGTCATGAATAAGATATATTTATTAATTAAATTAGATGTCAAACGACCAAATAAACACTCATATCACTTTTGGAATACACGGTAAATTAGAATAAATATATTTTTTTGTAGAATTGGATAGGATCTTAGATCCTATGATTCGATCCTAGAATGCGATTCTACTATAGTGTTTTTGATCCAATTCAGAATCATGATTCTAATAACCTTAGCCTTAATTGAGTCCTTATGGAGAACACACACTCACTATCTCACTGACAACCGTGCATTTGTGGGGTGTTATTTTAGCACGACCACTAATACAAAGAGTAATATTCAGTACCATGTGGGGAATCTTCAGCTCCTCGTCATGGCAGCTTCTCTATTATTAGTTGCTGTGAAGCCAGTGATGGGCCTCAAATCTTGTGAGGTAACCTTGCTTCAATTTTGCAATAATTATTTTCAGTTTAGCATAGTTTTACAGGTCTAATAACTGAAGAATCCAAAAACAAGACCCAGAAAAACTCCACGGGAGAAAACACAAATGTGTCAATGTTGAACTGCAGAACTAAGGCTCTGTCTTTCCATTCTATCATGATGACAACTGATGGAGGTTTGGTCAGATATTCAGATTGTACCATTTAACAAACCACAGCTGTCAGCATATTGAGCATTTTATGTTTGCATAATGCTAGTTTGAACTAGTGTAAAATTTGATGTCTGATACAGAAGCAACAACGAGGTGAAATGCTGCTGCAGTTTCCTACGCAATGTTGTTTGCACCGTGTGCTATTTCGGTTCAGGAGCATACGGAGACTTCTTTGACCAAGATTGAGACTTCTATAATCAAGATATGATTAATTGTTAAACAAATACTCCTAACCGGTATTATTGCTCAACCATTATGACCACAGACAGTGAGACAGATCCCATTGGGAAGGTCAGTGTTGAAAACCCAGAATTCTTCAAGTCCTTGTAGTTTAGCTTCTTGTCACCTTTTCAGTGCCCTTCAATGTCAAAACTCAGAAAGCTCGTGGGATATGATGGCCTTGCTACTGTCCCCACAACTTTATCTTATAATGGCCAGTTCACAAAGCATGCATGATATTGATGCTGAAGAGGCAGAAGTCTGTGATGGCTTTTGTTTCGCCCACCGTACTTCTTCCCCCCTGCGACGCAGCGTACCAGGCTCATCATGGTAATAATTTGTACTTGGGCTGACAATTTGTCAATTTTACACTTTGGGGAAGCTGAAATGGTTTTCATCTTTGACAAAATATCACGTTCAAACACTACAAAGGTTGATGAGCACATTCCTAAGCAGCTTTTTTTTTTTTGGTTCTTCCATATTTTTTCTACACTGTGGAGCAATAAGTCTATCTACTCTTTTGACCAGCAAATCAGTGGTCCTTGTTACAAGCTTGCCCCTTTTTGGAGCACCTTTCTCTCTACAGTCTACACGCACTGCACACGCTAGCTAGCTCAGACTCACACCAAAGGAACATACATGCTTTGACTGTTTCTTTCTTTAATCATGCTGCTGCTACTAGGTATTCGTTGGATCTACTCTTCTTTCGATCTGTACTAACGAGATTTCGAAGGGCAACACTACACCGAGATGTTTTCTGAAGCCTCGTATGGTCAAAATGTGTTTTCTGCACCTGTACCTTTGGCATGTTCTGTTCTAGGAGTGATCATGACAATTTCAGTTGGAGACCGGCTTGCACGAAGCATGCTCTGTATGTAGCTCGTTGAGGAGGCACCAGCAAGCAGAGGTGTTGTAGCCTCCCAAAACCACCACGCAAATTCTTTGGATGCTCTCCCGGAGGAGCTGGTTCAGCAAAAAGGATGCAGGAGCAATTTTTGGAAAAAGAGAATCTCCTTTGTTCAGGATATTCTTGCAGCTGCAGCTGTCCAAGTCAGTAGTAGGAAGTAGGAACAATATTTTATGGTCAGCAGCACTCTACTACTACTACCAGTACCACTCGTGAGAGGGAGGCCTCCTGCATTTTCTTTTTTGACTTGCAAGGAATAACGAGGTACCCTCTCCTCTAGTGTTGGCTCAAAACATGATCCACAAAAAACTTGATGTTACCAATTTGCTCATCCACTCCGGAAAGCTGTCTTTGACAAGATCAAACAAAAGGAGGCAAAGGAAAAGATGGTTGAGGCAAGAATCTCGCCTTTTTCCTGTTCTTTGGTGCAGAAGCCTGAAAGCAACAGTACGACTGTGATACTTTGAAAGGAGCTAGATAGCTTTGCCACTTATACACGTACTGGTGTAAGTAACCTGTTAAATTCCAAGGTCACTGCACTGCATACGGCCCTACACTAACAACTTGCCATTAGCTAACTTTCTAACATGATGCCGGGGATATCCACAAGAAGCAGGGAGATCACCAAACAAGTGACTGATTCATGTACAAAAATTGGACATTGATCTAAGATCCACAGATGGACATGGAGAGTTCCAAGTTGACACCCGGGGCAACGAAACAACCTGAGTGCCCGGAGCAGTCACTGAAGCTCCTCGACGACGACGAGAGGATGCAGCTGCTTTCGCTCGGCGAGGAGGCCACGGCGTGTGTGCATTTTGGGTCCAGACCTAGGGATAGTGACAGTGAGCATTGCTCCGGTGGTTCGTCCGGTTCATCCCTTGCTGCACTGCTGAAACTGCTGAAGACGAAGCATCCATTGCCGTTGTTCTCCTTGGGGCCTTGCTGCTTCAGCACAAGACCAAGGTGGTGTGCTTCTGGCTTGATTATCTGCCCAAAACCAATGAAAGTGGCAGTTAGAGTAAATCCGTGCACTGATGGCAACTATGGCCTAAACAAAAAAAAACGTACTCCTGCAGTAACTATCAAATTTATTTCCTAGACATGCAACTATAGCATCAGATTTGACCCTGTTGGAATCGTTTTCCCTAGCTGCAGTAAAACCACAAAGATCGGCAGAATCTGTGCAACGGGGTACAACATCTACGCTATCTATGTGTAATCAGAAACCAAATGGCATGTGCAGGTTTCAGAATTTTTCAGTCCGAGCAAACCACCAGAAAAGCTTTAATGAGTAAATTCTATCTGCACTATCATCATCATCATGAAAACTACTGGGTACAACAAGGCTTTGGAAGTGAACACTGCATATTAAACGCCACTTACGACAAATCAGTACTGCAAATGGAGTAAATGCCTGAAACATTATGATGATCTCGAGAACTATTTTTGGCAGTCTTCTCAAACCAGCGCACTGTTTTACCTTGTCCTTTCAAAAATTCGGGTATTCATGAGCCTATCTGGGGTTTGCACATGTGGTCAGATACAAGGAAGATACATGTACCAACAATCCTATAAATGTAGTATCTTTTACAAAACATGAGCCAGAGATGCGACAGTCCTGTAGGAGGATATGGATTGTGTATTGGTCAAACAAGCTTAAGATCAGGACATTTCAGCTCCCTCACACAACTACATAGAGCATAGAGAATGGGTAGGGATGGTCAAGACTCAATACATTGCAACATGCAACCCAATAAGAAATGTACAAACTATTAGATTGGCTAGTTGACCAATACCAAGGAATGAGAAGTGGGCCCTACTGATAAATAGCTCGTGGGAAAGATGCTACTGCTAAATACAATATGACAATTGACAAATGCAAAATGAGCACGTAGGAGATCAGCTAAATGAATAAATCAATTTATGTGTGGCTGTATAGAGGTGATGGCAAGAAGTAAGGAAGATAAAAACTAGCCTCAAAGCTGGATGTGAAACCAGTTAAGACAAGAGAAGATATCTCTTCTTTTGATCAACTTTTTCCCAATGCTTCTTTAAACTTTTCTTTTTAGCTGATGTACCTTAAAGGGGTCAGATTCTTGCACCAAACACCCCACGGTTTGGAGGTTGGAAGCAGCAGCAGCACCATCTGCAGCAGCAGCAGCATCCCTCTGCCATCTGAGGCTCTCCTCCTTTATTCTCCTCTCCATGGCCATGGCTTGCATGTAATCATCAATGCAGTACTGCGTGCCAGTAGTCCTCATCTCACTGATTCCTTGGCTTCCTTGCATGCCTTGCGTCCAAGGTCCTTCTGTCCCCATCCTGGTCCTGTTCATCCAAGACCCCCAAAAAAAGAACAAATGTACACAGATTTTGCCTTGCGTCACATTATCGTGGTGATCAATTCCTTTCGTGGATCGATTGAAATAACCGATTTTGGTGTATTAATTCAAGATACCAAAGGAAAAGGTGTTTTTGTGTCAAGATTAGCCCCCCCCCCCCCCCCCCCCAAAAGCTTGTCTTTAACTTGAACACAATTCAAAGTTAGAAAAGTTGCAGCACAAACCTTTTCAGAGGGGGGCACAGGAATTCACTGGGGCCTTGCTCATCAGCAGCATATGAGTGCTTCCTTTGCAGTTGTGGTTGCATCTCTGATGGTACCATGAAAGAAAGGGGTATGGCTTTCCATTAGCAACATCTATAGTGTGCACAGAAAAATTTTTCTCATCCATTTAGCTTTTCTTCCTAGCTTTTTGAACAGAGGATTTGCATGATGAAGATACTCATGAGAAGGGATGAGTGGTTAGTTGCCAAGCGCGGTAAGCATTTGGCAAAGGGAGCTTACAGAGCCCCACACAACTCACACAAACCACAAGGCAATGTGATCTTGGATTAAAAAATAATAATTTGGAATGTTCATTCTAGTATTGTACTGTGGTAGACGTGAGCTTTGTTTCTGAAGATTATAAACAATGTAACTAACATACAAAAAGCGTTGACAAAATAATAGCGACTACAATAATACGGCCTCATCTTATCCCTAGGAAACAAGGAGGCAAAACAAAACCTATGATTTTGGAGGGTGATGAAGTAAAGAATGATGCAAGAAGGCTAGCTAACGTGGGGAGGGCTCGTCTCATCTCTCACCTTTCATTCCCGTGCCAAGCCTCGTGCCCCTGTACATCTGTTCAAAAGAGCAAATGGACAAATCAAAGTCTTGTATTTGCATGCTCGTCCAAAGGAAGAAAAATAGTAGATATATAGCCTGCAGGGTGCAAATGGCTGAAGAAAAGAACCTGGAGATGGCTCTTGACATGAGATATGGTCAGCCCCTTCACACCCATGAGCTGAAGAATGAGCTTAGGGGTAGCCTCTACAATTAACACCACCAAAGAAGCAATTAGAATATTGAGAAGATTAAAAGAACAACCCATCAGGCTGCCTACAATCCTAAAACACAACCAACAAAAGAACAGAAAGACCAGAAATAATTCATCGCACTATGAGAACGTTGTCCCCAAGCTAACAGCATCAAGCATACCACCAAGGCAACAAACAACTGAAGGCATCACAAAGACAACCAGAAGAACAAGAATAGAAAGCATCAATGGAAAAAAAATTCTATGGACGAATGCACATATAAAACATGAAGAAGAAACCACCACAACACAAACACAAACTGCACACACTGTGCGTGAACAATACTTGGGAAGCTAGGTAGGGGCAAGAAGGAAGAAGAACGCACTGTCTTGGCCACCGAGGCATTCTATGGCTTGCACAAAGCTGCAGTGGAGCTCGGCGGTCCATCTCAACCTGGGAACCTTGGATCTGATGTACTGCCTCACAGCTCCGTTCCTTCCGCTGCTGCCCATCTCTGTAGCGATGAGCTCGCCAAGCCCAACTCGTAGCGAGGAGGAGATCGAGGAGGCAGTGCTAAGAAAGAACCAAAGTGACTCTTTTTCTCCTCCTCCCTTGGACTTATGTAAGCCTACAACTACTACCAGTGGCAGTGGCGAGGCCACGAATAAAATTGAGCGCGGGCTAAATCACAACTAAACTAAATTGATATAAATATAGTCTTGTATTTTTATAGAATTTTAATTTTACATAGAGATTACATAATTAGAGACAAACAACGAAAATCAAAGAAATATAAAATAGGTATCTCAACAATAAAAAAAACACGGAGTAGCGATAAGTCACCTGTGTAAATGAATGTGAAAATGAATATCCAATTACTCGAGTAGTACCACTTAACAAACATGCCCTTCTCACTTGATCTCTAATTTTGTTAGCATAATCTTCAATTAGTATGCGAAATGCCGGATCGGCAATAATTTCATTGGGATTAATTCTAGTCAAACTTCTTTGGTTGAGTTGTACTCTCATCGGTTAGATAAGAACTATTTGAATTGCTTGCAAAATAGTTACACAAAATACGTTTATCCATTATAGCAAAATCTATAAATAAATTATTAATTTTGGTCAATATAAAGTTATAAATCTATGAATAAATTATAAAGATTAAACTATCTATATACTAAGAAACACTAAAAGTCTAAACTCTAAAGTCTAAAATACTAAATCGAGAAGGAATTAAAGAACTAACGTTTATTAGTTGAAGACTTAAAGTTCAACCGTTGAATGCTAAAGGCTTGAAGCGTGCGGTGCAGCGTGCCCTACTCTCTCAAACTTCACAGTTCACTCTCTCTCTCTCTCTCCACTCTCTCGTCTTAGTGTCGATGGCAACTTGGCGCAGAGGTTGCTCCTGCCAGCAGTGCCGCCCACACACGCCAGTGGCGGCCTGGCCCCGGCTGCATGGTTCCCCCTCACCGCCCCAGTCAAGTTCCCCCTCGCTGCCTGGTCAAGCTCCACCCGCGGGCCGCGGCCTCGCCCTTGGTCCGACTCCCCTCGGCCGACGTTAGCCTTCCCTCTAGAAATCGTTCTAATCGTTAATTTGGTAGGGTTTGTGAGTTGTAGTTGCTGTCTTGGTGGGCCAGTGAGATGGATTTCTTAGGCCTCTTAAGGGCAATTGGCTGACCACTCTTGAGCAAGCGTTTTTCATGTATGCTTTCCTTTGCAGCTTGGCGCCAATCTCCCTGCTGGCCTACTGTGGCACCGGTCTCCCTACTGGCTGCTGGCCTGCGCCAGACGGCAGGGTTGGGGGGTTTCTTACCACCAGGGGAGGGTAGGCTCAAGCCTTACTAAACCTGCCCCTTGGCTTCGCCCCTGACTACGACCAAGACAATCTCTCTCACTAAAGATGCAACACTTGTTGCAACAAGCTGCACTCAAGACTCCCCCTCGAGAAACGAGAGGCTGTAGGTAAAACTTGCTCGGCCTTGGCACCACTCTTGCTCTATTTGTTGGATTCTTGCTTGTGTTGTGCGTCCCTCTCTCTCGTATTGGCTGGATGGTTGTCTGATACTACTCACTACATAGGTTGTCCAAGTATCGTTGGGATTAGTTTCTTTGTAGCCGTTTCAAAGTGGCACATCAAGACAACCTTTTCAAATCGGCTTGTTGGCTTATCAGCATTTGGTTCACAAGCACAAACACTTGTGCTAGGAACAAAATGCATTAGCCCCCACCATAATCCACAGCAAAAACGAACGCATATCATTAGCTGAGTTTAATGAGTTCAAAATCCAGAGAGAGATGTCATATCACCTTTCATCACAGCAAGAGAACCTTTAGATATCATTAGAACTCCATCTCCACCGGATAACTCATACCTTTTGGCATTAAGAGTATTCAATGAGATAATATTTCTCTTCAAATTTGGAATATGTTAGACCTCTGACAAGGTTTTGATGGTACCATCAAACATCTTGATCTAGACGGAACTAATGTCAGTAATCTTGTATGGAGTATTATCTTCCATTAACATTGATCCACTTGAATAGCCTTATAAGTAACGAACCAGTCATGGTTCGAGCTCATGTGGAAAGTGTAGACTGAATAAAAAATTCATTCATTGCTAATTTTGGAATCACTGGCAAAGTCAACAAGAATCTTCTCGTTGGAACCTTCTTTAATGACAATGGTAGCATTAAAATCATCATCCTATTGATTTTTTTTCTTGGAATTATTTTTTCTCTTCTCTTTATTCTAGAGTTTCTAGCACTCAGAGATATTGTGTCCACCCTCCATACAGTAGAGGCATGACTTCTTGGTCTTTGACTTTGAATAGCCTTTGTATATGCTCGTGCTTCTGACTTTAGAATCACTGGTCAGAGATATCTTGGAAGGTCTACCCTGAACGAACAAACCTTCTATATATGAAGTCGAGCTCTCGCTCGAATCATACTTTTCATCTTTTCCTGGCATACAGAGTTTCATAAACCTCTTTTAAAGTAAGAATATCTCGACTGTGGTGAATTGTGTCACTAAACATAGAGAACGAAATAAGCAGCGAACAGAGCAGAATAAGACCAAAATCTCCATCATCGTATATGACCTCCATGGCTTCAAGGTCGGTGACCACATCTTTAAATGCGGCCAAATGGATCTTGCACTAATCCGCCTTCTGCCAACTTGAGAAAGAAAAGTTTCTGCTTCAAATACATCTTGCTGGTCAGATGCTTGATCATGCAGATCTATTCCAACTTTAGCCATAACGCAGTAGCAGTTGTCTCCTTCATAACTTCCTAAAGGATATTATTAGAAAGATAAAGATGATTTGAGATAGAGCCGTACGATATCTCTTTGGTTTCTCCTCAACGAACCATGCAAAGAGCATCTTGTTGATTCTCAATAATGTATCATCCAAATCGAGCTATGACAGAACAACTTGCATCTTGACTTTGCCAGAGAGAAAATCTTGTATCGTGATCTAGTAGCGGAAGATCATATTTCATTGATGCCATGACAAGTATGCCTTAGATTGATCGGGCAAAGAATCAAGCTCTGCTACCACTTATTATAAAACGCACAGCAAAATATGAAACAATGAAAAATAATCAGGAGCACAAGATAAAGATTTAATGTGGAAGGTCCTTGCAGGGAAAAAAATCATGAGCGTACAATTGGCGAAATCACTATATAGAAAAGTTACATAACGCTATTAGCATATTACATGTATAGATAATTTGTAGTACATCATGTGTTATCTATCATGAGGCTTATAGAGGTATAAATAGCCTTGAAAATAAAAGTCCCAGACAAGGAAAGAACAAAGTTCTAGTCGGTAATGAAACAGAAATCTACTCGGAAACTAGAACAGTAACATGTTCGGAGATGGGAAAACCCCCTCAAAGACGGAACAGAGTCTTAAAAGATGGTGGTGAACAACGAATGCACATCGAGTAGCCACGTTGACTCCAGTCGATACAAACACCTTTGGACACCATATCTGGTGCAAGTCAGTTGTCACATCCCAAAATTTGGCTTTTTGAAAAATTTAAATTCAAATTAATTATTTTAAGGTAATTGGATTTTACTTGGCTTTTATTGGCCTTTCTGGATTTTTTTTCTGGAATTTAAAAACTATTTTTAGAATTTAAAAAGTAATTCAAAATATGAAAATTAAATATCAACAGTAGTTGGAAATAATTTTATTTAGTCCAAAATATGTCCAGGAGCTTCTGTGAATTTTTCTGGAATTTTTGGAGGTATTTTCATATTTTTCTGAGGCCTAAATAATTTTCTAGCCTTTTCTGAAAAATCTAAATCAAATTCTGAAAATAATATATCCCCTCTCCCTCCAGCCGACGCGTGGATGGCCCAGATCCATCCACATCGCCGCTCGGCCTGATCCTGGCCGCATCCTCCCCTTCCCCTCGCTGTCTAGCGGGCCCGGCCCGTCAGCCGGCGGCCCCGCCTTCCCCTCCTCCTCGCCCGACGCGTGGACGGCTCGGAGGAGCCGCGTCTTCGCGCCCGGCCTCAATCCACCGCCCGTTCTTTTCCCCGAGCCGCGTGGCAGCCATCCGCGCCGCCCGCCCGCTCCCTCCTCTCTCTCACTGCACGCGGGGCCCGCCTGTCGGATCCGTCGTCCCCGCGGAGCCGCCCCTTTCCTTTCTTTTCCCCCTCTTTCCTTTCTCGCCGGCCGACCGAGACCACGCCGGATCCGGCCTTGCCTTCCCTGCCTCTCCCCGGTTTTGGAATCCCTGAGCCCCGGCGGGAAACAAATCCCCAACGCCCGCGCCTCCCTTCCTTCTCTGCCTCCCCTTTCCCGTTTCTTTCCCCTCCCTTCCTTTTCCGGCCGCCAGCACCGGCGAGCGATTGCCGCTCCCCTGCTCCCCCTGCGACCCTATAAAAGCCCCCCTCGGTTCGCCTCCCTCCGCCCAACATCCAGACACACTCCACCTCTCTCCCTAAGCCCCGAGCGCCGTCACACCAGAAGCTCCCCGTGCGCGTCCGGTAAGTGCTCCGGCGAGTGATTGCCGTCGCCTCGGTCTTCCCCGAAGCTCGCCGCCGCTACCTCGAGCACCCCCGTGCTCATGCGATCCTCCCCGACACCTCAGCCGCCCCTCCCCGCCGCCGGAGCGCCGTCGCACCGGAGGACCCGAGCCAGCTCCGCCCTCCCCTCGTCGCCGGCCAGCTCCGCCCGTCCCCGAGCCCTGCCGACCCCTTCGTTGGACTCGTCTCCGCTCCGGGTTTGCATTTCACGCGTCATCCGCACCCCTCCGCCACTCCCTCGCCGCCGACGACCCTGCCTCCGGCCACCTTCCCCGGCCTCCCCTCCGGCAGGTAACTCAAAAGGATTGATTGCCCTATATGGGTAGGCAAAGCCTCCCCGCTCACTTGGCTATCACCGCTCGCTCTCCCCTCCCCCGACTCCCTCGGCGCGCGTTCGAGCCCTCGGCTCCGCACGCTGAGGTTGAGTTTTTCTCAATTAAACCGCGCTGACAAGTGGACCCCACCCGTCAGTGGCAGCTGTCCTCGCAGGCCACTGTCGACTGGGCCCCACCCCTCGGCGCTGGTCACTGACAAGTAGGCCCAGAGTCCAGTGGGTCCCATGTGTCAGAGGCTGAGCCGTGGGCTCACTGTCCAGTGGGTCCCACATGTCAGGGACAGCTCTCTGTGGACTCACTGACTAGTGGACCCCACCTGTCAGTCTCTCAGAATAAAAATAGAAATTAAAATCTAATATTCCAGTGGGCCCCACCTGTCAGAAATTTGGGAATTTCTAGATTTATTCAATCTGAGATTTTCAAATGAGCATAACTTTCTCATTTTAACTCCAAATCCAGCCATTCAAATTTCTAAATTCATCTAAAATCATAATCTATCCAACTATGGCCTCTGTTGAATTTTTGGATTTTATTTGAATTTTCGTTTGTATTTATTTGCTTTGGTTGCTTCGTCTTTTCTCGCGTAGATTCCAACGTTGTCGACGATCCCTCTTCACAGCAACAGGAAGACCCAGAAACCCTGCAAGAAGACAAGTCTCCTTTGATCATCTTGACCCTATGCTTTTGAAATGTTTTTAAAATATTTTAAATTATGTGCATTGCTATTTACATAAAGTCACTAGTTCAAATCTTTAGGAATTAGTTATTCCAACTTTGTTATGCCCTCATTTGACATTGATTGCCATGTACCTTGTCACCCTAGAACTCCCTTTGTCTCGATAATGAGATTACTATTAATCTTTGTGAATATTAGAATGGTAGGTTAATGCTTAGTCTTGCTATCTAATAGCTTTGGAAAATCTTGAAAATGGGAAATTATGAGTTATTATTAAATCCTTGTGTTTGAAAGTGAAGTGGCAATTGGAGTTGTCACTGTGATTTTAAAATAAAATAAAAATGTGAAAGTTGGTTTAGATTAGGGTGGATGGCTGTTTGGGTTGGTGCAGTAAGCACGAGAACTTGTTAAGTGTATGTTCCACCCTAGTCAACTAAGGACCGAAGCTTGTGTTTGTCCAGACTGAGCATTAACCGTACAACCACAAGTCTATATGGGTACGACCTAGCTAACTAACTTATGATAGTCTAGTTTAGGTGCCACCAGCGGAAAGTGGATGCCAGGGATGGACTGGTTATTCACAGTGAGGGACAGTGATTTACTGTACTCATATGGCGCAAGAGGGGGCTTCGGTTCGGGCAGTTAGCCTACCTGCGGTGAAACCTCAGCGGGTGGTATCTAGCTAGATTAGAGTAAGGTAAAGGCTTTGTGATATTTTATCTGGGTCTCATGCCAAAGGAAGCGTGTGGACTTTTAGAATAAATTATCTCTTGTGGGTAAAGTTGTACAACCTCTGCAGAGTGTAAAACTATTCGAATAGCCGTGCCCACGGTCAAGGGCGGGCAAGGAATGCATTCACATGGTAGATTTCTGGTTTTGATTTTAAAATGAAAATTTTGTATTCCGAGGGTGGAGGGAACTCTCGGAAGGGAATCCTGGTGGATGGAGCCAGAGAGGGTGGATGGAACCCGCAGTTTAAACTTGACCAATGGTAATTGGTTAGCTAGTGTGGTAGTTGGAACCTTCACTAGAAAGTTAATTCTGTTAAAACATTTACTTCATTAAATTGATGCCTTCGAAAATAATTAGTAGTATTGAGATTTCAAATATTACTTTGTGCAAAAGAACCGTATGGCCATCCTTTGTTAAAGCCTTGCATCTATGCATTTTTCCCAAGACTTGCGGAGTACTTTATGTACTCACATGCTACACTTAAAAAAATAAAATCTCAGAGGAAGTTGAAGCTCAAGAAGGTGACTACGACTACTGCTTCGCTTGTGGCTGCGATGGATTCTTCCCGGAGGACTAGGCCGCGCTTCCCCAGTCAACTGCCTGTGGCATCTTGATGAGTCTACTTTGATTTCACTTTGCTTCCGCTGTGTTTTGATTGTGCGAGGTCTTGAAACCTCCAATGTAATAATGAGACCCGGTGGTCAGTACTCTTCATAATTGTAATAAATACGTTGTTGGTCATGAATCATTTCTGTTTAACTGTGTGCACTAGTTTTGATCTGGGACTAGTGCAGAAATACACAGAGGGCCCGGGTTTGGAAATCCGGGGGCCCGACATCAGTGCAGAATCCATTACCAATCAATCATACTGGTTAAAAATATACCTTTGAGCGAAATCTGATCGAATTATTCAGGTGATCAGATCTGATTAGATTGGAATTACAAAATATAATAAGTTTGATGTTTATCCCAGGGGTCAACAGTTCTCTCTATTAAAAAAACGTGCTTATGCAAAATGACACAGATGGTTGCTATTTTCTTCATGTAGGCAATGACTTTTTTTGCATCGTCCACAAAAACAAACAACCAGTTCAACAGGGAGAAAAGAAGAGATAATTTGTTTAAAAGAGGAGCAGGGCGCTGAAGTGCATTCAATTGAACAAATGGAAGGGGACAAACCAGATGAGATTGTTTAAAAGAGGAGCAGTGCGCCGAAGTGCATGCAAGTGAACAAATGGAAGGGGACAAACCGGATGCGCTGGTCCAACCACCTATCCAGCCCCATATAAAACCACCACCAACTCCACCTGAACAAACAGATAAATTAACAGGATGTACACAGCAGACCGCAACACAGAACCCCATCTATCTCATCTCAGCAGCATCTCTCTAGCTAGCCATGCATGTCCTCTGCGCCCTCCAAATTGCATGCCATTATGAAAGGGAAAATTGAGCTGGTGCTTCAAAGTGGCCAGGGGTTTAAGCTTTTGGTTTATGGCTAAAATTGTACTATAATAGCTATTAAATTTTTCTGGAAAAAATAAGAAAAAATAAAAAAGAATTATTTTTTGTAGAATTTGCCACTCTACATATTGGATTTAATTCATTGCCACTCTAAATATTAAACACTTCATAATATATCATAATAACCATTGCATGTTTCCTATGCAAAATGACCTTATTACTCTGTATTTCTCTTGTTTATGTTTTGTTTATGTTATTGTTCACACGCGCAGGGATGGAACAAGTACAGCGCTGCACATGCCAGCATTGAGCACCTCTCAAACCTCAAGGAAATCTCTATACACGTTAGGGGCACAGGTGCCAAGAAATTCGAGAGAAGATGGCCAATTTCCGGTACGTACGAATGGGTCATACGGTCACATAGGAGAAATACAGGGGTAATAAGGCCATTTCGCATGAAAAAAGTGCGATTAAATGGTCATTGTGGCATATTGTGAAGTAGTTAATGTTTAAAGTGGTAAATAACTAAATCTAATCTTTGTAGTGTAAATTCCTAAAAGACAATTTTTGATGTGACAAATAATTATTTTTCATGAAACACCGCAGCTCCGTCCAAAGCAAATTTTGGTCAAATCTGGCACTGTTTGTCACATAAATACCAAATTTAGTCCCCAAATCACCACAATTCCATTTTTAGCCCTCTCCCTGAGCGCGGGACTATGTGCAGCTGACACGTGTTAATCGTGCGGTCGGGGACCGCATGACAATGAGATAATGCTGTCCTAGCCTAAAAATAGAATTGCGATAATTCAGGGGCTAAATTTGTTAATCACGTGACAAACAGTGCCAAATTTGACCAAACTTTGGCCAAAGCCTTAGACTCCACTGGAGGCAATGATATGGCACGCGATCGGAGAGAAGAGAGAGATCATAGATCTGAGAGCACCAGTTCAAGCGTGCATATGTACGTATGTATGTGAGGCTGAACATATCGATACTGCTGTAGGAGTACGCTCCCTCCCAAGTGGGCACAAGAAAACAGGCCTGTTCTGTTTTACTGCCGTTGATAGCTTACAGTTGTTGCTAATTAGGGGCAGATCCACACCCTGGACAGCCTAGGCTCCAGCCCAGGGCATACGATATTTAGCAGTGTAAAACCCAAATAAGTCCAAGTAAACCAAAAAGAGTAATTTTTCCTTTCAGCTCAGGTAATAATAGCCTTCGACACTTCATAGCGCGGCACGTGATAAAATCCTAGATACACCACTGTTGCTAATGATTTTTTTCCTCTACAGCAAGTGCTTATACGAATAAACTAAATGTTGATAATTCATTTTAGAAGGCTATTCTAATAAGTTGTTTTGAAAAGACGATAAAGAAATTGTCTTATTTTTATTTAAAGGAAGTTATAGGTTAGAAAAGATAGACCAACGACTACTTACTCGCGGAATCTCTAAGCACATGATTCTTTCCTTTTGCCGAATCATGTCACGACACCGGCACAGCCAGCCCAGCCTTTTACAGCGGCACCTTGTTACCGTCCTAGCCTCCTTTTTCCTTGTTTGGCCACGTATCCAGGGGCTGAATTTTTGGCACATACAATGTGTTTAGAACCCATATTTATAAAAATTGGTATATACATGCGAGAATGATAAAAATAGCATTTCTGTCACCCGATCATCGAGCGGCAGTGCCCTGCAGCTGACACATATACTACTGAAGCCCGACCACCATGCGGTAAGCGCCTGCTGCCTAGCCACCATGTGACAGGTGGCATACCGCCCCTCTACCATACGGCTGCCTAAATTAGTATTTTATATGTAATATTTGTTTAAATTTTAAATATAGTGAATAAGCTTAAAAAATTATAAAATTTTATGTGCAGACAAGACTGAAAAGACAACGTACTTTATTGTGTAATTTTTAAAAAAAATTATCAAATCTGAATATTGCTCAAAATTTATACAATTATGATATTTTTAGGAGTTGTTATATATAGCAAATGAGCTTCAAAAAATCACAAAATTTTATGTACAACCTCATGACATAGTTGACCTAATTGTGTAATTTTTTAGAAATTTAATGTACTTCAAATTGTTACGTTAATTTAATCATATCGTTAATTATGATTAAATTAACATAGTAAATTTAGAGCACATAAAATTTTCAAAAATTATACAATTAGGTTGACTGTGTTGAGAGGCTACACATAAAATTTAGTAATTTATGGAGCTCATTTGCTATATGTAACAACTCCTACAAATATCATAATTATATGAATTTTTAAGCAGCATTTAGAGTGGATAAAATTGTTAAAAAATTACACAATGAAGTACTTTGTGTCGAAAGGCTGTACATAAAATTTTGTAATTTTTCAAGCTCATTTCCTTATTTAAAAATTCAAACAAATATAACATATAAAATACTAATTTAGACAAGTAATTAAGCCAGATACGTGTCGTATGGTGGAGGGGCGGCAAGCCACCTGCCGCATGGTAGCCGGGCAGTAGGTGCGTGGCCACACGGTGGTCGGGTGGCAGGCGTCTATCGCACAGTGGTTGAGCTCCAATAATCTACGTGTCTGCTATAGGATGTTGCTATCTGGTGACCGAATGGTATAAGTGTCATTTTTGTCATTCTCATGTATATACTGTTAATTTTGTTAATACAAGTGCAAAACACATTATATGTGCCAAAAGCTCTCGAGAGGCTACCAAGTACAATGACATAGGCGTATACTCAGATGATGCAACGGGGTTGATGTGGACAACAACATTAAAGTTAGAGTAAATTGCACGGTACCTCTTTAAAATTGAGCGATTGTATCACTTAACTTCTTTAACTTATAAATTACTTTCTCAGTCATCTAAACTAGCATCCATTTGCACTGTGGCTCCTTCCCATAATTAACTAACAGAACTCAGTAACATAGCGATTACGTGGTGTTGACTCTCCTTTGACAATATAGTTGGCACCAACATCACATGTTGTCGTTGCCCTCCAAAAGGCATTGCCGCTGTCTCTCATTTGGTCTCGGCACCCTACCGTTGTGTGCCTTTCCAGCGCTGCCCCAGGAACTGTGGTGTGAGCTAGATAGCCACGAGCGCGAGTGTGAGAGGGGGGCAAGGAGCGGTGCGTGAGTGTGCGACGTGCTCGAGTTAGTCTTGGCGCACATTAGGTGTAGGTCTCGCGTGAGTGGCTCCGCGCAGTGGGTTGCACTGGCATCGGTGGCTTCGGTGGTTCATGATTCACCTTTGTGGCTACCACCGCTGGAGGACTACGGCATAAGATGCCCACTCCAGCGCAACACACCATGCCATCACATGTTCAACAGATGCCGCGAAACACCATTACCGCGGAGCTTCATCATGACCACCGAACTTGACCGTCAACTCTGGTGAGCCAATCCAAAAACCATCCATGTCACATCGTGTTCCACCACTTCCTCCTCTAGATCCCCGAATTAATTTGATTTTTGCACTCGTAGCTGCTCTGAAAGTTAATTCTCCTCTACGTTCAGTTATGTTCCATGCCATCATTCTTCGCAACCAGTGAGACTCCATCCAATTAACTTGCACCTGAGAATCCCCTCTTCCTCTATCGTTTGATGTGCTTGATTTTGCTCTTAACCCCGTAGCACTACCACTGCCAACACCTAACTAAATCATCACATTTGACAAGTTGCACTACCAGAGCACCGAGGACTTAGGTCACAAGGTGTAGCCAGGGGCGGGACGATGTTGCGGAGCGCCGCTCCATATTGCTATCGTGAGGAAGCGCCATGCGTGCAGTTGAGGAGCACTAATTTTGTGCATACACCGAGAGGATTCATCGATTCCTCTTTACACGACAACAGCTCCTACAGTGCCACCTCATCTTGCCAACCTCGGAAGCCTTCAATGCCACCTCAACCTCAATAGATGCGATGTCAGTGGCTTATGTTAGCTAACAGCAAAATGGATTAGCCATGCAAACAGATGCAAGTTTAGAGGGGTGAAAAAAATAATTTACAAGTTAGAGGAGCTAAGTGCTACAATCACTTAAGTTTAGAGAGCTACATTACAATTTACTCAAGTTTTTAATTTGGCTGGCTGATTTGTAATGTACGCACTACATGAGAACGGCTACATCATCTGTAGAGTTGAGTAGTCTCTGCTGACTGGTACTAGTACCCAAAGCACAGGGACACATCGCTTCGGCTCCAATTAGACTTGTGCATACAGATAAAAGCGAGGATAGCATACTGCCTAGTGTATACACTACTTATCTATCGCATGGTTGTATATCTTCTGTTAATTATTTTGTATTTATGTCCTAACTCCAGATTATTGCCATGGTCAGAGCTGGATGCCGTGTCGCTATGCAATGTATGCATGGATCATATGTGTGAGCAGTGATGAGATGAGCTCACGTGAGGCAAGGCCTCTATATTGCAGCTAGCGCTACATTGGCAGTCGCAAGCAAAACCTAGGTCAGAGTTCGATCCTTGGGAGCAGGAAACTACGAACTGCTCCCAGGCTACTGGAGTAGTTGGTCATACACGTATCAAATCAATTGACAGGTGTTACTTCCTACTAGTAACTCAGCGTTGAAGAATGAGAATAAAATCTGATCCATCGAGTAAAAAAAAAGTACACCAGTAGAGACAGTAGATGGCCGCAGCAGACGCTCAGGAATGAGTCCATACCTGTGTCCCCATTTTGTTCCTCATTTGTAGATGAGCTTCTGATTTTTTATTTATTTTTCACTATTATTGAATTTCGTTTTTTTATTTTTAGCTTTTTGCCAGTTTTTTCTTATATTCGTTTACATTGTTTACGATTAGCTAACCTGTTTTTTATTTTTAATATTTTTAATTTAATTATACTAAATAAGCCACCATCAACTACAATGTAATTTCAGCCAGCTATAGTACAATTTCAGTCATAAATTACTATTTTTCAACCGAAATGAGTTGGCTGTTTGTCAAGCAGGAATCGCAAGAAAACAAAAGGGATTCATTTTTGCGGTTTTGGAGTCTTCCTTGCACATTGCATTCAGGGAGCAAGGAATTTTCTGCCCCCATGCAACAGTCTAATTAGATGCAAACAAAAGCTATTATTTTCTACTGTCGCTTGCGCATTGCCTTCAATCAGAATGTGAAGAATTATTTTCTCAAATGATCACGGGAAAACGTAGCCCATATGCTGCTTTGTGCATGGTAATTAACTACTGGTGAGAAGGCCGGGCACCAGGCTAAGAACAATGACAATTTCTATCTTCTCAAAAGGAAAGTTGCGAAAAGAAAAGATCAAAAGTTCAAAACAACTGCAAGCTCTGAGCAGCAAGATTTGGCTAGCACTGCAAAATTCCTCCTAAGATTAAAACTTCCATGCATGCACAGAAAGGGCGTGGTAGACTGGCCTAAATTTTCAATGTGGCCAGCCTCTCGAGGAACGCAGCAGTATGAACTCAAAGGGGTAAGCAGCTGAGGCACTGACCGAAGCCTAGGAGCCTAGTCACTTCTACTTGCCTGCCCTCTTTGCTTCCTTCCCTTTGGTTGCCTACTAGTAGAAGCAAAGTTGCCATAAAAGTTGTGTAAAGAGCATGGCAAAGTTGGCTGCCACTGTGCAGGGAAAAGGGACCAATGGCGCAAGGCTTGGAGTGCGACCGGGTTTCCAAGATTCCTTTCGTTTCCTTCTCAGTTCGCTGCAATGATACTGGAATTAGAGTTTTCGATGTTGGCTGGTGTAACAGAATTCAGAAAGTCTATGGAAAGTATATGTAGAAATGCCTGCAATCACAAGTGAAACGGGATGCAAAGGGGGAGAAAGATTGTGTATTTGTAACCTAGTCTGTACACTACCCATTTTCACTCTTTTGACTTTTTGACGTTTATACGATGTTATATCTGAATACTTCCCGCATTTATTAGGTTCAAATCTTGCAGAGACATGATCAAATCATCCTAGAATAACCCCCGACCTGCATAGTGCATACACATCGAGTAGTACCCCCCCCCCCCCCCCTGTCGTCTGTCTGGGCGCGCAGCTGGCACAGGTAGGTTGCAGCCACATCGCCTGCAAAGAACTCTGACGAACGTATCTCCATTCCCCCTGTACAATCGAATCCGCCACTGCTGCCGCGCATAACTCTTCCTTTAACTCGTAATGCATGCGATGCTCCCGATCCTAACATGTCATCGTGCTGTGCGTCTTCCTTACCTCCAGTATCAAACATAACTTAAATTTTTGGCACATATAACACTGTTTAATCTTGTATTTATAAAAATAATAGTACAGTGTGAAAATAGCAAAAATATCATTTCTATCGTCAGGCCACCAGACGTGACGCCATAAAAGCGACACGCGCTACCTGCCACCTAGCCACCGTGCGACAGGCAACATGCTGCCCAACCACTAAGCTCCAGGCGATTAGCAGATGATTAGCACCACCCCTACTACCCGGTTAGGCATGCTCTAATGGCCTGCCGCTCGACCATGCGGCATGGGCTTTTGTTTGCTTTGTTTAAGACGCATGCGAATGAACGGAGTGGGCCGTGGGGCATTTCGTTCATATGGAAATTGAGTACTTATGTAGATGCGATTAGAGAACAAACCACCGAAAGGAATGTTTGGGTCGTGTTTGTCTCCCTGCGCGTACTTCACTCACGCCATTATCGACGCTACATTAGCACGCTGCGCTCACACTCACACTATAAATTACGAGGTCTCTCGCAGTCTCTCTTTCACAAACTCTCTTGTAGTCACTCTCGGAGTCTCGTAATTCTTCGTAGCCGGTTAGCAGTCGTATTAGCATTGTTATTTTGCTTGCAGTATCGAACTGGTAAAATTGTCTTAGAGCTTTTTGAGAAAGTTCATACTGATTTACCTCTAGTTTTCCGATCACAGGTAAATTATGTCTTCTCTCATAATGGTACAAGAGAACATATCTTGGATGTAACACTTAAATCCTGAATTTTCAAATTCTTGGTTGGTTATCCAGTAGTCCTACTGATATAGAGAGCTATATTAGACTAAGTGTACTCAATGTTTAAGTCATCTTTAAGAAATAGCGCATATGAGAAGCAATGCAATAAAAATATTTTAAATAGAAGATTCATCATTGAGTAATTCCTCAATAGGCCCTCTGGTCTTAGGTTGTTAAGTAATTTCACACGTAAAATAATGAAGTTAACAACTTTACATGCCGTCGATTCTTTAGTGGAACTTAAAATATGGCTAGCATACAAAAAGCAAGCACGAAAGGATGGAATATAATTTTAATCAAATCATCTATATAGGAAATGAAGATTGGATTATAACATAAATATCAACCATTGTTTAATCATGCACATGCCAAGTTGTGATCTCAAATATAAAGGTAGGGTAGGGTGCCAATATGCCATGATTTGGTGGGTTGTGAAGTCTGCAGATACATATATGTATGTACTGTTTATTTCATCATAAATTTCAATTTGTAATATTTTATTATCATTATTGCTGCCATTATATATATGTGTGTGTAGGTATCTATATGTATATACATATATATGTATGTACTATTTATTTATCATGAATTTCAGTGTGTAGTATTTTATTGTCATTATCAATCTTCGCACTAATATTTCGTCTATCCCATTTAGTTGGAAGAAATGTCTTTACCAGAACTCCTCGAACAGTTCTACGATGAGAACCAACAGTGTCACTCATGGATGACGGCTGACGCGGATGGCCCTCCACCCTTCAAGCTGCGGGGAGAGAGGGATCATTGGGAACTGGACGATCGCTATGTCCCAATCCTGCGAGCCACGGGCTTGTTGCACTTTGCAAGGCTGGTCTCCATCGGACGCCAGTTCACCCTCGGTGGCAGCCCGTTGACGGCACTGGTGGATAGGTGGAAGCCTGAGACACGCACATTCCACTTTCGGTGGGGTGAGATGATGATCACTCTCTACGACGTGTCATTATTGACCGGTCTCCCTCTCTAGGGTGACACAGTTGTTCCAGCCCCTGCACCAGCGGACTGGAAGGAGAGGCTGGTATATCGGCTCAGCTAGGCTCTCCTGGAGGGTTTTCATGGCGTCTCTCGCACTTAGCTTAAGCATTTCAATGTGTGCCCGTAGGATGCACCGGTCGGGATCATCATGACGCACCTCATTGCATACCTTATTCAACTCTTTGGTTGGAGCATGTTTGCAACACCACACAGCGATATTTACAACCCTGAGTTCATCCGCCTCACTAAGTCTTTGGTTGACGCGGAGGTTGGGGCGATGCCTCAGTACAGTTAGGGATCGGCCATCCTATGCGCCATATATCGGTGGTTGTGTGATACTTGCCAATGCGGCACTGGTGATTCCCCTAACCTGGATGTGTACTACGTGCTCCTATAACTGTAGAGTTGGGAGCACTTCTCTATCAGACGTCTGACCATCCTGAGGACAGTGCACCCGTTCGGTGAGTTCGCCAACTCAATAGATGTGCCCACTATAGGCTTTTGGTGGACTGGTGCCCGTTTGCGCTGGGCCAAGGATAGATCATCGAGGTGCTACTTGTTGTGGCATATCGAGTTCAAGTTGTTGCACGACAGCGATGTCATCTGGGATCTATGGACTTTAGAGTTTGTGGTGAGTGTAGTGTCGCACGGGCTATCTGTGCAATGCTTGCAAGACGCCGAGTTATGGGTGACGACTTGCTATCTGGTGTTCACATAAATGGTGGAGGATTACACGCCGCAGCGCGTAATGCGACAATTCGATTTATACCAAGTTGTGCCCCTCTGGATGGCAGGTTGCTGCCACGAGCCATACACTAGTGAGTCAAACTTCATCTGATTAATGTTTATACTTTGTATATCTTCCTTTGTAACATCGATGATTTTGAAAATGCAGGCAATCGAGTGCAGGTTGGCATGGTATGGACTGGCAGCCATTGTAGCAGGAGTGGACGATGGCATGGACGGACATGGCGCTATTGGACGTCGCAATGGAGCAGCATCTGTACGACGTTCAGACGTACGACGAGTACCTATAATGGTACGTACCCAGGTTGCGTAGCAGACTCACCGTTCCTCCACAAGATCGCCTGGAGCGGGTCACATAGGATGACACCCTACAATGCTCGATGGATCACCACAACGCTTTGCAACACCATGACATCGTACAACAGTTGTAAATTCTGATCGTTTCATTTACGAAATTCATACTAGTCGTTACTGAATCTATTTCATATGTCACTTCAGTTGGCGTGAGCGCAGCGCATCGCAAGCGCATCAAAAACTGCCATCAGCAGCCCAGACACACCACCAGCCCTGAAGAAAACTTTCAAGTACATCCTATCGCAGGCCAAAACATAATTGACAACCTAAACTGTGGCCGATCAACGGACCACGCCATGTGCATCGGACACCCAGTGGGGGCACCATGCTCACCCGTCAGGTCATCATGACCTAGTGAATCCGGCTTGCCATCGCAACCTACCAAGTCTGCCCAACGTCGTAGTACTAGTCGTCGATCATCCGTAGGCCAGATCAACGAGGAGGAAACTTATGTATAAACCTATGTTTTGTTTTTCTATTATGCCAGACGTTCTGCTAACATCATGGTGTTCTTCCACCGCAGGTCCATCGTAGAGATGCATCACTTTTGCCCTCCACACCACCTACACACACATACTACCGCTCTCTGTCGTTCATCTTTGCTACACATATGGAAGGTACGACATTCGCGTTCTACATTCGAAATATTTATTGTGACTAACATCGTTGTATCTTGCAGCCTTCAATTCAACGTGGGGCCAGTCCATTGATGACGATACGGGCCTCCCGGCTGCTTCCAAGGAGAGGTACATAGTGTCAAGGTTTGCATCATAAGTAGGGCAGAGCTCATCGTTCACACCATATAAAGGGTTTGGGGACTTCGGTTGGCAGAGCTCCTCCGTCATCGCTGCCACTCTGTACGGTGAAGGCCAAGGCTCCTGTGCACACCGGGGATTCCTAGAATCCTTCATTCACGACTTCATCCCTGGCGGCCTCTTTGTACTATTATATGTATTCATTGCGTAATTGAATAAAAAATTACACAATTAACTCCACTGCAATAATTTTTCCATCTCATTTCCTATATTTAGAAATTCCTACAAATAGTTTATGTAAGTAAATGTTTGAGTAAAATTCATAATGGAAATAATTACGAGAAAATTACACAATTAACTACACCGCATCAAGAAGTTTCACAAAAATTTTCATAAGTTTTTGTGCATATTTACTATATCTAAAAATTCTACGAGCAATACATATTAAATTTTCTAATCACACAATTAAACTAATTAATTACGGGTGCTAATCACCTGGAGCCCGGGCACTGGGCGGCAAGCCGCCTGGAGCCCGGTGGCCGGTGCTCGATGGCTAAGCTCTATGTGACACGTGTCGCATCTACGGTGCCAACGCCTAATGGCCGGCTGGTAAAAATAATATTTTTGCTAATACCATAAATATATTAATATTTTTGTAATTACAAATTTAAACAGTACAATATATACCAAAAATTCACAAAACTTCGCGTACGTACGTACGTACGCAGTAGTAGGCGATGCTAGAGTTCGAGTTAAAGCCACTTTTGGCACGTTTTGACATCGTATTTACAAAAATAGCCGTATGCGCACCGTATTGACAGAAATATCGTTTATGCCATCTGATGGGTGAGTGGCAGCACGGAGCAGACAACGCGTGGCATTTGTCACCCCATGAGTAGACGGCAGGCGCGTGCCGCCCGGCTTAATTACCTGCCTAATTCATAATTTATCAATTTTTAAATTTGTAAATATAGAAAATAAGCTCAAAAAATTATGATATTTTTTGGAGCTTTTTGAGGCATCGTGGTATATTGTATAATTGTTTTGCGATTTTTTGAGACTATTTACTACCTCTAAAAATTATTGGAGTGATGCATAATTAACTAGACAATTAAGCAGTTATACGCTGCAATAAGAATTTTTAGAAGTAGAAAATGATTGTTAAAAATTATAATTTTTTTGTGGAACTTCCATATATAGTGTGCTATGTTGTATAATTTTTACGTAATTTTTTGCACCACTTTACTACCTATAAAAATTATTTGAGTGGTGCATAATTAAATCTGATGATTAAGCACTAATGGCCGGGCCTAATGACCTACCGCCCGGCCACTGGACGGAGTGGCCGGGCGGCAAATCATTAGGCCTGGCCATTAGTTAGTTCTTAATTACCCATTTAGTTATGCTCCGCTTGAAAAAAATTTTAGAGGTAGCAAAGTGGTGCAAAAAATTACGTAAAAATTACAAAATGTAGCACACTATATATAGAAGCTTCACAAAAAAATTAGTAATTTCTCACGACCATTTTCTACCTTTAAAAATTCATAGAGCGGCATATAACTGCTTAATCGTCTGATTAATTATGCGTCATTCTAGAAATTTTTAGATATAACAAATGGTCTAAAAATTGCAAAACATACCACGATGACTCAGGAAGCTCTTCAAAAAATATCATAATTTTTGAGCTCATTTTCTATATTTACAAATTAAAAAAATTATAAATTACGAATTAGACAGGTAATTAAGCCGGCTAATTAGCCGGCTTAATCACCTGCCGTCCTATGAGCGGGCCACCCACCAGACGGCATGAACGACATTTTAATAATTTTTATCAATACGGTATATATACGACTATTTTTGTAAATATGATATCAAAACGTGCCACAAGTGGCTTTGTCTGTGCTAGAGTCCTTCGCGCGCTGCACGTACGGCGGCCTCAAACCAGCAGAATTTCTCCTGCATGCACAGCATGCAGCATAGGCATACATATTAAGTATACGCAGCATATCACGTCTTTTCAGATAGGATACGCTCATACGCGTACGCAGCTTACACCCCTTTACTCCCTGTGCAACAGGCGCGATGGATGGAGTAACAGTGCAGCTAGTAGCAGCAGCTTCCTTGTCTTGTTCGACTAGTGGTACTACTAGTACTAGTGGCAGTACTAGTGAGGCTGTAGTATCCATACTAGCTAAGGCTAGTGTTACAGTAGAGGCATGTAGCCCCTGTGCTGCCTGCGTGCGCTCGCAGCAAGCAGCGGCAACTCGGAACAGTTTTCCTCTCGCCTCTAGCTAGCCAGCGTCTCGGGTTCCTGCACCGGCAGATGCACATCGATGGCTATGGCCATACGGTTACATGCCTGATGCCTGGCGCCTCTGCCCCTTCACAAAGAGGAGAGAATTTGCAGCGCGTAGCTGACTTCCATTTGTAGCTAGGAGGAAGCTTGTGCAGAGTTGCAAAAATGAATTGCTTGTCTGCATTCCGCACCTCACACGACTGGGGCACTACGAGTCTACGATCCTACTAGTACCAGATTAGTACTCTTTCCAAGGTATAATAATACAAAGCATAGCTTCATCTTTACCATAATATTTTTGGTGGCTTACAGCTGAAAAGCAATGTAGCTGGCTAAAAAAAATACTGTAGCTGACAGAGACTTATTTAATATAATTAAAATTTAAAAATATAAAATATAAAAAATATGTTAGCCCATTACGTATAATACAAACAAATACGGAAAAAAAGAACTGGCAAAAAAGCTCAACAAAAAGCCAAAAGTTCAGAAAAAGACGAAATTTATAAATAGTCAAAAATAAACCGGAAGCTAAAAACTGAAGCCAAAACGATCACAACCTAAAAATCCAATATTCCAATCATCCTGTAGACTACTGATTAATCACTTCATATACATGAGCCTATGTGAAAGAAATGTCCTTGGCACTTGTAATATTGTATAGCGTATCAGAATATAGCACAGCGATTTCAAACAAACAGTAAAAAAGCTGATCCTGTTCATGGGAATTAATTCGACCTGCACTGTATCGCGATCGAGCCGTGCCCGTGAAGCGAACGGCGGCAGAGAAGCCGCCGGAATCCATGGCAAGAGGCAACCGGCCGAGGAATGACACGATAAACAGCTGGGGACTGCCAACTTTGAGGCTTCAGAACGCCATTCGTATCTCTAAAAGATCTCTAGGGTCCTTGGAGACAGCAAAATGCGACTTTTTAATGAGATGCAACACCCGGCCCGGCTTTTTCTTACGTTGCGACCTCCTTCCCAAGAGACCTGTGCTAATGTATAGATACTAGATAATAGACTTTCTTTAGTTATTTGTCGCATCCTGATGCAGGGAGAGAGAGAGAGAGAGAGAGAGAGAGAGAGCAGATGGAGACGGTACATGAGCAATAGTAAAACAATGGGTGAGGGTTGCTGCAAAAGGAATGATGAAGTGGTTCAGGGGCCAGAGGATGGCCAGTTTTCTTTTTTTTTTCTTGGAGTGAAAACCATAGAATTATTCTTCGGGTATATAACTGACATCGCCATCTTCATGTGATTTCAATTTTCACCGAAAAAACTCCTCCATATACCGCACTTAGCTTTTTGTACGACCAGGGTCCTCCCGGTCACCTGTACTCTCTCCGGCCCTGTTTGTTTATTATTAGCCTTTTTAGTTTATAATTTAAAGTTAGTTTTTTAGTTTAATCAGTTTGTAAGCACCTAACTTTTAAGCAAAGCCAACTACAGGTCATGTTTATTTAGATTTTTCCTTGGGTTGGCTTATTGCTTTCAATAATGAATATTTGCAATACACATTCACAAATGAGCTAAGAAGATATCAAATTCACACATCACAGTTTGAGAATTACACTTGAATATGCAACTGATCACGTATGAACACATAACAAATTCACAAACGACGCCATCAGGAGTGGGACGGCGAGGTTGTTGAGGCCGAAGGAGGGTGGCGACGGCTGGCACGGGGACGAGGGATGCCGGTGGTGCCAGGCGCAGGGAAGAGGGATGCGGCGACATCGGTGGGGGGAGGGGAGGGGTGTGGAGGCGGCGGCGTTGGGGGTGGGGAGGGGAGGGGAGACGGCATCGGGACAGGGGGGTGGCGGCATTGGGGATGGAGAAGGAATGGAGGGGAGGCGGCGGCTTTAGGGGGGAGGGGAGGCGGTGTCAGTGGGGGGGGAGGGTGTGGAGGCGACGGTGTCGAGAGGCAGCGTCATTGCAAGGAGGCGGCGGCGTTGGGATAGGGAGGGGAGGCGGTGGAGTTGAGGGAAGGAGAGGGGAGGGGAAAAGAACGGGTGGAGATGAGGAAGCAAAAGAAAAAAATGAAAAGGTTTGCATTTATATATGAATGACATTTTAAGAGTAATTTCATGAAAATTAGTGACAAAGGGTTATTTTACTCCACAAAAGCCAAAAAAAAGCACCTCTCACATGTCTTTTGGCTTAAAGTGGATTAAGTTTTATAAGCTAGTTAAAAGGCCACTTTTGTTTAGATTTTGACTTTTTAGCTTTTAAGTCATATAGAAGCCTCCCGCTTGGTTGGGCTGAAAAGCTGTGGCTTATGGCTGAAATTACACTGTAGCGCCTGAAATTTCACTGTAGCTGAAGGTGACTTATCTGGTGTAATTAAATTTAAAAAATTTAAAAATAAAAAATATGCTAGCTCATCACAGACGACGCAAACGAGTACGGGAAAAAAGCACCGGCAAAAAAGGCAAAAGTTCAGAAAAAGACGAAATTTATGAATAGTGAAAAATAAGCCAGAGGCCATAAGCTGAAGCCGAAACAAGCGGACCCTAAATCAACAGGACCAACGTTAAAGATGTTGTTCTGCATTTATTTTCGTTACTGGGAAGGGTTTTTGTGTAAGTGCATGGTACTACATGCACTATCTGAACTGCAGCTTGCATCTGAGATTTGTGCGTGGCTCTATCTCTCCTCCATTCTTTCTCTCCCCTCTGTCCGGCCGGCGAGCCTTGCCGTCATTCTGTTTGCCACCCCTCGTCCGCCGAGCCACCCTCAACTATCTTACTCATGATCTGGAGCTGAAGGCAATGATTTTCGCCCTCAAAATTTGGCACCATTACCTCTATGGAGAGAAGTGTGACATTTTCACTGATTATAAGAGCTTGAAGTACTTCCTCACCCAGAAAGAATTGAATTTGAGGTAGCAGCATTGGTTAGAATTGATTAAAGACTATGACCTCACTATTCACTACTATCCAAGTAAGGCTAGTGTGGTGGTTGATGCCCTTGCAGAAAGCAAAGTAACGATGTTGCTATTCCCACATCAGTCCAGGAGGAGCATGAAGATCTCCAAACCACACTTTTTTTCACCTTCTCCGCATTTTCCTTGGAGAAATTGGAGACCTCATCATCTCTGTTTGATGCTTTGCTAGAAGCCCAAGCCTCAGGTTCGAAGAGCAACAATCTGTCGAGAGTGCTCAAGGCAAGTACCTCGCGGCCGTAACTTTTTCTGTTTCACATTTCACATCTTTCATGATTACTTGTTATCGTTGCCATTGAGTACAATTTTCACATCACTAAAGTTACCTTGCTATTATCGTATTTCTTATGTTTGCGTGGTTATTATTGTATCACTCATGTTGCCTGGTTATTATCACATTATTAATGTTTGCCTGGTTGTTATCGTACTACTAATGTCTGCCTAGGTGTAGACTTCTAATAATGTATCATACCATGATGTTCTAGGTTATCTTGTTTCACATGCTTTTATGTTTATTAGGATACTCAGTTAATAGTGTTTAGAATTCTTGCTTAAATCATTAATGGGGGTAGCGGATGAACATGTTGTAGACTTAGGTCGGTTTAAACCACCAGCAATCTTTTAATATCAAAGCTTCTATGTTTTATCTTTCTGATATCATGATGTACTGCTGGTATAATTTCTTATTTGAGTCATGATCGATATATATATATTAATAATTGTTAATTTGACTAATAATCACTCATCATGTAATAAAACTTAGTTGATTATTAACCCTTGCGTGAGGTATGTTATAACATCTCTTTTAGAATAATTCATAGACTGCTATCACCATGCTATCATTTCACATCATCATCTATCAGAATCTAGTGCCTCTCCATTTCAAACATTTAGCGAATCTTTCCACTTATCATAACCTTATCTTTGCCATCTCTTAGTTGTGTTAAATCCATATTATCATTTCACATCGATCCTAACGGATATCAAGCCCTTTCATTCCCAACCTTGGTAAATCATTTTACTTCTCATAACATTATCTTAGCCTTTTTTAGTTCCCTTAAATTCACACCTTATAACATGTTAATAATATAACAGTTATCTGGCCTAGGGTTAGGCACATATAGGAGAGATTTTCACCCACCTGGTAATGTATGGGGGTCGTACACTCTCGTTACTCAGGATATTACACCCCTTCTGTGGTTATACAGTCGAGGACAAGTATGTGCCTGACTACTTTTGTATAACCGGGTATATGAAAGGCAATCGCCAACGTCTTTGACATAACTTGCTAAATAACAATTATCATTAATTCCACTATTCCTATGATTTCTATCTCCAATTCGTTTCAATGTTTCCGGTAATATAGTTTCATTGCTTATAACTTGTATCGATGACTTGCTTGCATTACTTGTCCTTTACTCACTGTGTTGCAATCGTTGTTGGGTACTTGCTAAGATTTTCAAATCTCATACTTGCTCTTTCCTTTCTCAGGTAAAAGGTTAGTGGAGTGATAGAATCATGCATGAGTGGAAGCATTCGAATTTTCAGCACTGTGGGTTGCTATTATTTTGTTACTTCTTTTGTTTTTCATTTGGTTAGAAGTGGACCGGTCCTATATTCCAAACATTTATTTCGGTTTCTGTTGGTTCTCTATTAATGTGCTCTTAAAAGTCTTAATTTTCTTGCAATTTCTATTGTTGTATTTATTTTTTATTCTTTATGTTGATGATGATGTTCTATAGTATTATCCTAGATTGACTGTACATGAGGTGCTACAATCCATGGCTCACAGGGCGGTGTGCACCAAACAATTCGAGCCGGAAGAGTGCGCGACAACGTCCCCACGCGCGCTCGACGCTGCAATGCTGCATGCAGAGCGAGAGACGTTCGATTCTTCCACCATCCTCATGCAACATGCAGAGCACCGCGACTGTGCTGCCCCGGGCTCTGATCGCTTCATCATTGTGTCGCGCGTCCTCTCCCTCTCCTAGCTTCCCTCTCATCCCAACGCCCCTGCCTGCCCACAGGCCATGCCCCATGGAGGCGGGAAAAAGACTGGTGCCTTTGGAGTGGAAATTCTAGCACTCTGTCCGTGTACAATGCCATCATTCGTCAGCTAAACACTTCGGCCTGCTTGGCCTATGTTGGTTGCTCGCTCTATCCTGCCGCATAGGATTTTCTATAGCTAGGGCCACATCACGCCATTATGTGAACATATCGAAAAAAAATTCAGAAAGGTTTGCGATGTGCAAATGGGGGAGCCAGAAAGGAGAGGACTCCTCTGGGGACTGACCCTATTGGAGAAGAAATGGGGTCTGGCCCGGATGCCCGACACGTGTCGCTCGGCACCAATCTCCGCGCGTGCCATCTCCCGTCTTCTCCGCGCGAGCGCGTCCCCGTCTCGCCAGCTCCGCCGCTCCCTTCCCCTCCTCCGCCGCCGTCGCCGAGCGCGAGCCCGCCGCCCGCCCCACGCTCGGCTCTTCCCCGTTCCTTCCTTCCTCTTTCCCTCCGCCGCCGGCACCTTCGCATCGCCCGCCGTCCCCGACCCACGTACCTCTGGGGCTGGAAGCAGCCCGACGCCACCTCCCTCGTCTTCCACCTCGACCACGCCGGAGAGCTCGAGGCCGACGGCAACTGCCTCTTCACCGCCGCTCGGAGGGCCGCCGCCGCCAAGCGCTCAGACACCGCACCGTGCGCCGCTTCGCCGACGTCTACGTCCCCGTCGGGGGCCCCGACAGGGACGCCGTCGATGCGGCCGTGCGCCACCTCTACGCGGCCGATACGGCGGCGGACGGCGGGCGATGCGAAGGTGCCGGCGGCGGAGGGAAAGAGGAAGGAAGGAACGGGGAAGAGCCGAGCGTGGGGCGGGCGGCGGGCTCGCGCTCGGCGACGGCGGCGGAGGAGGGGAAGGGAGCGGCGGAGCTGGCGAGACAGGGACGCGCTCGCGCGGAGAAGACGGGAGACGGCACGCGCGGAGATTCGTGCCGAGCGACACGTGTCGGGCATCCGGGCCAGACCCCATTTCTTCTCCAATGGGGTCAGTCCTCAGAGGAGTCCTCTCCGAGCAGAAAAGAGTTAGAAATGGCCCTACCTTACAAGTTACGAGTGATGGTTGGAAAACGATGTGTTCTGGAAGTAGATTAATTCGCCTTGTTCCCAAGAGGAAGTTCATGCATGTAACGATGCACGCTCACGTTGATCTGTCAATCTCGACGCATAATTAGCTAATTAAGCAATGCTGCCAATGTGCGTACGTTGATTAGCCAAAGGCGCGCAAAGAGTTAAAACCCAAAAGGGTGAGGCGAGAGAGGGACAGGGGGAATCGGTGTCACGTCGAAAGCCTCGGCAACTGTTGGTGATTTCGCGACTGTCAAATAATTGGTACGACGACAAACGCTGATCATGAGAACGAAAGTCTATTAAAAACATATACAGGCAAACTGCTCAACAGCTTACGTACGTGCTTGAGTACACAAAACCGCATCAAGCTTGACAGCACCGTCCTGTTCTCGTGTCAACCGTGAGCTTAACGTGCAACCCCCTCTCGATAATCCATAGACAGAAAGCTCGACGTAAATCTCTTGTCTGTCAAACTCCAACCCGTACGACATTCATTTCTCGTCAAATTCAGCCGGGGACGGCTGATGGCTTCGTTTCTCTAGGCGTTAGGCTACTCCCTCCTCGTGCTGTCAACGAGCCTAGGGTTACGAACATCAAGAAGTGGCTCATAGCGTGCATAGGTTAATATGTACGGACACATATGACATGGACACGTCCTAATCTAGGTAGCAATAGCAGGACTTAGAAAAACATTAAATATTCACCTCAAAGAATAAGGAGAAAAACTCAATGTAGGACTGGATAGGCAACAGAGGGAATGAGTGGTATCTTAAAATTTTTCCTCAAAGTATTCACTTATTCTTTATTCCGATAGCTACAAATATATATAGATTAGGATAGCAATCCCACTGGAAAACTAGAGACTCTCAGAGTTGAGCAAAACTAGATAGAAAAATAACGTGGTCAAACTTCGACTGTGTGGTCGAAAGTTTCACAGAGCTGAGCGCAACCTGATTGAAAACCAACGTGGTCATGATCGAAACCAACGTAGTCGTAATCATGTGGTCAAAACCAATGTGGTCGAAATTCAACTACGTGGTCAGAAGTTCCATAGAGCTGAGCGAAACCTAATTGGAAACCAATGTGGTCATGGTCAAAACCAGATAATTTAACTTTTTGCCACCTTTATGAGGTGAGTGGCATCATATTTGCCACCCTGACCCATCGTCAGTGACTCAGACGGCCCCACATGTAAGTGACAGGGATAATTGACCAATCTTAAGAGTGACAAAAACATGAATCTCCCGGTCAAAACCAATGTGGTCGAAATTCGACTCGAGTGGTCAAGACCAGAGAGTGGTCAAAAACAATGTGGTCAAAACCAACGTGGTTGAAGGCCAGCAGGTGGTCTAAAACTGTCTAGTTGATGACTAGTGTGCAGTCGAAAGATTAGCGTGGTCGAGGAAAAATGAATGGTCGAAAACCAACACTGTCAAGACCGATGTGATCGTATCCTTCGTGAAAGATGTCCAGGAGCTGTGGTTAGAAAAACAATCGTGTAGTCGATGACCCGAATAGTTGTAACAGTTTGGAATATGACTAGAGGGGTCTACGATTATTAGTGATCAAAACCAAAGTGGTCGAACCAAACCAAACCACGACCAGTGAGGTCGACGACCAATCAGCGGTCGTAACCGAAGTGGTCGAAACTTGTCGAAGCACTGCCATTAAGGTTGACGACCAGTGAGCGGTCGAATCAAATGTGGTCGAAAAGATACATGTGGTCGAAAGCCTGAACGTGGTCGAAAAACCAGGGAGAAACAGACGATGAACAGAGGCTTTCAACAGCGTTTCGAAAACCAAATTTGATGTAACTTTTGATTTGTAGATCCAAATGATATAAAACTTTGCAGGGATCTACTCTAGGGTATTTTGAACATATTCTAATAAACGATTATGAGAATTATGGCCAAATATGAGACCTTTTTCAGTTTGTTGGAAGTTTTCTCCAAAACCGAGTCAAAATTGAAATTAGTGAATACAATTTGCTCATGGGTGGATAATGACCAAGATGGATCTAGATATATTCCCACATGTCACAGCAAATTAGATCGCCAAAGAAATCTACTCAAAAACTCTCAGATCAAGAAATCACATTTTTGCCCAAATCAAGCAAAAAATTGATTTTCCCCAAGAACTTCCTCTAGATTGTGTTTAGATGGATGGGATCTTGTCTCAAAGAGACATCTCCTCCTCTTGCACGTTCTTGGCACCAGAAAAACTCAAGAGAAGAGAAATCCAAATAAGAAAACCAAGAAAATAAAAAACGCATGAGGAGATTCATGGTACAATTCACTTGGGCAAAGTTTGAATGTCCATTTCACTTGGTGAGGAATATTTTTACAGCTAATCATTTAGGGTAGTAGAGCTCTAAGCCTAGAGTATACATACACAAGACTCCAACCTAAGGAACCCTAATCTCACATGGGAGAGAGGAAAAGCTAGCCACCACAAAGACTTAGCCAAAATCCTCAAACCGTAACTCTTGCCTCTCCTCCCTTTTATAGCCTCACAAACTGAATTAAAACCTAATGGATCCCCCATCCCATCCTGGTTCGGGACTCCTCTTAGCACTTAGCCCATCCATCCCACTCGGCCCTAGACTGCCCAAATTTACATCGGATGGCTACTATCGAAATAAAAGCCCAGCAGCTGGGACAACAAAACCAGAGTTAACAGAGCACGGGCAAGGACATAGAAAAAACTTGAGACTTGCGAGTTACTTGAGCTTGGTTTGTTTTAGATTTGATTCGAGCTCATCTCAAACTTTAAATGAGCCAAACTCAAGCTTGATCTCGAGATCGTGAGCTTCATTGAGCCAAGCTCGAATAGTTCGTTAGTCTCAATTTGAGCTTAAATAGTAATACATATTAACTCTTACTAAGCTTATCTGAGCTGAATTTGAGCTTTTCTTACTATTGAAAATTAGTGTATGTTTTAATTATTTTGTCTGTTATCAAGCTTACTCGAGCTGAGTTCAAACTCGAACTTTTATTATTATTGAAAATTAGTGCATAATAAATTATTTTAATTGTTATTAAGCTTCAACGAGCCGAGCTCAAGCTTAAGTCCAGGCTCGGACTCTAACTCGAGTTCGACTCGAGTTTCTACCGAGCTCGAGCCTGGAAGGCCAGGCTCGCTCGAGCTTGACTCGTTTACAGCCTTAAGCACAGGCATGGCACATGTAGGAGCGGCACTGCTCTTGCAGTTTTCGCTCATTCTTTTTAGTTTATTACTTATAGTTTTTCTTAAATAAATAAGTGAGACATTTTTTTGTTGTCGTTTTGAAACAGTTTATTAGGATAGTTTTTTGAATCAATTTATTAGTATTTTATTTACTTGCTCAAGTGATCACACTGCTTTCAACCAGCCAAAACGATCACTCGTCTCGGCCACCAAATTCGGCGGGCCGCGGCTCCCGATCCCTCGCCTCGCGCTGACCCGTTGCCGCCGCGCTGTCTCGGCACCATGCTCTGCGCCGGCGTCACGTTGCACCTGGCGCCACCGCTGTGGGCCCGTACGATTGATGGGCCTGTCTTCGACTCGTGTCAGCACGCGCTTCCATGCTTTGCGCGACGATGGCAGCCCGCAGGCCTCCGGTATCTCGCCGCCACTCACTTCATTCGGCCGTCAAAGAAGCCCAAGAGGCATCTCCCGCTGCCTCGCATCCAAACACTCTGCCGGGCTGAACTGATGATGGGCGTAACGCCACCAGCAAAACGGAGAGGACTCGCTCAAAATTAGCCCTCTCTCTTTATTGTGGGATTGTGCAGTTTCTTGTCGTGGGCTGAAGCCAGCCTCCCCTGTACGTCTCCTTATTAAATGGCCCTCACCGTCCCACCCACACAACTTTATCAGGAGAACGTGTGAAATTGTCATTTTATTTTTTAATTACAATAAAGGATGCACACTCACGTATATCACACTCACTTAAGGGTGTCAATCAGAGCTGAATTATCCGGTATCCATTTCTAGACTATTTGATTCGTATTCAATATCGATCATATCTTTATTATCTATTTTATTCGATATCCATATTCGGACTATTCGATTCATATTCGATCTGTTGACACCTCTACTCACACTTAGGGGTGCCAATTGAATCCAAATTATTCATTTTATCCTGTATCGGAATTCGGTTGGTAGCGAATATGGAAAGCATAAATGCATTTGTATTATAAAATGAATACAGATCTGGATAGTATCCAAATTTGTTTCGAATGCAAATTCGAATGTGATATGCAGAATGTAGTGCTAAACGAATATGGATATTATCCGGATTTGAATGTGATACATGGAATACTTGACGTATCTTTTACATTTGATCTCCAAATTGGGCATATTATATATACATTTCGATCATCTCAATGAGTCTGTTGCCATGATGGACTCTAATTTGCCATTTCATATTTTTCATTTTTGCACATCCACTAATAAAACTTTTTGTATACTCTTTTTAGCCAAATTCGATATGTTTATAATCGGTTTATTTGCAATATATCTAGAATTGGTTAGGTTTAGTGGCAAAATGGCACAAATAGTCAATGATTACGTGATAAAGTAGAGAAAAGGAGGCATAAATATTACCATAAACCGGTATCAATTTGCTAAACTTTATTGTGCGCTAAACTTTATTGTGCCATAGGATATTCGCATCCGACTGAATCGAGTATGTATTCAATTCGTATTCATATTCGTTATAATATTCGATTTGTATTCGTATTCGAGCATATTCGAATTTGTATTTGTATTCATTTAAAAAAATATGAATACGAATACTATTTGATTCGTTGACACCCCTATTCATATTACGCATCACATACACGTATATGCATCTTACTAAAACATACACTAGGGCTAAAGCGGAGGTCATTGAATAAATCTTAGATTTATCTAGTAACTCACAGAGTGTGGACACGCATTCTCCTACAGAGCGTACACACTATGTGAGGTGAGACACCTAGGGCCGATCTAGGGATCGAACCCGGACGAGCAGCTCACACGATGGCGAAGCTTGCCAACCGAGCAAAGTTCGATCCTCAAATTTTCATTTTGTTGCAAGAACATAGTTTTTCTTTGAAGGATAAGAACAAAGTTAAGTCACTACAGCCTCCACCGCAAATTCTCGAGGATACTTCCATTCAACAAAACCCAAAAAAATGCAAAAAGGCGTAGCAAGAAATATAAATGGTTTATGTTTGCAATTGCTATGGAAGATGTTTGGTTTAATGGCAATTTTTTCCTACCAAATATTTGTCACCAAATTGGCTACTGATGTTTTGGCCAAAGGTTGGCAAGAAAATGAACTAGAGCCAAAGAAGAAGATAATCTTACAAAAATTTAATAGCAAACCAAATGCTTGCCAAATTCGATCAGCACTACCAAATTTTGATAGGGTAAGCATTGGCAACCATTTGAAGCAAACCAAGCAACCCCTCGTTCACACTCCTCTTTTTCTTTCAAGTCGGTCAAATTTGCACCCTACATAAAAAGCCCAACCACCATACATGTGTTCTTTATTGAGATGTCAGAATTTGTGAGACCACGTGGATGTCACCTCATGGTTGTGATGAGTACCCCACTTGTTCTGCTTTGCCAAGAAACATGATATTTTAGTGGCAACTTTCTTACAAAACAATGAGCCGCATGCTTGTTTCAACTTGCCTTTATGAGTGCAAGCCTATGATGAATACATTGCTATGCAAACCGATTTGGAAGAGGTGCACATTTAGGAGGATACATCAGACAACTGGGCATATATGTGGGGTCCTGGAGCTTACTCTAGCAAGTTTTATAAGCATCAATCTCATAATATTATGACTCCTAATGTGTTTAGATGGGTTTGGAAGAGCAGGTGTGTCACGAAATTAAAGGTCTTTGCGTGGCTACAATTAATTAATAGACTGAACACAAGGAATATGTTGAAGTGCAGGCGTTATAACATCGGTAACAACCTTGAATGTGTGTTGTGCAATGCAAGATCAGAAGAAATGTTGCATCTCCTTTTTTTGGTTGCACTTTCTCCAAGCAATGCTGGCAATTCTTGAAGATCCAATGGCCTTAAGCCGAAGTGGTATCGTAGAAGTTGAAATCAACAAAACATGATTTTGGAAGTCATTTATTCATCGACATTTTCATCATGGCAGCCTAGCACATTTGGAAACTACTCAATGGGCAAATCTTTGAAAATCAAGCGCCATCTTTTCAAGCTTGGAAGAGAGGTTTTAGAAATGAGGTCACTCTACATTTGAATAGATTGAAAGTTGAACTTTATGTTGAAATTATTGTCTGTAGAATCACTATAGTGTTTGTTTAAGGCTTGAAGCCTTTGTACATATTGTAACTTTTTATTTAATATATCACAGTAGGAGACTCTCCTACTATTTTCGTCATAAAAAAGATAACAAAGTTTGATCAGATCTCACTAGCAAACCACGTGCACGTATCTGGGATCAAACTAGATAGCTATTATTTTAGAAATATAACTTTGAGCTAATTCCAAGATCTATTGGTCACGGTTTGCAACTGTTATAGAAGGTTTACAAAATGTGCCAGGCTATCAATAATGGAGAGTTAGTTATTTGAGAGCTAGGGTTGGTTTTCTGTTCAAACGTTAGTAGCTTATCTTTTGATCCCTTAAGAAAAATGATGCACATAAGACAATTATCGTGGAATTGTCATTGGCTTGTATGATTTTAGTTTAGTTATACTTCAATTGAACACGTGATTGTCTTACCCTATAGGGAGTGTGGTCAAGGACAAAGAAACATAAAGCAAGTAGTGTTGCTCTTGAGCTACATCTATTAAAGCCATGTTTGGCACAGCTTCACCAACAGCTTCATAAGCTGTTGTGAGCTGTTTTTTTGCCAAACACCCTTTTTGCAAACAGCTTCATGGGTGAAGCTCCTTTTTTCTGCTCTCACAAAGGAATGAGGAGAGGTGAAGCTGAAAAAAGTAGCTTTTTACAGCTCTCTCCCTCAGGCCCGCAGTCCTAGTGCCCCTCTGGTTCACCAAAATTACACGCATTTGCCACTAGTCCATCCCGTTCACCTCTCCCGTTCACGAAACATAAACAAGGTACTAATATTGCTTCCTAATGATTTTAATTTTTTTATTATTTTTTATTTTAATGTTTTAATTCATACTCATTCAAATATATTATTTTTTAATTCATATGACCATATACAAACATACAACTCCAAATGTTAGAACAAGTCAGGTAGACAGGGGCATCTTGGACAATTGCCCTCTCTCAGCCATGCATGAAGCTGTTGGTGAAGTTGTTTTGCCAAACAGTTTTCCAAAACAGATTTAGCTTCATCGGTGAAGCTGCTCGTGAAGCTGAAACAAAAAAACAGCTTCACTAGTGAAGCTGAGCTGTGCCAAACGGGGCCTAACTATTCAGTACGATTTTGTGCTCTTAGTTCTGGGTTGCCTAAGTCATGAACTGGTAGCTTGGTGCAGTACTAAGACTTAACTCTTTGCATATTTGTATCATTACATGTGAGATAGTCTATACATCACAGTATAAAATTTTGGATACACCAGTATCATGTCCCCTGCTTAGGTTGGCTGCCAAAAACTAGCACATCTTCTCATAATTGGTTAAATTACTAGAGTTATTCTAATACGGTCACTGTTGTCAATCATGCCCTTCTTAAGGTTACATTCTTTTACTTTAGGTTTCCAGTCAGTTTCAATGTATCAATCAATCGTGCTTACAATATGTAAGGCCTAATGGTGGTAATGAGTCCTCACTGCTAAACGCTAATCTCACTTTCAAGCTACCATATTTGATTTGGTTGCATTTGTTATTATGTGAAGTCTAATGTCTTCAACACAAATGATTTCTTACTCTTCTCGCAAAAAAATGATTTTTACTCTCATTACATCTTTTTATATAGATAATTCAATTATGAGAAATAAAAAGAAACCATGAAAATCACAATGTTATATTGATGCTTTCTTCATTGTGTTGTACAAAAATAGGTTCCACCAGATGTATTGAATCAAGTACTCAAACTGATTTATCATTCTGACATGCTGCAAGGTAAAATTTTAGCTTCTAAGACCTTGCCGAATAACAGACTGGCAGTGGAAAGTGAAACAAGTCCCTGCTTAGTAATTGAATTTAAGATATTCGTGTAGATGACATCATAAGAGTTAGTTATTATTATCCAATGTCATTGAACAAGATGAGCTAAGCCAAGCCTGTTGGGCTTTCATCACCAAAGTTACAGAGCTAAGGAAAATTTTAGAACCACTGGATTGGGCAAAAAAAGCCTTTATATTGCATATATATGCTGCATCATTCGTTATATTCGTTATTGTGTGGTATGCCATGGAAACAATGGTGTCCACTGTGTGTTTGTATCTTCCTCCTATATACATGTTTGAAGTCTTCTTCGGCTTGAGCATCATTCTCATTAAAAAACCTGTAACAATTAGTGGTGTTTAGGATCAGGGTCTATTTTTATCTTATTTCTGTATACATGTTTATAATCGGCTTCAATCCGAAAATTATTGTCGGTCCAAAAAATTGTAACATATACAAAGTTGTGTTGCAATACCAAATATACTATTACAGTTACTAGTGCTAGTATTTTTTTTGGTTTCTTGGAATTACGATGTGAAGTAGGACTATGATATTCGGGGTGAACAAAGAAAAATATCTGTAACCAGATTGGGGTTGGGTGTTAAATCATAGTGCCGATTGTTCTCAGTTTCCTCATTCCGTACTGGTATAATTTTAGACTGTGTTGGAATATCACCGAACATTTAAGATGCAATTTAGCACTGGTTAATGCACTAAACTGCTAGTATTGGTTGGTTTCTAGTTGAGAAAAATCTAAACATGACTAGCAGTGTAGCATAAATTTCAAAACATGCTACCTTAAAAGAGTACTTAGGCCATTTGTAACACGAGAATAACGGGTCTAATATTTGGTAGATTATAATTCTACTGGCAGAGTCAGTTCACTGGTTTTTCTCGTACTCGTGCTAATGCACAGGGGCGTCTAATGTCTGGTGGATTAGAATTGTACTTGCAGTCTAGTTTGCTGGTCGATTCTGCTATCGTAACATTCCGGCAAAGGCTGTCTACCTTGTTATTTATGACTAATGATTTTTGTTTGTGTTTTTTGTCACGGCACAGGATGACACATATAGTTTTGGACCCAGAAAACCATTTGAAAAATCCATTTTAAAAAGTCTTCTTGTTTATTTTGATTTTTGAAAAAGCCAAATACTAAAATACAAAATAAAAAAAGGGGACTATCTACTCTACGATACCCTTGTCTAGAAGTGCCAAGACCTCTATAGCATATATTATCATGCACCAGAACCAATAGGCTGCAGCATACTCATTAGATTGACCTTTTTCTTTTCAGCTTATGACTTATGACTCCTCTCGAATAAATAAATGAGATGGTTTCTTTGCTGTCGTTTTAAAGTGGCTTATCGGGATCGTCTTTTAGAAGTGGCTTATCGACTTTCGATTCATTTGCACGAACATTTGTAAAAAGACTAAAAGCTATAAACCGAAGTCTAAACCCATGATTTCTTTTGCTACACACATCACCACTATTAATCTGCACTGCATGCAAGCCTGTAGCTCTGCAATAGTGCAACTGCAATCGAGACGAGAGCATCTCAAGGCATGTTTGGTTGGCTCCCTGGTCGTGTGCGTCTAACCAGGGCGGTAGCCAGGAAATCACCAGGAGTTGGTTTGGTTGTACCTGGTTGGCTCCCAAGGCAGGCAGCTGGATCTACGTCTATACTTTCATCTACCAGTTTTAGGTGTAGGTTTCTAACTAAACACTACTTCTTATGTTTGCCTAGCCAAATAAAAATCGATAAAATATCATACTACCTCCAGATATCATTTTTTATCAGACATCGAGCTGACACCAACCAAACCAAACAAGCCCTCATTGTCGGCATACATAGCTCTAGTTGCCTGCGTAGTCGAGGAGGCTTGGGGAAGGCCGATGGCTTTCAAGTCTCAAGGCTCGAGGCAGCCAACAAGGCATTGGCCTAGCTTGGCCACGAGGTGCGAAAGGGCCCTCACATGGTCATAGAGTGGGTTCTTTTAGACTTATGGCTTAAATATTTAAATTCTGACTGTTCACGAGATATATTATTTATAGAAAAATAGTCGTATGCGATTTTGGCCGGTACAGCTGAACTCAGTACACTTTTTACTACTACCTTTATATGAACCGACCTTAAAAAATACACAATTTAAAAGCTAGTTACTGTAGTCCGTGTAAGCATAAACTGACTGGAAATGGAAAAGGACCCAGCCATAGTCATACCCCCGCTGCACTTATCTAATGGGCCCACCTGTCTCAGGCCTCGGGCCCAGCGGAGCAACCGCCGGGCCGCGCACCCGATACGGCCCTCCAGATGGGCCCTCGCGGCTGTTCAGTGGCTTGTACGCCGGAGAGAACTCACGCCACCGCAGAGCAAAAGGGAGCGTTCCGCCGCGCCGTGGGCCGCATGACCTATGAGGCTAGGGTGCATTTGATGGGGGGCTGGAAGCGGGCGAGCGGAGGAGCGGGCTGGGTAGGGCCATTGATCCGCTAGGGCAGCGGTAGCCTGCGCGCCCATTGACCCACCATTCCCTCTGCTCTTTACGGGCCTGAACGGCCTAACTAAAACGGGATGGCAGTGACAGTAACGCATCCCACTTACGTAGCACGCTTCTGCCCATTTGACCCATCACGCACTTTGCACGGCTGCACAGTTGCACCTCTTCCGTGGTCTCACGCTAGCAGATTTTGTTCGCTTGGCCAGGCCATGTGTTTTAGAGATCTCACCAGTAACCATACGCTTTGTAAAACGTAGTACAACTACTGACACACTGACGCTGAGTGTTGTGTGGTGTAATAAAGCTTGTAGAGAAACGGAGCGTCGTCCGTTTGATCGCGTGCTGCGCACGCGACGCAAAGCGAAGCCCATCCAATCAGCAGCCGAAGCGTCCGTGGGGTCCTGGGGAGCAACAGGAGCGAGGGGGCGCAATTATCCACTCCTGACACCTGGGCCCCGGCCATTTCGCTAGCTAATGGCTGGCCTAACCCCACTTGATCCCACCCAGGGCGTCGCGCCCGAGGCGCTCCCGGCCAATCACGGCCCAAATGACGTGCCGGGCCCACGTACGCCCTAACCCGCCTCGAAACGCGTCCGGATTGGGATTACCGGGTCCCCCGCAGAGCGACCCGCCCCGCGACCTGACACGGGAGCCTGCCGGCCTGCCGTCGCTTCGGCTCTTTCCCCAGTGTGCCGCACTGCTGCTAATTAACCACAAGCGGTCGTCGTCTTTCCCCTCCTCAAAAGAAGGCGAGGGGTGGTGGTGGAGGCGGCGAGAGGCAGCAGCAGCAGCAGTGAGCGCTAGTGGGGAGTTGGAGGAGGTCTAGGGTTTCCGGAGACCGCCTCCTCCCGCCCCGCCGTTCGCTCACCGTGCTCCGGTACCACACCCGCTCACCAGATCTGTATCTTTCTCCCGCTTGTTTCGCTGGTTTCGTGCGGGCGCGTGGCGTTCGATCGATTGGGGGGGGGGGTCGGTTGCGGCGTCACGGGTGCCTCGGTGCTCGTGTGAGAGGGTTTTGGTGGATTTGGGCGGGGTTTCTCGGTGGATTTGGGCGGATCTACCTTTGCGGTGAGCTGATCGGATTTGGGGGGGGGGGGGGGGGGTTGGCGATTTGCTCGTGTTCGTGTGATCGCCACCGTATTTTTAGGTCCAGCACGAGTGCGGGATGCGAGGTGTGAAGAAGGTGTGTGAGAAGGAAGCCCTTTTCCTTTCGGTTTGAAGTGCTTACATTGGCTAAATGCTTTTCTGAACACATTTGTTTGGTTTTCTTTTTGCTACTAACCCTGGTATGGTTGTTAGCTTGTATGATGATTTCGCCCTACGCCGTGGTGTAAAATCGTTTTTTCTCTGTTTATTTGTGTGTACACTGATGTAGCTCGGTAACAGAGAGTGGTTAATCGGGGCTATAGAGGACTGTTTTTGTTGTCTCTGGCTAATAAACGAAGGTAATCGTGTCCTTCGGTTGAATGCACCATGAAGACAGCCGTGAAATTGCAGCTCCATAAGAATGCGGATAAACTGTAGCCTGTAGGCTTACTGTGGACTCTGAACCGTCATTACAAGTGCGAAGTATATCATTTGCTAAGGTTCACAGATACATTGGGAAAATCTGTTGGGTGGTGCGCCAATAAGTTGCTGGTAGTTTGGTCGGCTTGATCTTGATTGTATTATTTAAAATATTTGATGCGCCCCAAATTGATTGTGTTTTAGTTGTAGTGGTTCATTTTCAAGTGCTACACATTTCTCATCCATAGCATGTACTGGTCGTTTCATTATGCATACATTTCTTTTGGTAGCTTCGTAGCTTTAATATGACCTCCCTTGTTCATTTTCGTCTCATTATGGTGCTATGGTTTATGCATAGGATATAAAGCCTGCTGGAGTTTGTTCATTTTGTTCTAACATGGTATTCTGGTGTGGATTGCACGCCTTCTGGTTGTGTGTAACACAAACGTTATTTATTTTTAAATAAAAGTATAATTCTTTCTGTTATTATAGAAAAAAGTGATTAGTTGATTTTGTTTATTGCTTGTTTGCCTATGTGTTTTAGGCTGTCACTTGCAATGGATAAACTAATTTTTTAGGTAACTAGGTAAAAATGAGGCAGCCATACTTTACATGATACACTCTTACTTACATTGTTGTTATCTTTTGCTTGCTAACTTGTTGTTTATTCCTTTCTTGTATGGTGCTCGCTAGTTTTTAGTTTGCTTCCTTTTTACATGTGCAAATTGTGTTCCTTTACTATGTGTTGTGGTTACTGACCAAACAGAGAGAGATGGTAGTGGAGAGGTGGGAGTGTTCTGCCTCACCCTCCCCCTCATCCTGATATATATATTCACATGGAGTATGCTTTTACAGTTATGCCCTTACATCCGTACATCCCCCTTAGGAGCAGTTGAGTCATTACTCATGTTACTCTGGTTCTTATAACCTCCTAACAGGCCTGCTAGGCTTAGGTGAGGGCCACCCCTACAACAGGAGCCTCTCATGGTGAAGGGCTTCACAGGGCCGAAGCCATGTCGCCGAGTCCTTTGGCCCCCTCCGTCCCCTGCGGCCTGTGAATTCCTCCAAACTTGCGGTTGGGGAGCTCGAGGTGTGGGATGGAAGGTGATGTCGAAGTACAGCGGAGGCGCGACGCGCGCGCGCTCCGTCCCCTACGCTTCGAACGGGTGGCAGCGGAGGCTGGCGTCTAGTCGAAGTAGACGCGCGCGCGCTTCGCCCCTACCCTTCGAACGGGTGGCCGCGGAGGCTGGCGCCTGAGTCGAAGCCGAGGCGCGCGCGCTCCGTCCCCTATCCTTTGAACGGGTGGGAGCGGAGGCTGGCGCCTGAGTCGAAGCCGAGGCGCGCGCGCTCCGTCCCCTACCCTTCGAACGGGTGGCAGCGGAGGCTGGCGCCTGAGTTGGAGTAGAGGCGCGCGCGCTCCGTCCCCTACCCTTCGAACGGGTGGCAGCGGAGGCTGGCGCCTGAGTCGGAGTAGAAGCGCGCGCGCTCCGTCCCCTACCCTTCGAACGGGTGGCAGCGGAGGCTGGCGCCTGAGTCGAAGCCGAGGCGCGCGCGCTCCGTCCCATACCCTTCAAACGGGTGGCAGCGTAGGCTGGCGCCTGAGTCGGAGTAGAGGCGCGTGCGCGCACGCGCCGTCCCCTACCCTTCGAACGGGTGGCAGCGGAGGCTGGCGCCTGAGTCGAAGCCGAGGCGCGCGCGCTCCGTCCCCTACCCTTCGAACGGGTGGCAGCGGAGGCTGGCGCCTGAGTCGGAGTAGAGGCGCGCGCGCTCCGTCCCCTACCCTTCGAACGGGTGGCAGCGGAGGCTGGCGCCTGAGTCGAAGCCGAGGCGCGCGCGCTCCGTCCCCTACCCTTCGATTGTTTTTGTCGCGTTCTTCGACGCGGGCCTTCGAATGCCGTCCACGTTGTTCGTGGGCGAAGTCCTGCGGGCCTACAAGTTTTAGCTAGCCCAACTGACGCCCCACGCAATACTCCGCCTAGCTGTCTTCACGTGGGCGATGCGGACAGAGGGGCGGCGTCCCAGCGCGAGCTTATTCGCTACACTGCACGACGCACGCTGTCGTCCCAGAAAAGTTGACACCGCCGAAGTTGGACACCGCCCCGTCCTCCATGGCCCGGGGCTTCGGCTCCACCTCGTCCCGACGGGGTAGGCGAGCCCCATCGCGATCCGCGATCTTCCCCTCCTCCACGAGTCGCTGCAGCGTCCCTTCGGTCACGCGGCTCCTCCCCAACACACGGGAACAGCAGCCTCCCGAGTGCTCCATGGCGTCCCACCACTTGTTGGCGCGCGAGCTCCCTCGCGGCACCAGCTCGTACTCCCGGGAAGGATGGGACATCTCGCCCTGGCTAGGCAAGCAACCGCTGCGGGGAGGGGGGGTGTCGTCGTCATGGCTAGACATCGCTCTTCGCGACCAGGGAGAAAGAAGCAGGGAAAGGAGCAACTGGCGTTACAGTTAGCACGGGCGGAAGCAAAGCGGCAGATCACAAAAAAAAAAACAATGGTGCTTCCGCCTCAACGCTGGCACCTTATAAAGGCCGCTCGCCTCTCATGTGGCTCGAAGCGCAGACAGATCAAACTTGCAGCGATTCGGCTGCCCACGATTTGGAAAGAAGAACCGCCGGGGCTTAGAGGGCCGTGCCCGGTAGGTGACCAAACAGCGCACAACGCCTTCACGCCCGGAACACGCGTCCAACTTCCCTGGGGAAGAGGCGAACGGCCGCGGTCACGCAACCGCTCACATCCCACGACGCACCTGTCGCGAGTCGCCGCGTGTCCCACACACAGGATGGCAGACTGCACGACGCGACAGCCTGGCCTCTGCCAGGCCAGGTGTTGGCGCGATTCCAGCCGCCATTAAAAGCGCACTACCAGACTGCAAGGCCACAACAGCCTCCAATCTTAGCGCGAGGGCGGAGCGCGCGCGCGCGTCTACTCTGATTAGGCGCCAGCCTCCGCTGCCAACCGTTCGAAGGGTAGGGGACGGAGCGCGCGCGCCTCACTCCGACTCAGGCGCCAGCCTCCGCTGCCACCCGTTCGAAGGGTAGGGGACGGAGCGCGCGCCTCGGCTTCGACTCAGGCGCCAGCCTCCGCTGCCACCCGTTCGAAGGGTAGGGGACGGAGCGCGCGCGCCTCTACTCTGACTCAGGCGCCAGCCTCCGCTGCCACCCGTTCGAAGGGTAGGGGACGGAGCGCGCGCGCCTCGGCTTTGACTCAGGCGCCAGCCTCCGCTGCCACCTGTTCGAAGGGTAGGGGACGGTGCGCGCGCGCCAATACTCCGACTCAGGCGCCAGCCTCCGCTGCCACCCGTTCGAAGGGTAGGGGACGGAGCGCGCGCGCCTCGGCTTCGACTCAGGCGCCAGCCTCCGCTGCCACCCTTTCGAAGGGTAGGGGACGGAGCGCGCGCGCCTCTACTCCGACTCAGGCGCCAGCCTCCGCTGCCACCCGTTCGAAGGGTAGGGGACGGAGAGCGCGCGCCTCGGCTTCGACTCAGGCGCCAGCCTCCGCTCCCACCCGTTCAAAGGGTAGGGGACGGAGCGCGCGCGCCTCGGCTTCGACTCAGGCGCCAGCCTCCGCGGCCACCCGTTCGAAGGGTAGGGGGCGGAGCGCGCGTGCGTCTACTTCGACTAGACGCCAGTCTCCGCTGCCACCCGTTCGAAGCGTAGGGGACGGAGCGCGCGCGTCGCGCCTCCGCTGTACTTCGACATCACCTTCCATCCCACACCTCGAGCTCCCCAACCGCAAGTTTGGAGGAATTCACAGGCCGCAGGGGACGGAGGGGGCCAAAGGACTCGGCGACATGGCTTCGGCCCTGTGAAGCCCTTCACCATGAGAGGCTTCTGTTGTAGGGGTGGCCTCCACCTAAGCCCAGCAGGCTTGTTAGGAGGTTATAAGAACCAGAGTAACATGAGTAATGACTCAACTGCCTCTAAGGGGGATGTACGGATGTAAAGGCATAATTGTAAAAGCATACCCCATGTGAATATATATATCAGGACGGGGGGGGGAGGGTGAGGCAGAACACTCCCACCTCTCCACTACCATCTCTCTCTCTGTTTGGTCAGTAACCACAACACTATGTTATGGTAACTTAGTCTCTTTCTTATTCTCATTGGTACAGATTTGATAATGGTATAGTTCTCATGTTTTTTTTGTCTGCTAAGCCTACTTAGGGATAATGTGCCCCGTTAACACTGCCTGTATGCAATATGTTAATAGTTTATCTTCTATTTGTGTTATGTTAATCACATCATTTTCTTTATCATGTGTGAGCGTTGCTTTGCCCTCAACAGGAGGCAGTTTTGTCGTTTTTTATTTTCACTAGAAGTCCTTAAGCAGTTTTCTTTTGCATGCATTAGTAATATATTTAGGTGTATCATCTTATGCATCATCGGACATCCTTTTGTGTCATTTCTTTATATGAGTTGATGATATGGTGGTGATTGAGTACGGATCCAAGGACTGAGGATAGGGCGCTCGTCCTCATCTAGCCACCGACAGGGCTATTCCCTGATGTGGTAGAGAGGCTCTGAGACCTGACCTTAGAATAAGGGGGAGACTAAAGACTTGTTTGATTGTTTATCGCTTAATGATAACGATACAATTTTGTCACTTTTATAGGGGTAGGTAGATTTGATCTCTAAGAAACCTATCCCTATATTAAGGAAATGAATCCTAATAATAGGAAACTTATCTCTAATACATAGAATAAATCTAAAAGAAAATAAACTCAAATAATAAGGAAACTAATTATTATATTCATAATCCGCGATATGCTGCAAATGCTATGGCTTGTCACGCCATAGCATTTCATCCCTCACGGTGAGACAGCTTGTCCTCGAGCTGTCAGGTGGCGGCCACAGACGGAGACCTTCACATCCCCATGTTAACAGGAGTGATCAGTATCGGCGTCCGGTCGCTTGAGAGCAGATCAAAAACATTCCGACATATGGAGCCCTAGAAAGAAACGCCTTAGCATGACGTGGCATTGAGGAAGACGCCGACGGAATATGCAACCAATATGGGACAACAATGATACCCTTACTATCACGGAGTGTGATGATGGTGTTGGAGGGCACGACGGCGATGCTGGCCTCTCAGTCGTTGTGCTCCCCATTGCCTAAGGAACAGTGTCAATCAACCACGTAGAAAAGACTACCGCACCATCCTCCTCGGCGAACGCCTAGGGGTGCAGCCAAGGGCAACGTTGCCTGCTGAGGAGGTGTTGGCAACGATAGCTGGAGTGGCATTGTTGGTGGTGTTGGTTCTGGAGGTGATGGAAGTGGTGACACAGTTATGTTGGCGACGACAGGCATCATCGCCTTCTGCTCCTTCATCTTGGCCAAGGTTGCAGCTGGTGGGGTTGCCATCAAGGTTAGCAAATTGGTGGAACATTCCTTGCTCCCGGCGTAGCTTCTCTCCTCCTTCGAACACTAAGGCCCCGTTTGGCAGAGCTCTAGCTCTAGGAAATCTACAGATTTCCTAGAGCTGGTCATCTGTAGCTCTAGGAAATCCTGAATCTAGAGTTGCAGGCATGTTAAGTGTATTTATATGACTCATTTCATTTATATTATATATTAAATAAAAATATTTAAATCACTTTAATTTAGTCAACAAACTACAGATCCAGCATAGATCTCGGAGCTAGAGCTGTGTCAAACGGGGCCTAAGTATCTTTTCAAGCATCTCAATCATACGACCCAGCATGTTGTTGATTGTCATGGAATCGAAACCCTCGCCACCCCACATGGTGGAAGGGGCAACAATTGGCTTTGATACCAAATGATATGGTCGGTGGTTAGGTATGGGTCTGAGGAATGAGGGTAGGGCGCTTGCCCTCATCTAGCCATTGGCAGGGCTCTTCGCTGACGTGGTAGAGAGACTCTGAGGCCTGACCTTAGAAGAAGGGAGAGACTAGATACTTGTTTGGTTATTCATTGCTCGATGATAACGATACAATGATGTCCCTTTTATAGGGATAGCTAGACTTGATCTCTATGAAATCTATCCCTATATTAAGGAAACAAATTCTAATAATAGGAAACTTATCTCTAATACATGGAATAAATCTAAAAGGAAATAAACCCAAATAATAAGGAAAATAATAATTATATTCCTAATCCGCGATATGTTGCGAATGCTATGGTTTATCATGCTATGGCTTTGTTCGATAACCTGTGTTCCTTGGCGATGAAGTATAAAAGATAGGTAATTCACTGCCTGAACAAATTGGAGGTTTCATTCCATGTTAAGTTCTTGCAATTTACTAGGTGCATTGCCATTTTAGTTTTAAAATGCGAAATGGACTCAATTCGTTTTTTCTGTTAAGTATTTGCTTTGTCATGGTATTCTATCTTTCTGCTTGTAGTTATACTTTGATAACCTGTAGTCTTGATACATTAGATTTCTATAATCTTACATTTTGGTGTATTCCTGTCTTGACAGCGTCCATCATGGTGAGGAAGAAAAGAAGTGGCCCTGGCAGCTCTGGAGAGAGTTCTGGGGAAGCTTCAGGAGCTTCTGGGCAGGGTTCCTCACAGCGAGCTGAGAGAGCTCCTCAACAACTTGGGGGAGGACCTCCTCAACAACATGGGGGAGGACGTGGTTGGGTACCTCATCAGGGTGGCCGTGGTGGTGGTCAACACCAGGGTCGTGGTGGACACTATCAGGGCCGCGGAGGACCACATCATCCAGGTGGTGGGCCACCTGAGTATCAACCGCGTGAGTATCAGGGACGTGGTGGTCCACACCCCAGAGGAGGTGGAATGCCGCAGCCATACTATGGCGGGCATAGGGGAGGTAGTGGTGGACGCAATGTTCCTCCAGGTCCATCAAGAACAGTTCCCGAGCTGCACCAAGCCCCACATGTCCAATATCCAGCCCCGGTGGTTTCACCATCCCCATCGGGAGCTGGCTCATCCTCTCAGCCTGCAGCAGAGGTGAGCAGTGGACAAGTCCAGCAACAGTTTCTGCAACTTGCCATTCATGGTCAAAGTTCGACCAGTCAAGCCATTCAACTGGCACCACCATCAAGCAAATCAGTTAGGTTTCCATTGCGCCCTGGAAAGGGTACATATGGGGACAGATGTATCGTGAAGGCCAATCATTTCTTTGCAGAGCTGCCTGATAAAGATCTTCACCAATACGATGTATGCCTCTCGTATGAAGTTTTATTCCCTCTCCAGAGTTTTTATTTTGTGATTTCTGATCACTAATCTCGTTTACATCAGGTGTCTATAACACCGGAGGTTACTTCACGTGGTGTGAATCGTGCTGTCATGGGAGAGCTAGTAACGCTGTATAGACAATCTCATTTGGGTGGGCGTCTACCTGTCTACGATGGAAGGAAGAGCCTTTATACAGCTGGGCCATTGCCATTTACTTCTAGGACATTCGAAATTACTCTGCAAGATGAGGAAGATAGTCTTGGTAGTGGTCAAGGCGGGCAAAGGTATTCTATTGCTGTCATATCTGTACCTAAATATATTTAAAATTTTCTGCTGACATTCCTTTTGTTTTAAGGCGCGAGAGACCATTCAGGGTGGTGATCAAATTTGCTGCTCGTGCTGATCTCCACCATTTGGCTATGTTTCTAGCTGGGAGGCAAGCAGATGCACCGCAGGAAGCTCTTCAAGTGCTTGACATTGTGCTACGTGAATTGCCTACTGCCAGGTAATCTTGAGTTAACAGTGTGCTATTTTATTGTTTTTCCTGTGGCATGTCCTAGAATTTATTTGCATTTCACTTCTGTAGGTATTCTCCAGTTAGCCGATCATTTTATTCTCCTAACTTAGGGAGACGTCAGCACCTTGGTGAGGGTTTGGAAAGTTGGCGTGGTTTTTATCAAAGTATAAGGCCTACACAGATGGGGCTTTCGCTGAATATTGGTTAGATGCCACCACTTCCATCTTTATTTTCCTTTTGTATCACTGTTACAGAATATTATAGTTTACAGAGCATGTGGGCGTAAGTTACAGAATGTCCATTTGTCTTGTCTGACATATTGAGATTACTTGGCGTTTCTTCTTGCAGATATGTCTTCTACTGCATTTATCGAGCCTCTCCCTGTGATTGATTTTGTTGCCCAGCTTCTGAACAGAGACATCTCAGTTAGACGATTGTCTGATTCTGATCGTGTGAAGGTTTGATTCATTACTTGCCTCACCTTTGTTGACTGTGACTTTGGTTTATGCTGAGTTACAATAATTATTCTTCCCCTGTAGATAAAAAAAGCCCTACGAGGTGTGAAGGTTGAGGTTACACATCGAGGAAACATGCGTAGGAAATATCGTATATCTGGCCTCACTTCACAAGCAACAAGAGAGTTATCGTATGTGCTTCTCCCTAGCTTATATGTAAAAAATCTCTTATGCCTCAGCAGATGCGTGGATCAAAGGACACTGTGTTGACATGATTTTGGTTGGTATTCCTGTGATAGATTCCCTGTTGATGATCGCGGCACTGTGAAGACTGTGGTTCAATACTTCCTGGAGACATATGGTTTTAGTATACAGCACACCACTTTACCGTGCTTGCAAGTGGGCAATCAGCAAAGACCAAATTACCTGCCTATGGAGGTTAGTATCTTTAAGACTTTAACTACCCTGATTGCATTGATGTATTGTATTATGTTCATCTGTGCAAATGTTTTCTAGATTTTACATCCAGCTTCAACATATTGTCACAAGTTGTTTATGACTTAAAAATATCAGGTTTGTAAGATTGTTGAAGGACAACGTTACTCGAAACGACTCAATGAGAAACAGATAACTGCTTTACTGAAAGTGACTTGCCAGCGCCCTCAAGAGCGTGAGCTGGACATCTTGCAGGTGACTGTTGATCGTATTTTTTGGTGCAAGCTGTTTCAACAGTGTTGTATTACAATATTGCCTACTGGCATTCTGTGCCTGTTTCATTTATGAATTGATATGTTTATGTAGCTGTTTGGTGTTTTTCCACAGACTTTTATGTTGACAGGTTCGTCCAATTTGATGTCCAATTTTCTTTGACACATGTTATTTACATGTCTATATAGCATTTTATTGCAATTAAAGCTTCTGTAATGTTTTTTTAAAAGTTTTTGGTTATGGGATCACTGTGCATGTATTCTTGTGCATCTGAAACAGGTTTTTACAGTAGGGGCTCTATGAGATACTTAGTCATTGTGATCTCTTGTTATTTTACCATAGTTAGATTTCAGGGTTTTGTTTATCGTGGGATTGAGTGTCCTATAGATATATATATTTTAAAATAAACGGTAATTACTTGATGAGTAATTGTTGCTGTCAAAATCACATATTCCGGTGAAGAGTTCCATCTAATATTTATTTGTCTGAATTGTTCTTGTGTCTGTAATGATTACATACTATGAACACATTAAGATGCTGGTGCTTATGCTAGTATTTATTAGCTGTCATCTTCCCCAGGGTTAAACAACTAAATTGGCATCCTAAATCTCATCTTTGTTTTGTTTTTTTCCTCTTTTGATCAGACTGTGCATCACAATGCATACTATGAAGATCCATATGCACAAGAATTTGGCATAAGAATTGATGAGCGGCTCGCATCGGTTGAAGCTCGTGTTCTGCCTCCGCCAAGGGTAAGTCAATTTTCAGTTACAGTTTGACATCAGTTGATTTTTCATATTGGGCATATGTTGCGCATAGCCGTTGACTGCATTTTGCTTCTTTTGTGTTAGCTTAAATACCATGACAGTGGCAGAGAGAAGGATGTCTTGCCAAGAATTGGCCAATGGAACATGATGAACAAGGTACGCCTTGATAAAAATGTCGTGAGAAAACAAGATAAGATCATTCTTACTGTGAATGTCTTCACTTGTCTGTGTTTTCCCCCTTATGGGTACTGTTCCCCAAGGTCGCTGGCGGCGGCGCCTAGGCACCACTCTCCTGCTTAGCCTGCCTAGCTGATTTATCCACCTAGTCGGCTGCTTAGCCGCCTAATCGGTGATTAGGCGCTAGGCGCTGGTCTGCCTCCCAACTAGCGCCCAACGCCTTGGTGAACACTGCTTGTGGGAAGAAACATAAAGTGGAAAGCAACTGGGAAACAGTTGTCTAGTTTCTTTAGAGCGTGCAACTTTAGTAAATACAGATGACCATGTAGGTTTCGCTGCTGTTATGTAACTCCATATCGTTCTGATCATATCTTTATGTCGCAATTCCGGAGGACTGACTAGTTTAATATGAAAACATTTTGGGAGGGATTCTGCATGATATACTTCAAAGCCCTATTATGAATCTCTCCATTATCTGGCATTTTCCTTTGTGTTGTTTGCTTTTACTCTAGTAACTACCCTGGTAGCTTGTTTAGTACCAATGTTGTATTCCACTGCAAATGAGTCATTTGGGTGCATGCCCTTGTGCCATTAGCATTTCTTTGACCTAGATATGCATCTTTTTTCTACCTGTAGGTGGCCCGTATTTTTACTACATATTCCCTTTTTGTGTGATTTTACGTTTGTAACTAGTTTGCGTATAGTCATATGTGTATTCGCTCTATTTTCTTGTAGAAAATGGTCAATGGTGGGAGAGTTAGCAACTGGGCATGTATTAACTTCTCTCGAAATGTGCAAGATAGTGCTGCCAGGGGTTTCTGTCATGAATTGGCTATCATGTGCCAAGTATCTGGAATGGTATGTTTCTGTCATCCAAATAGCATTCCATGTTTATCACTTTGGTTATTATGTAGTCTTTGCTCTTCATATTCTCCTCTCTCTCTCTCTCTCTCTAGGACTTTGCACTTGAACCTGTGCTACCTCCAGTTACTGCAAGACCTGAACATGTGGAAAGAGCACTAAAGGCACGAGATCAAGATGCCATGAACATACTCAGACCTCAGGGCAGAGAACTTGACCTGCTGATTGTAATACTGCCTGATAATAATGGTTCTCTTTATGGTATGTTCTCTTCCAAAAGACTATTGGACATTGCCCAGTGAATAACTTTGGTCATCAATATACTTTTCGTTCTGCAGGGGATCTTAAAAGGATCTGTGAGACTGATCTTGGATTGGTGTCTCAATGTTGTCTAACAAAACATGTTTTTAAGATGAGCAAGCAGTATCTCGCAAATGTTGCCCTTAAAATTAATGTTAAGGTATTTTGTTGAGCTCCAATTATTCCATCTTTAATGTATACCTAGATTCTTAGTTCCTTATGTTGTCACTACTTTTTAGGTGGGGGGAAGGAATACTGTTCTTGTGGATGCTTTGACAAGAAGGATTCCCCTTGTTAGTGACAGACCAACAATAATATTTGGTGCTGATGTTACACATCCTCATCCTGGAGAAGATTCCAGTCCTTCTATTGCAGCTGTAAGTGCAGCACTTGTTACAATGAACATATGTCTAAAGTCCTGCTAATTTGTAATGGAAGTTTTGCTATCTGTGTTACAATATTATTCCCTCCTCTAGGTGGTTGCTTCACAAGACTGGCCGGAGGTCACTAAGTATGCTGGATTAGTGAGTGCCCAAGCTCATCGCCAAGAGTTGATACAGGACCTTTTCAAAGTATGGCAAGATCCCCAAAGAGGAACTGTGACTGGTGGCATGATCAAGTATGATCTTAGTGAGCTAATAAGATATATTCACTCCTCTACATTTGTATGCTGATATATGTGTTAAATTCTGTTGAATATGCAGGGAGCTTCTCATTTCTTTCAAGAGAGCAACTGGACAGAAACCTCAGAGGATCATATTCTACAGGTTCTTATTCATGCCTTTTGGGCATGTTTGCTTAGCATGACTATATATATATTAAACATCTGTTGTTTTCAGGGATGGTGTCAGCGAGGGACAGTTCTATCAAGTTTTGTTGTATGAACTTGATGCCATTAGAAAGGTACAGTTACTTCGACCACACATGTTTGGCAATATTCTTCATATTTTCTCTGAGCATCATTGCTGAACTATGGATGTAGGCCTGTGCATCCTTGGAGCCCAATTATCAGCCTCCAGTTACTTTTGTAGTTGTCCAGAAACGTCATCACACTAGGCTGTTTGCTAATAACCACAATGATCAGCGTACTGTTGATAGAAGCGGGAACATACTGCCTGGTTAGTTGGTGCAATTATGTTTTTTGTGCCTAGCTCAAAATATGCAATTATGTTTTTTTGTGCTTAGCTCATCTATTTTGAATCTGATCATCGTGGAACCGAACCCTTTCTTTACCTATTGTAGGTACTGTTGTTGATTCGAAGATTTGCCATCCAACTGAGTTTGATTTCTACCTCTGTAGCCATGCTGGTATTCAGGTTGTCTTTCATTTCCTCACAATTTATTTATTTGATGGAATGCGTTGATTGCTGATTTAAATCCAATACCTCAGGGAACAAGCCGTCCTGCTCATTATCATGTACTGTGGGATGAGAACAAATTTACTGCTGATGAGTTGCAAACTCTCACAAACAACTTGTGCTACACGTAATTTGCTGTTCCATCAGTCGGATTTTTATATGCACTACTTACCTGGCCAGTTAAACATTATTTCTACTCTTGCAGGTACGCTAGGTGCACCCGTTCTGTATCAATTGGTAAGTCCAAATTGAAAACATTCCTTCAGTTTCTTGACTACCCTAAACGCAATATGGTGTTGCTCTTGTGAAACCAATGTTGACCATTGGTTGATTGCTTGCAGTGCCTCCTGCGTACTATGCTCATCTGGCTGCCTTCCGAGCTCGCTTTTACATGGAGCCAGAGACTTCTGACAGTGGGTCCATGGTGAGCGGCACTGCAACCAGCCGTGGACCTCCACCGCCTGGTGTGCGCAGCGCCAGGGCTGCTGGGAGTGTTGCTGTCAGGCCTCTCCCTGCCCTCAAGGAAAACGTGAAGCGTGTCATGTTTTACTGCTAAGATGGGGTGGTTCCACCAAGGAATTGCCCAGCGTATTTTAAGTATTTGCACTGTATCGGTGATTCTGTGAACGCCATTATCCGAACCTAAAGCTATTCCGCTGATTTGGGTATTTAGTATTTGTATTGTATCGGTGGCGTTGTGATAACAGTGCCATGCTTTCGCAATTCGTAGTACTGCATTGTTGTGCTGTATGAACTGCTTGTGTAACCATCTGACCTTCTAAGACTGGTATTGAATGTATTGATGAACCATTGAACCTATGTTGATTGGTCATATGCTGCTTATGATCGTTATTTGCTAGGTCTTATGTTTTTGTTGTGTATTGTGACATTTGACTAGCAGGATGCCAGGATCAGAATAGAAAACTGCACGCGCATGATGCGAAGCAATCCTATTGTTGATCTGTCAGGGTCCTGCTGGTATCCAAACAGAACCAAGAAAGAAAGGAAAAGAGGCACAGAAGTAAAAGTCTCAGGAAAAAAAGGTCGACTTGGTTTATAGGCTAATTTTTTATCCTTAGGCGGGAATTGCTTATGTTTAAGGCGAATTTTGGTTGAGGAAAGGAATGAAGGATGCAGAGATCCACGTCAAACTTGCATTGTGCAATCCATAACGACATAGAATATATATAATGTTTTAAAGAAAAAAATAGGAAGGATGCAGTTGTCCAGGTTAATGCCCTTTGCTTCAACTCCTGTTTATGTCCTATAGAAAAACCTTCTGCTGCTTTTTTTTTAAAAAAAAAAGAAAGAAAAAAAACAAAATCTTCTGTTTCTGATTGTGGACGATGCAGCCCATTTGCCGGTCAATACAGTAAATGTTGTGTTAGAATAGATCCAGTTCGGCTGTTTGCCGGAAAGGTGCGACACCAGTGAAACCTGTTGTCACGGTGTGTTCGTCGGTGATGTTTGCATTCTTGCTACGTTTGCATCCGAGTTCCGCTCCGCAATGTTCAGATGTGCGGATCTCTGCATACCTGCAAGGACAACCTCGCCTTGTGCACTTCGCTTTTTACTGACTAACGTACCATGCATCACGCTCCTTTGTCTTAGCCCGGCTGGATTATTGACCTGATAGTACCCCTACATAAGTATTCCATGTACGCACAGGTGCACAACAGTGTAATAATATAAGGAAAAGGTGAAGAGAGGCTCTTGCACTGCAGTAGCACTACGCCTCCCTTTGCCCTCCGAACACCCGATCCACGCAGCTGCATAGCCCACCTGACAAGTTGCCTGCACCACAAGGCTCAGGTAGCCACCTACCGATGGCGTCCTGTCCTGACGAGAACATCAACCGCTTTGTTAGAACATGTAAAAGGCAGATTTCTTTTCCCATATCTCTAGCTTCCCGTTGCAGGGAACTACCCGCCTTTTTTTCTGGTCCGAAACACATGCTGTGTTTATATAGTCCATTTGGCAGGTAAATTTAAGTAAAACTAGTCATCAACCCGTGCATCCGCATGCGCAGCGTGTTTTAAGTTATATATAACATGTTGAACTGTAATGCTACTGTGCTAGATTATTAGGAGCGGTCAAATTTTATTTGTTTTTGAACAAATCAAACCTGGTCTTGCAATGCAATAATGTGAAAAAACTACAACATAAAGTACTGTATGTTAACACAATGTCAAAATTTGGAAATTGAGATTACTTCTTTGTAAGTTCAAATCAGGATTTAAAAATATTTGCCCATCATATTTTTGTAGTTTAGAAATCCTAATTTATGAATTTATTACATTATCAACATAGGAAAGTTCAATTCAAATTTGTACAAACAACATAAAAAGAATAAATTTTCATAATTCTTCTTGTTATATATGGATTTTTTTACTGCAATATGAAAGTTTTCAACATTGAATTTAAATTTTGTTTCTCTTATTTTATTCCAAACATAACAACATTTGGATGCCAAGTTTGAATTTAAATAATTTGCTCTGGATTTGATTTTAATTATGATTTAATTTTAATCCTTGTCCAATTTTCATTCTGAATTCCAGTTTATCTATATTAAAAATTAACTTGAATTTGGGATTCTTATTTCGGATTTGATATTAGTTACTTCAGACTTTATTATATTTTGGATTCAAGTATAGATACAGATAGATAATTTAAAATTTCTCTTATTTTATTCCAAACATAACAACATTTGGCTGCCAAGTTTGAATTTAAATAATTTGTTCTGGATTTTATTTTAGTTATGATTAAATTTTAATCCTTGTCCAATTTTCATTATGGATTCCAGTTTATCTATCAAAAATTAACTTCAATTTGGGACTCTTATTTCGGATTTAATATTAGTTAGATCAGAATTTATTATATTTATTGGAAAATAATTTTACATTTGAATTTATAATTATGTGTTCAGAAATTAAATTTGAATTTTTTTTATAAAAATGTATACTTCAAAAATGATACGTGTACTCTATAAATTCTGTTTTGTATCAAGTCTTAATATTACATCAGCTACATATGCCATACATGTAAATTATATTCTAACTTTTTAGATTAATAATATAATCTACCTTGATTATATCAAAGCCATGTAGGCTAGCTACTACACGCACCAGGATGTAGTTTTTTTTCACATGCCTAAGCATTGTTGCATAGCTTGAATGCATCTGGCCGTAGGTGTGCATAGCGCGACAATTTTCTTGTTTGTTTCACATTCGGACTCCGGCATCTAAACGTATGTGCATAGCTTGTTTGTTTCTTGTTTGAATGGAACTCACTTTAGGAACATTGGATGATCCAATCCGTAGGATGCATTAGTTAAAAGAGATTGGATGATTAAGATATTTTTCTTAGAATAATGCGAGAATTTTTAGTCTTTTTTTCTTTTATCTGATTAATGTAGGAATTTCGTTTTTTTTTTGCCCACCTATAATTAACATGGGCATCTCCTATTAATGTGAGAATTTCTAGTCTTTTTCTTTTCTCTGATTAATATAGAAATTTCTTTTTATCTACCTAGAATTAACGTTGAAGCTTTTGGAGAAGCTTTCAGTTTCAGTTAGTATAGATATAGATAGATAGATAGATAGATAGATAGATAGATAGATAGATAGATAGATAGATAGATAGGCTGGAGTTGAAAAGAAAACAAAAACAAAAATTGGAGGATAAATCCTGGTTCCTGCAGTTCCAACCGGCGAAGGTGGCGAGGACATCAAGTCTGTTTCTTGTTTGAGTTCTTGCCACGCCTCCACCATTTCAGCGGAGAGCCGATGGCACGGGAGCGTGGTGCTGCCGTGCGAGGCTCGGCGGCTCAGATCCAGGGGGCAAGTAAGAAGGAAAAACCAAACTCCCCTCCGCCTCGTAACCAAACCCGTGTGCCGCGGCCCACTTTTGCTGTGGTTTGATGCGTTTTTGGTGCTAGTCCCGGCTGCCCTGCGTGCCGACCGGCGCATTCGCGAGAGGGGGCCGGCCTTATGCCGTTGTCCGTGTGGCACTGCACTGCACTAACTCGATCGGGTCGTAGAAAGCTTGAGAATTCCACTCACCCAAGTAATGCAGCAGAGAAAGAACTCGTCTAGTGATCACTTCAGCCAGTAAGTGCAGCCGCTTTCTTTTCCAAATCTAACTGTACCCCGATGCATGTGCAGAAATGTCAACACATGCAACGAGTTTTGTTCGTTCCACTGAAACGATTGTCACTGGCTACTGTAAATCCTGTGCACGTAGCGGTTACAAATACTGCATACGTTCAAAACGTCAGTATGCTACGTACACGCGCGAACGCGCTTCAACGTGCATGCACCACCACGGTACCAAGCGCATCCAAAAACAGAACAGTGCAACGACGTGCGTGCATCTGAGCTCTGACGACCCATGGCGCCTCCAGATCCACAGCTAGAAACGATTTGCAACAGGATTCACCCAGGCCATTGGCCACGTCCCATGCACGCTGCCTGTCACGCGCGCCCTACAGACTACACATGATTGCGACTAAAAAGCTGTTGCTAGCATCCAAATGCACGCATCGAGAGGCGGGCATAGCATAGCATGCATCAGCAGCCAGCATCATGTTTCGCATAGGATTCTTCTCCCTCCCGGAAACAATAATACCCGTGACCGTGGGCGATATTATACGTCTCGTGGGCGAAGGTTCTCACCCAACGGGCCAAACGATTGCGACTAAAAAGCTGTTACTAGCATCCAAATGCACGCATCGAGAGGCGGGCATAGCATAGCTTATCTATTTTGCATCGCGTCCCAACCAATCTTAATACCTAAATAAATCCTCTGGTTAGCACCAGAACTTATCTATTTTATTTACATATGTTGCTTATCTTATACAATATACTACAGGTTTGCAGGCCGCACTGTGTCGGTCATAAGAAATATACTGAACTGTCCCTGTTCTTGGGAGAAGTAACTGCTCAGAGAGAGGGCAGGAATTCCCAGGTTACCTACATGAAATGATTAATTTTTTGCAAGCAAGCATACAGCTAGCTGCTGCTCCCCACGTTTGACAACAACTGGAACGATTAGGAAAATGCAAAGATTCTCCGATTCTTGGAGGACTGCGAATAGACATGCAGAGTTACGGATAAATCTTGAGAGTCCAGATCACATGCATGCCTCGTAAGGGGACACACACATATATGAAAATGATGACACACGTATGTGTATATATATGTTTGTATGTGTGTGTATACATACACACATACCTATATGTATATATACACATATGGTAACATATCTAGTGCTAATAGAGTTTTTGGTGCTAACATACTAATGTTGATGTGGAACATTAGATCCAGCTCAGGTGGCTTAGATTGAGGCAGGGGATTCCCTCAGCTCACTTATGAATTTTTCCAAATACCCCCCATGCGGCAATAGTTTCTCGTGAACGCCTACCCCTACCCCCTTCTCCTCCTTGCGCCATCCCCTTCTCCCTAACTCCAACGACGTGTGTAGCTCCCCTTCTCCCCCGCCACTGCTCCCCTTCTTCCAGGCAGCTGCGGCCCCCCCTTCTCTCCTGTCGTCGTCACCCCCTTCTCCCCGGATAGGGTTAGGGTTGGCTGCCGCTGTCGCCACCCTCCATACTAGCTGGCCTCCAAGTGCTGCCACCTGAGATGCACCACCTCGCCCATCCATGTCACTGTCGCCCCTCCCCAACGTCGTCACGCTGCCCCTCCCAACCTCGGTTGACTCTATCGATGCCATAGATTCACGCCACCACCTCCCGATGCAAGTTCCTAGGGTTTGGGGGTGGCTCTACCCATCTCGCCAGTGGCTCAGCTAGACATCAACAACCTTGTGGCGGCATCATCATCGCGGATAGTATCACATTAACGAATCATGATTTTTTGATAGAGTATCGGGTCACATTTTTGCACATTTTCAGTAATTGTATACTTGTATTTGTGACTAAATCTGCAAAATAAATGTGTGGAATGAATTTGCGAATGAATGTGTTGAATGAATCATTGAATGTTGAAGCTTGAAATTGTTTTGATTGTCCAAGTTTGATCAGTGATTTATGTATGTGAAAGCTTGAGATTTTTCAGTGTCGAAGCTTGGTGATTTGTGTGTGTTACTTCATCTAAAACATGTACATGTGTGCCAATATATCTGCAAGCTAGGTGCGCGCTAATGCTTGCTCCCATGTGTCATGTACTTCATCTTATTTCAAAATTTTGTTCCCAGGGGAAAAAAGTATGTGAGCTCTTTCATTGATAGCAGCTGCTTGTGCCCTTGCAACATGATATTGTTCATTGTATTACTCAGTACTCAGTATTGATTGCTTGCTACAGGCATCCATCCTACTCATTTTGTGAACTGAATATGTGATTTGATTTTAGAGTGTGGGCTTGTGAGCTGTAAGCATGCAAAATTTGAATGTGTGATTGAAGTGTTGTAGCTGATGTGTTGTTGCGCGTGGGTTCTTGAGCAACTGATTAAGCAAGTAGGACTATCAGATGAACTAGTGAATATGGATTTTTCATGTACAATGAACAATAGTTCCAAATAATAAGGAGGAAGCACCAAAAACTATTACGGTTCACAAGAAAAACTGATCCATTTATTAATAATTTTTTTAGCATGTACATGTAACTAGTCTCTAGTATCAGGATTCCAAAAAAACTGGTACTATTCATCAATCATTTTTAAAACCAACCAGGGCAATGGCACCAACCAGATAGCATATTTTTTTGACCCATTATATTATCACAATATATTATCACAAGTTACTGTTCAGAAGTAAGAAGACTTGCCTAGCATTATCACACAATCACAGAACATGGAATATAATAAAATTCTTGCAAGCATTCTCACAAGTTAGAGAGATCATGAAACATTACAAAACATAGAAATTCATAAGGTTCTACACTGAGCAATATGTGCCACATGTAGCGTTACATTCACTGGAAGCTTTTGCTAAATGTGCTACATGCATAACCTATGCATGCTAGTAGGGAAAACGATGGAAATTGCAGGCTTCATGCTACCATCTTCGTTGGCTATGATGAGCCTAGATGCAACTCCTATTGCTTTCCAAAATGTATGAAACAACCATATGTAAGACTCAATTTTCTCATTGCTTAATAATGCAGCTCCAAGTAAGACACATGCCTTGTGGTGATTTACTCCAGTGAGTGGTGTGAAGATTATGTTGTATTGATTGTGTTAAATGTTGAATCAAATGAGACAAGATCTCTAAAATAAACATGTACTATCCAACATAATTCTTCTGACATGTACTATCCATCCAATATACAGGTACCAACATTCTCTTGTCATCAATAACATAATCAAAGTAAAATGCAGGATTTATGTCTTTCTTTGTACAAAGGTTATCAACAAACATCTGAGTATCTGATGACTTAATGCAGCTTCTCAGCTCTTTATGATAATTTTGCAAGTCTCTCCTCTTGCATTCTATATTCTCAAATCTACCCTCACTAATACGGAGATACCTATATACCCCGCTTGTGCTGATGCCTCCTTTATGACATGTGATTAATGCACTTTTGGTTTTCTCATTTACTTTCCTATTAGACCTTATCAACTATTGTTTGCTAGATAATACCAATTTATGTGTATGTGATTCAAGAAATATCTTCACCCTAAACTTATTATTGCTAGTGCATTTTACAGCTAGAATTGCCTAACAACCACATTTAGTTAACTTCCTAACATATTTCTTTTTCTTAGACTCCACGCAATTACCTTTTTCAGACCGGAAGTCTTCTCTTGAGCACATTCATCACTTCCATCTCATAACACCATTGACAACCATATGTGGGCCAATACGGATTCCAAATCTGGTTGAATGTATATATGCCTTGTAGAATTCCTCTACAAATTCCAAGTCATCAAAAACCATCCCTTCAAATAACTTGATAGTTGGGTCAACATAAGGTGTATAAGAAGAACTCTGCAATGCAAATGATTATGTGTCAAGCATGAAGCATTGACAAATAGAATAAAGTATATACATATAACACAATATTTACTACGAATGGAGTGCTTCCACTCTTTTTTGAGGTACCAAAATGAATCAGTTGGTGGGGAAGTGAATTGATTTCAACGATAGAGTGCACATTGAGGCTTTCTTGTCTTGGCAATGCCAATAGCACTCTTGCATCGGCCACCGATTATATGGTTGCTACATTGTCCCAAGAATATCATCAGAAATTAACACAAAAAAATGTAAAGTAAAGATAATCAATCCACCATACTGAAAGCTAGGCGTCAGCTAGGGCACAGATCTAAGTGACAGGTTGGAGACGACATCATCAGGGCCCGGGGAAGTAGCCCTCAGGGCTTGATTTGGCGCCATGGTTGGGACAGGAAGGAGGGTGCTGTAGGGAGGGGGAGAGAATGGGAGTGGCTCCAACCCTAACCCTAGCTGGGGAGGGAAGCGGTGGCGGCCAACCCTAACCCTAGTCGAGACAGCAGCGGCCAACCCTAACCATAGTTGGGGAGAATAGGGGCCAACAGCGATGGAGAAGATGGGGGGCAGGGTGATAGCAGGGGCAAAGGGGCCAGGAGCCGCATACACCGTTGGAGTCGAGGAGAAAGGGATGGCGTAGGGAGGATAAGGGAGTAGGGATAGGCGTTCGTGAGAAACTATTATTGGGGTTATTTGGAAAAAATCCATAAGTGAGCTGAGGGAATCCCCCGCCTCGATCCAGGTCGCTCAAATTGGATCCAATGCTCTACATCAGCATTATCATGTTTGCACCGAAAACGCTATTAACACTAGATATGTTGCATACACACACTAGTATAAAAATAGGAGTTGGTCATCATCATCTGTTCTCTCCATAGAAAAGTATTTCTTAAAGTTAGAGATAATTACCTCAATACCATCTAGAGAGAGTTGCACGCTCCCTTCCTCTACTCTCCCATGTCCTTCCTCTTGTCTCCCCTTCGCACCTACAACCGTCGCACCTCCTCTACCTTGACATCTGTCTCCTCTTCTCTCCCTAACTCCTCGATCCCCTTCACCTTTTATCTTGCATTGGATTCATCGCCTGCAATGTTGTCAGCACCGGATCCACTTTCCCCGAAGTCGTTACCTGTAAAGCCATTGTCCTCGAGGTCACTGGCGCTGGATCCACCTGTCCTTCATTACCAGTGCCAGATCTGCCATCCCCACTGACGATGTTCCCTCTCTGTGCTGCAACTTCAGGTCTCGCTCGTGCTCATCGGTCTAAGCTGCGAGTGCCTCGCCACCATGCTCCGCTAGGCCACGGTGCCTACCTTGGCCCTCGATGTCCCCATCCTCATTGCATTCCTTGGACTAGGCCTGAGTTCATTGAGTGCATCTAGGCCAACCTCCACGAGATCGCCGCCAAGAATGGGTCCTGATCATCTCTGTGTGTTGGTTTGACTCCGTCCTTGCGGACGTCTGGTGCCTCGCAAGCTTCTACAAAATCCTCTGAGACGAATCCCTCCACTGGCAGTTTGACTCATGCCTTCACGCTTGTCAGGAGGCTGTCGCCCATGCTGCCACCATAGGTGTCAAGCAACGGAAGGCATGTTCAACCTAGATGAGCATGAGCATGTTGTCGACCCAACCATCGACCCTATCATCTCATGGTCGAGACCTCGTCAACACTCGACCACCTCGTGGTCTCGACTTCATTCGACCGCCTCATGGTCGGTATTCATTGACGCCCATGAAAACACCTTCATTGACGTAGTCGTGAGGCACTCCACGACCACCTCATGGGCAAAACCTCGGTGACGCTCGACCACCATGTGATCGTGATTTTATCATATATATATATATATATATATATATATATATATATATATATATATATATATATATATATATATATATATATATATATATATATATATATATATATATATATATATATATATATATATATATATATATATATGACACTGAAATAGGGCACCATGGTGCCCGAGCACCATGATTTCAAATGCATCAATTCTATCTAAATTCGGGTATATTTTTTTTAAAAAAATATCAGTTTTAGGGTATATACTCATCTATACCAATTCACATGTAACGTATAAGTTTAAAAAATATACTCAATTCAAAGTTTTGTACGAATTTAGATCACATACTTTGCTGTAATCAGCATATACCTACAATCAAACTATTGTCAAAAAAGGCAACTACAATTTGAAATTTAGTTCAAACTTGTTTGAACTATTTAGTAAACTAGTTGAACTTGACATCCAAAAAATTTTAAAATTTTTCGCACACAATAGATACCTATTTTAGACTATGGTGCCCGAGCAACAAGGAGCACTCGTTATTTTTACTCTACACACACACACACGCCGGAACGTTACAAGAGTTTGTGAGTGAAGTTACTGCTAACACATGTAGAGTTACTGTCAGTACACAGTTGAGTAGTAACTCTACATGTATATATAGGCAAAAACTGCTATGTACTTACCATACACTCAAACTAAAAAAGTCACAAAGAATTCTAACTCCACCCATGTATAAAATTTTAAGTTCAAATTCATTCTATGTTAAGAGTAACAAAAAAAATTCTGACAAATTTGAACTCTTAACATTTGTTAGATTTTTCTATTTTTTGTTACTCATAACAAAAAAATGAATTTGAATTTAAAATTTTATACATAGGTAGAGCAAGTTGATAAATACATGTAGAAATTTTTTTCATAATTTTTCAAAAACTGCTATGCACTCACCCTTATGGTGCACTCAAACTAAAAAAGTCATAAAAAATTCTGAAATTTTTTCATGTGGAATTTTTTTTCAGAATTTTTTAGTTTGAGTGCACGGGAGTGCACCGTAAGTGTGTGTAATAGTTTTGTCATATATATACATATATGTATATATATGTGTATGTATATATACACATATATACATACACGTTCTATTGCTGGGTGTAGTAACTCCCACATCTGATATACCACTTAAACTAACTTGATATATACTCCTTTGTCATTTTGGGTATACTCATATACTAATTATAAGATACTCCAATATGAACCATATAAAAAATTTGTAAGGGAACCTATAGTTCTTATTAGTATATTTTATAAATACCTTTATATATACACATAAAAAGGAGTATGTTTAAAAAATATATAAACCACCTAGATGACCTTGTACACTCGTATACTACACGTGCATACCCTTTGTTAAGCAAAATACTCTCTCTCTCTCTCTCTCTCTCTCTCTATATATATATATATATATATATATATATATATATATATATATAGAAAAATACCTTTTACACCTTGGTGTAATTACACACACTCTAATATACCACCTAAATAAACTTGAAATACTCTTTTATCACTTTAGGTATACTTGTATACTAATTATAAGATACTCCAATGTGAACCATATGAAAAATTTGTAAGGGAGTTCATAGTTTTTAGCGTGTTTTGTAAATACTTTTATATACGCACATAAAAAGTAGCATGTCGAAAAAATGTACATACAACCTCTAAAAAATTTCTCATATCACCTAGATGGTCTTAAATACTCATACATACCCTCCGTTACGCCAAATACTCTCTATATTGTGAGATATGATATAGGATGGAATTACACCCGAGAGTAGAAAAGAGGCATATATATAGCACCGATGATTTTTTAAACCATGTTGTATTATAGTATCTTATAATTAGTATTTAAGTATACCGAAAATGATAAAGAGATACGTACATACTTCTACTTTTAATATACCACGACGAATATGTTATACATCTTTATCACTTTTGGTATATTTAAATACTAATTCTAAGGTATTTCAATACTACATGGTTAAAAAAATTTCGTTGGAGCCCTCTATTTTTTCGATATACCCTTTTTTATATAGAAAATGAGTATATATACAAATTATGCTATAAAAAGTTGACATTGATAAATTTTTTTATGGAACTCACTTTGAAGTATCTAATAATCATTATTAGAGTATACTCAAAAGGATAAAGGGTATAATAACATCATTTAAGTGGTATATTAGAAGTGGAAGTATGTACTCCTAGAGTATGAAATCATTTTCGTACACCTGGGTGTACATACTCACACTTTCAATATATCACTTAAATGACTATTTTATACCTCTTTATTATTTTTGGTATACTTAAATACTAATTCTAATATACTCCAATATGACTTGGTTAAAAAATTTCATTGGGACCTTTTATTTTTGCTATATACACTTTTCTATGTATAAAAGAAGTACATACATAAATTATACTATAAAGTGGAGTTTTATGAATTTTTTTCATAAAACTTACTTTAGAGTATCTTATAATCATTATTAGGGTATGATCAAATAGATAAAGAAGTATAACAGCACCATTAAAGGGGCATATTAGAAGTAGAAGTATGTACTCCTAGGAGTATAGAACTATTTTTCTATATACACACACATGGTAGCGCTATTCTGTGTCCGCGTATATTTTGCGCGCAGTTTTGCACTCCAGCAAGTTATCACCGGTTATTCGAAAAGTTATTATCGGCTGTGAAAAAAGTTACCACCGGCTACGTAATGTGAGCATGGTAGTAACTTCACTCACAACCGATGGAAACTTCATGTAGAACCGACAATAACTTTTCAGTATTGTGAAGGTTTGGCAGTAACTTCATTCAGAAATATCAGTAACTTGTCCACGTATTTTACACCTACGCACTGGTTAGTGTGTGTGTGTATATAACCGCCTTTTCAGTTTTTTTCTTTTTTAGTACATGATGGAGAAGTCTGAGTGGTCAAAACACGCGATTCCTTTGGAAAAATGGGCAGATTAACCTCTGCATAATCCAGTAGAAAAGCTTGTGTTGGAACTAACTAAGCTTGCATGAGATATGAGTAGTAGAGGATGGGTATTTAGCTAGGGCTAAATATTCTTCTGGTGAAGGGGACAAGACGGTTTGGTGGTTGGTACATACACCTCTTTCAGCAAAGGAATGTTTAGGCTGAACTGCTAGATTCGCGCGCGGTGGTTGTGTTATCATTATCCCACATGGCCGGCCGTGTATAAGAAAAGTTTCCGCTTTCCCCTTCAGCGCCTAGCGGTCGAGGTGGTTACTGATCACTCGCTTTAATTATTATTAGAAGCCTCCGTACTGTGGCGTCGTGTTGGCGATCGACGGTGACAACGGCGGCGACAAGGACAGTTGCCGTAAAAGCTCAATATCGCCCACAAAAGTGGCTGCGAATCTGCGATTTTCCAATGATTCTTTGGTAGAAAGGGAGGCAGGGAAAAGGGAACCGTGCACTCGCAAGTCGCAAGGCAGTCGCCATCAGTCTTTGCTTTTGTCTCTGTGTGCTGTCCATGATGAATGATGCATGAAAGGCGCTTCAAGATAAAGATAATTAGTCGAAATACAATTGTTTCTTAGGAAGCCAAACAAAGGAAAGGAGAGGGAATAATGTAAGGAAGATGGTATATCCAGGTAAACACAGAGAAGTAATCCTGTAAGTTGCGTTGGTACGTATTTCCCCTATGGAAATCAGTGAACAGAGATCACTCCGTGTATAATGTCGAATTTATCGCGGGCGAGTTATTTATTTGAGTCTTGATTGTTTAGTAAAATCATAGCTATGCCGTTGGAAATGCTTGTTAATTAGATCGATCAAAAGTATGCATTAGGGCTGCATATGAGAAAGGCCCAACTGAAACGATTGTTAAATCGACTAATGTCGAATCTCCCTACAGTTGATTGTTAGTATGCAGTACAGGCTTGTTAATGCCGTTCCGTTCCGGCTGGAATGGGCGGAACGATCTGGTTTGGCAAAGGAAACGGTACACAAAAGCCTCCACATCCTGTACCGGCCATAATTCCGAGCATTCCGGCCATTCCGAAGCATTCCAGCCTGATCCGGTGTTCCAGCCATCTCGGTACCGGATGACATAGACTAGGAAAGGAGCATAGGTTGTAGGTCATCTCGTCGAGGTCGGGGAGCCAGTGAGTGGAGGTGAGAGCTTTAGATTTTTTTAGCAGGAGCAAGGTAGGAACGTAGTCTCACCGCAAGGCGGAGTAGGAGCAGCAATTGAGCCGAGTTGGAAGATGGGAGAGATCAATTGTGAGGTATTGCCTGTTTGTTGGAAAGAACAGGGAAAAATATTGAATGGGAGGAGAGAGACGAAAGAGAACAAGGAGGAAGGATACGACGAAAGGGAGGCACGTGAAAAAGATAAGGGATACGGTCTAGTTGCGGTAAAAAATGGATTCTTGTAACTTGTGTCGTCGTGGATCAAAAGGCAATTGTGAATGGCAATACCGATTTGGCTATTTTCCATGGTACACATACATACATACATACATACATACATACATACATACATACATACATACATACATACATACATACATACATACATACATACATTTATGAATAATGGTGTAGCATGAGCACAACAGTATGTACAGGGTACCACTTTTCTCTTAGTGGATATAGATTGAGAGCTAGAGAGACAACCGACAGGGGAGAAATGGCTGGAAGAAATGAGTGGCCTTGGCCCTCTCGCATCCTCTTGGAGGTTATATATACATGAATGGAATAAAACGGGAAATGACTATCCTATCTCTTAATAATTACAAAAGGTGAGGATACATTGGTACATTCCTCTATGCACATATCCCTATACTATTGGGTCTGTCGCAAGGACCAGTCATAGGGGACTGGGCCATCCCCACAACAGTAATCCCTCAACAACAAGCGCGGAGGTCTCGAGGGGCAAGCTTACATGGCCAATTGCCCTAGCCCCCCGTCCCTTGACTGCAAGCGCGAGGGTGCGAGTGGCAAGCCGATACAATTGGTAGCTTCCAACCCCCAGAACAGGGTTCTTCTTTTACTAATCATAACGCAGCCGCAGAGTCCACCGACAAATCATGGAGGCAGAGCAAGGGCAGGGCCGCCCTCTAAGGTGACGCCTACGAGGAGGACGGTGAAGTCCCCAAATGGATCTGGAGCCAACACATCGAGATCGTGCCTAGGATGCGGGCCGTGCGCAGAGGCAGAGCCGGGCCGTCCCTCTGAGGTGACGCCTACAAGGAGGGCGATGGAATCCCCAGATGCAACTAGAGCCGCCTCGTTGAGGTCGTGCCTTGGACATGGGCGGCACGTAGACACCAGCGACAAAGTTCGATGTTAAAGCCATGTCCGTCCCGTCGAGGTCCTTTGTCTGACGCGAGCGGTGCATAGTGGCATAGTCGTGGGTTGGGTCATACCTTCGAGGCAAATGCCTATGAGGAGGACGGTGAAGTCCCCTAGCTCAGGCGGATCCGTCGCGTTGAGGTCGTGGGCGTTGATGAAGACATGACCACAATTTGGTCGAACGAAGTCGCGACCACGAGGTGGTCGAGCATCGATGAAGTCTCAACCATGAAGTGTCGGACGAGCGTGGACGAAGTGCGAAGCATGAAGTGTCGGATGAGCATCCATGAAGTCTCGATGACAAGGCAGTCGAGGAATGCCTCATGACCACATGGTCGTGGGCATCGACGAAGACCCAACCATGAGGCGTTCGGACGAAGTCACGATCACACGGTGGTCGAGCATCACCGAGGTTTTGGCCATGAGGTGGTCGTAGAGTGCCTCACGACTACGTCGATGAAGGCGTGGTCATGGGCGTCAATGAATACCCAACCATGAGGTGGTTGGACGAAGTCGAGACCACGAGCCATTGATGGAGTCAACGATGGGACAAAGTCTTGAAGCGCACGTGCCCCGCGCTTCGGACTGGTGTCAACGAAGTCTCGACCACAAAGTATCGAATGTGTGCGGACAAAGTCCCAAGCACAAGGTGCCAGACAAGTGTCCATGAAGTTTTGATGACGAGGGTTTGGGAATGCCTCACGACCACGTGATCGTGGGTGTCAATGAAAACCCAACCATGAGGTGGTCGTAGAGTGCCTCATGACTACATCGATGAAGATGTTGTCGTGTGTGTCGATGAAGACCTGACCACACAACGGTCGAGCGTTGACGAAGTCTCAAGCACGAGGTGGTCGTACTAGTGTCGATGAATTTGCGACCATGAGTTGGTCATGTGTTGATGAAGTGTCGACAAAGTCTTGACCACGAGGTGGTCGAGTGTTGATGAAGTCCTCACTTGTGACATGGTCATGGGTGTCGACGTAGTTGGCAGTGGGATGAGGACTTGAAGCACGAGCGCTCCAACCGCCACCGCTCATACAGGTGTCGACGAAGTCTTGACCATGAGGTGATCAAATGATTGTCAATAAAGTCTCGACCTCAAAGCGGTCAGACGAATGTCGATGAAGTTGTGACTGTGAGGTGATCGTGTGTCGAAGTGTCGATGAAGCCTCATCCATGAGGTGGTCGGACAATTGTCGACGGAGTCTCGACCCCGAAGCAGTGCCCCATGACTACGTTGATGAAGACATGGCCGTGGGCATTCGCTGAAGTCAGCGGTGGGATAAAGACTTGCACACACGCTCTGTCCCCATGCTTCAAACTAGCCTCAACGGAGTCTCGACCATGAGGTAGTTGTAGCCGTTGGTGAAGACTTGACCACGACGTGGTCATAGATGTCACGCGCTCCATCCCCACGCATCGGACTGGCATCAACGAAGGCAACGGCGAGATGAAGTGTTAAGTGCGCACTCCGTCCCCCATCGTTTGAATTTGGCGTCCATGAAGGCAGCGGTTGGACAAAGCCTTGAAGCACGCGCTCTGTCCCCCACTGTTCAGACTTGGTGTCGACGAAGGCGGCAGTAAGATAAAGCCTTGAATGCATCCTTCATCCCCCTCCGCTTAGGCTTGGCATCGACGAAGGCAGCAGCGAGATGGAGCCTTGAAACGCGCACTGCATCCCCCACCGTTCGGACTTGGCTTTGATGAAGGTGACAGCTAGATAAAGCCTTGAAGCGTGTGCTTCGTCCCCCACCGTTTGGAGTTTGCGTCGATGAAGGCGGCGGCTAGACGAAGCCTTGAAATGCACTCTTCCCCCACTCTTTGGACTTGGCGCCGACAAAGGCGACGAGACAAAGCCTTGAAGTCTTTTCAAGAAGCACGCTATGTCCCCCACCATTCGAACTTGGCATCGATGAAGGCGACGGTGAGATGAAGCCTTGAAGCGCATGCTTCGTCCCCCACGCATCGACAAAGGCGGCGGCAGGATGAAGCCTTAAAGCGTGTGCTCTGTCCCAACCACGAGGCAGTCAGACGGGCGTCTATGACTACGAGTTGGTCAGACGAGTATCTACAACCACAGGGTGGTCAGACGAAGTCATGACCACAAGGTGATATGATGAAGTCATAACCACGAGGTGGTCAGATGAGCGTCTACGACCACAAGATGGTCAGATAAAGTCACGACCAATAGGTGGTTAGACAGGCCTCTACGACCAAGAGGTGGTCGGATGATGTCATGACCACGAGGTGGTCGGAAGAGGTCGCGACCACGAGGTGGTCAGACGAGCGTCTACAACCACGAAACTTTGAATTTGAGTATATTTTTTCAAACTTATACATTTCATTTGAATTCTTATAGATGAGTATATACTCTAAAACTGATATTTTCAAAAAATATACCTGAATTTAGATGAAACTGATGCATTTGAAATCATGGTGCCCTATTTCAGCGTCCTATGTGTGTGTGCGCGTATATATGCGCATTTTTTTACTCCTGAGTGTAGTTACTCCATGTACCATATCTCGCAAAGAAGGAAGTATCTTATGCAAAGAAGGGTATATAAATGTAGTATATGAGTATATAAGACCACATAGGTGATATGTATAATTTTTTAAATATACTCCTTTTTATATACGAATATGAAGGAATTAATAAAATATACTTAAAACTATGTACTCCTTTACAATTTTTTCATGTGGTTGACATTGAAGTATATTAGAATTAGTATATGAGTATGACTAAGGTGATAAAGGAATATATTAAACTCATCTAGGTGATATATTATAATGAGACTTATTACACCCGGAAGTATAATGTATTTTTCATATCTCTCTCCATGCGTCAATGTGTGGATCACACTACACATATCTGAACGTTCAATATAAGGATGTGGATAAATCTGTGAGAAGCAATAATTCATGGTGCCCATACTGTGAGTGCACCGAGCCAAGGGTGCATGCACAAGGCGAAAGCTACATCCTATCTCTCGCTCTTTCCAACGAAGTGAGAGCACAACCAAGCAGCAGCAAGCACGAGATTAGCGAGAAGCTAAGCCACACAGTGGCACTGTGCATATAAGCCAAGGACAAGGTGGTCACGGGCTGGATCGAGGATGGATGTAGAACATATGTAGTTTGAAGTACTGCATATACAGTGATTTAATAGGAATTACATTTGTTGTCATCCATATGTGACAGTGTTACTGTTGATTTTTTTTAAGGACGGTGTACTGTATTAAAATGAAGAGACCACTCACTGTTGAGACTGGACCGGCCTGTTTTATATGCCAAGCATGCCAAGTCTTTGGCATAAGCTACATGAAGTAGTACTAAGTGAAATGAATACAAAATTTAGATTAGCTAGTATTAAAGTGAAATTGATACTGCATTATAGGCGTAATTGAATTGCATCTGAACACATGCATAATATTAACATTTGGAAACTAGACATAGAAGTACATCCCAACAAAATGCATATGATTTGTATAAAAAATTTCAGATTTTGTTAAATATCATCCAGATGTTTCCTTTCTAACTATCATCTTGTTTTGTCAAACATAGCCTCATGCATATACTTGACCATCCTACAGGTAGCATAATATAATAAAAAGGTAAAAATGCATGAATTTGAGCAAACAGGATTAATTGCATTGTAATGACAATATTGTTTTACTACAAGGAAGGGTAATAAAATAAAAGGCAGGAGGAAATGGAGTTTGGGGCATGCAGTTAAGCCCCCCTCACCTCCACATTAAGCTAGCTACAAATTAAAACAGTCTTATTGGTTCTATCTCCGGAACTATACTTAACCCAACAAAGATCCAACTACAAGGAAGGGAAAACAAATAACAAGAACAACATTAACACCAACCCACCACGAGCAAGGGTCATCACATGCGTCCTCTCGCACTAGCTTACTTAATTAGTCAGAGAAAACGCCTCTCTCTCTCTCTCTCTCTCTCTCTCAGTAACCCCAAGTCTCCAGGTCATGCAGAGCTAGCTAGCTTAATCCCATGCATGCATGCACGCACTCATGCGATCGACTGATCAGTTGCTAACTCGCTAACGCTATATAACCCTGTACCCCTCCGGTGCATGCATGCGCTAATTCCAGGTTGCTTTAAGTCTCGGACTCACTAGGTACTATCGATCGGAGCTTACGCCTTGTATAAGCTCAATCGATCGATCATTGCATCCTGCCTCCGTTGAAGGACGAAGCCGACTTCATCTCGGCCTCCAAGGAGCTCATGTCGCTGCTGCTCCGGTGGTCACCTCTCGGCGTCGATATCCCGCGCATGATGCCTCCTCCGCCCACTCCGAGGAAGTCCCGCGTCATGTCGCCTCCGCCGCAGCCCTGGCTGAACTTAACCTCGTGCTCCATGTCGCACAGCCTCGGATCGAACATCCCCGCGCCGGGGCCGGGGCCACCGTTGGTGCCACCGAACATCGCGGCGGCATTGACGTTGCCGCCAGCGAGCGAGTTCATCAGGTCGTTCAGGTGGGCCTCGCTCTGGTCCATGTGCGGCGCCGCCGGTCGCACGTGCGGCGACGCGCCCACGAAGCCTCGGAACATTGACGCCGCGCCGTTCGCGCTCGAGGTCGCGCCCATCTGGGCCGCCTTCTGGAGCAGCGCGGTCGCCGACATCTGCGGTAGCATGGCCGCCTGATCGTTGTACAGCCCTCCCGGCGCGACATGGTCTCCACCAACAAAGTTTCCGCCGAAAATCCCCGCCGCCGATGCCTCAGAGCCGCCACCGCCGCCTCCACCAGCTCCGCCGCTGAACTGGTCATTGCTCATTAGCCCCTGGCTTGCATGCTCGTGACTAGACCCCGAGCTATTGCCATTGTTGGCAAAGAAGCCCAGGTTGAAGAGGCTTGCACCCGAAGCCCCGGGCCCCCCTGTACTATTGCCCTGGAGGTCGGGGAGCTGCATGAGGCCATGGAACGGCTTGGCCTGCAGGAACGAGTGGGGCCCATTGCCCGCGTCGTCACCGAAATCCTGCCCAGCCGCCGCGTTGAGGAAAAACGCGGACGACGGCGGGGGCTGCGGCGGGCGGAAGACAGACGAGCCGGACGGCAACAGGAAGTGGTCGAGGCGCGCGGCGATGCTGCTGCCTCCGCCGCCGAGGCGGAGGAGGTCCGGGGACGGGTGGTGGTGGTAGCCGTCCTGCAGGGTGGAGGTGAGGTGGTTGCCCACCTGCGAGAGGCTCAGCGCCATGTTGCCCGCGGTGGTGGCGCCGTAGAGGTGGCTGGTGAGGCTGCTCAGGCTCGTCGGTGGCAGCCTGGCGCTCTCCTGCGCGAGCGCGTCGCAGAAGGCCCTGTGGGTGATGAAGCTGTCCCTCCTGCATGCATGGACGACATGATGCATCACACATGTGCTCCCACCGTTCAGCGACATATACAATAGGATAATATAAGTTATCTATAAGAGATACTATATAAAAATTTTGTTTAGGTAAATGAAAGAGAAAGAGAGAGAAAGAGGTCGACTGTAATTCTATAGACAGTCGAAACGCGAAAAAATAATCTGCTATAGATAGCTTTTCGGACATTGTATCAATATTGTCTATAATAGTTTGCTATAGACGATTTTTGTACCATTGTATTAATATTGTCTATATTTTACAGACAACTCATTGTAGACAACTTACAGATAACCCATTATAAAAAGTGTTTTTAGTGTTATCTACATATGACATAAAATGGTACTATAAATAATAGTTATCTATGTCAGTATACATGTCCTTAGGACAGAGTGCAACCGTTGCATGCCATGCGTGAGCTGAGATGTGCAGTAAAAGTTGATGTGAGAACAGAGACGTTCTGCAAGAAAATGGCGAGGATGGCCGTGCCTGATGCATGGTCCATGACTCGCTGGACGGCGCTCACATCGAGGAGCTAGCGCCATCTCGGGTTTAAGATATTGTTCCTGATCGTCACGTGTGGGCACTGCAACCGGACGCTGTGCCACTGAATGTTATGTTTGTAGCTAGTTTTCATGAATCTGAACAGTAATTTTCATTTCTACAGGGTGTGCATCCCCCCTTGATGTACTAGAAGAAGAGTTTGCACTATGCATGTGGTTATCTCCGCTTCCTAAATCCTAATGATGGTAAAAAAATAGGGTTGGACTATTATAACTTGTACTGCCATTACTTGTTTGTCTAGTGAGTACTGAGTACTAGTATTGGTCAAGGGTGTTAGGTATCCATGCATGCAGATACCACCCTCACCACAAAGCTAGCTCAAGATCCCAGAAACACCCATGTCAATCAAGGAGGTGAAAAAACAGAAATCTCAGCATGTCGTGCTGTGCCTCTGATAGGTTTCCACTAGTAGGAAGCTTCAAAGGAGAGAGGCAGGAGACATAGACATCAGACACTGTCATGCACACGAACACACACACCAAGGAGAGCAGAAAACTTTGTGGAGCTGGTAAGCTCACTTCCCGACAGACCAAGCACATGAAAAGAAAAGCTTGCAGCAGTAAAATTAAAAAGCCAACGCCAAGAGCGCCTGTGCCCCTCGCTAATCAAGCAACTCAAGATTACGAGTACTCACAGATGTTGAGTAGATTTTTACCGATTTCTTGCTGAAACAAACTCAATGGCTCATTAATGCAACTCCTGTTGATGCCATGCAGCTATATACTTCCCATTGGAGAATTTTTTTTGCCAAACCCATGAAAGATAGGAGAGTGACCACTTGGAGCATGCATGCATGGTGGACCTGGCCGGCCTGGCCCACTGGCACGGCCAACGAATGGTTCTGCCATATCTAGCCAGCCTATTCACATGAGAACAAGCTAGGCTTACATGGCAACCAAGTGATTCAGTAGAGAGAGAAATTGAGAGAGAATGGGAGAGGGAGGGAGCCTCCTACTTCTAACAACGTATTGGACTGCTACTGACAAGTTGGACCAGGAGAAATGTGGGTCTACAAGACAGTATAACAACATTCACACATACATGTCTCTCTCTCGTCTTTGGCGAGAGAGAGAGAAAGAGAGAGAGAGAGAGAGAGAGAGAGAGAGAGAGAGGAGTTGTTGGTTCCAGCTTCGCAAGGAGTGTCAGGAAAGGGAAAGGATGAGGGGCTTCTGCCTTCTGAGCAAGGCCAAAGGACTGTTTTTTAAAAAAAAAGTTTGAAGAAGCCATTTCACGTGCAAGCAGTTTTCCAATATGCTACCCGGCCACTTCCTCTCCCCCGCGGCGCGGCTCTTCTTTCTCAGGCTAGAAAAGCACTTGAACTACAGCCATGTCGCAAGCCCAAACAAAACCCTAACCCTAAAGAAAAAGCAAACCACTACACAACACAGCAGCAGGAACATTCTTACTGGCTAGTTTACCCTCTCACCAAAACCAAGAACCATAAAAAGCTCATTCAATGAAGACGCCCATGATGATATGCATGCCTGCCTTTTTTGCCATGACGCGGCAACCATGCATATATACGATGTAGTAAGCTTGATCGATGCATATCCATATATATAAATGTCGTAGTAGAAGTGCATGCGCATATGTGAAGTGAGCTAGTGAATATGTATGTACGTACCGGGAGAAGAGGGTGCCGCAGTCGCAGCGGTACTCGCGGGTGCCGCAGATCTTGGAGTGGGCCTTCCAGTCGGACTGGACGGCGTAGCGCTTGGAGCACTTCTCGCACTTCCACTTCTTCTCGCCGTGCTTGCGGCAGAAGTGCTTCTTGATGCCGGTGAGGTCTCCCAGGGCGCGAGCCGGGTCGTGGTGCACGCACGTCGGCTCCGGGCAGAGGTAGACGCGGCGGCGCTGCACCTGCGCCGGGTTCTTCTGCTTCAGCTTCCACGGCAGGTTGTGCCCGCGCCGGTGCAGCTGCAGGTTCTGCTCCCGCTGGAACCCCTTGTTGCACACCTCGCACACGAACCGGTTCGTCGCCATCAGCGTCTTGGGCGACAGCGCTATCACCTCGGCGTCGGGATCTGCTTCCGATGAATCGCAAAACCAATCGACACAAAGTTTAATTAGCTGATTCATGCAGACAAAAAGATATGCTGAAATGATACATGATGAGAGGATTAAATACATGCTTGAGAAGCATGGATGGTAGGGATCGATGTTCGTCAACATTTTGTGTGAATCAGGGGAGAAGTTGGAGGACAGAACAGTGTTGATGAAAAGAGCACATGGTTTCATGGGCATGCACGAGTCTGAATTATTTCCTGGGAATTGTCTATATTGGACTATTTTGCTTACAAGTTAGGCATGCATGATTAACTAATGCTGGTATTAGCTAGTACTGATGATGGATTAATTTGGGGAAGATATTTTTGTTTTCTCTAGGTGGGGGTGTGAGAGGTAGAGACAAACTAGGCATGGAGAAGGGAATATTTGCATGAGATTTCGAGGAACAAAGAAGTTTTCAGGAAGCGATATAGAGAACAAAGGAATCGACATGGATTGTGTCATGGCTCCTATTTGCTTCTCATAATTGGGGAAAAGAATGAGCTATAGTGAAAGGATACAGCTCATGTACATGGAATCTTGGGGGGGGGGGGGGGGGGGGGGGGACTGTGTTTTTTCTTGAGAAATATATGGAACTATGGTTCCTTTTTTCTCGAAGAAAAATTGATAGAAGAGTTATGAGCCCTGGAATTCGTTGATCTAATTAAAAAAAGAGAATCGAGAACCAAAAAAAATGTCTAGCACCATGAATAAAGGGCGCCTACTTTCTCTTCTCCACCTGAATTAATTGTATTTCTTTCAGGTGGGAGTACAGAGCTTTAAATGAAGTATTGAACGAAAAGGAGCAAATTAAAATCCAAGATCTACAAGGATACAACTAGCTTTGAATTGAAGTGGTAGCAGGGGAAGGGATCCACTGAACTAGGGAAAGGAGAGAAATTAAGTACTAGGTAAAAAAGGAGACCATTTCATAAAATTCAGTCTCTTAACAAAAACAGGCTGTAGTTTCTACACTTCCACTACGTTTCAAAAACAGGCAATTCTCCACTGAGGATTAATATGTCAGAAGCAAGAAGCAAAGAAACAAGTCAGAAACTAATAAAAAGAAATACAGAGAGAAAACTCAAGTGCGCATGTGAGAGAAGATGCTTGCACTGTCAGGAACCAAATGATAAGAGTCCAATCAAACCAGACAAGATCTTGCAGTAAACAGATATGTATGCATGCATGACTGAAATTAAAAATGGCACTTGGCTGGATTACCTGGTAAATTTCTCTTCTTCTTGGCCGGTGGCGCCGCCGTCGGTGTGCCTTGGCTGGATGCCGCAGGCGCTGTGGTTGCCACGCCGGGCAGTGCTGCAGCCAGCTGCTGCTGCTGCTGTGATATCAGCGGCTTAATCTGGTCTTGCTGGTCCCCATCCCTAATTCCGAAGAAGGCCGCCGCCGCTGCAGCCGATGAATTCGATGCCATCACCTCCCGATTTATCTTTGCACCAACTCAAAACACAAGAACAAAACTTTTCCTTCTCGGTTGCCCTTTGGCTTGTTCCTTGGATTGGCAGTGTTTCTTCGTCCTTCCCCTTCGCTGAAATAAGCAATACTTTCCAAGTGAGACATCGCAATTAAGAACAGCAACAAGCAACCATGGGAGAAAGATCGGAAAGATTTTTGTTCCCCGAGACAAATTAAGGAGGAGGACGACAAAATAACCAAAGGGAAAGAGCAAAAGGAGAGCCCCCAAAATCCCTGAGCGAGTGATGGCTATATCTATCTCATCTGTACGCGCTTGAAATTGATCTGAAACAACAAACAAATCGACAAGAAGCCGAGAAAAACTCCAAGGCCTGAACCGCTTAGGACTCTTCCGAGATTAACAAAAGAACAAAGTGGACAGGGAAATCCAAACAAACAGTTGCACTCAAAACAAGTAAAAAAGCAAACGAACAAAAGCTCGCAAACACCCACAACCGCAAACTCATATATGACACACACACATACAGATATTAAACAATTAGAAAAGAACCAGGAGGAGAAAACATACCTCACTCTCCCTACTACTTCTCTTGCTTGCTCTTGCTACTGAGAAGGTAGAAGTGGAGGAGAGAGGATGGAGGATGGAGGAGGCTAAGAAGGTTGTCTCATTTCTTTCATTTCCTTGTCATACTTTTCTTTCTCTCCCTCCCTCTCTTCCCTGTTCCTTTCCTTCCACACTCTTATATATGCCCCCTCTATAAATTAATTTCTGAAATTTCCCTGTGCTCTTTCCAAAGCCTATGCACACCAGGAAAATATATATAAGAGGCAGTTTTTATATACAACTCAGAGCAAGAGAGAGGGAAGAGGGAAGAAAAAGAGAGGGTACAGTGGATGAAGCGGGGAGCAAGCTCACGCAGGCAAACGGTGTCGTGAAGCGTCTGAGGATTGGGTCCACCGACTGCGTGGGGCTTACCTCTCACCATCACCTCGCACACACGCACAAACTTTCCCTCGGGTTGTTTTGGTTTTTTTAGAGGTTTATGCGATTGCATGTTCCTGCTAACGCGTTAGAGGTGTGTTTTTGGTCACTATTCACCAAACTTCTGTTAGATTGTTAACCTTTTTAGTGTTATTAGTTTGCACGTATATCTCTCGTCTATATGGTTCAAAAAAGATTACCCAGGACTTCAGTAATATATCACATTCAGCATGTGAATGCTGACGAGGATTTGCTTAGCCAACAAAGCAAGCATAGTACGGGAGTAAACTTGCGTGGGAACTTTTAAATTGTGCAACAGATGGCCCAAAACAAACTCTACCAACAACGTTGTTTTTATCTAGTAGGTACATGCATGAATTGTGGTCTCTTATTTGCCCATAAAGTAATTTAATTGCAACGGATCAATTGCACAATGGATGGTCCAAGTGAAGCTCCACCACCACTGATTGTATCCTACGGGTTCATGCAAAACATGCAATTGCTTACGTAATAACAGAGCGACTGCAACGGCACGACTATGAAATAGATGTTTCATATTAATTCTAATGATCCTTCGTTTGATTCAAAGTTGGATACAATAATAACTTTGCAGTTATAGAGCAGCTCACCACTGATTTTACCCTATGAATTCACGCACAACATGCAATTCTTGTATCACAGAGTGACTGCAACGACAGGACAGTGAAATATATGGATCTCATTAATTCTAATGGCCATTCTTTTGGTTAAAAGTTGGATGCATAGTCTACAATAACTTTGCAGTTATAGAGCAGCCATATTTTATCCTTTGGGTTTACGCAAAACACATGTGGTTGCTTATGTTACACAGCGATTGCAACGACAGACAAATAGTTCATAATAATCCTAAAAAAGCGGTTGCAACGGCATGATTGCGAAATAAATAGCTCGTATTAATCCTAATGACCATTCTGTTGATTTGAAGTTGGACACATAGTCTACAATAACTTTGTAGTAATAGAACAGCTCACCACTGATCGTATCCTATAAAGTCAAGCACAACATGCAATTGCTGTATCACAGAGTGACTGCAACGGCAGTTAAGCGAAAATATGGTTCGAATTAATTATATTGTCCATTCTTTTGATTCAAAGTTGGATACATAGTCTACAATAACTTTGGCAGTTATGGAGCAACCCACCATTGATTTTATCCTTTGGGTTCACGCAAAACATGCGATTGCTTATATATGTTACACAAAGTGGTTGCAAACTCTGAAATAAATAGCTCGTATGAATCCTAAAAGAGCGATTGCAATGGCACAATTATGATATAAATAGCTCGTATTAATCATAATGACCATTCTTTTGATTCAAAGTTAATTGGATACAGTCTGATTTTATCCTATGAATTCACGCACAACATGCTAATTATTGTAATCACAGAGCAACTGCAAGGAAGGACAACAAATTAGATGATCTGTAATTCTGTATTAGTTCTAGCTAGCAGATTTACCCATGCAACTGCGCTGCTAGATATTATTATACAGTTGTCTTTGATATACAACTTCATTTCCTATAATTAAAATATAATTGTATTTGTTATATAACTCATATATATATATATATATATATATACATATATATACATATATATATACATATATATATACATATATATATATAGGACGAGTGTTTCATGCACCATGGTGCCTAGGCACCAATATCAATACCCGTTGATTTGCTTCGAGATTCGCAATGTTGATGTGGGTATCTTCATATACCCATAAAAAAGTATATTTGAGATATCAAACTCCGAAAAAATTTAAATTCAACTTCAGTTTAATTAGTTTGAACTATTTTTATGGTATATACTCACTGTAGTTGCATTGAACTCAAAAGTAGTTCAAACTAGTTTGAACTGAGTTCAAAACTAACTTACCATAAATATATCAAGGGTATAAAACATTTTCATACCCAAACTCAAAAAAATTATCAATCATACACGTGTATCGGATGTTGGTGCCTAGGCACCATGGTGCATTACGTAATTTTCCTATATATATATACATATATATATACATATACATATATATATATATATATATATATATATATATATATATATATATATATATATATATATATATATATATAATCTGTACTGTTATAATCTAGTCTCACCAAAATAAGTGGTGAGGTTATTCTCTTTTTCTTTCAATTAATGTGAGAATTTATAGATATTTTTTTGGGATTATTATAGAATTTTTTTGCCTTAAAATAAAGGAGGTGCCTTGAATATCACCCATTGTCTTTATTTATATAGATCATATCCATTCATTTGATTCAAAGTTAGATACATAGTCTACAATAACTTTGCAGTTAAGAGCAGCTTTACCGATCCGGATCCTATGAGCAAAAATAGTACAGGAGAGAAAGCATCTCTTTGAAAATGATTTTTTTAATCAAAACATTCACTACATGGGTTAATATTTGTTCTACTTTAGCAGAAGCACATGCAGAAAGGATGGACAGTCTATCACTGTGTTGACACCTACAGAGTTACAGTAGTTGTGCACGATGCACACCGTTGCCCGGGCGACCAGAAGATATGGGAGTCGTGTATGCAGATATCCAACACAAGGATGCAGAAGAACTATACGAAGACAGGATCAACAGTTCATTTTGTCTCTTGATTAGGGAGTGGGTAAAATTTTGGGGGCGAAAAGGACTACACGAATTCTACGTATATATGTAAATTTGCTACGTCTACTTAGTTTTATGTGATCACCAGTATAATTAACAGTCAACTTGTATGGCCAAACTGAACAACTATTGCTTTGTATATCGTGACAAGCATATGATACACAGATCATGCGTTCAATAGCAGTGCATGCATGTATACTTAAAAAAATGTTGGTACAAATATTTTATAAGTACTACTATACAACATTCGACTGTTTTTGAGGACAAAAACAGTCAGATTGATCTGGGGCGTTAGATCTCCATCCAACGGATCCACCCATACAAGCCCCTCTCCAAAAAAAATGGCCCCCTCCAAAAAAAATGATCTAAGGCGTTGGATCTCCATCTAACGGCTCAAAATCTATCTGTTTTTATCCTAAAAACAGTCGAATGTTGTATAGACACTTCCATATTTTATTTATTTTTCATGTGATCAAATAGGGCATTCTCTAAAGCGGCTATTGCTGATAGCAACAGGGCAAACCAAACAAAAAAACAAGTTTCAATACTAACTTTTTGGACTATCACTTTTTGTCCTCCTTCACGCCAGTTTTAACAGCATACGTATATCTCTCATTGAAATTAAGAATCAGTATTAACCTGGTAGAAAACATGACATGTGAGAGATACAAGGATCAATGTACTGGAAACAACTTCCAGAAGTGAGCATTGAACATGCAGAAACTGGCCGAAAATGTCCAAAAACGCATGCATAGCTCTCGAGGCAATCGTTCGCAACTTCGCATGGCATGCACTAGTACACTAGTGCCGGGAAAAAGTCCGAGAAGTCACACGCAAGCATGGAGATTGTCGCTGCCGGGGTTTTAGCTTATAGTATCGTCACGGCCTTTAACTCGCTTTGAAAAGTTTTCATCGCTGGCGATAGAGAGAGAAGCGCATCTTGCACGTAGGTTTCTCAGATTATCGACACATGGATCGATATATACGTACGTGCAACAATTCAAGAACCGGAAAGGGAAAAAAAAGGCAAGCAATTTATTAAAAACAATTTTCTCCCATGCAAAATGGCTCCGGCCGTGGCAATTTCCACGTGTAACCGACGTGGCATGGTACCGATAGCTAGCCTGGATAACAAAGGTGCATGTGTCGTGGAAATAACACACATGTCAAATTGTCAATTCTCTTGAAGCCGAAAAAAAATCGATGTGTAACTGTTGCACAAAACGATTTGTGCAACGAACCAACCAGGATCTAGCACAAAATACTGTAGCACTGTATTGAACACTGTAGCACTACGGAAAAAACATTTTCTTTCCGCTCTATAGCACTATGTCGCAAATTTTTCGGTATTTTTTCAGTGCTACAGTATTTTGTGACACGTGTCAAACCCTAGTTGGTTCGTTACATAAATCGTTTTGTGTCATATATGTGGCGTGCATGCCGCCACACTGTATCACAAGAAGATAGTTAACTAATTAACCAATAAATAGTACTATACGAATAGAAAACGAATTAAACCCCTTCAAAAAAAAAAGAATACAGAATGACCGGTTTGTGTAAGGTGAAAACCCATCTTAAAATATGAGGATATGAACTCTGAGATCACATGTTGTTGTCTGTGTCCTGTCAAATGATTCAGTGCGCATGCATGCATGATTATATACCCATGATGGTCAGATAAGTATATACTATATAATATTAGGAATTCGAATTGCAGCTAGGATGAAAAAACGAATTTGCAATATATAGCTGCTTACGAGAGAAAAAGAAAAGGTGACAATGTTTTACACGCATGGAAAGAATAACGGTTCTACTAATTTTTAGTCACTTAAAATTTCCTTATCATTTAGTCACCTAAAATTTCATAATAATTACTGTGCAATTTTAGAGAAGCCTTACTGCAGTTTTGTCTTTGTATTTTGTAGGGATTTACCAAGCTTAATTAATTTATTGTTTTGTCTAAGTTAGGGTATCCTTTGTTTCAGTCTTTTGTCCTAGGGGTGGGAGGAGAGGGTTAATATAGAAAGCGATGAGCTGGTTAGATTTTTCATCCAAAGATTAAGAAAAATGACCGAAGTTTAGCAAAATTTCCGTTTTATGAATAGATGGCCCCGAAGCATGAAACGCTATATGAACTCTCGAGTTCCCCAATATTGTTTCTCATTCATTTTGGCCTTTTTGTTTCCTAGGAGCTATGTGGCGTAGTGTTTGCCAAACACGTACACGCGATGCGCGTCAAATCATACGGAATGAATTTGTTAAGCCGCCCTTTACGCTGCATTAATATAAGCTATCAATCATCTGACCTGATCATCGACTCAAGGAATTGAAGTGGGAGTATTAGCCTAGTTAGACAAGTCAAACTGTGGCCGTCACGAAAACCTATTTAATCTGTGCCCTGCCTGTCCTGAACAATATAAAAACTCACCTCTTCGTTAGGGAACCAAATCTAGATCGCTTAAGTTTATGCCACTACGGTAACGAGACAGCCTAGAGCTAGATGTAGAAGAATTATAAACAATCTGGAGATTATTTGTACGTATTAGGTGAGAGAATTCCGTGCATGGTGGCGAGTGGCATTATGCGGTTGTTTGCCGACAAAAGTCTCATAACTCACGGCTCACTTAACCTAAAAAAACACTCGCCTGCTTGTGCTTGGGAAAGGTTTACGGCATATGCATGCACTCGTACTAGTTGCTTTTGCACTCACCGAATCGTGCATATCAAATCATACACACCTTCCGAGCGCTGTTTGCATTAGTTTAAGCAAATTAACCAGGCCTGTCCCAAGGACATAAATTCCAGCATGATTCGATCGTTTTGTTTCGATTTGAGAGCAGAGGAATATGTTTTCACTCACGGTGCTGAGCAGTGGGCCCCATCATCCCCTGAGATTCACCCCGGCCGTTTGGTTGCTTTATTGGTGGTGGGGAGATGTGAGACTAGCTATATACAGTATGCCGTTGTAGCTTGAAGAGAGAGAGAGAGACACGCTGTGTCTATCAGAGCAACTCCAGCAGTAGCTCTCAAAACAGGGCCCTTACTTTTCATTTGAGGGCTCCCCCTACTTTTGAGGGCCCTGTTTTTTTGCATCTACTCCAACAACACCCCTCAAATTTAAGCCCTCAAATCCATTCCACTACAACTGACACATGGGACCCACTCCTCATTCTCTCCCTCCTCGTCCGCCTCCTCGCATCCTCCGACGATGGCGAGGCCGAGGCGCTCGTCCGCCTCCTCGCATCCTCACCGTGTGCGCCATGCGTCGGGAGCCGGGGAAGAGGAGCCGCCGAGGAGGACAGTGGCGGCGCGGGAGGAATCGCCGGGGAGCGGTGGCGGCGCGGGAGGAAAGAGGCGGGCGGAGGAGAGCGGGGAGGCGGGCGGCGCGCTCGGGAGGGAGGCGGGCGGGGATGGAGGCGCGCGGGGAGGGAGGCGGGCGGCGCGCTCGGGAGGGAGGCGCGCGGGGAGGGAGGCGGGCGGCGCGCTCAGGAGGGAGGCGCGCGGGGAGGGAGGCGGGCGGCACGCTCGGGAGGGAGGCGGGCGGGGAGGGAGGCGGGCGGCGCGCTCAGGAGGGAGGCGCGCGGGGAGGGAGGCGGGCGACGCGCTCGGGAGGGGAAAGAGGCGTGCAGGGAGGGAGGCGGGCGGCGCACTCGGGAGGGGAAAGAGGCGGGCGGGGAAAACGACTCAACAGTATTTTGAGGGCTTGGCCTAGAGCCCCCAGGAATGAGGGCTGAAGGGGGGATTTGAGGGGCCTCTCAACTTTGAGGGCTCTAGTAGGGGTCCTGCTGGACCTCTATTTTTACCTCAAGCTCTCAAATATGAGGTTTGAGGGCTCAAGTAGGGGTCCTGCTGGAGTTGCTCTCAGTTTTCCAGCAGTAAAACTAGAAATAACAGCACTTGGAGCAGATAGTACAAACCAGTACGCGATCAGGGGTATCAATAATTCAGTATCAATACTGGCTTTCAATTGTTCATAAATGTTGGAAGATACGTCTTTGGCTCCGACACGTGTTCCTCGTGGACTTCATCACGGCTTTGCTGTCCGCCTGGACTCCGACTGCATGCGTATCGGTTCCTATTCCTCATCCGACAATTACTCGTAACTGATTTCTAGTATAGATTTATCTCATGTAATCTGTAATCTATAAATTTAGATCAATCCACTGATCAGGGTGTGCAATGCAGCCACCTTAGAAGCGGTATAGCAACAGAGGGGCAAATGCTACCTTCAAATTTCCCTCCAATTGTTCGTCGACCCTTCACTCCGATAGCTACAGGCTATGAAGATTAGGATGAGAAGCTAACACAAAAGCCAGCAAATCAAGAAACCAAAATTCCGAGAAATTCAGAGTCCCACCGACCTGACTTCATGAGCTAGCGATCAAACCTTTAGGCGATGAACAACAAAATCAGTATGATTTCAAAATAAAAAATCTATGTTATTTTTTATTTGTAGATCTAAATGACTTGAAACTTACATGCACCTTCTCTAGAATGTCACTAACCTATTCTAATCAATGATCAAAGTTGTGACATTTTTCATTTGAAGGAATGTTACACTAAAACCGTGCAAGAGAGAAAAACGAGAAGTATAACTTGATCGTGGATAAAAGATAATCAAGATAGTTATAGATGTATTCTTACATGTTACAACATGCAAAAACTCTAAAGCATTAGACGTAAAAACACTCGGATCAACAAGTAATTCGGAAAGGCCAAATCCAAACAAAACTAGGTAACTTCAAAAACTTGCCAAACCTAATGTCTAGATGAATAGAAATTGATTTCCATGGGATATCGCCATCACTTAGTAATCCTTGGCATCCTATAAGGTCAATAAGGGTAGCGAGAAGATCAAAACCAACCAAATCAAGAGAAAATCAACCAAAATAAGAGGGATCCATGAGAGAAACAAAATTGATATATTGCTACTTGAGAATGAAGGTTTTATAGCCACTTTACCTGAAGACAAGAGAGCACACCACAACACTCACACTTCTCTAACCCTAACTCTAGAACACTTGACTTCAATGGATAAAATTAGAATAGTGAGATGGTTAACTAGTAAACCTCTATCCCAACCCATTAAATAGACAAAACAACTAGCCCTATCTAACTCTAACGAATACTATCCACTTAGCACAAATAGGAAAAACCCGTTAACCCCTCACAACACGAATTTTACTCACACACTGCGCTCATGCACGCTTTTCAAAATACATAAATCCGAATCCGCTTAGTCCTTAGCCTTTGATCCAACTTGATCTTCTTAGCTTCTCCTTGACCTAAACCGCTCTTTTAAGTGCAGCTCTAGCACTGAGGTTTTGATCCAAAATAGTTTTCGGTATTTTGGTCAACTTACCAAAATATACTTTCTTGACCTGGTCTTTATCTTTCCTTACAAGTAATTGTTATGCGTGTCATATGTAGGTGCACCACTCGCTTGTCACACATCAGCAAGTCTTTCCTGTTCTGATTTCATCGAATCATGCCTCACTTGGATCGACCAAGCCACATGGTGCAACTCATCACTTGAACTTCCCTTCAATATTTCCCTTCAATATCTCACCTGACATCATTGATCGTTCTAGACCTCGGCTCCTCTATGAGTGTAGTCCCAATTCTCGCTATTGATCATGATTGACTCTAAGCATCCAAACACATCCAAAGACCAAGAAATCATTTTTGGGCATAAATGCTTCACAACTTGACGTACGTTAGTCAAAACATGCTTCATGCAAGACATATGCACTAACCTAGGTCAAACCAAAACACACCATTACTCAATTTTCCAAAAACACAATTTTCGGCCGAAGCAAAGATTACTCTATTGGTCAGACCGCTAGCTTCGGCCGGTCAGACAGGTAAGTCTGACAACCACTCTAAAAAACCGTAAATTTGCAAAATTCAAATTCCAGCTCCTCTAGAATGGCAATGGTTCATCATAACAAAACCTGTACCTTCTCACATATTCCTTCAATCCTCCTCTTGATGAACACATTGACAATTTTTCAAAATACAAATGGAGTTGATTTTAGATTAAAAAAAGAAAATTTTGCAAATAGAAGCTCAAAATGGTCACACAAGGATTGTAAAGACTGAAAATAACCATATGAGCTAGAAATGAAGTGAAGCTATTGAAAATGGCGAGTTTTCTGCAAAAGCTTTAAATCTACCAAATAAATCGAGAAATATCACTCTAGGTCCATATGAAAGAATAATTATTTTATTTAACCTTAGTCACGGTGAGAAGAGATTCAAAGATCAAGAGAATCACAGTGAAACATTAAAGCTCTAACATAGAAAGAATTTACACAAAAACTTCAAAACATTCTCTAGATATATATTTTTACCAATATTTCTTTCTCTTTAACAAAGGAGTCATCAAGATGCATGAAAGAAGATAGAGCATGAATGAAATAAAGTGTTTATATTTTATTCATTTTTAATATAAAGAGCCATAAAAGTTATCCAAAATGACTCTACAAGTATTACACTAAGCCAAAGTACGAGAAATAGCTAACTAGATCATGGCAAACTATATATAGCAAGACAAGGCCAATTTAAGCGATAATATGAAATTAAATGAATTTTTAGCATGTCAAGTTGCTCAAGATCATAGTTTAGCCAAAAGTACCCAAAAATGAGTTAAATCATGTCAATAAACTAAATGGAATCAAGAAGTTACAATTGAGTCTATTTAGAGTGCTACAAGTTCAATATTGAATCATTTTGTTTAAGCACATGGAATTTAAGCATAATTAGCGTATTTAACAATTTTTAAAGTAATTTTTGGTCTTATCTTAGTAAAGACTAGGAACCATCCACAATTGCTTCATAAGTTTTAACCATTTTTTATATTTTTGTTTCCTTAGCCATGTGATAAATCTCAAGTCTTACTATGACCATCCCAAACAAGAAGGTTAAAAGAGTGGTCTTGGTTATCCAAAACACTATACCCAACCCAAGTCACAAAAGCCTAGGAGAAGTAAACTCATGTTGCAACAAAGAAAGCTCAATTTAGATTCAGAATTCAATTCAGTCTATTTGACATAGCATGAATTATAAAATGATCAATAGAACAAAACTAGTCACAAGATCCAACAAGACATGACTTTAGTTTAAATTTCTCACATTTAAGGAAGCTAGCATGGCAAAGCTAACCTATATTAGAAAGACAATATAATTCTAACAAGCTAGCACAAGTCATGATAAGATGTAAAGTAAGATATCATGTCACACAAGGATAATAGTCAAATCTCTATATAATTATTTTATAATACAAGTTGCTAAAATTAAATATGCAATATAATACAATGGATACAAAACAAGTTAAACTCCCCCTCAAAACAGGTCAAAAGGACTAATAACCCCCAATTCTCCCTGCAAAGAAGCAAAACGAGAAGAATTAAGAGCCTTAATAAGAATATCTGCAACTTACTGCTCTGACTCTACAAAGTGAAGCACAACATCATCTTTCTCTACACGGTCTCTAAGGAAATAGCATCTAATGTTAATGTGATTGGTCATAGAGTGTTGCACTGAATTTTTGGTAATATCTATGACACACGCCGCCCCGCACACATAGCCAGCCCACACGTGCACCCCTACAATCGGCCGCGCACAACCCGCAGCCATGCTGGCCCACTCGCGCACCGGCCCATTTATGCATGCACACACACACACCCACCCACTGACCCACACACATAGCCCACACAACTTGCCATGCCAACCTAGCTCCCCATTCCTTTATGCTATTATTCTACTCAAATGCTAAGGTCATTGTGATGTGTGGTGCTTGCTGTGGTGAGATGAGGGGGAGGGAAAGGGACAAGGGTGTGGATGGCCTACTTGACTTTGGTCAGGTTGGAAAGAGGTAAGTGACGATGGTGGTAGTGGTCCTCCTCCACATGCTCTCCTAGCTAGTTAACAATCTCCTTGTCTGGTCCCAGCTAGTTCATCGCACCCGAGCCGCTGAAGTCACGATGTTCTCCTCTTCTTTCTTCCCCAACTCCTCATGAATGCCTCCTCCTCCCTCTATGACACCTCTCTGGTGGCGTCGACCCTCAACTCTCCCTTTCACTCTCGCTGTCGAGGAGGATGGGATGTGAAAGGGAGTTGAGTGGGGATGGCGAAGTGAAGTGAGCTCTACTTGTCTTCTTTACTCTAGTGGCTTGGTTTGCTCTCTCTCTCGGCTCGATCTTATCCTTGGGCTCCTCTCGTGCCTTTGTGTGATTGGTGAAAAGGGGTTACCCTTATGGACTAAAGGTCCTGGGATGGTTTTGGCACTATGCTTCAGTTCTCCACTATTTAAGGTAAGGTCAATGAAATTTAAAGTTGGTGTTGGCTTGGTTTTCGCTAGATGATGAAGCCCACAAAAGCGAGAGGTGCTAGCCGGCCCCGGACGGTTCTGTTATCTCGATGAGCACTAGGTTTTGGTATTTTAAATTGGATGGATTCTGATGGCAATTTTCTTCTTCCTCTTTTATTCTCTCTTGAATTATTGAAACCTTGGATTTTTTGTCTAACTAGTACATGTTTTTGGCATTGACCCACCCACAACACCTACGATTTACTTAGATGGTTGGAAATATAACTACAGGTGTATGCATGCAAACAAGAATGTAATATGATGAATGTTGTAATCCTATATTTTAATTTCTATGATTTTGTGGTTGGTGTAATTAATTTGGATTTGGTTTTATCACTTTGTGCTCTGTGTGTATTTGGATTTTGTAATATTTTTCCTCCAATTGTACAGTGGTGTAATTGAATGTATTGTAATTATGCTGTTTGTTTCTTAACTATTTCCCAATTAAATGTATTGTACTATTGAATTTAGTTAAGAGTGAGGGGTCATTTCAGCCTCCCTCCCTTAGAAAGATTTTATCCCCAAAATTGAGATCTCACTTGAATAGATTGGGGTAGGCTTCATGTAAGTCTTCTTCCTTTTACCTCATAGCTTTGTGGACCAAATGATTCTTCTGCAACACTTTGCAGAAACACATAGTCCAATTCCTAAACTTTTGGTCCTCAGTCTCTAGGATCCTCACAGGATACTCTTTGTAAGTTAGGTCATCTTGTAAAGGTATGTCTAAGTTGGTCAGTTGTTGTGATGATTCCCAGAGATATTTTCTGAGTTGAGAGATATGGAACACATTATGGATTTTAGACAACTGACTAGGTAATTCCAATTGGTAGGCTGGGGTGCCTTTATGTTCTAGGATCCAAAATGGTCTAACATAACAAGGACTTACCTTTCCTCTTATTCCAAATCGGCAAACTCCACACATCGGTGACACTTTTAAATACACATAGTCTCCAACTTCAAACTTGAGATCTCTCATACGTTGATCAATGTAGCTCTTTTGTCTACTTTGGGCAATCCTAAGCTGTTCTCAAATTATCTAGATCTTTTCATCATTCTCCCACACCAGACTAGGACTTAATGGTGGTCTCTCCTCAACTTCATACTAACAATGGGTGGTCGGCACTTTCTACCATATAGGGCTTCGTATGGAGCCATTTGGATACTGACTTGATAGCTATTATTATAGGAAAATTCTGCTAAGGATAAATGTTTATCCCACATTTCCCTGATGTTTAGCACGCATGCCTTTAACATATCTTCTAGGATTTGATACACCCATTCGATATGGCTGTCAGTTTGTGGGTGATAAGTCATATTAAAGTTTAGTTTGGTCCCTATAGCAGTTTGTAAACTCTTTCAAAAGTCTAAGGTGAATAATGAACCCCTATCTGAGGTTATAAACTTTGGTACTCCATAAAGGGCAACTATTCTCTCAAGATATAGTTTAGCCAGTTTATCAAAAGAGTATTTCGAATTGGTAGCGATGAAGTGGGCTGATCTGTGAGTCGGTCCACCACAACCAAAATAGGATCTTTCTTTTTGAGTGTCACAGGTAGACCCGTGATAAAGTCCATGCATATGTCTTCTCATTTCCATTCAGGAGTTTCTAGTGGTTCTTGTAATTTTGCTGGGCATTGATGTTCAACTTTTACTCTCCGATAGGTGTCACACTGACTTACGTATTCTGTTATTTCTCTCTTCATGTTAACCCACTAGAAGTTTCATCTTGAATCTCTATACATTGTTGTGCTACCAGGGTAGATTGTGTATTAGGTATCATGAGCTTCGCGTAGAATGGTTTGTTTAATCTATGGGTCATGTGGCATGCAAATCCACCCCTAATTCCACAAGGCTCCATGATTATCTAGATTAAATTCACATGATTAACCCAATTTGATTTATTGAATTTCTTTCTTGGTGAAAACATCTAAGGTTCGTCTCTCCTTGATTTGATCTAGCAGGGTAGGGTGGGAGATCATGGCTACAATGGTGGCTTTTGAAGTAATGATTTTTCACCTCTAACTTCATCTTAGCTAGTTCTTGTAGCAGGCTTGAGGCATGGTTTTCAAGAGAGACGTGGTTACAATGGGGCTTTCAATTTAAGGCATCAGCGACCACATAAGATTTTCTAGGATAATAATTTATAGATAGATTATAATCTTTTATAAGCTCTATCCATCTTCGTTACCTCATATTTAGCTCTTTCTGGGTGAAGATATACTTAAGACTTTTATGATTGCTGAACATGGCGCAATTTGATCTATAGAGATAGCATCACCAAATTTTCAAGGCAAACACTATTACTCCCAATTCTAGATCATAAGTGGGATAATTTACTTCATGAGGCCTTAATTGTCTGGTTGCATAAGCTATTACTCTCTCATTTTGCATTAACACACACCCTAGCCTAAACTTCGAGGCATCACAGTATACCACATATTCAATGTTGTCCTCAGGTAGGGCTAGTTTTGGTGCACTGGTATGTTGTTTTAATTCTTGGAAACTCCGCTCACATGCTTCTATCCAATTATATTTCTCATCCTTTATTACTAGTCTGGTGAGTGGAGAGACTATTTGAGAGAATCCTTTTATGAATATGCAGTAGTATCCCGCAAATCCTAGGAAGCTTCTAATTCCCATTGTGTTGGTTGGATGTTTCCATGATGTGACAGCTTCAATCTTGGTGGGAATCTCTATCCCTCTTCCAGACATAATATGTCCTAGGAAAGCCACTTGATCTAGCTAGAATCACATTTATTAAGCTTTGCGTATAGCTGGTTTTCTCTAAGGATTTCCAATGCTATTGTGAGATGTTGAAGATGTTCTTCCTTGCTTCCTTAGTAGATTAGAATGTCGTCAATAAAGACAATGATGAACTTGTCCAAATACTTCGTGAAGAGCTTATTCATAAGGTTCATGAATACTGTCGATGCATTGGTCAACCCAAATGGGACTATGGTGTATTCATGATGTCCATACCGAGAGACGAAGGTGGTTTTCTCGATGTCTACTGGATTGACTTTTGTTTAATGATACCTTGAGCATAGGTAGATTTTTTAGAATACATAGGACCCTTTAAGTTTGTCAAACAAGTCATCTATTCTGGGTAGTGGATACTTATTCTTTATGGTGACATTATTGGGTTCCTAGTAGTCTGTGCATAGCCTTAGCCCTTCATCCTTTTTTTGTATGAATAGAACTATGGCTCCCCATGGTGATGTACTTTCCCTAATAAATCCTTTCTCTTCTAATCCATCTAGATGCTTATTTAATTCAACTAATTCCTATGCGTTCATCCTGTAAGATCATTTGGAGATAGGTGCAGTGCCCAAGATTGAATCAATGGCAAATTGTACTTCTCGATCTAGAGACATACTAGGTAGCTCTTCAGAAACACATCATGAAATTCTTGTACTACTAGTATGTCTCTCACTTCCTTCCCTTGTATGCTAGCCAAACTAGGATTGAACAATTTTGGTCTTGTTCTGATCCCTAGGTATTGCAGCCTATAACCATTTGGTTTCTCGGTGGACACTCTCTTTAACTTGGTCTTATCCTTGGCCTCCTCTCATGCCTCTATGCATGGGCGAAAAGGGGATACCCTTATGGACCAAAGGTACCTGGGGTGGTTTTGACACTCTGGTTCGGTTCTCGGCTGTTTAAGGTAAGGTCGGTGAAATTTAAAGTGGGTGTTGGCTTGGTTTTCGCTGGATGATGAAGCCCACAAAAGCGAGAGGTGCTGGTTAGCCCTGGATGGTTCTATTATCTTGATGAGCACTAGGTTTCGGTATTTTAAATCGAACGGGTTCTGGTGGCAATTTTCTTCTTTCCCTTTTATCGTCTCTTGGATTGTTAAAAGCTAAGTTTTTGGTCTATCTAACCAGTGCGAGTTTTCGACGTTGATCCATCCACGACACCTATGATTTACTTAGATAATTGGAAATGTAACTACATATATATGCATGCAATCGAGAATGTAATATGATGAATGTTGTAATCATGTATTTTAATTTCTACGATTTTGCAACTGATGAAATTAATTCGGATTTGGTTTTATTACTTTATGTTTTGTGTGCATTTGGATGTTGTTATATTTTTTCCGTTTGTGCATTGATTTGATTAAATATGTTGTAATTACACCGTTTGTTTTTAAGTATTTCTCAATTAAATTTATTGTACTGTTGAATTTAGTTAAGTGCGGCATGATTCCTTCTCTTGTTTCTTTCTTGAAGCGTTGCTACGACGTAGCGGTGTGAATGTACCGAGCTACTGCTGATGTGTTTCTTTCAGCACGTCGCGTCGTGCCTCGAAAAGCCAGTGCCGCTGTTAAGGTACAGTATATGAAAAGCATGTGACGATCGAGAGGATATGCAATAAATCCGAGAGTTCTTCATTTTTCCACACAAATGGTGCTCAGTTTTTTCTAACCGATTGAATAATCTGAAGTCGCCGTTGGTAGGAAGAGCAGCCTTACCGGCCAGGCTGTCAGGGTAGTTTTCTGCAGAATACTTGAACAGTACTGAAAGCTATTTTGGTAACAGAGACGTGTTCTTCGCATTTTTTATGGCAACTTATTTGTCACAGATACTGTCATTAGATGTGACATGGGCTGTTTGGATTGGCCGCGAGGTCAAGTTCTTTTAAATAATCTATTTTTTTATGTCAAATTATAATAATACATTTGTATTTTTTATTTTACACTAATGATCTTCTATTGCTTTACCGTTGAGTGATTTGGGCTAGTTGTCCAACCGTTGAACGACTAGCTCCTAATCACTTAACCCATATATACTATACTGCTCAAATATTTTAGGAAAAGGCAGGCAAATGCGTCAAGCGTCCAAGCCACCCATCGGTTTGAGTGACTAGTACTAGTCACTTAACCGTTGAGCGACTTGGACACTTGTCGTCTAACTGTTGGACGACTAGGCTAAGTCGCTCAACGGTTGAGCGATAGAGGGTAATTAGTATAAAATAAAAAATACAGATATATTACTGTAATTTAGAATACAAAATAAATTATTTTTTAAAAAAATCGTGAGGTCTCCGTAGACCCACACAAGTCCATCGCGTTTGTGCTCTAGTACCACCAGAACTAGATCCCTGTTTATCTTCAGATTTCAGCCATCCGTGTTCACGGTGGTGCACATTTAAGTTTAAAAGCTTAGATTTATGGTTTTTTTATTGTAGTGGTTAAAAATATACTATAGCTATTGATAGATTTTTCAGCGTAATTAAATTTAAAAAGATAAAAAGTATTATATTATCACAGACAATGCAAACATATAAGAAAAAAGCTTCAAAAAAGATAAGATTAAAAAGCTAGAAGGCAGCAGACAGAAGCGAGTCCTAGATATTTTTGGCCCTATGCAGCACAACAATACCAGAAGTAGCCCCTGGGTGCATGCAATGCCATTTCTGGCCCTCTCCCAGAGTGCGGGACTCCGGCCGACCGACGCGTACGCAGTCCTGCACCCTAGTACCGTAGCACCCGAATCATACGGTCTGGGAGCGCATGATTTCGGCAAAACATCTAAGGTTAAAAAGGCTGACATGGTCAAATACGGCAATGATCGAGCAAGACAGTGGTCGAACAGGTAGTGGTCGAACATGGGTGTGGTCGAAAGCGGCGGTAGTCGAAAGCGATTGCGGTCGAAAGCGGCGGTGGTCGAAAGTAGTTGCGATCAAAAGTGGAGGTGGTCGAACATGGGTGCGGTCAAAACTGACGGTGGTCGAAAATAGTAGTGATCGAAAGCCGAGGTAGTCGAGAGAGGCAATGGTCGAAGGCGAGGCAGTGGTTGAAGGCGACTGTGGTCGAACAGCCGTGGTCGAAGCGGCTGTGGTCGATACGGGAGTATCATGCGCTCTCGGACTACATGACTCGGGTGTTGCGATGTTGGGGCATAGGACTGCGTACGTGTCGTTTGGCCGCAATCCCACACTCAAGGAGAGGTTTAGAAATAGAGTTGTATACGTCTAAGGGCATCTCCAATGGTCTGAGTCAGCTAGCTATATGCATGTACACATCAGCATATATCCTATGTGGAGGAAAGAGAGTATGCAAAAAAAACTGAGCCAGCTCTTCCTTAGGGCATCTCCAATGATTATAGCTAGCAACTAACTATAAGACTTCCACATCATCTATATAGTACACACTAAAGCTAGCATTCTAAAGAACTATCTATAAGGATAGCTATTTGATGCTTACATGCACACACAGAATTTATAGAGGCTGCCTCGTTTGGCGTTATAGACTATTGCTTAAGAAAGAGCTGGCTCGATTTTTTTTGCATACTCTCTTTCCTCCACATAGGATATATGCTGATGTGTACATGCATATAGCTAGCTGACTCAGACCATTGGAGATGCCCTTAGGGCGTCCGCAATGGTAATAGCTAGTAGTAGCTATATAGTCAGCTGACGTGGAGGTGAGAGACAAAAGCAAAGACTATTTTATACTGTTGGACTCACATGCTCCTCTCTCATGTTCTTGGACTACGTGAAATAGATCAGCTATTTGCTCGTCGCTAGTGACTACTCTCTCTCCTACTTTTTCCTTGCCACATCAGATCTAGCTAACTAAATAGCCAGCTGTTGGAGACGCCCTTAAGAGCAAGTACAATAGTATAGCCAACTAGTGGCTATAATACTTGTCCATTTCATCTATAGCCTTCAAAAAAATAGTTCATACAATAAGATAGCTATTACAATAACTATTTGGCCCCACGTGTAAGAGAGTGAAATGCATATTTTTACGTGCTATAGCTAGCTGTAATTTAGTAGCCAGCTTCCTTCTCTCTCTTCCTTTCTCTCTCTGCCACATAAGATTTGGTTGATATTATATTTGCTATAGCCTGCTGACTAAGTCTTATTGTACCTGCTCTAAGCACTAGTCTATAACACCAAACGAGGCAGACTCTATAAATTCTGTGTGTGCATATAAGCATCAAATATCTATCCTTATATATAGTTCTTTAGAATGCTAGCTTTAGTGTGTACTATATAAATGATGTGGAAGTTTTATAGTTAGTTGCTAGTTAGAACCATTGGAGATGCCCTAAGAGCTACTTTTAGTATTATTGTGCTGCACAGAGCTAGGGCTGGATAACGAGCTGGCTCGGCTCGGCTCGGCTCGGTCTGGCTCGGTAGATAACGAGCTGGCTCGAGCTGGCTCGTTATAACTAACGAGCTAAAAAGCCAGCTCGGCTCGGCTCGACAAAAAGCTCGAGTTAGCTCGTTTGGCTCGTGAGCCAGGGCAAAAAAATATCTCCATCATATATTCATCCATGGAAGTTTGGCTCGTTAGGCTCGTTTGGCTCGTTAGGCTCGTTTGGCTCGTTTGGGTACAATAGAGTACAAATTAATACATGCATGGCTCGTTTGGGTACAATAGAGTACAAATTTACACATTAACACATGCAATAGAGTACAAATTAGGTCCATGGAAGCAGCATATGCATATCTAAATTCCTGGAAGCATGGCTCGTTTGGCTCGTGAGCGGCTCGCGAGCTGGCTCGAGTTGGCTCGTTATAGCTAACGAGCTAAAATCTTGGCTCGGCTCGACTCGTTATCCTAACGAGCCGAGCCGAGCCGAGCCGAGCCAGCCACGAGCCGAGCGAGCTAACGAGCTTCGAGTTTTTCGTCCAGCCCTACACAGAGCCAAAAACATCCCAAGTTTCGACAGAAGCAGAGCCATAAGTCTACGATGCATGCTTTTTAGTCTAACGAATTCGTAGTTTCTCTATGTTATGACTTGATCACCAAGAGGGGCAAGATGGTGACCTTGACGTCCGGTTAATATCTCGGATCGCAGATTACGTTAACGTCATGTCAAAACGGACCTGTCGTGGAGCGGTGGAGGCAATGGAGAAGCTCGGCAAGACCCGTTTCCGAAGCGTCCGTTTATCTACGTACGACGTGACATGACGACGCGGAGGTCTTACCAAGCGGCTTAATTAATCGTGCGAATGCTCCTTTCCTGTCGATCGAACCCGTTAGTTTTTCTCCGTCTCTGAAATCGACTTCGGACTGGAGTCTCCGGCCGTATAGCCGTGTGTATGTGTGCTAATCAAATCATGCGTTCAGATCATCAGCGGGCGCGCGTACGTCGTCGGTTCCACGTCCCATCATTGGAACAGCGAACCAAGGGTCCGCGCGCGCGCGGATGCATGAAAGGATGGTTTGATATATCGATTAGTTTGTTCATTCTCTTCGGACGATCGATCAGACCGGCCGCGGCGACAGGCAGGCAGGCAGGGTGCTGGCCTGGTTGCTTTCTTTTTGGTTAAGAAAGACGAGAGCTGCTACAGGGGGAAAGTACCACGGCTTGGTTTTGCAACTCGATCAGCAGTGACACGAGATCAATGATAGCTACGTGCAGACATTAATGAAGTATGAGACCAATGATAGTTACGTGCAGACATTAATGAAGTGTGTGCACAGTAGATATATGGTCGCGCTCAAGAAATATTGGGACTGCTACAGAGCTGCAAATACAAAGCCTTGTTCAAAAAAAAAACTCAGATAACAGAGGGGTAAATTAAGGCCAACGTTTCTCGATGGACTATATATAAACAGTAATACATCCACATGCGTAAAAAAGTACAACTTTCACAAGCTCGCCTGCCGGATCCTGGCACAGTACGTTAACGAGAGCAGGACAAGTCGATCCATCGACCCCAACCCAAAAGCAGATCGATCTGATTGGGGATGCGCAGACATGCTGGCACGGCAAGTCACGTGTGTACACGCACCGCTAGAGCGAGCTACCTTAGCTTAGCTCCAACATGCATGCGGCCTCATCACCATCGCCATGCACAGTACCACACGACCGCGCGTACGAATGGACCATCGTTCGGTGGGCATGCAAGCAGCGTCGTCGCGTCGTTTGCCCCCACGGCTGGCACGCTGCGGCACTATTGGCTATTGATGATTATTCCCTTGCGCCCGCCTGCGTGCCAGGACCGTACGTCCCGCCGGCGCGCGCGCGTACATACGTGCATGACGCAAATACAATCCGCCACCGCTCACAGGCACGTACGCACACGCACTTAGAGCAACTCCAGCAGTAGCCCTTAAAACAGAACCTCTACTTTTTATTTGAGGGCTCCTCCTACTTTTGAGAGCTCTGTTTTTTGGGCTACACTCCAGCAGGAGCCCTCAAAACAGGACCCTCAAATTCATTCTTAGAGGGGATGACACATAGGACTCACCCTCATCCTCATCCTACTTTTGAGGGCCGAGGGGCAAAAAACTCACTCCAGCAGGGCCCCTACTTGAGCCCTCAAAAGTAGAGGCTCCCTCCAGACCCCCAGGAATGAGGACTCGAAAGGGAGATTTGAGGGCCCCCTACTTTTGAGGGCTCAAGTAGGGGCCCTGCTGGAGTGAGTTTTTTGTCCCTCGGCCCTCAAAAGTAGGATGAGGGCTCAAATAAGGGCCCTGATGGAATTGCTCTTACGGTCCCGTGCTGCCTACGACCACTAGCTGTAAGCCCTGAATATTTCGCGCGCGCGGTTCGATCCGTGCTCGGAGCCAAGCGACGGCGGGTGTTCGGAGCCGCACCTGATGGGTCGCTGAATAGTGCATGCAGGCTGGGGTACTAGTACTAACTATTAGGTGGCTAGTGCTAGTAGTGTGCTACTGAGCTCTTGTGAGCATCCGGCCACCACCATGCGCCGGCCCTGATTGTCCCGTCCGGTTGGAGGGCGATCTGAGCGCGTACTTGGGCCACTGTGCCGTGGGGAGCCCGCCGGCCGGCCGGCCGGCAAGAGGTTCAGATTTAGCTGGCGTTGCGTGTCCGGCACTGTGGGAGGAATCAGCCGGGCCGAGGATCGGGGCTTGTGCATGTATAAGCGGACCGTTGGATCGGAAGTCTGTGGTCTGGATTGATATGCTCGCCTGCCGTGGAAGAGTTCACGCGCTCTAGATCAAGACAGTGCTCAAGATTTTCTTTGCTGATCCTGATGATTACATTTCAGACGGCATGCATGCGAGGCAATAATTAACCCGCTCGATCGGCTCTCGATCTGGAGCCAGGTGATCACGTGAGAGCGAGGGGAGATATCAAGAACTCAAGATAAGATGCGCACCTAGTACAGAGGCCTTGCAGATTAACATTGTCGGTAAATTACTATGGATCTTACGAAGTAAAGGTAAAAAGCACGGCACTCGATAAATTACTATTAATTTTATGAAGTAAAAATACGGCTCTCGAGATCACACAGGAAGAGACAAGGTGTTTTAAACATGTTCTACTACTACAAAAGAGATTAAAATAGACGCTTACATCATAGACGGTTCCTAAAAACCGTCTGTGCTGTAAGTATCACAGACGATTCATACGAATAACCGTCTGTGGTATTTTCACAGACGAGTTTTAATACAAATCGTCTGTGATAATGGCAGACATTATAGACGGTTCTTAATACAAACCGTCTGTAAAATATCACAGACGGTTCTAAATAAGATCCGTCTGTGATAATGGTAGGCATCACAGACGGTTCTACTACTATAAAAGAGATTAAAATAGACGCTTAAGTATCACAGACGGTTCATACGAATAACCGTCTGTGGTATTTTCACAGACGGGTTTTAATACAAATCGTCTGTGATAATGGCAGACATTACAGACGGTTCTTAATACAAACCGTCTGTAAAATATCACAGACGGTTCTAAATAAGAACCGTCTGTGATACTTCACAGACAATTTGTATTAAAAACCGTCTGTGATATGTTCCCGCCTTTCAATCCCTTAAAATTTCATAAATTCCTATCTGAGTCCAAGTAGAATTCAATTTTGAGACACTTTCAGTAAAACGGGCATAACTTTTGCATACGGTGTCCGTTTTCGACGTTCTTGTACTCGTTGGAAAGCTAACGACAAGCCTGATCCCAAAAAAAACTAACTGGCTTATGCTAGTCGCCCTCTAAGACCCTCAAAATCGTCCATCTTTAGCCCCAAATTTGCGTTGCAAGTTTTTTGTTTCTGTTTTTGCCAAAATTTTCAATCTTCCCTTTGGAATTTGGGTTTTGCCTCAACTGCAAAGTTGTAGATGTCATCGAAACCTTTTAAACGAGTATTATAATCTATATAAAACTTTGTTATTTTATCTTTTCAGACTAACTATTTATATTATACCGATATATTGTCTTTGTGATATCATAGACGGTTTTGTTATGAACCGTCTGTGATGTCTCTATCATAGACGGTTTGTAATCCGAACCGTCTGTGATGTCCCACTACGTCACCGATCCACAGCATATCCCTCAGGATTCCGATCTCGCCCGTCCATTCTCTCCGCATTGAATGGCAGGCACCGTTCTCCTCACCACCTCTCGCCCCTTATTAACCCCCTCTCCCTACTCGAAGAACTAATACCACTAGTACTACTCTAACTTATTTGTGCGCGGCAAGGGTATAAAGGGTTCGGCAAGAGCAACTGAAATTTCACTTGAAACAAGATGGAAAGGAAGAAGGCAATGGCAAGATGGAAAGGAAGAAGGTCACCATAGAAGCTATTGAATTTGTCATAGAAGCTAAAATGGTGTCCACTGCCTTTTTATTTCTGCTACTTGAAAATTTTTCCGCACCACTTGTTTTAGATTATAGTTTAATGTAGTGTAAGCATTTTTCTGAATTTGTAGCCGTGAAGTTTATCTTTGTAAAATTGTAAGTGTCCTCTTATGTATGCAGTGCTATGGGTAACCTACTCAATATCTTGTGATGTTGTAATGGTGGATTCTAATCTTAATAAAAATAGAATGTGTTGATGTATTTGCTTGTTTTCAAATGATATAGTTAACATTTCCTGAGGCTAACTGAAAAATAGAAAAATTTAAGTATAGAATGAACTATCATAGACGGTTTTGTAATATAAACCATCTGTAAAGAATTATCACAGATGGCGTGAACCAAAAACCGTCTGTGATAATTCTTCACAGACGGTTCTATATACCAACCGTTTGTGATACTCACACATCACAGACGATTGGTAGCTAGAACTGTCTGTGATGTGTGAGTATTATAAACGGTTGGTAGCTAGAACCGTCTGTGATAGTGTTTTCACAGACGGTTCTAGTTATAAACCGTCTGTGATGTAGTTATCACATACATCTCACAAACCGTCCGTGATAACTTCTGATTATCACTGACACATAAATTCAAACGGTTCAAAAAAACATCTATGATGACAGTTTTAAACCGTCTGTGATGACCCAGAGTGTGGGCATTGGAATAAACATCGCCCGCCATCAAAATGGCCATCGAGGACCTACACGATCGTGTCCTCCCTGTGTTTGCATTTCGGCCATACCGGTTGAGCCCCCCTATTTGGCCTCAAGCGATAGTTACGGCTGAAGTCCTCCCTCCTTTCCAGGGGAAGGTCTTCCTTTGGTGACCCTGCTCCGATTGGCCCCTCAGTCTCTGCCATGCTATGTCACTGTATGACGCAGAAGGTTCTTCTTCCTATAAGAAGCGAAACAAAGTTTACATGAGCGATGAGCGATTGCGAGAGCTCTATATTTGAAGCGAGCGAAAAGATAATCCAGTGTGTTTCCACAGGAAATTACGGACGCGTTGTCGATGTGCACCACCATGGGCGACAGCAGATACCACATTAAAAGTGACATATGTGCGCACGACGAAGCGGGTGAGACGGGGCAATATTGCTACACTAACATTTGTGTCGATGAGAGAGCCGGCGAGGGGGGCGTTATGTCAAGCCAACACATGTCCGAATGACATTAGTAATAAGAGAGCACGCGAGAGGGGCACATACAGAGAGCATGACAATTGTGTAAACCAAATAGCACATGGCACTTCAAAACATGCGTGAGGATCGTCAAATTCATGATTAAGTTAATCCGAATAAACATGAAAAATTTGAAGTAGATAAAATTCTCAAAAAATTATGCAATAACCATTACTGTATTGGTAGGCTTCACATAAAATTTTGTAATTTTTGGAGCTTGTTTGCTATGTGTAAAAACTCATAAAATTATCAAAATTGTACGATTTTTTGAGCAATATTTATAATGGATAAAATTACCCAAAAATTACATTGTGAGGATCGTTGTGTCAGGAGACTGTATATAAATTTTTGTAATTTTTAAAACTCATTTGATATATTTTAAAATTCAAGTAAATACTAAATGAAAAACATAGGGCAGGTAATTAGGCCGGTTAATTAGCCGGCCTAATTACCTGCCGCCTCCTCCTTGGGCGGCAGGCAGGCCTACCATCTAGCCCCCGGGCGGTAGGTTGCCTGCCGTCCAGTGAGGGGCGGCCCCCGTGGACGGTAAAAACGATATTTTTTGTTAATACGTCTTATATACTGTTATTTTTTATAAATACGATGTGAAACAGTGCCTCATAACAGGCTTTGATTCTCCACTTGCGAGGGGGTAGATATTTGTACACGCGCAATCATAAATAGGACCGATCGTGCTAGCATCGCAGCATGCATGCACTGTCGATACAACATGAAGAGGAGAGGACGTCCTTGTCGCCTGAGTTGCTCCTGTACCTCCCTCCGGTACCGGCCAACGTACGTACAGAGGGTGCACAGGCAGCTAATCCAACGTCTCGCTCTGTTGCCTTGTGAGCACTTGCAGTTACAGGCCAGTCAGCTCCATAATTTTGCCGCTCAGTAGTTCAGTACAGCTTTAATTCACATATGCTTATGGTAGCATATGCACTTGTGCTGCTCTAGGTTTCGTTTGACTTAAAATCTTGCAGTTAAATGCGCTGATGTTATGCAAAGTTGCAGAATCTAAGGAAATGATCATAACGCAAAATGTAAAAAAAGAGGGTCGAGTGAGAACTGAGAAGCATCCTCTCTTTCCCTCCCGTGACTGGGTGGTCCTTCCATCTCTCTCTCTCTCTCGCCCCCGAATCTATTTCTCTTTCCTCTCTCTTTCTGCCTCTCCGAATCCATTCCTCTTTCCAGCGCCCATGCATGCATGACGAGCATACCGAGAGACAGAGAGAGGCTGCGCTGCACTGCATACGGCTGCAGTGCAGCAGTGTCATGACTTGTGTCGACAAGTCATGTGTAAGCCACAAAAGGGGAAGGAAGGAAGAGTAGAGGAGTCCGTATATCCAAAAGCTGCTTCTGCTTCTTCTCTTGCGTGGTAGCTTTGCATTGTGCCATCATGCATGATTCATGTGCATGGTGCTTAGTCCGAAACCAAGCGCGGCTTAAAAGCATAAGCCTGGCGTTTTATTGCTGCAGCGCGCCATGCCGGGACAGACCGCCGCAGGCAGCAGATCCATCGAGGGCTTACTTGCTTGTCCATACCCTCTTGGAGCCATTCTTTTGCGCGTATACATGTACATCTTACATGCATGTAGCAAACAAACACTCGACCAAACAGATCACATATGTATACGGGACACGTAGACGCGTGTGGGCACACATGCGGCAGAGACGATGCGTGACTTTGTAGGGCTTTCTGAACCCATGTCGCTAAAGAGATGGTGTTTCAGTTTATGCGTCAAGCATACGAGGAGCTGGCTTTTCTGTACCAAGATCTGCCGAAGAAAAAACAAGTTTATATTGCACTTGCAATATTTGCACCTTTATGCACATGAAAATTAATAGAGCTGTCAGCTGTGCTTCTACACACAAGCTAAATTGCACAAATTCTTTTCATAGTGGATTATGTAATGGATGGTTGCAAATCAAACGCTCAATGTGCATGCTTTAAAATTCGCTCTATTGTGTTTTTTTCTTTTTCTTTTTTTTTTTGAAGAAGAAGAACTCTATTGAGTTTTGACTTCTGAAAATAGCATAGGAGCACCTCTCAAATAGATAAAAATTTCCAATCTTTAGTGTGAGATTATTCACTCTAATGCAATTACATGCAAACAGACTCGGCAAAAGAAAAGGTCTTAGCTTTGCTGAATTTTTTCTTAAGAAAATGTTGAATATTCAGCCGTTGAAAAACTCGCCAATCAGCCATTCCTTTTCCAATTAAGACACACTACTGGCATCCTTGTCATCTAGAAGTTTATTTGGTGCACAATCTATATTGGGATATTCTCATGCAGGATAAATAAAGAACGAAAGAATAGTCATCTACACAGGTGTCCGACCCAAGTCCAAGATATGTGCATTTGTGTGCTGCTTGTGCCATCGGCCGTCCCAATCAAAGCGGTATATTTTCCACTTCCCCTGCCAGCAGGGTAGACGCAGAGCGCTTAGAAATGGCCACAAAAGCCACATATTTGCTAGGGCATTTGGACAAAATGCTAGGCAGCAAAGCATTTCAAGATGTGATCGATGGAGAAAGTAGAATTTTCTCCCCTAGCTAGGGCTGGCTGGTAGCCTCCTACATATATATGACAGCTACATGCATCATGCATAGTTGGCTTTCTTGTTGAAATCGCGTTGTCATCCGAAAACCCCACATTGCTTCATGACCACAAAGAAGAATCGAACCACCGAACTGCACGCAAGAGTGAAATAGGCAAACATTTACGTCGAATTGCTACAATTCTACCGATGCAACTCCAAGACTAGCTAATTAAGAGAGTTTTTACTATCCTTAAGAGGTTAACATGAGGTACCAATAGGTACCGGTTATTCACCATCAAATTACATATAAATTCTAACTTCCAATGATGATAAAAACTCTTATCATGGGAATCGCCCTTTGGTGGGATATATGCTGCTATCATGGGGTACGACTCCACCCAATAGAGTTCAAATTTTAATCTTTAATTCTAGACATATGCTAAGAGACACATTCCAGTGTGTGCACGAGTGCAACGCAGTTTATTTGCGTGTACGTCTACCTCGTAGTCTCAAAGAAAAACTTAGGGAGCAAGCACTGATTAACCGTTACTCAACTAGTCGACAACGATACACTATCTTAAAGAAAGATAGCTTGGTATAGCACAGCAGATTACATACATGCATATGGCAAGAAGGCCTATGGGCGCCGGCGCTAGTTGAATCATCAAGAAGGGGCTAGTGTAGCAATATCGCCCTAGATTAGGACCTGCTTACACCATTTTTGGGCCAACGACCGTCGGAGTGTATCTATATACCTAGGGCATTGGGCCAAGCTGGTATCGGTGCGGGGGCCACGTATGCGATTTCAGGGAGATGATTTGTGTGATGATTATGCTAATCTAGGACGCAGCCTTATTTTTTACGACATTGTTGTGTCCCCGTGTACGTGGGTTTCGCATTGTGTGTGGCTAGTTTGGGCGCCTAGGGTGCACCATGGATGCTTGGCTCTGGTCGAAGCACCACTAAGGAGCCAACGCAGCTATGTCACCCCAAGTCGGGGCTCACCGATAGCATTTTTTGGGCCAGCGACCATCAGGTGTTTGTCTCCATAGGAGCATTAGACCACGTTAGGGGCGGTGCAGGGGTTCACATATGTAATTTTGGCCGTTATGGAGGTGATTCATACTGTGATTCTGTTGATCCGGGCCACTGCCTTATTTTTTTAAGCCAGGAGTGAAATCCACCTCCATAGCCCCGTGTATGCTAAGCAGGCCTATCGCCGGAGTCCTTAGTATGGGCTGATGTGCGCAACACTCAAATTTCGTTGCACAAGACACAGATAAACATTAGTATTTGCTAATTTAAGCTTACCATTACCATTTTTTTGTGAGGATGCCCTCTCCTCATGACATGTGGCAGCATCCCCTTCCTCCCCCGCGTCCCCATCAAACGTTCTCTCATCGTGACATGTGGTTGCATTCCCTTCCTCCCCGTTACGTCCCCTCAAACCGGAAAAAAAATATGTTTTGAAATTTCCCGAGTCAAAATTTTCCTGATTCGAATTTTTTGAGTTGAAATTTAGTATTAATTTTTTTCAAGTTGGAACTTTCTGATTTGAATTTTCCCGATCTGAACATTTTTTTAGTTGAAACATCCTTATTTGAAATTTTTAGAGTTGAATTTTTTGTGTTGGAGAGGAAGGGGAGTGGGGCTGTGGGGGAAGAGAGGAGAGGAGGGAGGTGAGAGGTAAAGGGAGAGGATGACACGTGGTGTTCTAGAATGGTGTCCTTAAGTTTTTTAGTTTGAGGATAACCTCAAAGTATATGTCCTTGTAAACCTCTGTCCTTGAGCTGCCTAGTTTTAAAGGCGGCGATGAGCGAATCTTTGCACAGGAAAAAGGAAGGACCAAAAAACATCTCCCTGTACATTTGGTTTGGTCCACGGATCGTTTTGATTGGGCGTGCCCTGCGACTCGATCAGCAGTTGAACCGCAATGCGGGGCCGGCGCACGTACCACACGCACAGTAACGGAACTAGGTGCTGCCGTTGTTACGAGCGGCCCGGGTACATCTGTGACTGTACATGGGGTCATGATCTGCCGCGCATGACAAGTGCATATATACTGTAAAAATTATCGATAAAAAAGGACTAGGAAGCTAGCAACGGTAGAAAGATTCCTGGGCTGAACCAGGTTCATCTAAGCCGTTCGATTAGCATGCTGCAGGCAATATCTAAGCGGCCTCCGTGTTGCTGTTTGACTATGCATTATATTTTGACTGAGGGGGTATACAGAAGAAAACAAAGTGTACAAACATTTCTTCCTTAAACATGCGTAGAGTCTCGAAGTGAAAACCCACATGATCACGTGCACCATACGAGAGAGCGCGAGATAGGGGAAGATAAACAAGAGACATGCATGTACGATAGCTTTCACCAACGACGTATGATATCCATGCTGCCTAGGCAAGATAAAAATGCCGGGGAACTTACTGTATGTAAGGAAGCTTTTTCGTACAATCACGAGGTACGTCTATAATTTTTTTATTTTGAAATTTTTGTAATATTGTTTAGTTGGGTTACACCATGATTATATATATATATATATATATATAAAAAGCTTGATCGAATACAATACGTTCCCAAAAATGCCGAGACAAAAGAGGAGAGGTTTCACGGGCGCCTCCAGGCCACCCGGGCCTCGCGCACCTTGACCCCACGCACGAATCCATCACAATGGAAAGATTCCCTCGGTATGCATATATTACATGGCCGGCTGCATATTCATGAGGAGCAGAGCTGCTAGGGTTGGCGTGCATCGGTGGATGTAAGTCGCAACTTGTTAGCAAGCTTACACGAGGGTGTGCGCCGGTGTCGGCGGGGGGATGATGACATGATGTGCAATCGGGTACAAAAGTGGCATGCAATTCATGCTGTTGTTCTTTCTATTTTCTCAAAGTAAAGGAGTTGTTAGTTGACTTGTTTGAACGCTCCCCTCACCTTCTCCATCTGATGATTCTGACCACACCGGTACACCACGGCACGGCATGGCTATTTCCCGGTGTCGCTTATGCCAACCTCGCCAAAGCATCGAAGGCACAGGTTGGTACAATTCCAAGACATCCGAACGAGAGCGATCAGACATAGGGGCGTAAAGACATGCGGCGGAAGCAACAAATGGCCCAGCACTGAGCCCATGAACCAAACTTTAGCCAGCAGGGATGGACAGCCAAATCAAATCCATCCACGAGATGTCGTTTCTGTCGTCCGGAGACAATTCCCTCATGTGTGCGGCTAAACAGCAACTCCTGACCCAGGGCGTGGCACAGCTTTTTTTCCTGATTGCACAAATCATAATGCCAGATAGCAGCACGCCGTGCAGCCAGGTACGTACACCGTTTGGCCTCAGCTGCAGTCCTTGGCCAGAATGGCTTCTCTGAATAGGACCGAATTTTTTTTGTAAATAATCTATTTTTCAATTGAAATTACAGAAATATATTCACACAATTTTTTTAACAGGAATATCCTTCAGTTGCCGAACCATTAGGCGACTAAAACCTTGTCGCCCAACGACCGCGCGACACGAAGGCAATCCCTGGGCCGTTGGGCGACATATTTGCAGTTACCCAACAGTCAGGCGACTGGAACCTATTGCCCAACCGTCGGGTGACTGCAGTTCCAGTCGCTCGACTGTTAGATGACTGGAACTCACCAATTTTTGCGCAACTGGGGGCCCGACCATGCAATTGTTATACGTAGGTAACATTTACCAAATTGTCTAATGCGTTGTATTTTTTCGAAAAAAAAATGAGATAATGAAGATTAATCCATTTGTGATTTTCGTAGATTATGAATGGTAGAAAATCTATTAGATTCGCAATAACAGTTTACGATCGTCGTATGTTGTTGTAGTGCACGAAATTTTGTGAAATTTTATTTGAGAACGATTGAAATAGCAACAATTGGTAAGTACGAAGGTAAGTGATATTGTTATACAACCAGAAATTCATACATGGAGTAGAACTTGTTTTTTCATGTTGTTGGATTCTTTGCTACGCAAAAGAATTGAATACAAAAAGACGAGGACAAGCAGTTTTGCAAATTAAAATAGACTTCGTAATAAAGCTGGATGTAACACAGCCCAGAGTTTGGTTACATGCATAAGAAAGAGCATCATGCACAATACAACAAACCAAAGTACTCGTACCATACATATGCTACTTTTTGGAATGAAAATAAATTCAACCTTCAAGAAACTAGTGCAGAACGAACCTACCTACTATGTTGACCAGGACCATTTTCCCTTGCAAGCTCGGCATTGAACGCCTCGGTGGCCTATTTGGCCTTGGCCGCCATTTTTCTCTTTCCCACGCTCCCTCTCGCGAGCCTCGCACTCCCTGCACGTGCCTCGAGATGAGCTTTCGTCTCCCGACGTATACATTCAGTTTGCTTGTCGTTGCGACGCTTCTCCCGAATCTCGCAAGCCCTTTTGACATCTCACTCCTCGAAATTAAGAGCCAACTGGTCATGTAGGTGGATCTCTAGGTCAATCCACTTGCCGTAGCCACATAGCAGTTCCAGGGACTACAGGTAGATGAGAGAAATTGTTAGTGCATACTTTAAAAGAGAATAGTAAAGGAAACACACTGTAACTAGTCCTTACTGGAAGTCGATAGCTACTCGTGTCCCGACAGCGGTAGGGATAGTCAAAGAAGTAGTTTGCGCAACCCCAATAACGCATGCATAAACTGAGCCGTTGTTTAGATTTGAAAAACTTGCATAGGTCCCTGCACCAACAGAGGGGCAGTATCTCTCCCTCAGGCAAGTGTTGCGGCAAATACTCAGTTGAAACATTCAAGATGGAGTTGCTGCTATAGGGGGCATCATTGCGGGGACCTAACCTCCTGACACACTCAGCTTGTTCAGCCCAGGCTGTTACAACCCTTGCTTATTTGTTACGAACTACAGTAGACCTTACTAGTTGATGGGTCTCCTCCTATTGCTTCATCATTTAGTCCCATTGCTTCTTCTGCCTCTTATTCATTTTGACGGGGTGAAGCAAACTCTATTGTAACGTTAAATTTGGTTATGTAGTATTCTCTCCCAGATCTCTTTCACCTCCTTTTATAATGCAAAAGGGTTGGCATGATGTGGTTATTTTCATGCAAGTAACCTACGAGGCAGTGATGCCATGTCCTTCAGAAAAGTTCCTGACGAAAAGCTGCCCTGTCTAGGCTTCTCACTACGCAAAGTTGTACTCTTTGATCTCGTCGCTGCGCAAAGCTACTCCATCTGGTCTTGTCACTGCACAAAACTAATCCATCTGGTCTTTTCACTACATGAAGCTGTACCATTTGGTCTTGTCACTACGCAAACTAGCCCATCTGCTCTTGTCACTGCGCAAAGCTGCCCTATCTAGTCTTGCCACTACGAAAAGCTGCACCCTTTAGTCTTGTCACTTTGCAAAGCTTTCCCGCCTGGTCTTATCATTGTGCAAAGCTGGCTCATCTAGTTACTGCGCAAAACTGCCCCATTTGCTCTTACCACTGTGCAAAGCTGCCCCGTTTGGTCTTGCCACTGCACAATACTGCACTGTTTGGTCTTATCATTGCCCAAAGTTGTCCTATCTGGTCTTGTCATTGCGCAAAGCTGTCCTATCTGGTCTTGTCGCTACGAGAGCCACCGCAATGACGACCCATGCATTTGACTCGGCAGGAAGACATAGTATTCCTTCGCGGCCCTAGGTGGAAGGACTACGTAGAACCTAACCAGCAAGTCCACGTGCCAGCCGGACAGGGCCTCCGACAGGAAGGCAACAACTACTATAGGAAGGCCGAGCAGCAACAAGATATCATGTAAAGTATAAGCCATCTCCCCGAATGAGAAGTGAAAAGTATGCGTCTTCAGCAGTCACTGGTCCACCAAAGCTGTCAGTAGGGAACAGTCGAACAAGTGTCGCGACCACTCCACTCCGTCATCCCCACCCGCAGCTGGTGGTAGACCGTCCTCGTCTGTGGCCTGCACCATCCGGGCGTGAGGTAGTACTCCGACATTATTCAGCCTGCGAAGCAAGAAAAGGTCAGTACACAACCTATGTATGGCGAGAAGACAACACTGTCAGAGTGCAAGGTGTGCGCGTGCAGACCACTCCCAAGACAGTTGCCTCCTTCGCGTTCCTAGGAGGCAGTACACAACACGATACGCGATGCAGCCGATCGACGTGCTCATCCAACAGGCCATAAGGGCAATCCAATCTACGAAGTTCACGAGCCATAGTTGCAAAATGACTTGAAGTTAGGATTTACGTGGAATAAAAAACATTGAATGTAAAGCAGCAGTAAATACAACTTGTAAATAAACAAACAAAACGATACTATGCTATAAGCACAGTACTTCAAATAGTACTCTCCTTGAATCCCCTAAGCTCGCCACACCACGTTTGCATCACCCTCTCCTTGAAGAAGTACTCGGACATGAAGTTTGAAGGATCCATGCACATACTCCCGCATGCGGCGAGGACATGAGAACATGGCTTGTGTAACATGTTCGACTTGTTGCACAAGCAGCTAGATTCATTTACATGATCTCTAAGACATACATCGTGGGTGACTAAGAGAACGAGCCATCATAAATCCAGCTATCCCGGAGGAGCACGTCAAAATGATGCTCCCTATCGCCCATCACGTATACCGTGTGCAATTGGCCCTTCTCTGTCTTCACCTCCATGTATGTCGTAATTCTCGAGTACAATATTTGTGGGTTGCCTGCATGAAGTACGATATTTTCATGCCTCTCTGAAATAGTCAATTGTGATGTGTAGAACACCTTCCACGATGGCGACAAGGGGCTGAAAACGAAGGCCCCTGAGAATCCAATTGTACATCTCAACAAGGTTAGTCATCATTATGCCATACCTCACGACGTCCATGTCGTACAGCAGGGACCACTTCTCCAATGGCTCGGCCTCAATCCACTACGAAAAGCACTTAATGTTTCGTGAGCTGCTTCTCGAACCAATTGTGTCAAGCTCAGCTAATGCTGTGAGGCATTTGGGTTATGCCACCCCAGGTATGGCTGGTCCCTTGTTCCTCTTGTCGACGTGCTTCCTACTGTACTCATCCAACAACGCTTATAAAGCGTCAAATTTTCGCTTTTGGTTCTGTATAGCCAGCCTTTTCAACAACTTCATCAACAGTTGCTTCGGAAACTGCTTGAAGAAGTTAGCCCCCTAAGTGATGAATCCACCATTTGTTCCTCATATCCGACCAAGGAAAGGGCTCCTTGGGGTCTTACTAAAGTTTTTTATTGTCTTCACTATCCCGACGTGGCGATCATAGATTACGCACACACCAGGACAAGCACCGATAACTCCAACCCTCACATGTCGAAGGAACCACAACCAGCTGCCGTAATTCTCCCTTTCCACAAATGCGATGGCCAGGGGTAGAATTTGTTTGTTGCTGTTAACGCCAATGGCCGCAAGGATCTGATCCTTGTATTTGCCGATAAAAAAGGTCCCATCAACTGATATCACAGAAAACATATGCATGAATATATCGATGCAAGCAAAACCTGTCGACCTTGTAGATGGCTTGTCCTTCATAGTAGTGTACATGCCCGGGTTCCTATCATGCGGCACCTAAAGCATACGAGGAAGGTTGTCGCACGCCACACCTTCGCACCATGATGTGCATGGCCTCAATGTCCTTCTCCACTATCTCTCCGTACATCAAATTGGCTATAAAGGTGGACGTTAAGTTACAATGCATCAGCAAAACACTGCTAAGAATACAAGAGTGCAGCTCCACCTTCGAGACAATCCAGTAAGTCTCATACTTTGGTCTACGTGCGTACATCCTCCAAAGACAACCAGCCTGCTCGCACTTCATGGTGTACTGCTCCTAACTTAGATTTCATGACCCGAAAAGTCCGCTGTATGAACAAGGCCTACAGCTTAATGGAATCCTACAACGATGCCTTGTCAACAAACTTTGGATACAACCGAACCTCTGTACCATAATACTCCCACGATAATTCGTACTCGTCATGCGCAGCAACACCCTCAGCATCAAACCGGTTCTATTCCTACGGGATGAAAGCTTTGTCCTCATCGAAACTACACTCGTCGTCCTCTTGTATAGCTTCCTCTTCAGCCCAGGCTATTCAGTCATTGCTCTCTATTTGATGCATTATGTACTCCATATGCTCCCCTTCGTTAACCCATCCTGTAGGCTCACCATGCCGTGACTCTTCTTCCTCTCGTCCATGTACCGCATCGGTCTGGTCACGAGCAACTTCCTCTGCAACCACTGTGACACCAACATCTGGGTCCTCTTGACCAACATACTGGGCACCTAAGGTACTCGCACCACCCGGATGATAGCTGTCGGTAGTCTTGTACTACTTCTATTGGGCATGGTTGCACAAGCAGCACACACTCGTATCCACGACGCCAATAGCCTTAACACAAACCCCTTCCACGCAACAATGTGCATCAATGTTCTTGATTCCCATCTACTGTCCGTGGGAGACCAGCTTCAAAACACTTGTATGACGACGCTGCGCACCTTGGGGTCCAAGGAGAAGCTGCGAGTGAGCCAGATCATCACATCTATGATTTGAGCATTCTCGTCATTCGGGTGTGCCAGAGTGGCTTACGCAAAACTACTCAAGTCAACATCGTTCAGACCTTCACGAACAGTGCCCATACTGTAATGCACTTTCAATGTAGTGGGTATTAGTATTAGTGATGTCTACCTGCAAATATTTTCAACATTCCAACTAGTCAATTCGCATCGCGGATTATAGAAGTACTGTTGTATTGTAATTTACATTTCTACGACCATTCGACTATCATGACCAACTACACTATCCTCATAGCGTAACCCATCCTTGTTCCCACTGACACCGCTCCCTTTCCTCCAATCCAATAAGCATCAACTCCCTATCGGCTCCCACGCTTATCGACGCTGCTCTTCTCTCGCTGCTCGAGCTCTCTCCTACTATAAATAATTTCTAATAGGTTTCGATAATTTACATGACATACTAATTTAAATACCAATGTACTAGTTCTAACGGTACGCGTGAATTTTCAATGTACGAATGACATTACATTCATTCGTAATTAATCATAAATGTTATGTAATAATGTTTCGCACAAAACGAACTATTTACTTCTTATAAAAGTATTGACTAAATTTTGAACAGCTATAATTTTCTACGGATGCTTACTTTGTACATAATATTGACTAAATTTTCTACAACTAGAATTTTCTATTGATTCTAATTTGCTACGGATGTTAATTTTCTACAACTATAATTCTCTATAGATGCTAATATTGTACAACTATATTCATTAGATTTTCTACAACTATAAGTTTCTACAGATGCTAATTTTCTATAACTACATTGACTAAATTTTCTACGACTATTTACTTCATACGAAAGTTATACTATTCTTTTCTACAGCTATAATTTTTTACAGATCCTAATTACAAAAAATATTAACTACAACATACAAAAAATTTTACCTCGCACAAGTAGCGAAACATCTCCTTTCTATCCCTTTCCTCTCCGCTCTCTTTTTCTTCCCTCTCATTTTCTCTTCTTTCTTTCCATTCTCCTTTCTTTCTTCGCGACGCGGCGTTGGCAATGGAAATGGCCGAAGGCCGATTTATACACACGTCTAGTCGCTAAACGGTTGAGCGACTGAGACTGCAGTCGCACGACGGTTGGGCGAGAGGTCCCCGTCTCCTGACTGTTAGGCGACAGCAATTATGTCGCCCAACGGGCCACGAATAGCCTCCATGTCGTGCAGCCGATTCGGTGACTGGAGGTCATTCCTGTAAAAAATTTTACGCGAGTATATTTCTGTAATTTCAATTAAAAATTGGATTATTTACAAAAAAAAATTCGAATAGAACCATCCTTGGAGTCATGTTAAAACAATCATGCGCATGATAAATAATTCAACAAGTCAATAGTGAAACCAGCGGATTCTAACGTAGATACAGATCACCTAGTGGGAAAACATGCAGGTACTATGTCATGCAAAGTAACTAGCATTTTACTACTATTCTAATATTCCGATCACATGAAAACATGTTTTTTCTATGCTTGCTACCTGAATTACATCACATATATCCTTCAAAAAAATCACATCACATATCTTTATTCAAGCAAGCAAATTCCAAGGTTTGTCAATATGCAAAAATTCTAGGAATAGCAGCAGGTTGCCCCGCTGAAACAAACATTGTAGAATGAAGAAATTGGTGAACAAACTGAAACTGAATCAGTGACAAGCTATCCATAGAAACATCACAACAAGGACATGACGTGAGAATAAGTTTATTTAATCAAACAAAATCACAATGGGATATACCAGGTTTTAGTTTTATAGTCGGCACCCCTAATGTTATACAACATTCCATTTCCACCTTTTCTTGCTTGAATAGCACTCAGCCTTGAACGGCTGATAAAAGATAAGCCAAAAGTCAGGCGAAATTTGGATAGATGATTCATGCCCGAGGACTATGAGGGGCAAAATGACAGAATGGAAACGAACAAGGTTCAGACCAGAGAGAAACCTCACATAGATCAACTTTCTATGTCAGTAGTGAAATTTGGCCAGGGTCATGTATTACAATGGGAAGATTCCCTACAGCAACAAGACCTAAAAATGACCCACACCTACAGATGGGCCTGCCGGCCTACCCATGGCACTGAAATGTTTACATTAGGAAGGACATCACACAGCAAATCAAATCTATAAAGCAAGCTTTCTTTTTTTAAAAAATATATTTGAGCTTAGTCCTTGTTAAAACTACAATGCAAAAACTGTTGCATGTTTAACATGAAAATAGTGTCACACAACAGTTCGTCACTGTGAACTTGAGTTGCAGATTGGCAGTTCTAATAACTGGGATAAGAGTACCCTGACCAAATTGGCAGTTCACCATTGCCCACTTGTACTGATCAGTTAACTTGAGTTGCAGAGTATTGGTTCTCCCAAGGTAGTAAAACAAAGTAGTTTGACCTATTAGTTTTCGTAAGCATTTCCTTTTTCCAGTCTGAAACTAGCCTAGGGGAGAAAATCGCAGTCTTCACCACAGTGGTATATATCAGGGCATCTCAACAGCTACCTGCTTGGATAGGGGAGGTTCGGATCCAAATCTTTAAGATTTATCCAAAAATTCCCAAAGCAATCTCCCTTATCCAAATAACCCTGGGATATCCTGAAAATTCCCCCCTATACAGATAGTGCCACTGTCTGGATTAGGGCATCACAAGAACAAATCTCATGGAAAGAAGATTCCTTTGAGTACAATAGGCATAATGCTACTGAAAACAAGGAACAGAAAAGACATGCAATACTTGGGGAAGTACACAACCAGCACCATATGTCGAACAAAAACTGATAAGATCTTAGAGAACAGGTGATTTATTCACTTGAAATTTCAGAAAAGACGATGCGCGATATCGCATTACTGATCCATAATTTTGTAAAAGGGGAATAAAAGACACAGTAGATAATATAAGAAGCAACATTAAGCAATACCATGACAATACACCACAACAAGAGATCTGATATTAATAAACAAGGGTATCTTCAATGCAAATATCTTTATAGCAAAAATAAAAAAGATACAAAAATGCTCCAAAATAGCAGGTGTGAGGAACAGAAATGAACAACCACAGAGAATAACAGGAACCATCTTCCCACGATCATAAAAAGGTTAAGCAAATACCACAGAACCTCATATGCAGGTAATCCAAGCAACAAGCAGGAAAGAATTTTTAGCAATAAGCCAATAACATAATGAAGACTTTGAGCTGGCCAGCTATTGACCTGTACCATACCAGAGCAGTGAGAAATCACCCAACTACTAGCAGAAAAAAAAACACTTTGGCATTTCAGAATAATTGAGCAAAATTCAGGACACAACAGAATCTTATATTAGGTAGGGTCTACGACTATGATGACCAATGCAGCAGAAATGTCAGTATAGACAGACAACAGCAACTAAGAGAAGTGGAGCACGATGTAGATTTATTTTTTACGCCACAAAGAGTTGAAACTTGAAAACTATATTGAAAATGGAAGTGTGGGCAAGATGGTAAATGCAATCATGCAGATAAAACAGAAGGTAATAACTGAGGTAAAGCTGTCATGGGCATAGGCCCATGGGTAGCCACAGCCCATTGGGAGGGCTGCACGCAAGGAAGGATACCAGCAGCAATCAATTAGGATTTGTTTAATTTGTTAAGTTATCTTTATCCTTTAATAGTTACTTATCAAATTAGTTTCCATATTGTTAGGGGCTAACCTCATCTATATAAAGATATTAGCCATGCCATTCATAATCAAGCAAAAGAAAGAACAAAGTTCATCCCAGTCTCCTCTCTCCCCAAGCACACTGTCATCGCCCGGCCATCCTGTTGGCAGTGTTTACCTCCATGAAAGTTGTTATGAATATTGTGTGTATATTGAAGAAGCCCAATGGACAATATATATAGAGAGTACAAGAAAATATTACAGGGGAATATGCCATATGCGGATAAGGAAAGCGATGCATATAAGGAAAGGAATAATACAATTGCTATTCTATCTCTAATACCCTTAACATCCCCTCAAATGCAAGGCGTATGCAATAGCATTGAATTGCATTTGAAAAAGGAGTTAACACTAAAACAAAAAAACCGAAGTCCGAGTCTTGATGATGTCGTCCATCGTCTCTCGCGCTCAACCCTCTTTCTCCTCGCGCCTGGCGTCCGCGCTCCCTCCCTCCCACCCGCCCTCCCGCTTCTCTCCACCCTCTCACTCCCTCCCGTCTCTCTCTGCTGCAGGAGGGAGAAGCCGGAGGGAGAAGCCGACGGCGGAAGAAGGCGGCGGCGCGGGTACGGAGGCCGGGAGGCGGCGTCCGAAGGCGGCTGCGCGGGCATGGAGGCGCGGGCATGGCAGCCAGGAAGCGGCAGTGGCCGAAGGAGAATCTGGCGACGTGGAGCCCGGATCCGAGGCGGCGCCGACCAGATCTAGGCAGGAGTTGGCTTGGCGACAGCGGTCGAGGCGACAGTGGCGTGGATGACGGCTCGGCGGCCTCGGGCGCCGGAGACTGCCAGATCCGGCCCGAAGAAGGCCGGGTCCGGGCAGTGGATTCGCGCGGCGGCTTGGCGGTGGTAGGCACCGATGGCGGCGTCCTTGGCAAGCCAATAAGCGTCGGCTGCTCTCCTTCAGCAGATCCGGCGACGCGGTGAGGTTGTTGGCGGCCGTATCCGAGAGAGGTGACGGCGGCCCATCCAGATTGGATCTGGATGGCGTGAGAGCCCAAGGAGGGTTGGCGACCCGAGGACGGCAGTAACCAGGCTGGCCAAGAGGAGAGACGGCGGCATCACCAGCGCGAGGCGGCCGTCGACGAGAATCCAAGAGTGCTAGCGGCGACGGATCCGGTAGTGGGACGTACGGCCGGCGAAAAAGTGGCCACACCCGGGAGGATCGATCTCTACTTTCGGGGGCAGCAGATGCGGAAGATGAGAGGAAGTAGATCGAGGTTAGGCTTTTAACCTAAGCTCTAATACCATATTATGAATATTGTGTGTATATTGAAGAAGCCCAATGGATAATATATATATAGGGAGTACAAGGGGATATTACAGGAGAATATGCCATATGCGGATAAGGAAAACGAGGCATATAAGGAATAATACTGTTGTGGTTACAGACCAAACAGAGAGAGAGATCGTAGTGGAGAGTTGGGAGAGAGTGATAGTAATAGCCTGGGTACCCCCATGGCCTGTATTCCATATATATACACACATGGGGAGTGCTTTTACAATTATACCCTTACATCTGAGTATCCCCTTCAGGGGCACTTATGTCATTACACATGGCCTATTCTGGGCCTTATAACCTTCTACCAGGCCTGCTGGGATTAGGTGGGGTCACCCCTACAACAGGAGCCTCTCATGGTGAAGGGCTTCACAAGGCCGAAGCCATGTTGCCGAGTCCTTTGGCCCCCTCCGTCCCTGCGGCCTGTGAACTTTTTCGAACTTAACCGAGGGCTGAGGCCGTAGCCGAACCCGACGCCTGGATTGGTGGTTGAGGTAGATGCGCGAGCGCTCCGTCCCGAGCTGGCACCTGATCAAAGCACGCGCGCGCGCTTCGTCCCCTACCCTTCGAGCGGGTGGCAGCGGAGCTGACACCTGGTCGAAGTAGGCGCGCGCGCGCTCCTTCCCCCTGCCGTGGCGGGATCGGGGTTGCCCGGGCTGAGTCGGAGGCGTTGCGCCGGCATAGGTAGGCGTAGCGGGCCCCTGAGTCGTCGCACATGCGTCAAGTGATAGCGGACGCGCTGCGACGCTCCTTCTGGCCGTCCACGTGGCGAAGTGTGTTTGGCGCGGTGCAGGCCTTGAGGCGTCGTGGCCATCTTAATGTGGCGACGGACTTCCGGTGGTTAGACTTCCGCCAGTTGGACTTCCGCCGGTTGGCTCCCCCGCCGATTGGACTTCCGCCGGTTGGACTTCCGCCGGTTGGCTCCCCCGGTGATGGGGTATATATACGGCGCTGGTGCGACGTTGTTCCGGCATCGTGTCCTTGGATAGAGGCTGCTCCCCTAAAATGGGCCCCTTCCGTGCATCGACATTCCCTAGCGATGCTGAGCGGCTTGAGGGATGTTGATGTACAGATGGAGGTCCATTTTTCTTGGGAGCTTGGTTAGCGTCGGTTATCGGTAGCCAGCCGCGCTTCCTGCCCTCACGCTGCGTTTCTGCATACGACGGCGAGGTTTGCCCTGTTCTCCTAAACAGACCTACCTTCAGTCGGGGTTCCTGATGGAGCCCGTCCGCATTACTTTGAAAAAATGTTAATGCACTGAAGGTGGCCTGTTAAGGAGAACAAGCCAAACTTTGCACGATATGACCTTTGCTTCTGCCATGTGTGGGAGGCGCCAACGGGCGAGTTCATGCGCGCGGGTCCGCTCCTCGAAGCCAGGGTCCAGGCCGAAGCCGCGGCTGCGGCCAAGTTGGTGTGGCGATCGAGGAGACGGCCTCCTACGCACGCGTCGTGCTCCCGTATGAAGATGGCAAGGTTTGACCTGTTCTCGTAGACAGATATGCTTGAGTTCATCTGCATCTGCTGATTGTGCCAACTGGCGTTATTATCAAGGAACGTTGATGTACTGAAGCTTATCTGTCTATGAGAACCCGTCAAAACCTGCCGCACATCCTCCCTTGCCTTCCCAAAATACAGAAGATCCAGGCGCCTGAATCCCTGCCGGTTTAGGTCATGAGGTTGTCGCGCGGGCCTTGGCGCCGAAGTGGCCGCGCGCGCGCTCCGTCCCCTTCCCTTCGAACGGGTGGCAGCGGAGCTGGCGCCTATCCGAAGTAGATGCGCGCGCGCTCCGTCCCCGACCCTTCGAACGGGTGGCAGCGGAGCTGGCGCCTAGCCGAAGTAGACGCGCGCGCGCTCCGTCCCCTACCCTTCGAACGGGTGGCAGCAGAGCTGGCGCCTAGCCGAAGTAGACGCGCGCGCGCTCCGTCCCCTACCCTTCGAACGGGTGGCAGCGGAGCTGGCCCCTAGCCGAAGTAGACGCGCGCGCGCTCCGTCCCCTACCCTTCGAACGGGTGGCAGCGGAGCTGGCGCCTAGCCGAAGTAGACGCGCGATCCTTGAAGACGAGGCCGGGACTGGAGCCTGTCGCGGCAGAGACTCAGCGGTGATTCTGAGTTGCAACTTCGCGTCACGAACACCGCCACGCGTGCGGTGATTGCGATCTCACGATGCGGTAATGCGCTGTAAAGGTTCCTGGAATCGCGCCGGCCCGCGGTTTGCCAGAGCTAGGTTGTCGTACCGTGCAACTCGCCTCGGCGTGTGTAGGGCACGCGGCGGCTTGTAACCGGTGCGCGGCGGGATGTGAGCGGTCGCGTGATTGCAGCTGCTCGCCCCTTCCTTAGGGAAGGGGGACACGGGGCGGGCGGGGAATGGCGCGGCGTCGAAGCTGTTGTGTTCCCGTGGCCCATTAATGCGCTTTTAATGGCGGCTGAAGTCGTGTCGACGCCTAGCCTTGCGTGCTCCAGCTATCTCGTGCGGGGTTTGCCACGTGGCGCGAGGCCATTGGAGCGTCGTGCTCTGACGGTCCTTCCCGCCGTGTTCTCGCCTCTCCGTCTTCGGTTATGGGGGATTGTGCGGGACGGACCTCTGTGCGACTGCGGTTGCGTCCCGCACGCGGACCGTCGCGACGTTTCAGGACCGGGGTGAGGTGACTTGAAATAACCCTCGTAACCACGCCCCCGCAGTTCTACGCCCCCTTCTCGCTTGCATCGCCTTCTATATTCCCGTTGTATTCTCGCCGCTATACTCCTTTTGCGAGAGGTGATGGCATCTGGCGGCAGGTGTAGCCAGGCGGCCGATGCCTGCGACATCCGCCGGCGGTCTTCGCCGTTAGAGGTGAAATACACGCTCAGCGAACGCGACCCGGCGGTGGCAGAGAAGCGGTGGCTGGCGGCGAAGGAAGGCTCGTTTTCCGGCGAGTTGGGCCCCTCGCTCGTGACCGAGAAGACGATCCAGGGGCTACTGCGCGCGGTCCGAGCGCCAGGCGGTGCGATTGCCTGCCGCCAACGAGACGGAACCACGCCCCGAGGGGTCGAAGGCGGTCATGTTCGTCGCCTTCTTCGACGCAGGGCTCCGCATCCCGGCGGCGGCGATTGTGGGCGACGTGCTGCGGACCTTCGGGCTGGAGTTGGCGCAACTGACTCCGAACGCCGTGGCCCGGCTGGCGGTGTATAGTTGGGCCTTGCGCTCGGGAGCGTGCTGGCCCAGCGCTTCGTTATTTGCCTACCTGCACGAGGCACGATGCTAGCCCAAGGAGCGGAAGGACGGGACGCTGTCGAGCTTCGGCAGCGTCACCTTTATTCTCCGGTCGACCTGCGGTAAGCTCTTCCCTGCGAACTCCACTCGCGGGAAGTGGGAGTCACACTGGATGAAACGGTGGTTAGCGGGAGCGGCCTCGAGTGTACGGGCCGGCCAATCGCGTTTAAGACCTCGCCTGGCCGGACACTTGACGACGAGGACAGGCGGAGGGCCCGGCGGCTCGTAGGCTTGGCTGCCCGCTTTAACATGCGCGACCTCGCCGAAGAGTACACGATGTACGGCGTGGCGCCGCTCGCCTGCGACTGGCGTCTCGCCGCCGAGAAGCGCCGAGACGACAATGTTCTGCCGTGGGTTTGTGTGCTGCCGGCGCCCCCCGGTCCTCGTAAGCCTCCACCATCCCTCCCCTTGGCTCGCGCAGAGTGCATTACCTTTTGATGCTATCTCATGCGTTGTTTTAGGGATTCGCCTGGAGGATGCGGAGCAGGCCGCGCGCGTATTCCTCGGGCCATATACCGGCAGGGAGCACGAGCAGCGCGTGTCCGCTACTGCCGAGGCGGGGCTGGGGCGGATAAACTGTGTGTGCGAGGCCCTGGGCCTTGCCGTGCCGGACCGCGCTGAACCGGCCCTGCAACACCAAGACGACGGCGCACCGAGGAGGAAGGCGCCGTCTCGCAAGAGGGGCCGAGGCGGAGCGTCTGCCGCGCTTGATGTAACGGCTGCCACTGCTGCTGCCAGCGCTCCCGAGGGCGCGGCAGACGCAGAGTCGGATTCGGCGAGGTACGCCGACTCGGGCTTGGATGGCGCAGACGCTGGGGGCGAAGGATCTTCGGCGGATGCCCTGGACGGCGGGCTCACCACGAGCAGCCGGAGAGAAGTCTCGTCACTCGCGGCGGTCGTTGAGACAGGATCCGAGAGGACCGACGGTGCTGAGGTGGAGAGTTCGGCCGTGGCCGACATAACGCCGGAGACGTCCTCCGTGGGGGCGCACAGAGCTGGGTCTTCACCAGTAGCAGCGGCCGAAACCGAGTTGCCCCCCGCAGAGGTTGCCACGGAGGGGGCTTCTCCTCCGGGTGCTGCAGCCGCGGGGGCCTCTCCGACAGTGGCTGCTGGGGTGGCGTCGTCGCCCCTAGCTTCGGCTAAGCGGCCGTGTCTGCGGCCGGAGCTCCACCGGACATCGAGGGAATTCGTCGTGGCGACGGGCATCGGGAGCTTGTGGGACTCCGATGCACATGCCGAAGTTCCTGCGGCGCGCGCTCCCTCTGCCCCCCAGGCCGCGCCGTCCGCCGCGCAGGAACGGTCGGCGCCGGCCTCGCACGCGGAGGCTTCTGTTCTCGGCGGGACCCCGCCTTCCGCGGGGACTTGCGCTACCGTTACTCCGCCTGGTACTAGGGGGCGGGCCCCCGGAGCCCTCCTTCCACTACTGAAGGTAAGGTGGTTTGGCTTCCCTGGTGTTTTGTTCATTGCGCCCTGCGGTGCTCACCTGCGTCCCTGTCTGCAGCATCGCTTATTCCGGAGGAGCCTTTGGCGGAACACGAGGGTCCTGGTGCCGGCGGCACGAGCATCGTGCGCCTCAGTCCGGCAGACTTTGTTCCCCCGTCTGAGACGCTGAGGGCGTGGCATGGGATCGTGGAGCCTGTAGCTGCAGAAAGCCCTCCTAAGGCTGCTGCACATGGGCCTGAATCCGCAGAGGACCCTCGTGGGGCTACGTCCCTTGTGCCTGGATGTGCACGGGGGCTTCGTATGGGTGCTGTACGTGGGCCACCACGGGCAGGCGTGCTTCCAGGTTCCTGTCCCTGGTGACGCTCTCGCGGAGTGCCGCGATAGAGGTGCACGTGCGCGTGTCGTGGTTGCCACGACCGTGGACTGCGCACCACAGCCCCTGGTGTTGGTCATCGTAATCTCCACGGCCTCTATCGTCGCGGCCCCGGCCACGACCGCGCCCCCGGCCTTGGCGCCCCCAACCGCCCCGACCTGTGGGAGCGCTTTCTTCGGAACCACCTTCGATGTCGAGGACGTATCGGCCCCGCCTCGACTTCTGCTGGCCGCGCTTGGGCCTATCGGACGGCTCGTGCGGGGCATCCTTGCGCTCAGGCGCGTCCTTGGACGACTCCGGCTTACGTTTTCCCTTCGAAGGACCGTCCTTCGGCGGATCTTCGGTTTTCGCCGAGGCGCCGGCCTGGTTGGTGTCGGAGTCGTCGCCTTGTCGTCGCCGTGCGTCTTCTTCCGCCCTGGCGTATTCCTCCATTTTGTCAAAGAGCTTCGTCACTGTCTTGATTGGCTTCCGTGCGTTATACTCGGCCATCGGGCCCGGGCGAAGGCCCTGTATAGCTGCATTAACGACGGTGGTTTCGTTAACGTCTTTGACTTGGCAACGTATCTTTATGAAGCGCTTGAAATAGTCCCGGAGCTTCTCCGAAGGTTTCTGCTTCACGGCGAAGAGCTAATCCGCGTCGACCCGCTCAACATAATTTCCTTGAAAGTTGTTGTGAAGGCGGTCGCGGATATGCTCCCACGCGTAGATGGAGTTTGGCTCTATGGTAAAAAACCAGGAAAGCACCACTCCTTGCAACGCGAGGGGGAGTCCCTTCGCCTTTGTGGTGTCGTCTCCGCCCGCGGCCTCGATTGCGGTTTCGTATACGCGCACGAACTCGCGGGGGTCCATGTCGCCTTTATAGGGCTCGATGACACTGGGGAATTTGAAGTCTTCGGGCCACGCCGCTTGCTGTAGCCCTACCGAAAGCGGGGACTCTGGATCGACGCGTCGCAGTGGCACGCGGTTGGATGTGGGGGCGTCGCGGCTGTCCGCCCTTTCCGGCGTGGGCTTTGGCGCGACCACCGGCGCGGCCTGCTGGCTCCGAGCCTCTTGTATGTCTCGGACAGCCCCACGAAGATCCCCTAACTCCTGCTGGAACGCTTTGAGGGCCGCCAACAGGGTGCTTTCCATCGCCTGCGCGGGTAGGGCCGCTGGCGCGCCTAGTGGGCGGGTCGGCACGGGTACGATCGCCTCGCGAGCTCCCGAGCTACCTGTCGCGCCGTTGTGGCTACCTCCAACCGCCCGGTCCGTGCTGCCGGCGAGCGTTGCGGCGAGGGCGGCGAGGCTGGTTGCTGTCGCGCCGGCGGGGTCGGTCGTCGCAGCAACGCCATTGACGGGGTTGGCCGTCGCAGCGCCGGTGGCGGGGTCGGTCGTCGCAGCAGCGCCATTGGCGGGGTTGGCCGTCGCAGCGCCGGTGGCGGGGTCGGTCGTCGCAGCGCCAGTGGCGAGGTCGGTCGTCGCAGCAGCGCCGGTGGCGGGGTTAGTTGTCGCAGCGCGAGCGTCGACGTCTTCGACCACCGCGCCTGCGTCGTCACCCGCGCCCGCAACAGCCGATGCCGAAGCCCTGGTGCCCATGCAACGCTCCGACCCAGCCGCCTTCTTTCCCTTCGCCGCCGTCGACGAGGCTTTTTTCGGTGCCATCCTTCTTCGGACTTCAGGTTTGCTCTTGTCCTCCCCACAGACGGAGCCAACTGTTGTGGTTACAGACCAAACAGGGAGAGAGATCGTAGTGGAGAGTTGGGAGAGAGTGATAGTAATAGCCTAGGTACCCCCATGGCCTGTATTCCATATATATACACACATGGGGAGTGCTTTTACAATTATACCCTTACATCTGAGTATCCCCTTCAGGGGCACTTATGTCATTACACATGGCCTATTCTGGGCCTTATAACCTTCTACCAGGCCTGCTGGGATTAGGTGGGGGCCACCCCTACAACAAATACAATTCCTATTCTATCTCTAACAGTGTTCCTCTAGGCGCTAGTCGGGCGGTAGACCGGTGCCTAGCGACTAATCGGTCTAGGCGGGCTAGGCGGCCGCCTAGGCGGGTAAAATTGGCTAGGCGGCCAAGGCGGGAGCCTGGCGCCTAGCGCCTAGGCGGGCTAGGCGGGGCTTAGGGGAACACTGATCTCTAATACCCTTAACAAAAGCAAGCACATAACTTAATATCAGAGTCAATCATTGCTCCTTTGGTCATGTTGGGTAGTGAGAGTTCCTCGATCAAGAAGATAGGCTCTGAGATAGGTCAGATAATGGTGCAACTTGCCATCATCAACAATCACCTCGACAATCATGATGTGCGTCTGGCGCGATTGGAGAAGGCTAGGCGTGATTGGAGAAGGCTATTGCGGCACGACAAATGCCAATCACAACACCCGAGGCACAATCGAAGCTTGTGACGACAGTCGTAGTGCTGCCGGTTGAGGCGCTATCGGAGTCCACCACAACAACCAAGGCACTACCGAAGTCCATCGCAGTGCTACCACAGCCTGCCATGGAGACCACAATGCTGCTAGAGTTTGCTACAGCACTGCAGCAGCGTGTCATCGCTCTTAGAGTTGCCGTAGCCTGCTGCCCCGCTCCCAAGTTTGTTGCGGCATCTGCCTTCTGCCTCGCGGCCGGCCGACCTCATGCCTGCGGTGGTGTCGAACGCAATGGGTTCCTTGTAAGGGACCCCTCTCCCACCACCGTTGCGCTCCATATTATGAAGGGTGTCCTTTCTACCACACGAGTTGCCCATGCCAACAGCAACTCATGCGACGTCAAGCCATCATGGAGAGTTGTTGTCGCCACTGCAGTCCATCAATGCTTTGTTGATCCTCCTCCATGCACCATTCTGCCAGCGATACGACCTCTCGTCAACGTGGGGACAGCTCGAGTTGCAGCCATGGCCGCCGCCGTGTAGCTCAAGGACGAGCTGCTCGTTTGGGAGGGGTGAAGTGTCATGGGCATGGGCCCATAGGTAGCCACGGCCCATTAGGAGGCTACACGCAAGGAAGGCTACCAGCAACAATCAATTAGGATTTATTTAGTTTGTTATCTCTATCTTTTAATAGTTTTACTATTGTGGCTATGAGTCAAACAGTAAACGAGGGGTATGGAGAATCCACTATGGGGCTACCCAAAGCCTTGTATACACTAGAAGTAGGATGAATGAATGAATCCCTTGGCTCCTTCCTCCCCTAAGACTATATATAGTTTTAAGGCCGGATTACAAGAATGTCCTTACTATGGCTCACAATGCTAGGGTTACAAATGTCCTTTTACATGCTTAATGAACCTCTTGGCCCAGCAAGTCGAATGGGCAAAGGTGGGAGCCACTCTCCCAATAGCTACCTTATCAAATTAGTGTCCATATTGTTAAGAGCTAACCTCATCTATATAAAGAGAGAAGACGTGTCATTCATAATCAAGCAAAAGAAAGAACAAAGTCCATCACAGTCTTAGTCTCCTCTCTCCCCAAGCACGCCGTCGCCACCCGGTCATCCTCTTAACGGTGTTTACCCCCATGAAAGCAAGCCCATAACAAAAGCGTGCATCAAATCTCTGCCATATAGTTGCGAGTTCAACTATTCTCCATTTTATTAATATCAGGTTGTAATTTCATCCAGTAGACCAGTACATCTGTATAATTTTTGGCCAGAAACTTCTGGTTTCAGCCTTTTCTACAGTTTAAAAAAATATATATGCCCCGTCTCAACCTATGTTAAGCTTATACGCTATGTCACTTTGCTGAAGCAATTGAAAAGCAGCTGTGGTTTTGCTGAAGCACGTTGAAAAGAAGCTGTGGCTGTCCAGCAGTTTGCAGAAGCTCATTTGTAGAATCAATAATTGATAAGGCAGATGTCATCGAATTGAGATCCAATGCAAAAAAAAAAAAAGGAAAGCATCTTAGGACCCCAAAATTAACCAGAATGTCCTTAAATGAAGGCCAAAAAAGATGATGGCTAAGGACATCCCTGCAGGTGAAATTGTGTACCTTCAAGCCACTCCATGATAAGTACTTCACACCAGGAGTAGAGATGCCAAAATCTCTCCCATTGTCTTCTCGGGTACATCAGTGTTATCATCTAACCCTGCTCCAGACTGAAGAATTGCAGCATCTAGTACTAGCTTTCTCCTCGCAATCTCATATATGTTTTCATCAACTGAATCCTTTGTCACTAGCCTGAATGAAATGAACATGATCACTAGTATCACGTACACACTATCTAGTATAGCTCAATCTTTATGCAATCAAGCATCATCCTTTCTAATAATGATTTTCATATCGCATTTCAGTGTTCTTTGTTAGAGGTCCTGATCATTTTGGAATTTTAATGATAGGGGTCATTCCTTTTTATCTGAATCCAATGAAAAGAAGTTAACTGTGCATAGTAAAGATGAGGATTATGAGAGAGATGCGATTTGACAAAATATCACATGCTTATATGGTGCAAGGGTGCCCAGCATTTCATTTGAGTGCAGTGACCAAAGCAAAATTACTTCTGTAATCCTCCAGTACAATCCTGCAAATTTTTGAACTCCACAGAACCATACTGAAGAAACACAAAAGCGGGTAAAAGAAACAACCTAAAACAAATGTATATTAACAATACTAAGAAAGTACCCTCCATGACCTTTTAACATACTCCTACGTTAAAAACAATGTTAAAGAAAAATGAACCTTTGGTGGAAATGTGAAAAGTATGAATATGGCAATATGCTCGATCTGAACCAGAAAAAACAGAAGCAACATATAATGAATCAAAATGGGCATAATTAGATGTAGCACCTATAGATAGTGACAGGTTTCTGCTGTCCAATGCGATGGCAGCGATCTTCAGCTTGCCGATCCATCTGGGGGTTAAAATCCATGCCATGTATTATAACTGTATCAGCTCCTATAAGGTTCAGCCCCTGGCCTCCAGCTCTTGTGGAAAGCAAACATGCAAATATAGAACGATCATTGTTGAAAGTGTCCACTATAGTCTGCCTTTCAGTTACTGGGGTGCTGAAACAAAAGGCACTTTATCAGTTAAGAACTCTACAATTCAATTCAAAAAATTGCTGAGTAAAGAACTAACCCTCCATCAAGACGTCTATATGTAACTTCTATTACTTCCAATGTCCATTCAAGGATATCAAGCATTGTAGTCCACTGGCTGAATATGAGAACTCTGTGGCCATCATTTGCTAAAGACGGTAAAAGCTCTGCTAAGGCCTGAACAAAAAGTAGAAATTAAGGTAAAACACAAATTGTTAACAAAATATAATGCAGTCCTAAACATGCCTCTGTTGAAGATATTGTTGTAGAACAAAAAAAAACTTTATGGATTTTACCATTATGCTTTTTGTTGAATAGAAACAACTGCATATATAAACAGGTGAAGAAAAAAACAACACCTGACATTTTGCTGATCCAAGAACATGCTCATCTGTTAGGGCACCCTTTGTACCAGTATCACCATATGAAATTAATAGCTGGAGAAGTGAGAAACAAATGATATATAAATGCACCGTGGAAAAGATTAAAAACAAGTTAAATTTTGGACACAAGGGATGTGTCTCAAGTCTCAACAACAAAATCATGCTTCGCCCAGTGCAACTGTTGACAAATGAGAGCACATCCATACTATTCACTTGCTGCTACACTTAATTATTTGGCATGTAAGAAGAAACTAACACCAAGCATGATAATGGATATGACCAGACAATGCAACATATAAGACACTAAGACCCACTATAATTCAGTTAGCAAAGCCAATAGAAGGTGGAGCAGCTGGTTAACACGTCAGGTAGAAGGAAAGTACAATACTTCGTGGATAGCAAAATCATTGTAGTTCTTTAGCTCTTGGGTTGCTCTGTCCAAGGAACATTCAAAACCAAATGCACCTTTAGGGTACAGCAACCTTGCAATTCGATCAACATCTTTGTCGCTGTAAAGCTCCTTATAAGCAAAGGGTGATTCGCAATCTGCGGAGCAATGAAATAACATTTGAGACAGACATAAACAATTTTCCTGAAATTTTGCTTCACAAGATACACTCACCTTACGGAACTGCATAAAATAGTTTGATATTTGACGCTTTGGAATTAATCCAACAACATTATTAGAAAATTTGGCCGAAGACTTTGCACTACGAGCCTGAAAAGTGGCACGGTATTCATTTATGGCATTGTTATAAGCTTGAGACAATGAGACTCCTCTGAGCCCATGAAGACAAAGTTAACCTGCAACACACAATCAATGTAAGTCGAAACTTGAAACACCAACAAGAACAGCAATTGTTGATGGCTAAGAATAAGTCCATGTACATGTTGTATCTTTGGAACAAGCTGCTGCATAACATCTGACTTCAAGCGTCTAAGAATAAATGGCCCTAAAATGGACTTCATACGTGAAATTAGCTCATGATCTTCTGCATTCAATAGCTTCTTCAGATCAACATCTCCTGTGGCAAATATATCAGGCATCATGAACTCCAACAATGACCATAGCTCCTGCAGATCATATCATATCCAAGAGCAGCATCATGTAAGAAAGTACCCAATACGTGGTGATTCAAGTTGAAAGAAAATAAGGTTTAATCATTTGGAGTGCCTATCTCAAAGAACTGCTGATAGAAAGCCATCAGACATTCTGTGCTTAATATTTCATCTAAGTAAGCCGCAACCATCAATCCATAAGTTTTAAAAAATGATGTACAGTGAACAGCATTGACATACAACTATACAAGCACTATGTACAACATAGGAACTATAGATATTGAATTATCGATTAATTTCAAGTGATACTGCTAAGCATATGATATTAAGCAAGTTTAAACTGTAGTGCTTGGTGCACTGTGGTGCCTTTGTAAATCTTTGGCTATGCAGAATATTTCTAAAAATGACCTAACCAATATACTCCATGCTTTTACAGACAGTGGTCTGTCCTTCCATTTCTCCATCACATGGGTAGATATATTTCTACCTATGTAATTACAAAAGAATCACAGGATTACACATGCTGAAGGACTAACTTAAACCAAACACTTGTCGGCAAGACTTACATGCAAATCATTTTGGAGTGGAGTTCCCGTCAGCATTAGCCGCTGACGAGCATGTTGTGCGACAGCCATAAGGTTTCTCCATCGGAAGCTGCCTTTATCTTTCAGCACATGTGCTTCATCCATCAACACACAACTCCATTGACATCTTTTGAGTGCCTTGCGGTCATCCTTTTGTTGAGCGCTACATTATGGATCAAAGTAGCACATAAATCTTCTAACAAATATGTATAATCATCAATGTTCTCAATAAGAAATTCTGTTGTTCCACATGAAATGAATAACTACAAACCTCCGCCTTTCAAAGAGTGAGTAGCTGACAAGCAGGACATTAAATGGAGGTGGACAACCGGCTTTGCCTAAGGAGCTTAACTCCTTTGAGTAGGCAGTCCTTCCAGAACCATGAAACATGATGATCGAAAATGAAAGACACCACTTCTTAAGTTCCCTTTCCCAATTTTCCAACACAGAAGCTGGGCACACTATTAGATGTGGACCTGGGTCGTTATATAGATGTCGCAACAGAGTAAGATAAGTCACAGCCTGTAAGAATGAGCAAAGTTCAAACATTGAGATAATTGGCACTAAAGTATAGGCCATCCTACAGTCAGTTTATTCTAGGACATGTCATATGAGGACAGAATCAGATAATATTGTATGGTAGATGTGTATACTGACCAGAAAGTTCAAACAACAACGCTCTATTATGACACAGTAAGAGTGGATTGGATGCAAAATCTTCAAATTTGAACTAAGCTTACATCCTAATATATTGAACGTGTAACTAGCATAATACAACATTTAAGTAACTATTATGACATTTCATTTACCAGCATACCTCCCTAGATTGTATTAATTTATCATGTCCTGTTATGTTATTAGCAATTTACCATGCTTGCTTCTTCTTTTACTAAACATTGTAAAGTTGATTACCTGGACTGTCTTACCAAGACCCATTTCATCAGCCAAAATTGCTGTAGAAAAAAAAGAGATAGGTTAACAATATATAATGCAAAACAATGTTTGTTACAGAACAGCAAGCCCTAACATTTAACTTCAATCCGTTAGCACATGATAGAGCAAGGTTTTTGTGGGGAAAAAGAGTAGCTCCTGTAATAAATGGAGCTCCAGATAGTTAGCACCTAAACACAAGCATTTTGAAGATAGTTTTCCAGTTAGGTTACCAGACTACAAGTTATCATTGTTTCATAAGCAGTGATGCACCTTATAATATGTTGTGGTTACAGACCAAACAGTGGATAATGGAGGGCTGCGGAGAGGCCACAAAGGCGCTACCCGGAGCTTGAAACTAGCAGTAGGGAGTGGATGTAAAGGATGTATATATTATGCCTTTGCTACTGCTTAGCATTTTCTCTTCAAATGAATTACCTCTCCTCCATGATGCCCTAGGGGCATATTTATAGCTATATGGAGATTGTTTACACAAATACCCTCTTGGGGGTTGTACTAGTAAGTGCAAACATGCATTTCCCTAGCATAGCCATGTTGGGCTTGCCAATCACATACATAATGGGCCTTTTGACGCAGTAGACAGATTGAGCCAAGGTGGGGGCCACTCCCCCAACACAATCAATTGGACATACCCATATTTTGTTGGGGGAGGGTCCCCGCGCTACCTCGAGCCCACAACCATCTCGGAGCGATGACACCTGTTGAAAGGCCTACTCCAAGCTAAGTCCACAAGTCAACCTCGGTGAGATCCGCGAGACCGACCACAAGCGAGGTGCGCAAGGCCGGCCCCGGAGGGGTCCGGAGCTGACCCTAGGCGAGGTGCGCGAGACCGGCCCTAAAGGGGTCCGAGGTAGCCGGCCACGAACCAACCCCGGGGTCCCAGACATTGCGGGACCCACGTGGGGCAAAAGATGTAGATAACTCTAGGAGTAAGTTAGGCCCATAGGGCAAATTTGTAACTTCACACTCCCGTCTCTCCCTCCTATAAATAGGACCCCTTGTAATGGGAGAAGATGAGACTATTTTTGTAACCCTAAAACACTCATATTGAATACACTTGGTGATTGGGTGCTTCTCCTTGGACCACATCCTTGGCGGTCTTCGCATCCGACCGGGAGTGTCTCTAAGTTTACTGTCCGGAATCGTACCGACAACAATATTAAATTCTAAATAACCAAAAGGTATTCTACCATCCAGGTATTCTCCATGAAGTTGATTGCTATTTCGCACAATGTAAATCTAAATGATCAAGCGGAGAAACTACCAACTGCTTATTTCAGAAGACAGAAGCTGCAGAAATAAGAGAATGCTACTGACGAACTTCATGTTATCATGTACTTACAACTTAGGCAGCTAAAAACAAATGGTCACAAGCAGTGGGTGAAATCTATCCATCAATAATCAATTTGATGTCATGACGGGCGTTACTTCAAACAAAAACGAAGAAATTCTTAAGTATAGGCTACTTCTTTGACACACAAAGCAACAAGTGTGTTCAAATTGGCTAGGTCTAAATCTTCGTCTTCCTCGGAGAGGTCAACGGAGGCGGTTGTCAGCCGTAAACCAGTGGTACGGCGAGGTCGCGACTTCCTTGAAGCTGGGAGATCGAAGTCATCGTCATCGTCTGCGAGGTCGAAGTCGTCGTCGGAGATCCGCACGGCTGCGGCGGCCGTGGAGGGTTTAGGGTTGTAGCGGAAGGACACGATGGACGGAGGGCCCCACGCAGGGGGGCTTCTGTGCTGCGGCGGGCGCTTGAGCAAGCGCGAGCTCCTCCCGGCGCCGCGCGACCGGTCCTCTTCGCCCAGGTCGAAGTCGTCGTCGTCGTCGGAGAGTACGAAAGTGGCGGTGCTGGTGCCGGCGGTGGAGGAAGGCTTACGGTTGTAGCGGAAGGAATCGATGGGAGGGGGAGGCTGCGAGGCCGGCTGGGCGGCGCGGTGGGGGCGCTTGAGGACGCGCGATGGCTTGAACGTGTGATGCGACCACTCGTCGTCGGAGATCTCCTCGAAGGCTCGCCGCATCGGGGCGGCGGCTGCGGGCCTGAGGCTTCGGCTACTACTGGGATCTAGGGTTTTGGTTGGAGGAGGCGTGGAAGGAAGCGGGGTGGGAGGCGAGGAGGCGGTGGTCGGGACCGCGAGAATTGGGGAGGCGACTGGGGGTGGGGAAATTTTGGCGGCCTGAGAGAAATTGAGAAGCGGAGCGGCGGGGCGCCGAATAGACCGCCAATTGCTTTTCAGGAAGAGGAGCGACTCGTTAATTTTTGCATATATTGCATGGTTGATACATATTGAGATTGTTCAAAGAGAAGTATACTGCTTTTAGGGCTTACAAAATAAAAACCCTATTACGCCAGGAAGGAAGCGCGAGCGGAGAGAGCGCCCACGTCACCATTTTTCCCTCCGTGCGATCGCTCCGTCCGCCGCGTGGCTGAAGAATCTTCGTACGGTCGGGGGAGCGGTTTTGCAAAAAAGTCCCTCCGTTTTTCGAAATTACGTAAAGGTTCTTTTTCCTCGCAAATAGGTCCCTGGCAGGTTTTTTAAAGCGTTTTTTTGCAAAAACAGCCCTCCACTTCACCGAAATTTTGTGTATTTTGCAGGATAGCGCCTCGCGTTTTCTAAATTACGTATGGGTCCTCGTTTAGTTACGTATAGGCCCTCGCTTTTTTACGGAAAAAACCTTTTGCTTTCTCGAAAATACATATGCGCCCTCGATTTTTTTAAAAAACTCCTCACGAATTATCGCCTCTTTTGCTTCAATACACACGGTGGCTGGCGCGGCGTTGCGCCGCGCCTATGTGGCTGGATAATTTAATTATTTGCCACTCTTATGAGTAGGGTGGCAACAAATTTGCCACCCTGGCCCGTTGTCAGTGACTCAGATGGCCCCGCATGTAAGTGAGAGAGGTAATTGGCCAATCTTCAGAGTGGCAAAAAGTTGAATTCCCCTATGTGGCTAGTATCTATAATCCTGGTAAAATGGGGGGAAATCTAAGACAGGGTCTTGAATCCCACCTTTTAAGACTCTCTGGGATTTGTGGCAGTTATACTCGTCGATCTCAAAGCATTTCTCTCAAACTGTGTCTTCTTTGCCCCTAGCCTCTTCTTCAAATTCCAAAAAACCACTGCCTTCACCGTCGTCCCAATACTACCCTAAACAAAGCCGGGGGACTCCCCGCCCGCTGAGCCGCTCCACGTCACCCCCCCTGCGCTCGGTCGGCCGGCGCGTGGCGCGCGGATTCCAGTACGGCCGGGAGACCTTTTTTGCGAAAAAGCCCCTGCGTTTTCTGGAAATTATGTAGAGGTCCTTGGTTCTCGCGAAAAGGTCCCTGCCAATTTTTTTAAAAAAACACCCCTTCACTTCACCGAAATTATGTATCCTTCGCAGGATAGCGCCCCACGGTTTTCTAAATTACGTACAGGTCCTCGTTTAGTTACGTACAGGTCCTCGAATTTTTACGAAAAAATCCTTTGGCTTTTCCGAAAATACGCATGTATCCTCGATTTTTTTAAAAAAGTTTCTCACGAATTATCGTCTCTTCTGTTTCAGTCAACACGGTGGCTGGCATGGCGTGGCGCCACGCCTACGTGGCTAGTTACTTAGAGAATATGATGATATAGAAATCCTCTAATTATTACGTTATCATATTCTCTAAATATACCCCTTATCAGTAAGGGAAAGATTTCACAGATTAGTCGCAAGTCCTACGAGGCCACTTGGTTGTAAGTCCTTCTACTACTACTTTTTGATCGTAAATCTTTCTACAACCACATAAGACATAAATTCTTTTATGATTACATAGTCGTAAGTTATCCTGTGACCACCTCATGATCGTGGACCTTTCTACACCTAGTCTATCTCTGACTGGCTTGTCTACGATAACTTATTGCATAGTGGGTTTATCTAAAAGGTGGTTACATTATGTGTTTATTCCTAATAACCGTGCACGATCTCTCTCTGACAACAACTGTCACACGATGAACAAGGCACCACGTCTCTCTGTTAATAACTTTCGTCAAACGGTTATCTCCTAAAGTATTGAGACGTGTTTTGGCGCAGGACAACGGACGTTGCTTCGTCTACTATATAAAGGTTAATGTCGGAGAAGAGAGAGATTCAGAACGAGATCGGACTACATTGGATCAGAAGAAGTGTTAGGCATTTCGTATTACTCTTAGTTATAATCAATTTCTCTGAGCAATAGCCACACAGGACGTATAGTTATTAGTCTCCCAGGAGAAGGTCTGAACCTGTATAAAAATTCATGTATCTCTACTCTATACGCTCATAATCCAGAATTAAAAGCCAGATTTGGCACTATCGTATAGTGTATTTTGAAAATTAGTCGTATCCGCACCGTATTTGTAAAAATGGCACTTCTACCATCCGGTGGGCGGGCAGCAGTGCTGGCGAGGCGACACGCGGCGAGGCTGCCGGCCCGCCAACAGACGACAGGCAGCCTACCGCCTGGTGGGGGAATGGCAGGCAAGCCTGCCATCTGGTGAGGGGCGGCATGCCGGCAGGTGATTAAGTCAGCTAATTAGCCGACTTAATTACTTGTCCTAATTTTTTGTGTGTATTGCTTGTTTGAATTTTCAAATATATCAAATGAGCTCAAAAAATTATGTATAACCTCCTGACACAACACACCTCATAGTGTAATTTTTGAGTAATTTTATCCATTGCGAATGTTGCTAAAAAATTCATACAATTTTGATATTTTTACGAGTTTTACATATAGCAAACGAGCTTCAATAATTACGAAATTTTATGTGAAGCCTCCCGACATAGTCATAGTTATTGTGTAATTTTTTAGAAATTTTATGTGATCCAAATTTACCACGTTTATTCGGGTTAATTTAATCATGAATTTAACGATGGTCAGACATATTTTGAAGTGGCATGTGTCAGTCAATCGTGCTATATTTTATTTTCTGCTATCTAGTTCACACAATTGTCACTCTCTGTGTGTCGTGCTCCCCTCACGTACTCTCTTGTTCACGGTAATTTCATTATGTCTATGTCGTCCCTCCTCACTTGCTCCCTCGTTTGCATATTTATCAGTGTTACGATGTCGTTCCCCCTCATCCGAAATGCTACTCGTGATAGTGGGTCCTCAATATACGGGGTGAGCGCACCGGATTCACTTTTGCTTGGCCATAAATACGAACCTCTCACAGTTTGTCGTTGCTCATCTTAGTTGCTCATCGCAGAAACTCATTATCGCGGTCGTCGCTCAAAATTAGGAGTGCATAGTTCATTACTTCGAGAAGCCAATGTGTAGCTCAAAATTGACAGTGCTGATTTCTTCTCCTGAAAGGCAAGTAATTTGTAATCGTATGCTTTCGACGTTATTCCCGTAATCGTAGTCAATTAGTGTTATTTAGTTAGTCGTGATTAATGTAGTTTATGTTATGAACTAGGTTGTAGTAATTTAGACATAGTTTTACTATTTTTGTGTACGTACGGTACCTATAATTTGTTATTGGATATAAAAATATAATTAAGTAGTCGTAATTACTGCAGTGGAAATTATTTAGGGGTAAGTAATGAATTAGTGGTAACTAATTAAGTGGTAAGGACGAAGGTAATGAATGGCTCGTCATTTTTTTTTTTGGGATGAGTAATCAAATTATCGGTAATTAGTGAAGTATTCGAATGTAGTTACACATATATAATCACCGACTTGTAGTATGTTGCTGTCTTTATCAATCTTCGCACTAATATTTCATCTGTCTCATTTATTGCAAGGCACTCTCAAAATTAATAGTGTGTACGTAATTATTTAGAGAAGGCAGTGCATAAGTCATTACGGACGCGATAGTACTGATTATTTCTCTCGAAAGATAGGTAATTTTTTATAGCATGCTTTCGACATTATTTCCGTGGTCCTAGTCATAATTACAGTTATTTAGTTAGTCATAATTAATGTAATTTATATTATAAAGTAAGTTTTACTGTCAGTATTAATCTTCACACTAATATTTGGTCTGTCCTATGTATTGGAAGGTATGGTTTTACCGAAACTTCTAGAACACTCGTACGATGAGAAACACCGTTACCACTCATGAATGATGGGTGACACGGCTATCCATTCGCCGTTCAAGCTGCCGGGGTGGGGGGAGGGATCCATGGGCGCTGGACGAGCGCTACTTTCTAACCCTACAGGCCACGGGCTTATTGACCTTTGCGAGGCTGGTCTCCACCAAACACGAGTTCACCATCGACGCTAGCCTACTCGCGGCACTAGTGGATAGGTGAAGATCTGAGATGCACACATTCCACTTTCAGTGGGTTAAAATGACGGTCACTCTGAAGGACGTCGTGTTCTTGACAGATATTCCTCGTGGGGGTGACACACTTGTTCTAGTCTCTGCACCAGCCAACTGGAAGGAGAGACTGGTAGACTGATTTGGTCAACCTATCTCAGAGAGTGCACGCGGCGTCCCCCGCACTTGGCTGAACAATTTCAATATATGTCCACAGGATGCACCACCGGATGTCGTCAGAACGCACATCATCGCATTTCTTATTCAGTATTTGGTTGGAGCATGTTTCCAGCCACACATAGCGATATTTGCAACGCTGAGTTCATCGGCCTCGTCGAGTCTTTGGTGGATGCAGAGTTTGCGGCAATGCCTCGGTACAGCTGGGGATTAGTGGTTCTATGCGCCACGTATCAGGGGTTATGTGATGCTTGCCTGCGTGCCACTGCTGGTACCACCAATCTGGCTATGTGCTATGTGCTACTGCAGCTGTGGAGCTAAGAGCACTTTCCTATCAGACGTCTAATCATCGTGACGCCAGTGCACCCGTTCGACGAGTTTGCCGAGTGCACTAAATCTCATGCCAAGTGCACTAGATCTGATGGTTGATGTTCATTGCATTCACCTAGTGGTAGACCTTACTAGTAACCGCGGTCGATCCACTTCCCAACCTAGCCGATCAAGTTGTAGACATCCGATCTGAATCTGAACCCCGACCTAGGTGGTGTCTAGGAATTAGTCGAGTGTTTTTTAGATTGGAAGCACTTAGATTTTTAGTCATCCAACGCTTCAGATTTGGAGTATATATTTTGTTTGGAGACGTGGTACAAGGGATCAATGGATGAAGATTTAATAGCCTAGATTCATTTTTTTGAAATGGGATATGAAAAATCTGTTACATCAAGCGCGCTAAATTCTAAGTGTTCTTAGCACTTCCTTAGAGCATCTCCAAGAGATACTCTATATGGCTCTTAATATTTAAATTTTAGAGTTGAAGGGTAAGAAGTAGCTCCAACAGATTCTCAAATGGACTCCTAAAAATAGAACACACCCAAAAAATAGGCTCTCGCTCTCTACTTATAAAGGATGATCTAGGCTCCCAATACTGTTTTTCTGGTTTAGGATATCTGTTGGAGGGAATGATTATTTTGAGACCTTATATCGTAGTTAGGATCTGTAAAAACAGATTTAAGGTGTGAATTTATTGGGCATCTCTCTTATAGCCAAATCTCGGCATCGGCCGCGTGACGCACCCGCATCTCGACCCCGCGTCCCCCATGTCGGACGCCTACAAGAAAGCGAAGCCCGGCCGCCTCGTCTTCAAGGGCGGCGATGCCGCCTCCCTCCGCAAGCCCAAGAAGCACAAGAAGAACAAGAAGCCCGCCTCCGATGCCCCCGTCGACGCCAACGCCGAAGCCGCAGCGGCCGCGCCCACGGAGGGCGCCGAAGGCGGAGGCGCCGGCGACGACTACACCATCGACGCAGCGAAGCGGATGAAATACGAGGAGCTGTTCCCAGTGGAGTCGAAGAAGTTCGGGTACGACCCAGCCAACGCCGCCCGCACCTCCCGCACCCGCACCGTGGAGGAGGCCCTCGACGACCGCGTGCGGAAGAAGGCCGACCGCTACTGCAAGTGAGGTGAGGCGCTGGAATCTAGGGTTTTTGGATGTAACGGAATCAACCGTTTAGATTGCTTGGTTCGAGTCGATCTAGTCCCTGATTCAAATTCCATGCGAGTAATTGGATTGTTTACTGCTGTTTGGTGCTGTCGTCACACATGAATTAGGTTGGTGAGAGACTGCTGTGTGTTTGATTGCGTAGTCCATCTGGTTATGAACTTATGATAAACTATGAAATAGCAAGCTTTGCTACTACTGCTGTTCGCTGATTAATGTATATTGTGATATGGAGTAATCTGATAGGCCATAGAAAACTAGCAAAGCTGCATTGTGTATTCAATAAATTATAATCCTGAATTTCTGATGATGATGATGATGATGATATGCGGAAAGTAACTTTTGAGTATGGATTGGAGGGTTGCTGAGGTACAGTTCAGAGTGGTGCTGTGATCCTTGCCACAGAGTAATGTTGGAATTTACTGACAGTCGCAATGGGGCTACTCCTAACTTCCTACAGTAGCTGTCATGGACATTTGGTTTTGGTAGTCTTAAGTTGGTGTTTAGTGTTGGTGGTCGTGTACTCATGTGAATGCTCATAGTCATAAATAACCGCTGAATTGGAGCTGACAGATATTAGGGCCAATATAAGGTTAGCAGGTGTTATGGTCAGGTTATCCTAGTGCAATTTGAAGTAATGTTCTCTCAGCAGATCACGTATGACATATTTTTGCTGCATTGAATCACACACATGCTGTAGCAGGTATCAGCATACATAGTTGCCAATTCAACAAGCTTACATGGAGGATGGAGGGCTCCTGTATCCTCTTTATATATCATGGGGTTATTATATTTGTTCTGAACGCTTGCTGCTTCTCTTTACCTTTCTTCCTGCTGGGTGTTGTATCGATATGATTAGAGAGGTTGCTGGTTCAACTCTGATGCTGCGTTTCACTTTTGCTCTTGGGCTAATATTTGACTGTTCCTTTATTTCTCCTTTCTACCCTGTGCAGCTCTGTCTTTATAAACCCTGTCATTCTTCAGTACCAAACAACACACACACACATGAAGCCTCTTTTCTACTCTCGGGTGTACATACTCTCTATGTTGTATCTCCCAAAGTAAGAAATATCTTGTGCAACGGATAGTATGTGCGTGTAGTATACAAGTATATAAGATCATATAGATGGTATGTATACTTTTAAGGTGGTATATATAATTTTTTTAACATACTCCTTTTTATGTACGATTATGAAAGTATTAGCAAAATATACTTAAAACTATGTGTTCCTTTGCAATTTTTTCATGTAGTTGATATTAAAATATTTTAGAATTAGTATATGAGTACACCTAATGTGATGAAGGGGTATGTTAAGTTCATTTATGTGGTATATCATGGATAGGAGTAACTACACACAGAAGTAGAATACATTATATATATATAGGAAAATTACATAAGGCACCTGGGTGCCTAGGCACCCACATCAAGAACCGTCCGATACACGTGTATGATTGATAATTTTTTTGAGTTTGGGTATGGAAATGTTTTATACCCTTGATATATTTATGGTAAGTAAGTTTTGAACTCAGTTCAAACTAGTTTGAACTACTTTTAAGTTCAATGCGACTACAGTGAGTATATACCATAAAAATAGTTCAAACTAATTAAACTGAAGTTGAATTTAATTTTTTTTCGGAGTTTGACATCTCAAATATACTTTTTTATGAGTATATGAAGATACACACATCAAACCTTGCGAATCTCAAAGCAAATCAACGGGTATTGATATGGGTGCATAGGCACCAAGGTGCATGAAACACTATATATATATATGATGTTATAGAATGGTTGCTTCCTCCACTTGTTGCATTGCCAAAGAGGTCAATGGGATGAATGCATCTCTAATGTAGGCAAGTGGTCACTGTTGCCATCAAGGCGAGGTGCTGAGGAGATCCCCGGTGGTGAGCATCGCTGCAGTTAATCCTTACCTCCAAAGCGCCCCAGCCCCGCTTCTTCCCATTTGTCACTAGCTTGCGAGATCACGCCGAGTCCCATTGGGATTCAGTGGAGTCGTTGCAGATTGGGCTCATGCGCTGCCACATCAGGTTCAAAGCCACACCATAATCCGTCTCTTCCCCTTGGTCTCCACGGCTACCGACGTTGGCGGTAACTTCCATCAGGGTCGAGATGATGTGGATTGTGATGGGAAGGGAGAGGACTAGATGGGAATGCAACCAGATCGGGGTTGAGTGAGAACCCACTATCAACATCGTCTAATAAGGGAAGAACACCTGAGATATCCTAGATGGGAGGAAAGGGGAGGGTTCCTTAGTCTAGCTTTGTTTGGTGCAGCATAAAAGTGAGAAGGTGGGTGCGATGGAGGGAGCTTGACGAGTGGGCCCATATGTCGGCACTCATTTTTCCCAGAGGAGTGAACGAGGAGGGGAATGATGATGAATAGATGAACTATATATATATATATATATATATATATATATATATATATATATATATATATATATATATATATATATATATATATAGAGAGAGAGAGAGAGAGAGAGAGAGAGAGGAGAAATACCTTTTACTCCCGGGTGTAATTACACCCACCTCTAATATACCACCTAAACAAACTTGAAATACTCCTTTATCACTTTAGATATACTCATATACTGATTATAAGACACTCTAATGTGGACCACACGAAAAATTTGCAAGGGAGTCCATAGTTTTTAGCATATTTTGTAAATACCTTCGTATACGCACATAAAAAGGAGTATGTCAAAAAATGTACATACCACATCTAAAAAATTGTTCATACCACCTAGATGGTCTTAAATACTCGTATACTACATGTATATACCCTCTGTTACGCGAGATACTTCCTATATTGTAATATACACACGCGCGCGCGCACGCGCGCGCGCGCGCGCACACACACACACACACACATATATATATATATATATATATATATATATATATATATATATATATATATATATATATATATATATATATATATATATATATATATATATATCCCAACACCAGGGGTTACTGGAAGCTTCAAGAGGGACTTGGAGCCGCGGAATTGTACAGGAACACACGCGCACTCCGCAGCCCGTACGTCCTATATCCGCTGTACTCTAAAATGGACACATTTCTTCTAGCATTTTGTGAGTAGTGCAACAATAGTAATCAAGTCTGATATTTTTTAATCCAGCGATCGAACACTTCTGTACTTAACTTCGGCAATACGTAGGACGAGACCTGCAATGTGCCACGGGACAATAAGAAATTATCAGGTCCCACTAGGTGATAACAAGACGAAGACAACAATATGAATATACGCTACATACCAAACCAGCCCTTCTTTTGTTTTTTGTAGTACAACAACAAGAAGATGAAAAATGCACAACTGCCGCTTATCAAACTTAACAAATCAACCCGAACGTCTTACACTTCTTTCTAATAGAATCGATCGAACTGTTGTATGTGAATATACTAGCTGAATGTCCGTGCGTTGCTACGGATTTTAAAACTTTATCATACTACATGTTCTAAAACTAACGAGTGGTAAAATTTGTTAGAACATGCATACAAATATGTTCTAATTTTGTTTAAATCCGTAGCAATGCACGGGCATTCAGCTAGTAATTTACAAAATTCAAGTAACGCGTGCAACGTTATCTGACATTATGTATAACATATTGATCTTGTTAAGGTCAAACTTCTTAACAAGAGGAATCTGCTTGCTCTCTTTTTCTTTTACATTTTATCTTATCATTCACACGTCATAATACAAAACTCCAACTATGAACTAAAAAACCAAGAAACAAAGTAGATACATAAGATAAGATGTAACAGAGTCTAATGTTGATTACACACGCAGGGCCAAAGACATAAGCAAGGCAAACTAAAGAGGATTACCTAGCGTGGAGTTGATGGAAATGCTTGCGAGAAGACATTTCACCATGGTGTCCGCTCTTTTTTCATTGAGAGGTAAGTAAAGTATACAAATAAGATGTTCATATGTAACTTTGTAATTCAAGGTATGGCTTTGTAAAACTGGCATTCTGATACAACTACAACAAGTATTGTCATGTCGTTTAAATTATGGATATGCAGTAAAGTTGAAGCCCAGGACAGAAGAAAAGGTGAATTTACGAAATGAAAAACTTGAAGATGAAACATCAATGAGTCAAGTCGACCAGATAAAGATTAAATATGGATATGCAACAAATGATGTGAGTGCATAGAAGTACCAGTAAATCATCAAAATTATGAATTGCAAGGCATACGATTACAGGTTTTAGTACCTAAGTGGTTAATCGTAAAACTAATATTGCATATCCTTTATAACTGAGACAGCAATATGTCACGGGCAACCAAATTGGCCGGCTGTCTTTCATTGTGGTTGTTGAAGTGTTGTTGTCAAAAGTTGGTTCTAACTTCACTTATTGGGTAGGTGCTGCTAGAAAGGTTAATGGAGGTGAACCATATAGCTCTGTACAGATGCACACCACACAAGGGATTGATTATGGAGGAGCAATAGATGGCAACAGAAACATAGCAACCTTGTGATGATAGGTTTCAGATACTATTGTCAAACTGTGTTTCAGATATCTCAACAGATTGCACCACTGCAGTAGTACAATCTACAGTTAGAAAGACCAGTATTGTACATATAACCTTACCCTATACGTCATAAGATATTTTTGTCAAATACAGATCCTACTATGCGCCAAACAAGAAAAATCCTAAAACAGTTATCACAGGAGTCAAATTCCCTTCGAGCCAGTACTAACAACACTAATTCATGAACCATCAACAGGAGTAACAAATTCTGCCCACTACAATCCACAGTGGAGTCAATATTATACATTGAATTCCAAGCCAATTGACATGAGAGAATCCTTACAAAAGAGCACACACTCTAAGAACATGTAAATGACAACATCACCTACACAAACCTAACTTTCCTTTCCTCACAATATCGATTCAAAACCCCTACTCAAAAACAGCTTCCTAGAGTATCAGCTCATAAGAAACCCATAGCCAGATTGTTTACAATAGCCAAGAACTCGTCGCTCATTCAATTAGCATGCGATCGACAAATACCTTGTTGCTTTCTCTTGAACCATCAACACCAAACTCTTTAACTCTAAAATAGTAAATTAAGAGGGAGAAAATATTACCACTTACCACTCACTGATTCCGGTGCTGTCCACTGTCCGCTCGGTCTCTCCTCTAAATCACTCTCGCAGTCTCCGCTGTCGTCTGTCCGCTCTCCGCTCTCGCCTCTCGGTCTCTCCACTCTCTGCGGCGCGAATGCGCAATGCTCCTGCTGGCCGGCTACCGTCCTGCCTGTGATTTGGCTCTCCCGCGGTCCGGCCCCCTCGCCCCTCGGTGGCTTGGCCCTCGCCGCCCCCGCGCCCCGGTGACATGCGTCATTTTTACATACATTTACCTGTCATTTTGCCCTTATATTCTTCACATTTTGAGACCATTTATCATCATTTACATACTTTTCCAATATCTAATTGCTCAAAATGGACCATTTTACATTTTTTTATATTTTTTTTGTAGGCGGGCGCGATTAAGGCGCATAAACGATAAATTTGGCATTTCGGGACTACTCCGTACAGATATACGGAGTCGTCACGGATGTGTAAGATCAAACCGTGATGAAATCGGAGTTTCTGAGGGCCAAAACAGAAGAAATCTAATAGGGAAGGACCTCCTTGTAAACCCTAGAAATGTTCGAGGGCTAAATCACAAAAATTCCAAATCCCCAACCGGCCTAAAATCCCTAGCGCCGCCGCGAATTCTTCTTGAGCCTGGTTCTTCTCTCCATCTCCCCTTCGCCTTCTTGCTTCTCCCCCCATTCTCCTCCACTTCCGGCCGCCGGTGAGCGCCGGGCCGCATCTCGTCGGTGCGCCATTCCATCAGCCGCCGCCATCTCCCCGCGTTCCTATTCCTCTCCTCCACCAGATCCGCCGGCGCGCCACCTTTCCTCACTATCCAACGCCGCTGCTCCCTGCAGTCTCCCTCCGTCGGCAGCTTTCCTCCACCGCGCCTCCCATCTGTAGCTCCACGCTTCCCCATCATCTCGGCCGCCGCAGCTCGCTGGCGTGCCTCCACCTCACTTCTCCACCCTGCTCACCAAGTCCACCGTCGCCACCAAGCGCCGCCATCGTCTCCATTAGTGCGCCGCCGCCTTAGCTCTTCCTCTCCCCTTTCCATTGTTTCTCTAGCTCTGCCTCCTTTCTCCGCCTTCTCCGCCGCCTTCCCCTTCCACGCCGTCCGCATCTCCCTACCGGTGAGATGGAGGTCGCGCCGCCTCCTTCCTCCGCCCCCAACCGACGGCTGCGGCGGCGGCTGGCTCGGAGAGGAAGGGGGCGGAGGAAGGAGGAGGCGAGGCTGCGGCAGGGGAGAGGAAGGAGGCGACGGCGGGGGCGGCGCCGGTTGGGGGCAGAGGAAGGAGGCAGCGCGACCTCCATCTCACCGGTTGGGGGCAGAGGTAGGAGGAGGCGCGGCTGCGGAGGCGGCTGGCTTGGAGAGGAAGGGGCGGAGGAGGCGCGGCTGCGGCGGCGGCTGGCTTGGAGAGGAAGGCTGCGGCGGCGGCTGGCTTGGAGAGGAAGGGAGCGGGGGAGGAGGCGGCGGAGGAGGAGCGGCGGAGGAGGAGGCGGCGGAGGAGGAGGAGCAGGGGAGGAGGAGGCGACGGCGGCGCGGGGTGGGAAGGAGGAGGCGAGGGCGGAGCGACGAAGGAGGGAGGGTAGAAGGCGAGGGCGGAGCGGCGGCGGAGGAGGGAGGGGAGCAGGCGAGGGCGGAGCGGCGGCGGAGGAGGGAGGGGAGGAGCAACGGGTGGAGCGGCGTCGGAGGAGGGAGGGGAGGAGGCGCACGGGATTCGGTGGGGAGGCAGGCGCCCGGTCGTGAGGAGGGTGGAGGACTGTGGGGAGGAGGCGAGGTGGAGGTCTCGGTGGGGAGGAGCGGCCGAGGACTGTGGGGAGTAGGCGTGGACGGAGGTCTCGACGGAGGATTCTGTGGGGAGGAGGTGAGGCGGAGGTCTCGGTTGGGGAGGAGAAGCTGCGCACGAGATTCGGCGGGGGAGGAGAGAAGCAGGGAGAGGCCCCACATGTCGGCGCTATTTTTCTGTGAGAAAGGGAAGGAGTGTAGGATGCACCATCACCTTGAACTCCTCCTTTTAAGGAGTAGAGACAAGCCTAGCTTCCAAGTGCCAATAGCAGAAACGACGGTGAACCATTCTCCAAACCAAACCACACCATCTAGCCTCTTTTTTTCAGTTTCTAAAAGCTATTTTTTGATTTTTTTTTTACAATAACCAACTTTTAAATGAATTGTTTTTCAAAATGGGGTCTACAAGTTGATTGTGGCATATGTTGTAGTGATTTCACTCATATGGGTCAAAACTGTTAGTGATATGCCCTATAAGCAATCATGGAGATAATCATATCACTTCTATATTTATGATTTTTCAAATAATATATTATTTTGTCCATTGAATAAATGTCTTTCATATTGATCAACAAGTATGTGACTTGTTTGTGGAACTCTTTATTCATGTTTTGATATTATTCTAAATTATCGCTGACGTTATATCATTATGCGAGACAATTATGATTTAGAGATCAACATATGTATTGATTGATGACCATGTTTCATGGATCATGGATACAGGATATCAAATCAATAATGTGGACACATGTTAGATAACATGATATTGAGTTGACCTACCATGAGACACTGCAGAAATTGTTATATTCTTAAGTGTCATCAGTTGGCCTTAATATAGTGTATGTAGGATCCTTACACCTAAAATCGTCACTGTTTCTTACATATATAATAGTTTACTTAAGGATTACCAAATACTATTTCGTGACTAGATGGCCATAAAGGTAACTTTCGGGTTTACTACAGAACATACGGAGGAATATGAGCAATTAAGATGGAATTTTCCCCTCCTATATAACAGGAGAGATATCTCTGGACCCTCGATATGGTTGGATCTAGGAAGAGCATTGCCATGTCGAATATGGTTGATGAGTTAATCACAACTAAGTAATCCACTACAGATTCGAGTGAAGGATCAGGCCATCATAGGATGGCACGCTTCTCGCCTTGAGTTCGATATGGTATCATGAGGCAAAGGTATCGATACACGCGCACTATATAGGTTCATTTGATATTTATGTTTGGGAGTCGTTATGTGTTAGGGACCACGACCGACTTATGGACCAGAAAGGAGTTTTCGGCCCATGACCAAATATACATGAATCGACAAGGTCACACACTTAATAGGTTGAAACGATAAGGGTTCGGATGATAGTCTTCGAGTAGGGTACATTCTTTACTTGTATCGGATAAGGATCCGATTGAATGCTGTATAAAGAGATGTCCGGGGGCTGAGGGAGGCATCCCAAAACACACTCCTCAAAACCCTAGCCATCAACTCTCATAACCCCTGCCTTGCATGCTGGTGCTAGCACACCGATACACGGTGTTCCATCCTTAGACGTGTAGACCTCGGTAGAGGCGTTGAGCTTTAGGAGAACCCGTAGCCTTCTCTCCTATCGTTGGCCACTACCACCCATCTCCATGCCCCCCAAAGCTTGAAAATAGAACCACTGCCATCCCAGGAAGCCATCTGTACCACGCACACTCACCGGAGAGCTCTGCTAGCGTCAAATCGCAGCGAGGATGATGCCTCTATTTTCCACCGGAGGGAGCAGTCGAAGGTTGAAGAAGACACGCCATAGATCAATCCCGATCGTCTGTGCGTCGCCTATCCATCAGCTATACGCGTGAGCGCCTAGCCATTCGGCCATGCCTTGTTGGCCCGAAACGGCCGACCCACTCGACCATTGAGATTTAAAAAAACCCGTGTGGGCTTTACAGTTCACTCGGACTGGCCCAACACTATAGTGGCTATTGTTCATCCAAGCACAAAATTCAAAAATACCCCATTTCGATCGTTTTGACACCACGAATCCATTTTTTTGACCTTCGTTCCACCAATCTCAGCTCCAATAAAATCAAAATCATTTCCATTTGGTTTTTATTGTATTTTACTCCTTTTTATTTTATTTATTTTCCTAGCTTGATTACACACAAGCATGAGCTTATGTTATTTTATGTGTTTGCGTTACCACCTGAGTTCTCTGGGACGACCATGCGTGGATCGAAACTAGGCATCGAAGCGTACGAGAAAACTAAGTTTGTCGAACAACAAGGCAAGTTATAAGTTTTTAATCATATTGAATGCCATGAAATTTAAATTATTTAATTACAGTATTTGCATTAATGTTATTGTGAAATGTTATCTGATTAAAATAAATGTTTAGAATGACTTGCTAATTCCTTATGTCCTACCACTGAAAAATATCTTGTTTAATTTGTGGCCATATTCACCTTGACAACCTGAGTAATACTTAATTATTGTATGAATACATGTAGAATAGCTCACTCAGAAATTTTGTACTACTAAGTGACTTGGCTTTTGGTCAGAAGAATTGCTAAAGTGGTTCTATGGTAAGGGGAGTTGTGGAAAACCACAAGATGGTCTTCGTCCTCGACCTTACCCTATGGTGGAGTCTTGTGCAAAAGAGTGACAGTGCCGTCAAGGGTGGCAGCCTCAAGGTGAGAAATAAGGACTAGAATCTTATGCTGAGTAAAAGACACAATAATCACTCAACCATAAGTGTTGACTTATCAACCGTGATTTAGTAGCTGCTCAACTCGATTGAATATCTACGAAAGGGTGTGGTATGGAAGCGGTAAAATCATACTTAACAACGGTAGGTCCACACAAATCGGGCGGAAATGTTCCGTGATTGGCCAGTGGATACCCGAGATTGTGTGTTAAGAACCTATCGGTAGAGGCTATATAAAGAGATGAGCAGTGAAATGACCTAGTTTTCTTAACTCAGTCATGAGGGCTAAGAAATCTTGTGGGTAAAGCTGCGCAACTCTGCAGAGTAAAATAAATGGTATTCGAATACGTCGTGCTTCCAGTTAATGGAACTGTGTTTATTGGGTGATTCCAACAGCGAGGTATAAGTAGATTTCTTTACATTTTAATTTGATCAAGTTAAGCAATTAAGAGTTGAACCCCCCCTTAAGGAGCTTTTGTTTTGTGCTTTCTTGTTTAAAATGTTTGCAAATAAAATTGCATCCACACTCATTAATAAAACCAGTATATTCCCATCCATTGAATATCCTTGCAAGTAGAAAAGTTAGGTTTTACCTTTGTGACTTACTAGATGAAGTTTGGCTCTTTTGTTGTAAGTATGTGTTATTGTGCACACTCATGTACAGTACTCCGCAGCTGAACAATCCTGGGTGGTTGCGGGCATCACCAGCGCCTCCAAAAATGGGGGCATTACAGAGTGGTATCAGAGCATGCTTACTTGACCGTAGGTTGAGACCTAAGATAAATTAGGAGCATTGTTTTGTAGCAAAACCTAGTTGCAAAATCTAAAAAGAATTTACATAACATATAATTATTATTGTTGTCTCTTCTCTATCTTTATTCTACCTCACCTATCTTAGTTTTAGTTTCAGCTTAAGTTTTACTCTTTGCAAAAGATTTGTGTCAAATATTTTCTAACTTCAATTTAGCGTGATCAAGCAATTGGTGCGCGTCCTATCTTCCAAGCCCGAAGCGAGATGGTGACATTTGGTGTACGCTAGTGTAGAGTTGAACCTTCGGTAATAGTTTTTCTATTTGTAAGATGAGTTGTAATGCAAACCCTAAGTTGGTTTGTGTACAACTTGTAATTAAGATAAATAAAAGTATGCTTTCTATCTCTTAATTTGTTTGCCACTAATATCCATATCTCACCCCACTCAAAATATCATTGCCTTGTTATTTGCTCTAATCCTTACCTCATTCACTCTACACTTATCCTAATTCAAATTCTTACTTATCTGTCTGATGTTCTTAAAAACCACTGCATAGCTAACTTCAAGACCTTATTCCACAAGAATCAAGATGGCAGAAATTAAATCCGGACAGGGAGGTCAACAAGCAAAACAAGGCAACCCAGCAGAAAATCAAACTACACTTGCTAGTATTTTAGCAATAATGCAACAAAATAGACATCAAGCAGAATAGAACCAATCAAGACTAATGGAATAACATTCAAAGCTACTTAAACAAATTGCAATATGGACAACAGCACTAGGCAATTCAACAGGAGCTGCCATCGATAGAGAAGCAATGCAAGTCGCCTCAAAATGGGTAGATTTTTAAAAGACAAGATTGCCCACATTTTCCACATCTCCTGACCCATTAGCAGCTGAAGATTGGCTTAGAGATATTGAAAGAAAATTGAAAACAATACAATGTGATGGTAAAGAGAAGGTCTTATATGCGTCCCATCAACTCCAGGGACAAGCCGCTGCTTGGTGGATCAATTTACAGACCATGCACGAAGATAGAGAAATTACATGGAAGGAATTTAACGAGTCTTTCCGTTGAGCTCACATTCCAACAGGTGTCATAGAGGCTAAACGCCGGGAGTTCCTTGTAGTGAAACAAAGGGGATGAACCATAATAGAATATCTTCATCAATTCAATCAGCTTGCCCGTTATGCCCCTGATGACATCATGACAGAAGTTAAAAGGATGGAAATATTTAAGGAAGGACTACAAAAATCCTTGAAGTACCACATCTTAGCTATGGACATTAATGATTTATCTACAATGGTGGATAAAGTAATTGTATCGGAAGAAGCAAGAAATGTATTTGAGGATTCTCGTAAAAGGAAGGCAATGTAGAGGCCATCATCCTCATCTAAGGCACAAAGAGGATGGGTGTTGGTGTTACCTCAAAATCGATACCAACAGAATAGACAAGTGGTAGTTGTGCGAAGACCTTAGTACAATGTTTCTCCCCAGTATACTGTTTCTCAAGGAGAGGTGATCCAGTCTTGTGGAGGAAATCATTACCAACGTAATTTCCCACTGAAGGCGAATGCATGCTATCATTGTGATCAACTTGGTCATTTTAAGGACCAATGTCCCAAGAGAGGATTGCCTTCAGAAATGGGAAAACTCCAGACCAAAGCTCAGCAACCAGATGCCAAGCCAGTCATCATTACGCTAGCAACACGAGGATTTCTGCAAGCATGACCCCCTGCGCTAAGACCAACAGCACCAACAGGAACAACAATGGGAGCGCCAGTAGGATCATCAACAAGTGTTTAGGTTGGAAGAGGCAGAGGTATGCCAGGGCCAGTAATTCAAGCAAGGATGAATCATATTTCCGTTGAGGATGCAACTAGAGTAAATGACATCATTGTTGGTATGAACCTGATTCACTCAAAGCCTACATTGATTTTATTTGACCCTAGAGCAATGCATTCGTTTCTTTCCATGGATTTTATCACAAGAAATCAGTTGTCGTTTGTTTCTTTACAAAAGCATTATGCAATTTAAACACCCGGGATTAGGATGGAATCTCGTTTTGAGTGTAGTAATGTGAACATAGAAATTCATGGAATAGAGTTTAAGGCCAATCTAATGTTACTAGATATGAGGGGAATAGATGATATTCTAGTAATGAATTGGCTAGCTCAAAATAAAGCCAAAGTAGATTGTAAGACTAAAACGGTGACACTGATTGGTCCAGAATATCAAGAAATAATAGTGAAGACAGATCATGAGTTGATAGAAAACATGGAGAAGTGTATTCACAGCGTGATGATAGAGGAAAGGATTTAAGTGCCAGTAGTACAAGAATATCCAGGTGTATTTCCAGAAGAATTGCCTGGAAGACCACCTGATTGACAAATTGAACTTACCATAGAATTAATTCCAGGTACCAAGCTAATTATAAAACATTAATGCAAGATGTCAACAAGTGAATTGAAGGAACATAAGAAGCAGTTAGATAAATCAAGAGCAAGAGAGATTATACGTCCTAGCGTATCTCCTTGGTCAGCCCCAGTACTCTTTGCTAGAAAGAAAGATGGAAGTTTAAGAATGTGTGTTGACTATAGAGGGTTAAATGCAGTGACAATTAAGAACAAATATTCGTTACCAAGAATGGATGATTTGTTTGATCAACGAAAAGGGGCCAAAGTGTTTTCAAAAATTGATTTGCAATCGAGTTATCATCAATTTAAAATCCGAGAGCAAGATCGAGAGAAGACTTCATTTACAACAAGATAGGGACTATATGAATTTACGGTAGTGCCTTCTGGTATGACCAATGAACCAGCATATTTTATGAATCTAGTATATATGGACCAATTGGATCATTTTGTGGTAGTTTTTGTGGATGATATGCTGATTTACTCCAACACCGAAGAAGAGTAAGCAACACCTGCACATGCCCTGACCAAACTCAGAGAACATCAACTATATGCCAAATTTGCTAAGTGTGATTGCTGGATGAAAAAAGTTGAATTTTTGGGCACATTATTACTAAAGAAGGAGACAAAGTTGACCCATAAAAAGTCAAAGATGTTATGGAATGGAAGCAAACAACAATTATAATTGAAGTTAGAAGCTTTCTTGGATTGACGGGTTATTACCGCCGAATGCCGATTCATAGAAGGGTTCCCTGAAGAATCGCCCGCCCACTTATGCAACTGCTCAAAAAAGGAAAGCCATTTGAATGGGCAGATAATTGTGAAGAAAGTTTTTAACATTTGAAGGCCAAATTGACAATAGCTCCAATGTTAATACTCCCAAATCCAGAAAAAAATTCAAATATATTTTGATGCTTAAGACAAGTACTGGGATGTGTGTTGATGCAAGATAAAAATGTTGTAGCCTATGCTTCAAGACAACTGTGACTCCATGAGGAGAATTATCCAACTCATGATCTAGAGTCAACAGCTGTAGTACATTCATTGAAGATCTGGAGGCACTATCTATTGGGCAATTACTGTGAGATATTTTTTGACCACAAGAGTTTAAAGTACTTACTTGCACAGCTAGAGTTAAATTTAAGGCAGTGAAGATAGTTGGAATTAATTAAAGACTATGATGTAGATCTCCAGTATCATCTAGGAAAGGCTAATATCATGGCTGATGCACCCTGTAGAAAAGTTTATCAGGGCATGGCTAGAGAAACAGACTATCCACCTTAACCACATAAAGACATGCAGAAGTTGAATTTAACAATAGCTAAACAGGGATTTGTAGCAGCGCTAGAGATTCAACAACTATTAATAGATCAGATCAAAGCAGCCCAAAGATGAAGATGAAGAGATTCAACAGCTCAAAAACTAGTCAGGAAGGAGGTTCAATTGAATTCACTGAAGATGGTCGTGGAATATTAAAATTTTGTGGCCATTATTGTGTACGCAAGAAGAAGGAATTGAAAGAATTGATACTATTAGAAGCCCATTCATTACAATTTTTGATACATCCTGGAGGCACAAAAATGTATCAAGACTTGAAGAAAAGATTTTGTTGGAATGCTGTGAAGAAAGAAATAGCAGAGTATGTGGCAAAATGTGATGTGTGTCAGAGAGTAAAGATAGATCATCAGAGGCTGTCAGGACTGCTTAAATCACTATCAATACTAGAATGGAAGTGGAAAGATATCGGTATGGACTTCATTACTGAACTTCCTGAGACTCAAGAAGGATATGATACTATCTGGGTAATTATTGACAGACTCACAAAAGTGACACATTTCCTACCAATCAAACAAACCTATGGGAAATATAAACTAGTAGAGTTGTATTTGACAAAAATTGTGGAATTATGAGGGGTTCCAAAAAAATTGTTTCAGAAAGAGGAGCACAGTTTACATCAAAATTTTAAGAGAAGCTACATGAAGCAATGGGTACAGATCTAGCTTTTAGTACAGTATATCATCCACAAACTAGAGGACAGACATAAAGAACAAATCAAATCTTAGAAGATATGTTGAGATCCTGTGCCATTGTATATGGAGCAGCTTAGAGTACTTGTTTACCATTTGCGCAGTTTTATTACAACAACAGCTATCAAGTTAGTATTAAGATGGCGCCATTTAAAGCACTATATGGAAGAAAATACAGGACCGCACTAAATTGGACAGAGACCGGATAACAACAATTTCTCGGTCCTCAGGTTGCTCAAAATGTAGAAGCCCACGTGAGAATTATTTGAGATAAAATAAAGATTGCACAAGACCGTCAGAAGAGCTATGCAGACACCTGCAGAAAAGATATGAGTTTTGAAGTAGGAGATTTTGTATATCTCAAGGTCACTCCCTTCTAGATTGTTAAGAGATTTCAAATAAAAGGAAGCGAGTACTAGATACATTGGTCTATTTCAAATCACAAGAAGAGTGGGAGAAGTGGCGTATGAGCTACAGTTGACACCAGGCATGGCTAGGATACATAATGTGTTTTATGTGTTATAGCTCAAAAAGTGTCTACAGTAGCCCACAAAAGAAGTCTCTATAGAAGAGATTGATCTACAAGATGACTTAACATATCCAAAACTCCTGCAAATACTTGAGACAATAAAAAGACAGCTCAGAAGTTGAAACATCAAATTCTGTAGAGTACAATGGAGGAGCCATACTGCAACAGAGTCAACTTGGGAAAAGGAGCCAGATTTGCAGTGGAATTTTCTCAACCTACTCCCTGGATCAAGTTAATCTCGGGGTCGAGATTCTTTTAAGGGGGTAGGTTGAAACACCTAAAAAATTCAACAAGTTTGAATTTCTTTTTGGTTGAATTCTCAAACCCTTCCCCAATTTGGCAATTCATCTTGAATTTGCGCCTTTCCTCTTTTGCCTCTCCACCTCCCACTCTTGTTGGCGCCCTCTGAAAACCTGCCACCGCCATCGCCTTCCTATTTCCCTCTCCACGTGGTCATTCGCTCACACTTGAAATTGCGGCAGCACTCGCCCTGGCCATTCACACTCGACCCGTCCGAGCTGACATCGCGACCCTACTAGTCAAATGCCCGTCCTTCTGCCAACCTCGCCCCCTCCATCCCTTGTGCAGCGTGCCATTTGATTGTGTGCCTCTTCCGCCGCGGCTCGGCCTCCCTGTTCGACGCGTGCACCCATGCCATACCAGCTGCGTCATGCTTCACCAACCTCTGCAGGCGCTATATGCCACTTCACGTGTGTGCCCTCCCCCTCAGTAGAACTCCACTCTCTTTCTCTCCTCCATGTGCCACCACTGCTGCAAACCGTCTCCCTGTTCCCATCACCTCTCCGTGGCTTTAAAACCCGGTTGCATTCGTAGGGAGCATTGCCACACACCCAAACTCCCAACAAAACCATCCAATTAAGCCCTTTAACACTGCAGCTTTGCCGCCGTTCTCCCCTAAGCCCAGTAAGCCGCTCGCTCAATCTCCCGCTTCTGACCACCATCTTTCCTTGCAGCCATAGCACCTTCAGAGCACTACAACCATAAGGCCAAACACAAATCTACGTTAGCATTACCCAAGAGCCCTGCCACCGAAAACCACTGTCGGTTGAAACACCTTTCCCATCCATAGCTCAAATCAGACTTCCCCACCCAAAACCACCACTGCCATGATGTTTCTTATGTCTCAGAGACGGTTAAATCACCCCTCGAGCTCACCAGAAATTCACCCGAGGACCCCTGAGCTTTAGGAGAACCCATAGCCTTCTCTCCTACCATCAGCCACCACCACCCATCTCCATGCCTCCCAAAGCCCCAAAATGGAACCACTGCCGTCCCAAGAAGCCGTTCGTACCACCCACACTCACCGGAGAGCTCTGCAAATGGAAAATAGCAGAGGGAATGATGCCTCTGTTTTCAGCCAAAGGGAGTCGGCCGAAGGTTGAAGAAGACATGCCGTGGCTCAATCCCGATCATCTGTGCGTCGCCTATCCATCGGCTGTACGCGTGCATGCGCTTGGGCCATTCGGCCATGCCTTATTGGGCCGAAATAGCCGGCCCACCCCGCCATTGAGATTTTTTAAAAAACCTTGCACGGGCTTTACTGTTCACTCGGGCTGGCCCAACACTGTAGCGATTACTGTTCATCCACAAGCCCAAAATTCAAAAATACCCCATTTTGATTGTTTTGAACCACAAATCCATTTTTTGACCTCCGTTCCACATATCTCAACTCCAATAAAATCGAAACCATCTCCATTTGGTTTTTTATTGCATTTTACTCCTTTTTTATTTTATATATTTTCCTAGCTTTATTAGACTTAAGTACGGGCTTATATTATTTTATGTGTTTGTGTTAGCACCCGAGTTCTCTAGGGCGATCGTGCAAGGATCGGAACCAGGCATCGAAGTGTACGAGACAGCTGAGTTTGTCGATCAGCAAGGCAAGTTACAAGTTTTTTTATCATATTGAATGCCATGAAATTTAAATTATTTAATTAGAGTATTTGCACTAATGTTATTGCGAAATGTTATCTGATTAAAAAAATGTTTAGAATGACTTGCTAATTAGTTATTTCCTTCCACTGAAAAATGCCCTGTTTAATTTAAGGCTATATTTACCTTCACAACCTTAGTAATACTTAATTATTATATGAATAAATATAGAATAGCTCACTCAAAAATTTTATACTACTAAGTGACTTGGCTTTTGGTCGGTAGAATTGCTAAAATGGTTCTAGGGTAAGGGGAGTTGTGGAAAACCACAAGATGGTCTTCATCCGCAACCTTACCCTAGAGTGGAGGCTTGCGTAGAAGAGTGACAGTGCCGTCGAGGATTGCACCCTTAAGTTGAGAAATAAGGACTAGAATCTTATGCTGAGTAAAGGACATAGTAATCGCTCAACCACAAATGTTGATTTATCAACCCTGATTTAGTAGCTACTCAACTCGATTGAATATCTACAGAAGGGTGTTGTGTGGAATAGTAAAACCATACTTAATAACGGTAGGTCCATACAAATCGGGGCGGAAGTGTTTCGTGATTGGCCAGCGAATACCCGAGGTTGTGTGGTAAGAACCTATCGGGTAGAGGCTATATAAAAAGATAAGCAGTGAAATGACCTGGTTTTCTTAACTCAGTCATGAGGGTTAAGAAATCTTGCGGGTAACGCTGGGCAACTCTGCAGAGTGAAATAAATGGTATTCGAATAAGTCATACTTTCGGTTAATGGAGCTGTGTTTATTGGGTGATTCTAACAGCGAGGCATAAGTAGATTTGTTTATATTTTAATTTGAGCAATTTATGCAATTAAGAGTTGAAACCCCCTCTTAAGAAGCTTTTGTTTTGTGCTTTCTTATTTAAAATGTTTGCAAATAAAATTGCATCCACACTTATTAATAAAACTAGTATATTTCCATCCATTGAATATCCTTGCAAGTAGAAAAGTTAGGATTTACCTTTGTGACTTACTGGGTATGGTTGTACCCATTACTTGCTAAACAACAAATAGAAGATCAATAGGACTACGATGATCAAGCTGTTGATGAAGTTCCAGATGAACCCCGCTACGTTGAAGATGATTTGTCTTAGGTCTTAGCTACGCTAAAGTTTGCTTGTGGATCCTCCTTTTGTAATGTAAGGTAACTTTGGGCTTGCATGCCCGCTGCGTCAAAACTAGGCTGTTAAACCATATTTATGTAATAAATTTTAGATCTTTTGTTATAAGTATGTGTTGTTGTGGTGCATACTCATGTACAGTATTCCACAACTGAATAGTCATAGGCGGTTGTAGGGATCACCAGCGCCTCTAGAATTGGTGGTGTTACATACATTGCATCTTGCAAGAAGCAGAAAAGCCTATCAGAATTGACATCTCTAGGTCTAGCACACGGTTGTGCTGGCAACCGATTGACCTGACTAGCACTTACCTTAGCTGTCAACACAAATGATGAAATGACATACGTACTCCTAACTAAACGGCTTATCAAGATATTCTTTTAGAAACGACTTATCAATATATCATTTTAGAAGCAGCTTATCGGCTTTCGGTTCGTTCACACGAGCGCTCGCTCTAGGGCTAAAATATATAGCCCTGTTCTTTTATGTTACAGCTGATGGCTTTTAGCTGTGACTGATGGCGTTTGTTTGTGCTTTTTGAGATGGCGAAGATGCCGATACGAACGACGCATATGTTTTTAAACTAGAAAAACTGTTTAAAGAAGATGTTATATTTATTTTAGGTCAGGGAGAAACTGAAGTAAAAAACTATTAAAAAAACAGATAAAAAGAGCCAGGCCTATATATAGGGCCGGCGCTGAAAATTGTTAACCTCCCATTAAGAGCACGAGATCAGAGTCAAGCATGGCATGGCATGCAGGCAGCTTCTTCGCGGAAAACCACCTAAATGGCAGGTTAATCGCATGTAACAAGTGCATGCGTGGGCCAGCCATCGCTACACCATCAACGTCACTATCCAGTTGGCTCGTGGCAGTTGGCACGAACGCATACACTGATACACGCATTCGTTTTGTAAGAAAAGCGTGATTGATCCGATCCGGATCGACGCGGGGTCCGATCGAATCGTGCTCGCCGTGGACCGTATCTGGCTTATTTGGTCGAGAAACATTAAGCGGATTATCTGCCAAGATTTCCTTAGTTGTGTTTTTGGTTTGGCTACGCCGTCTCTGGACGTGGACAGTTAGCATTGCACCCAAGCAGCCGACTACTAGCCGACTGGTAATTTTCACGGGGATACAAATTAAGGCGCTAATTCTCGGGCTCTGATAGTTCGATAATCCCATCATTTAACACGTGTCCGTTCAAACGAACGCGAAAGCACGACTTCCTTGCTGCATGATTACCTAAAACAAACCGATCGAAATTTGAAACAGCGATTCTTTCAAAAAAGGATTTTGAAACAGGGATTACAAATGTATCGTTCCACTTCCACTTACGAGTAGCACGTAGCCCAGCTCGCAGGAGAGTGGGGAAGCAAGTTCCCAAACTGGAAGTCGGCCGGAGCCCAGGAGCACCGAAGCAGTGCGGTCCAGTGTACTCGGCAACTCGACACAGCGCGTGGTGCCGCCGCCACAGCTACGAACGACACCGCCCCCGTGTGGCGCACACGACGTGAATTGCTCAACATGCCATTCTCCAAAGAAAAGTCGACGAAATTTCGCCGCACCCATGCCTTGCGTTCGCCTCGCCTCTACAAAACGGCAACGCTCACGAACGAGCCCCGAACCCCCACATCCCGGACACCAAACTCGCCACTGTGCACTCCGGTTGCTCAACAACATCGAGCGATGGAGATCTCACTAACCGATTGAATTCTTTATTCGGTTCGTTCGATCCGACGTCCTGCCATGCAGGGGCGTAGGCAGCCCGAGGCTGGGTCTCGGGCTCTGTCCACTATAAAGCCCAATGCAAAGAAAAAATCCAAGTTTTTACTGTGTATTACTACAGTAAAATACGTTGACTTTCTTAGCTATGCCTCGGGCCATTGCACTGCTGTCATGGGGTTCGACAAGGAGGCGAGCTCGTCGTCCTCCCGGCTCGACGCGACTCCGCTGCTGCCGCAGCACGGCGGCGGCGTTCGTGCGTACCTGTCGTCGCAGCCCAAGACCTTCGCGAACGTCTTCATCGCGGTGGTCGGCTCGGGCGTGCTGGGGCTCCCCTACACCCTTCTCCCGCACCGGCTGGACGGCGGGCTCGCTCCTCCTCCTCGCCGTGGCCGCGATCACGTTCTACTGCATGATGCTGCTCGTCGCCTGCCGCCGCCGCCTGACCGACGAGCACCCCAAGATCGCCTCTTTCGGGGACCTGGGCGCCGCAGTGTGCGGCGCCGCGGGGCGCCACACCGTCGACGCCATGCTCGTGCTCAGCCAGGCCAGCTTCTGCGTCGGCTACCTCATCTTCATCTCCAACACCATGGCGCACCTCTACCCCATCGGGGCCTCCTCCCCCTCCTCCCCGCTCCTCACGGCCAAGGCGCTCTTCATCTGGGCCATGCTGCCGTTCCAGCTGGGGCTCAACTCCATCAAGACGCTCACGCTCCTCGCGCCGCTCAGCATCTTCGCTGACGTCGTCGATCTCGGCGCCATGGGAGTCGTCCTTGGCCAGGATGTGTCCACGTGGCTCGCCAACAAGCCCCCCGTGTTCGCCTTCGGCGGCCCCGCCGAGCTACTCTACGGCCTCGGGGTCGCCGTCTACGCCTTCGAGGGCATCGGCATGGTCCTGCCGCTGGAGGCGGAGGCCGCGGACAAGCGCAAGTTCGGCGGCACGCTCGCGCTGTCCATGGCGTTCATCGCCGTCATGTACGGGCTGTTCGGCGCCATGGGATACCTCGCGTTCGGCGCGGCCACGCGCGACATCATCACCACCAATCTCGGCACCGGGTGGCTGTCGGTCGCCGTGCAGCTCGGCCTGTGCATCAACCTCTTCTTCACCATGCCGGTGATGATGAACCCGGTGTACGAGGTCGCCGAGCGCCTTCTCTGCGGCAAGCGCTACGCCTGGTGGCTGCGCTGGCTTCTCGTCGTGGTCGTCGGGCTCATGGCGATGCTCGTGCCCAACTTCGCCGACTTCCTCTCGCTCGTCGGGAGCAGCGTCTGCGTCGTGCTTGGGTTCGTGCTGCCCGCCGCGTTCCACCTCAAGGTGTTCCGCGCCGAGATCGGGTGGGCCAGCCTCGTCGGCGACGTGGCTGTCATCGTAATCGGGATCGCGCTCTCCTTGTTCGGCACATGGACGTCGCTCGCGCAAATCTTCAGTTCTTCCAATGTATAAGCGTCGACAAGAGACATGGATCAATGTCTAGCTACTGCGTTGGGATTGCTGAAGTGTACATTGGTTTAAGCAGAGACACGCCCAATTCAGCTGCCGTGTTGACTTGGGCATACTTGCATTGCTTGAAATCTTTATGGTTTCGATCAGATATAGATTCCCATCGTGGCAAGTAGCAAATCCATCTATATCGTATATAATTCTAGATGTTGTGAAAGCATGTACAGTGGTGTGTGTTTTGTCACCTAAGATTTTTGCTGATAGAGGAGAGAAAGAGAGAGATTATTGTAAAGAAAACACACGAGAAGGAAGAAGAAAGGAATGGAAGCCCTCAACCCAACACGGGAGCATGGCAGACTTTATATGCAGTGTTGTATGGTACACAGTGCAACTGACAATAGGAAGCGTATCGGTACAGATAGAAGAAATCAGATAACAGAGGAGGTAGAATAGTTAACCGATCCTATCTTCTAAACAAACATAATGAAAACAAATTAGTTGAGATACAATTCTATCTATTCTTCATACTTCTAACAGCCTCCCTCAATCTCAGCGTTGTGCAACAAGGTTGAGATTATCTTGAATCATCATGAGATTGTCTTGAATCATCATGAATGGCTGAACTGCAAGAGGCTTTGTAAAAATGTATGCCATTTGATTTTGGGATGAAATAAACTTGATTTTCAACAGCTTTTGTGCTACTCTCTCACGCACAAAGTGAAAATCAACCGCAACGTGTTTGGTTCAGGTGTGAAAAACCGGATTAGCCGCCAAATATGCAGCTCCCAAGTTATCACACTAAAGATAAGGAGGATTATTATCTTGAGGTATTCCCAGTTCTCGCAGTAAGGATTGAACCCATATTATTTCTACCGTGACATTAGTAAGCGATTCATACTCAGACTATGTACTTAACCGAGACACTGTGGCTTGTTTTCGTACACTCCAAGCTATTAGATTGAATCCAAAGAATATAGCATGACCTCCCGTTGACCTTTTGTCATTAGTACATCCATCCCAATCGGCGTCTAAAAAGGCACTGATAAGCGTTGAGGAAGATTTGTGTATGCGCAGCCCAATTGAACATGTTCCTTTGAGATAACGTAGTATTCTCTTGACTGCAGTCTTTCAAACGTGTTCCCATCTGATGTGTGTTTTGCTGATTAGTGGATTCTGCTGCAGGCGCATCGTCATCGACAGTGACTAAATTAGACTCATTAGATTAGCCTCCAATAGTGCCACTATTGAGAGTATCTTGTACTTCCCCATGCTAAGCAGGATCTGCAAGTTGTTAGTAGGCAAAGTAGGTATACAAGCAACATTGTCATATTGGCCAAACTCAATGGAAGGAACTGCAGGCAGTAAGAGTGCCGAGGCATCAAGAGATATATGTGTAGAAGACGTAGAAGAACAGGAAAAAGGGAAGACATTCTCATCAAATATGGCATCCCTAGACACATATACTCGCCCTGTGGGTATGTGTAAGCATTTGTATCCTTTGTGTAAAGAGCTATAACCGAGGAATGCACATTGCTTAGAACGAAAATCAAGCTTATGGGAATTATATGGTTGGAGATTTGGCCAACATGCACAACGGAAAATACGAAGAAAGGTACAATCAGGTGTGGCACCGGTTAGGCGTTCGCCGGGGGGGGGGGGGGGGGGGGGTCATGTGATCAGTGACTTGACTCGGAAGACGATTGATCAAAAAACATGCCGTGGAGAAAGCTTCACTCCAGAACCGAAGGGGAACAGAGGCATGAGAAAGCAAAGACAACCCGGTTTCAACAATATGTCTATCCTTTCTTTCAGTAGATCCATTCTGTTGGTGAGTATGCAGGCAAGAAACCCGATGTGTAATGCCAATCTTCTGGAAAAAGGCATGGAGCTTTTGATACTCACCTTCCCAGTCTGACTGGACACACAAGATTTTCCGATTGAGCAAGCATTCAACATGTGTTTGGAAGCGAATAAACACATCAAAAACTTCAACTTTATTCTTTAGAAGGTAGAGCCAAGTGAATCGACTATAAGAGTCAATAAAACTGACATAGTATCTATAGCCACTAACAGAAGTGCAGGTAGGACCCCATACATCCGAAAAGATAAGCTCAAGAGGAGCTAAACAAACATTATTCGACAAAGAGTAGGACAATTGGTGACTCTTGCCTTGTTGACATGAGTCACACACAGATTTATTTTGACCTAAGAGGCTAAGACACAAGGAAGATTATTTTTGTGTAGTACATGCTGAACAATATGGGAAGAAGCATGACCAAGACGACAGTGCCATTGTTCTTGTGAAACCTTGGCACCATAGAACACTTGTTTGCTAGCCAAAACTGGATTGATGGAGTAAAGGCTGCCTGCACAATGGCCTCTAAGGAGAACTTCCTTTGTATCTAGGTCCTTCACAAGAAAATTATTGGGATGGAATTCAAAGTATGCATTGTTATCTTGAGCAAACTTCTGAACCGAAAGAAGGTTTTTGTTTATTTGTGGCACATGTAAAATATTGTTGAGATGGTTTTGCTGTGATCTAGGATAGTTTTTAATAGTAGAAGGCCAGTCTGTAATAGTTTTTCGAGGTGGTTTTGCTGTGATTTAGGATATTTCATAGTTGGAAGAAGTGTAGACCCGATGAAGATCTTCAAGAAATGTTTCATTCACATGCGAGTAATGCACTTAATATGTCATTAGCATTTCATGAGCATAATAGTGGTTTGGCAGTGTGGAATGCGCTTGGTAACGATGTTTAATTAACATATGCATTAACTTTGTGCGGATGATATTTTATAATTAGCTATGTTTAGGACGTATTAGTGATGATAATGATGTTTTTTTGTAAATAACTGAAGAAATACACATTGTTATTTTTAGTATTCCTAGTGTGTTCGTAATTTAGAAAATATGTATTTAAGTATGCACATATCTATGTATTGCTCTTGTGTGATTCAAAAAATTGTAGGGAATTATGTCAGGATTGCAGAATGGTGCACTGTTAGTTGTAGTATTTGTATGTACATATCTATGTATATACGTGTGTATCTGTATACATACATATAATCACATGACCGTAGGCATAATTGGTAGCTTAACTATGTTTGTGTGCATGATTATTTTGTGTTAGGCTAGGTTGTATTTAGCATTATCAAGCATCGATCATGGTAGCTTCTTCTTTTATATTGCATCTTTTATATTCTATTATCAAAATGTGACACTACTGATTTATCTATCTTTCACAATTGACAGGTTATGTCTTTTACAGCTCATATACAATTGTGGATTAAGCTTCATTAGTGAGGTATTTTCATTATCCTTCTGTTATCTACATATGTTAACAACTTGACATGCGATAATGCGAATTGTAGTTGTTGTATCTATTTTGTATCACATACTTTTATTAGTGTGATTGCAACATAGTTTGATCATGGATTGTTTTGCTTTTGGGTACTACTGTTTATTTCACGCTTCCGACTTCAGGCTACCTAGTTTTTTTTTCCTAGGACCGTCACTGTATTTCGCCTTAGCTAGAATTTTTTTCTGGGTTTATATTGGGTTTTACTAATAGTTTTCTATTATAGTTTCCGAATAGCAATAGTTTATATATGTAGGATCGATTCACATTAAGATAGGCAATCAGAGGGGGGGTGAATGATTGCGGAAGCTAAAAATAAATTTTAAGACTCTCCCCTAAACACAAAACCTATTTAAGCCTCATTTAATAATTCTGGACAGAATAATGTATCCTTACTAAAACTGATCTCGATAAAAATCCGTAACTCCGATTAACCTCAAACTTTTTCAGAATAAACTAGAGATAGTTATTGAACTAACCCAACTGGAATTACGTCAATCGAAGCTCTAGATCTTGAGATATAAAATAAACACGATCGCTGATGCAAATAGTGACAAAAATAAATTAAGCCCTAATTATGCAACTAAGCAAAATATGAGATCGCTTGCCTGACCGATGGCTGAACAATGTCGTGCGCTTCGTGATCAAAAAGATGCCATGCCAAAGAAAACGTTTGGCCACCCCAAAAGCCGTATATATATTTTTCTTCCACGGCTGCTCGGTACAACTCTTGCCATGCCACCGCATGCATATATATACACACATAGCCTAACTCCAACTAGGCCTTAAAATCCTAATCCAACTCCAACTAGGACTTAGAATCCTAATCCAACTAGGACTTAGAACCCTAATCCAACTCCAACTAGGACTTCGAACCCTAATCCAACTCCAACTAGGACTTCGAATCCTAATCCAACTCCAACTAGGACTTCGAATCCTAATCCAACTCCAACTAGGACTTCGAATCCTAATCCAACTCCAACTAGACCTGGGCCTTTTTACCTCAACTAAACTTTTGGCCCACTAATTTTCAAGGGACCTGAAACCCTTCCTAACACAGGTTTTTCACACTCACGACTTTTCTAACACGTCACGTGTCGAAGCCTCCAGGACCGCACCTCCCGTAGCTTCTCCACGTATCATCCACCTTCGATCTCCATGCGCCCCAAGCATGAGCCCGATCATCTCGTGACCTCCTTGACCGTCTGAACCTCAGATCTCCCCATCCTAGTTCCGGTCCACCTCGTCACCGACCATGATCGCCTCCATGCTCAACCTGCACATGCAAAGACCAAAGAACATTCTTCCGGCACAAGTTCGTCTCAACTTGGCCAACATCAGTCCGCACACATGCAACACAACTCGCATAACACCGCTAAACGAAATCACCAATTATTCATCATAACAAATTAACCATTGTCAATTATTCATCACCAAAATATCATAAATCTAGCCACATGGTCTAACAATCTCCCCCTTGATGAATACATTGACAAAACCACAAAATTGTATGATGAACTAGCTTCAAATAGATATAAGTGAAGAACCAAAGCCGAAAAAACATTTTAAACCATAAGTCTCAAATCTCTCCCCCTCAACACAAGAGAGGTAATTTTATTCTCCCCAAATTCTTTAATTTCTCGCAAAGCACACCAAATTTCTCCCCCTTTGGCAATGTAATCATCAAGAAAATTTAAAGAAAGAATAATTCTAAGACGGAGCAATGAAAGTAAAAATCAAGAAGCTTTGTAGATTATCCAAGTCATTGTGCATTTATTTAATAAAGCAACCAAGACACATTTTTGAGTAGAGCTATCTAGATCATATCAAGTCATATATCACATAGCAATGTCAAAACAAATTTTCAATATGATTAAGCAATTTATATCAATGACAGGCATATCAACAATGACCAAACCAATTATAGAGAGCACAATGAGATATCACAACGAAAAGTCAAAACCTAAAAATGAAGCAAATTTTAACTCTAGACGGGCTAGCAGTCTCATGTAACAACTTATTGCTTCACACTCAATTTTTAGGCATGTGGCATGCTTGTAGCATACTTCTTTTCATAATGACATACTTTTCTTCTTCTTCTTCTTCTTTTTGATGGTGGCATGCTTGAAGCATACTTCTTTTCATTTTGCGCACTTTTGTGCCATTTTTTTTTCACCATGGCATGCTTGAAGCATACATCTTTTTAATTTTTTCTTTATATACTCTCTTTTTTTAATAACATGCCAAATTGAGTGATCATAAGAATTGGAACATGAAACATGCAAGTCTCATAACCAAGAGTTAAAATAAGACTCACAATCAAGCTAATCCTTTTCGATGGACATCGCAAAGTAATAACTATAATTAATCTAGTCAAAATATTCCGCCATGTCATACTATTAATTCAAATGTAGCAATTTAATTATAAACAGTCCTGATCAAAACTACACAACATATGAATAGATATGATAAAGAAAGCTCTACTACTCAATTGATTTCAATGACTTGGATTTGATGAGTTATTTGACAAGGATAATAAACAAAGCTTTCAAAATTTTTAAACAACAAGCTCCCCCTTAGAATAATCCCATAAGATGTAATACTTCCAACTCACTTCACAATTGAGGAAAACAAGAAGTATCAAACGATTTCATGTGCAAATTTACAACTTGAGAATTTAACAAGATGTAAGACAATATCACCTTTTTCACATGGTCTTTCAAAAAGTGAAATCTCTTGTAAACCATCAAAGGAGTGAAGAACCATCAAGTGTTCCAATCAAGCGATGATAAAAAACAGAACCCAATTTAACTCATGTTCTCCATCCTTGTCAGCTGTTCTTACATGACAGGAAACATCGGTCTCACAGTATTGGGGTTAGTAAAATAAGATTTAGGAATCCAGTACTGTGACACACGACGAACAGGAGCAACAAAGCTAGAACCAAAATCACGTGTATGTGGATGATTAGAATGCCGAAAAGAACGTGAATCATTTGAATTAAATCCCAATCTAGCATGTGAAGCAGATTTAAAGCCATCATGAAAGTTCTCAAAAAACATAGCTTTCACATTAGTTCTAGGAACAAAAGATATTGCATGTTTTTGTCTCAAAGCATTCAATCTTTCCTTTCTCTCTTTCTTGATACGTCTAAAGCAAAATTCATTCAAGTGTCCATCTCTTCCACAATAGGTGCAATGAAATTTAACATAACCAAAATTCTTTTGAGATGATGAGCTAGCACCTACATTATTATTTGATAAACTTTGCACAAAGCCAGCTGATTTAAACACAGTTTGATTTGGTTCAAGTTTCACTTCAATTTTTCCGGGTTCAAGAGACTTAATAACCTTAGGAGGATTATTCTTGGCATGCTCAACAAAATTAAATCCTAAACCATGATTTTTCACACTTATTTTTGACTTATCTAGAATCATATTCAAATTTTTCTTACCAAAAGAAAATCTCTCTAAAGTGTCTTTCAGGTACTCATTCTCTTTGGCTAGAGTGGGACAAGTTGCGCATTTGACATGTTCATTCACAAGATTTTTAGAAGCACTAGACTGAGTCAATCTTTCTTTTTCAGCAAAATCATTAAGTTGTCTAGTTAAAACTTCTATTTCAATGTTAAGCTTAGGACAATTTGAGCAAGAAGATATCTCATGATAAAGCATCTGTTGAATTGTTTCCTGAGATGAATTAAGTCTAGCTTCTAATAATTCACATTTAGAACAAGCTTTAGAATGAACATTTGAAATACTTGATTCTAAACATGAAGAAGAGCTAAACTTGAGCTTTTCAATTTCATCATTAGCACATTTCAATTTTTCATCACAAGAGTCATGTGCTAATCTTAATTCATCAAATTTAGCAGTTACATCTCTAAGTTGATCCATGTTTAAGGCATTAAGAGACCTAGCATTCTCTAACTCAGAATGTAAAATTTGACATGACTCACAAGATTCATCATCAGGAATTAAAACTCTAAGTCTTGCAATTTTAGAATTTAGAGATTCAATTAAAGTATCATATTTTTTAATCTTTTTATCTTTCTTTTCTAGCAAAGTACCAAGTTTAGCAACAGCTTTAGCTAAATCATCATAAGAAGGTTCTACCTCATTGTAGTCGTTGCTGTCAAGATCATCATTGTCGGTGGAGCTTTTGCTACTTGCCATTAGACACAACCCAGTTAAATTTTTCTTACCTTTGGGAGTATCATCCTCGCTGTCCGTGTCCACATCACTCAAATTAATTTGTCCAAGAGCGGCAAGAACACGATGCACCACCTTGCGATTCATATAACCCTTCTTTTTATTCTTCCTTTTTTCTTTCTCCATCTCTTCTTCCTTCTCATTCTCTTCCCTTGCAAATCTTGCTAGAAATTTTGGACATTTGAGACGAATATGATTGAGATCACCACACTCATAGCACCTTTGAGGACCAAAATTTCCTCTTTTTCTTGATCTCACATTCTGTAAGGCTCTTGTGAAGCGTGTAGAAAAGAGTTCCAAAACATCTTCCGGGAGTTGCTCTAGCTGTTCATCGGTTAGTGAAGACAAAGAAGACAAAGCATAGCTAGTAGAAGAATTATCACCATTAGACTTGCTAGATTGTGAAGCTAAAGCAATTGATTTATTACTATTATTTTTTCTGGCAAAAACATCTAATTCATGAGTTTTTAATTTAGAATAAAGTACATCTAATGTAAGTGTACTCATGAGAGTAGATTCTCTAATGGATGTAACCTTCATCTCCCATATCGACATATCTAATGCTCCAAGTAATTGACGTGCATTTTCAGCATCAGTATAAGTAACATTAACAGCACGTAGGTTACTAAGAATTTTATTAAAGCGGGCAAAGAGATCATCTATTGATTCACCAGGTTTCATCTCAAAACGCATGTAATCTTTTTTGTACATATCTTGACGTACCTCTTTAATAGTAGATGAACCCTCATGATAATCACAGAGTGCTTTCCATACCTCATATGCGGATTTAAGATGCACAACACGATCAAAGTCACTCCTTCCTAGTCCTTGAATTATCAGATTCCTTGCCTTGCTATTTGACTCCACTTCTGCTATATTCGCTGCTGACACAGCATCATTCTCAGGCACTTGATAAGGCTTGTATACCTTCTCCCATATTGCAAAGCCTTGAGCTTGAATGTATGCCTCCATCTTCGCTTTCCAAAACTGAAAATCAACACCATCGAAAACACAAGGTTTTGTGGAATACCTATCCGTCGACATGTTTTCTAATCACCGGTTAAGATCAATTAGAAAAATTAACCTGCTCTGATACCACTTGTAGGATCGATTCACATTAAGATAGGCAATCAGAGGGGGGGTGAATGATTGCGGAAGCTAAAAATAAATTTTAAGACTCTCCCCTAAACACAAAACCTATTTAAGCCTCATTTAATAATTCTGGACAGAATAATGTATCCTTACTAAAACTGATCTCGATAAAAATCCGTAACTCCGATTAACCTCAAACTTTTTCAGAATAAACTAGAGATAGTTATTGAACTAACCCAACTGGAATTACGTCAATCGAAGCTCTAGATCTTGAGATATAAAATAAACACGATCGCTGATGCAAATAGTGACGAAAATAAATTAAGCCCTAATTATGCAACTAAGCAAAATATGAGATCGCTTGCCTGACCGATGGCTGAACAATGTCGTGCGCTTCGTGATCAAAAAGATGTCATGCCAAAGAAAACGTTTGGCCACCCCAAAAGCCGTATATATATTTTTCTTCCACGACTGCTCGGTACAACTCTTGCCATGCCACCGCATGCATATATATACACACATAGCCTAACTCCAACTAGGCCTTAAAATCCTAATCCAACTCCAACTAGGACTTAGAATCCTAATCCAACTAGGACTTAGAACCCTAATCCAACTCCAACTAGGACTTCGAACCCTAATCCAACTCCAACTAGGACTTCAAATCCTAATCCAACTCCAACTAGGACTTCGAATCCTAATCCAACTCCAACTAGGACTTCGAATCCTAATCCAACTCCAACTAGACCTGGGCCTTTTTACCTCAACTAAACTTTTGGCCCACTAATTTTCAAGGGACCCGAAACCCTTCCTAACACAGGTTTTTCACACTCACGACTTTTCTAACACGTCACGTGTCGAAGCCTCCAGGACCGCACCTCCCGTAGCTTCTCCACGTATCATCCACCTTCGATCTCCATGCGCCCCAAGCATGAGCCCGATCATCTCGTGACCTCCTTGACCGTCTGAACCTCAGATCTCCCCATCCTAGTTCCGGTCCACCTCGTCACCGACCATGATCGCCTCCATGCTCAACCTGCACATGCAAAGACCAAAGAACATTCTTCCGGCACAAGTTCGTCTCAACTTGGCCAACATCAGTCCGCACACATGCAACACAACTCGCATAACACCGCTAAACGAAATCACCAATTATTCATCATAACAAATTAACCATTGTCAATTATTCATCACCAAAATATCATAAATCTAGCCACATGGTCTAACAATATAGAAGCTTGTAAAGATATTTATGTATAATTTTAGCCGATATAAATAAAAGTCACTGTCTCTTTAAAGAATAAAGTCTGCAATGTATACTACATTTGATTAGTAGATTTCGTATTAAAAAACACTCATTTTAAAAGTTAAGTATTATAGAAAAATAATTTATTGTAGAAAAACGGTTTATAAAAGTCAAAGTAAAAGGTGCGTGAGGTAAAAAAAGCAAAAAAAAATTGATTTGGAAAATATACAAAAAATGAAATTGGAACGGAAAAAACAAAAGTGAAGCTCCCGGCGAGGATCGAACTCGCGACCTTTCGCTTACGAAGCGAACGCACTACCACTATGCTACGGAAGCGATTGTTGTCAGTAGTGTAGGTTTTATATATGTATTAAGTAGCTCTTCTACGCAGCAACGCCTCGCGGGCTTCGGTGGCCTGCGTGCCGAGGACGTGAGCCCGCGGCTGGCCTTCCACTATGGCGTCCCCGCCGACGCCGCCCTTCTCGCCTACGACCCCACACTCCATGCCCTCGCCGTCGCCACCAGGTCACTCACAGCGCGCCACCGCCCCTTGCTTCCTTCCCTTTGGAATTCCGATGGACGCTCTTCCGTTCCACGTTCCACCTCTCCCCGCTGTTGTTGATGCGCATTGCTGCGCTGCGTCCTTGCAGGAATGGGCAAATCAAGTTGTTCGGCCGCGACAACACGCAGGCGCTGCTCCAATCCCCATCCCCTATCGCCTCCAAGTTCTTGCTGGTACCCTCTCTTTCCTGTTTCGAATCCCATTGCTACGTGTGTCGAATGCTGCATTGCAAGACTTGGATGTGGCTCAACTCGATGTTCGTTTCAGGTTGCCAATGGCCAAGGTGTTCTCCTGAACGTGAACACCCAGAATCAGATCGAGGCAAGCTTGCTCTCAAACATTTTGTTGCTCAATTGAGTAAATGAGGTTTCTTTTCCACATATTGTTAATCGGAAAAGCATTGCATGCAGGTTTGGGACATCGATACAAAGAAATTGTGTTATCTGCATCCTTTTGAGAAGGAAATAACCGCATTTGCCGTGCTACAGAAGAGCTTCTACATGTAAGTGATGGTTATTTGGTGTATGAACCCCGAAGGGTTTAGTGTTCTAATGAGAATATTGCATTGAGCAGATATGTAGGAGATAGTTTTGGAAGTGTCTCCTTGTTGAAGCTTGACTTGGGTCAGAGATGTCTAGTGGACATGCCATATTGGATTCCTTTCGCTGAATCGTATGGTAGGTTGTCGCTACAATATCCATGTTCCCTTATCACTCTTTATCTCTATATTAAAGAAGTGGATACTGCTCAGCTATTGGTTGGACTTTCAATGAACTTTACAATACAAAACTATAAGAATTTCAGTAAGAACCACCATTAATAGAAACAAAACATCAACTTTTGACTCAATTTGATTTCTCACTGAAGGTTCCACAGCCAATGTTGGTAATGAGGTAGAAGTTGCATTTGTATCGCCACAGCCTTTGGCTGAATATAATAGGTTGGTCTCTTCTCAATATCTTGTATATCTCCTCCAAACTAGTTTATCACAAGTAATTACATTTTTGAAGCCATATAGGATCCATGGTGATCTTCCATGCTACTCTATGTACTTATGTAGACATGGTGAAATGTCTCATTAAGGTACACTCTTCCTCTCAGGGTGCTCATTATCTTCAGAGATGGGGCTATGACTGTGGGATATTAAGGCAAGCAAAGTGGTATCTATATCCAGTAAAACTATGCAACAACAATTGCACCAGGAGGCCAAAACTGTAACATCAGCATGCTGGGCTTGTGCCAAGGGAAGCAGGATTGCTATTGGATATGACAGTGGAGATATATATCTCTGGGCTATTCCTGAGATTTTGAGTGTACAAAATTCCTCATTGATGGGTAATCAGAGTCTACCTATTCAGAGGCTTAACCTTGGATACAAGCTAGACAAGGTGCCCATAGTCTCTTTGAGATGGGTCACTAGTGATGGAAAGGCTGGACGTTTGTATATTAATGGGTTCAGTGATCATGGATATCTATTTCAGGTGGAAACACTGAACTATTCCTAGCATAGTAGTTTTTTATTGTCCCCTACCATAAGTGCCATGTTGTTTTCCCTTCTATATTGTTTTCTTAAATGGATTTTGAGTTATTAGAACTTCCATCATGGTCTAGTGATTGTTGTAAGTATTGCGGTATAAGCATATTTCTATATTTAATTCCAGCTAAAACAGTAACATAAATGACATATTTCCAGCATAATAAGAATGACATAAATTGCATATAAACATGGAATTCTATCTTGCCATTCATTTCCATAAATATATTCAAAGAATATAACTTACATGCTGCTGAAAATAACATGATAAACAGTCCTAAAAATAGTAAAACAACTAATTCCAGCATACAACAAATTAATTGTTTTATTGTTGCTCTCAGGACAGAGTTGCACAAAATCAAATATTTTGGCCTTCTCATGCTAATATCTACAATCATCATGACTAATCTGACTATTAGAGACTAGAAATTGAGCTCACAAAAGATATCTACTGTGTCAGACTGCGATATAACAGAAAGCAGCAATAACTAAATTTTGGTTTATAAATTTACAATTGAAGAAATGACATGCAGTATCCAATGGACAATTAGAGAATCTATCAGATATCACATATCAGCAGAAAATATGAGTAATCTGTTCTAAACAAGACTAGATTCTCCTACTGCATCACAGAAACATCAATAGTATGTAAACTAATCTTACCAACCGAAACGAACTAATCAACAAACTTAACAGTAGATCAATCAAATGAGCTCAATCCTAGTTCGATTAATTAGATTAATTTCAGATTTCGATATTATCATCACAGAGCAAACATTTAATCCCACAAACATTCACAACAGCCCTCAGTCACTTGATTAAAATTGCAGATCAAGATATACTGTTGTAAATGAGAAAGAACCGAATATACTCACAGAACAGACAGTATTCAAAACTATCCTGAAGCAATCAAGCCGAAGATCACAATTAATATGGCAAGGCACGAAGGACTCGCTGTCCCAAAAAATCTATCAACCCGCTGTTGAAAGCAAGTAGATGATTCACGGAGATACAATGCCGCACTTCTTCTCTCAGTCGAAAACCAGAGAAAACGCCGAGGTTCAGAGATGCCGCACAAGATCACGAGAATGCCCTGGCCGAGAGCATTCACACCACAACAGGGAGCCGGCGTCGCCTTCTTCTTCTTCGGCTAGAACCCCCAATGTCCCGAGATGCACAAACCCAAGTTATGGTTCACACACGGAACCGGCAGCCGGGGCCCCAATCGGAGATGACCCGAAGACCAACTCTCCGTCAATCGAAGAAAACGAGAGGAGAACCAAACAAGAGAAGCAATCGAAGACGGAAGAAAAGAGATACCAAACCGTCGGGCTGCTCATCCCCGTTTTGAGGAGGCGACGAGATAAGGCTGCGGGGTGGCGAGAGCAGCCGGCTCCGAGGAACCCGGGCCAGCCCCGCCTCCACCGCCACCCCTCCACTCGCCATCTCCCCACGCGCCGCCGAGAAATCCGGATCTGGCGAAAGGAATCACAACCGCCGCACGGGAGACGCTCAGGGCCGGCTCAAGACGCCCATCGGGGAGGAGACAAAGTCTCCTCACCCCTGCCCGGGTCACCGACCGGTGGGCCTCCCCCTTTAGGGTTTCCATCTTTTCTTTTTCAATTGGGAAATTCCCAGAATGCCCCTCTCAAATACAACAGTGATGACTTCGCAACTAACTGGAGTCATACATTTCATCAGATCTGCCTGTCAGGAATATCAGTAAAAGAACTATCAAGCAATCAAGAACATACTAAATCTATTTTATCATGTGGAGTTCCATTCTATAGTGACAACATGCCTTTGTAAGATTTTGCTGCTTAGTATCACACTTTCCAGGGTTTTAGGAATTGGTAACGTACCAATTTATACCGGGTTTTCTACCAGCGTTGGGACCGGCTGGCTTGAAAGTTTGAAACTTGAGGGAGACTATTTAAAGTAAATTCTCAGTAGAAAGTCCAAAAATGGTAGTTCTTTTCCAGAAACCGGCCAAAATTGACCATTTTAAAACATTGTTGGAACTAGCAATTTTTTTCTAAAGAATATTGTGATGGCTTACATGGATAAGGTATCCTGATTATTTCTGTTAAGTGAGAACTGCATCTTTGTCCAACACTTCCGAACCATTCACCTGTGAAGCTACATTACGGTGATTCAGGCATCAATATTGCAAAGTTTTATACAAGTAGCCCTACAGCACTAGCTTCTTTGGATGAGGCATGTACAGATTTGTAAATTATACCTCGCAAACAACTATGGACTCTTTGACCAGACAGCTTCATCTTTTATTGATGGGCAGGATTATTTTTCATCATTGGCCACCAAATACCCATTGTTGCTTGCAATGAAGGATAAAGATCATACTTCTACAAGTTTTACTGACATTCATAAGACCAGGAAGTCAGGAACCTCTATATAACTGGACATCTTGATGGAACCATAAGCTTTTGGGATGCATCGTGTCCTCTTTTGCTTCAGATTTTTATGATAAAGCAGCAGGTAGATTCAAATCACAATTACTTTTGCTAAGCATTCTATAATTGCGTATTTGCATACAAACTACTATGTTTGACTTCACTCTAATCACCGGTCCTTAATAATTTCACAGAATGAAGACAATACATCATGTGGCACCCCTATTACATCACTACAGTTTGATATGTCCTCCGGCATTCTTATATGTGGGGATTGGAGTGGAATGGTAAGCTATTCCATGGCTACAAGGTGGCTTATAGTTTATGTCTCTTATACAATTCCAGTGCAGTAAAACTTCCTTCTTTCCAGGTCCATGTAATCACATTCAAAAAGGAGTCCAGCGATAACTTATTCTCCTATGTAGTGAAGTCTCCCAAAGAAAAGCAAATGGTAAAATTAATTAATCTTATGGACAGTGGAAGCCATATATGTATTTTTTTCCCCTGACAATGGAAATTCTACAGGGTATATTTGGAATGATTATGAAAGACACTAAAGGAAGCAAGGCAAAACAGAGTGATGCAAATAGCGATGAACAATTTATTGCAACAACCTCTGAATAATTGACTTCAATATTTTCATCTGCTAATTTTGCTCCACCATCTGAGAGAAGGAACAGTTGAATAAAAGATGATGGCGATATCAAGCTAGACATAGGTATATCCGTATATGCTATTATTTTACTTGTTCATGGGTCTAGCCGTCTAGGTATACTTATGGTCATATGTTTCTCTCTGAAGATGATATTGACATTGATGACATCACACAAAAGCAGAAAGGACCACACTTCCCAAGTCTAAGCAAACAGAAAATCAGCAAGGGACTCCAAACTCTTAGAGGTCGGTAAAGTATAAAGATAAGATGTTCATATGTAACTTTGTAATCCAAGGTATGGCTTTGTAAAACCGGCATTCTAATACAACTATGACAAGTGTGTCATGTCGCTTAAATTATGGATATGCAGGGAAGTTGAAGCCCAGGACAGAAGAAAAGGTGAATTCAGGAAATAAAAAGCCTGAAGATGAACCATCAATGAGTCAAGTCTATCAGATAAAGATGAAATATGGATATGCAACAAATGATGTGAGTGCATGGAAGCACCAGTAAATCATCAAAATTATGAATTGCAAGTCATACCATTACAGGTTTTAGTACCTAAGCAGTTAATCGTAAAACTCATATTGCATATCCTTTATAACCAGGCCTGCAACATGTATATACATAAACATGCTTATTTACTGGCAACTGATGAGCATTTGCAGGGAATCACATGAGCAATGCATAGAATAATGCACAACATAATTAGTTGACACCCCGCAAAAAAAATATATAATTAGTGGATGCCTTCCCTTACTAATCTTTTCATGTCTATCTGAACAGGACTCAACTAGTGTTCCAAAAATGATTGGGAACAAGCTGCAAGAGAACATGAAAAAATTGGAGGTAAAAATGTTTCCGCTTCCCTAGTAATAATGTTATTTTAATTATTGTTATGTTGTCATGTCGCTTTGAACAGGATCCAGCACACAATTGAGTTTCTGAACTCTTTTGTACTACTCATTCATTCCCAGTTCCCCATATGAATGTCACAAAAGGCCTGCGTAAACTCATTCTTCATAAACTTGATAATTCTGGTAAGACACCCAACAGGCAGACGGTTAACATGTACCAATGTGCTTTTCACAGGGCATTAATCTTCGGGCTGCAGATATGGTAAATGGTGCCCAATCCTTCTCGGCAATGGCAAAAGAACTACTGCGAACCACAAAGTACGAGAAGGGCACATCGTAGAAGTGGCAGCTATAATGCTAGATCCATCTTGTTCTCCTGTTGTGAAGTCCTCTTTGCTTCTCTTTCCAATCGTTTTAGCTTTGTCGAGCTGGTTACTGCCGTTGTCAAGTTCAGCTCACGTATGCGATGCTGCAGTTCCACTCCATGGAAATATTAGTATGTAGCTTTGCTTTCAAATGCTTCTGTTGTAAATAAGAAATCGAGTATCACAGCGGGAACCTTGCATTGTGGGCCTTTTTTAAACCGCGGCAATTTTTATTGTCTAATACTAGTGAGCAAACTTTCATATTGTATCTGTATCTGATGCAGACAACACATGTTCATATATAGCTGCTGCTCCCTGGAGGTTAACACAACCAATGCGCATGTGTCGTTTGGTTTATTTCCAGTGCAATGAGCACCGTTTTTACGCACTAATTCAGGATATCGAAGCCCTAAAAAACCTTTCAGGTCCCGACTACAAAATTACAGAACGAAAAGCATGCACCTAAAGAACCTCAAAACGCATATAATTAACAGAACCAGCATACACTCAACGGAGTAAGCAATTAGGAACGATCACGGTAACAAATAGAACACAAAATTCTCAAGAGCTAGCCATTGTACGTGCATTCTGAGTGGAGCATCAGACAGATCACGAAAAGCGTCAAGAATGTAATCAAATAAAAACTTAGCCAGAAATGCATCGTATGAACATAAACTAATTATGCTATCCAACGCATCCTCTTGGACACACAATTAGGCACGCTAAGTAACAAAAGAACACAAGACAGCAAATGCGATTAACAGCAAGCCAACAGCAGGCTAGTCATCAGATCAGCCGATAGAACAAGCAAAATAACCGTTTACACATGCTGCAGAGGTTGGCAAAAGAAAAGCAGTCAACAGTATTCGGCTTTTTCTTCGCTGCTGGTTAAACAGACATACCTTCATCTACCCGTTTACCTTACAACATAACATAACAAGGACAGCAACATAGCAAGCTAAGCTATAAGCAGCAAGCACTGATTTGCATAGCTGCTGGTCCCTAAGCTACTATTTACTTATCGTCCTCCTGCAATAAAAATATTAAGCAGATGTTAGCAACAATATGCAAATTCCATCCACATTGCAGTGTGCACTACCTACTATATAATGCATAAATTCAATATACCTCATTAGCGCCATCCTGCTCATCATCATCATCCTCGACCTCAGACTTGGACTTGTCAGAGCCTTCTCCTTCCTCATGCTCCTCACCATCAGTTTTGGCCTTCTTGGAGCTAGTGCCCTCCTGGTAAAAATAGCACAAAGCACATTATCACCACAAAAAATGGAATGCCTAAATGCACAGTACAAGGTCAACATCACGGGATTCATGACAGTGGTAATAATACCTTCTTCTTGTTCACAGCCTTGCTGTCTTGGCCATCTGGCTTCTTCCCCCCATATTGCGCCTTCTCCTAAACAAGGCACATATTAATCAGTGAAGACTGAACATTTGCCTTTCCTTTTACTGAACAGATGTTAAAATTACTGAACAGTTGAGCCAGACCATGGCTCACGGGGGTAAAGTGGGGATTTTGGTGTTCGCTTTGCTGTTCCCGCGCGGAAAAATGAAAGCGTGGGTAAAGTGGGGATTTTGGAGTTTGCCTTGCTGCTGCCGCCCGATAATATTGTAACGGAAACAGACTGCAATGCCATTCTGGGGTAACAGAAACGGACAGCAATGCCATTCTGGGGCAACGGAAACGGACAGAAATGCCATTTTGGGGTAACGGATGGCGGATTGGGTGTTATTTTGGCAAAGGGTGGACGAACGAGTGGTATGTTTGCATGTTGTAACAAACATAATGGCATGGAAGCAATTTTCCTAATATTAACTAGATAGGCACTGCAAAAATCAGGCAAACCTCATCCGACATAGTGCGCCACTTCTCCCCAGCCGCCTTGGTCACCTAAAAGCAAAACCATCAACCAGCACAAGCACATATACATAAGCCATCAAAATGAAACCCTAGAAACAAACTAGTGCATGAGCCATCAAAATGAAACCCTAGAAACAAACTAGTAAGAGATTAGGAAGAGACACTCACGGCTGCGACGCCCTTGGTGTTAGGGTGCTTCTCCAGGTACTGCGGCCTGAACTCAGCCCTAGCGCGATTTTAAAAGAAACACACACACAAAATTCAGAAAGGGGAGACGCGTAGATCTGGAGGCACGAGAGGGGAAGCGGGAGGGGAGGGCTTACAGGAAGGCGAAGAAGGGGGTGAGGCCGCGCTTGGGCTTGCCGCCGCCGCCGGCCTTCTTGCGCTTGCCGGAGGCCTTGAACCTGCAGCGACCCAACCGCGCGTGCGCGCAGCAACGGGGACCAGTTAGTCATCGCTACCACCGAAACCCACGCACGATTCCCACGCGAGTACGACACGAGAGAGCGTAGGAGGAGGTGACTTACTCGGTGTCGCCGTCGGCCTTGGCCTTCATGGTGGCGGGCGGGCGGCTAGGGTTTTGCGGAGGGTTAGGTCCGGGCGGTGGTGCGGATGGGGTGTGTGGGAGCGGAGACGTCGCGACGGGAGGGGAAGTGGTTGGTTGGGGGAAAGGCAAGGCGTGTGTGCGTGCGAGGGAGGGAACGGAAGCGGAGTGGCCGCGTGGACGGGTGTGGGTTGCAAAGGGTGGAAACTTGGGCTTTGGGCCGAGAAAGTGGGTGATGCGGCGGCCATGCTGCAGCCCAGTTTCACGGCCAGACACGCTTCGGCAGCCCAATAGGGATTCGCTCCGAGTCTGAGCGGTCACCGGTGCTGCGGCATGGGCTGGCAGAATGATAGGGGCATCGAATTTTTTAAACCAAAGACAACACTCACTTCAAGCTTCGCTGGGATGCTACAGTCATGGAGGGACTTGTTCTGATTGCATAGTCTATCAATCATCAGTTCTGATTGTATAGTCTATCAATCATCAATCAAGTGTGGATCACGGCTGTTCAACACACCCTGCAGAAAGGTTACAAGGTGGCGCCAATGTTTGTCGAGTATCAAAGCTATTGATCCTGGTAGTACACCAATTAGAATATCAGATGACCTCCAGTTCTAGTACAGGTCTCCCTAGTCCTAATGGAACACAAAGTATAGGGCTTATTAATCCTGATGGTGTTGGGCTATTTTGTAATTTACCTCATTTTTGGGGAAAGAAAAAGAAATTGCTCATGGGGCCCACTTGTAAGAGAGGGAGATATAAGGATAGAGGGGAGGCAAGCCGTTCGGATGACCCATTTAGACGACTCGTTTGAATGAGCCGTTCGGACAAACCATTCAGACCATCTGAATGGATCCAAATCTGGTCAATGCCTCTTCTTATCCCCTCCTCCTCCGAGTGGACACTTCGGCGTCTTCCTTGCGTGGGCACCGCCGAATCCGGATCAAAAGTTCAACCTCTTTGACTTTATATCCGAGATGGGAGAGCTGAGTTTAGGGGGAGAAGAACGAGAGCTTACCACTGAGATCCAAAGCTCTATCGGCTATTCGGTCTTGGGGATTTGGGGAGAACTTGGCGGTGGCTGTGCTTGCACGGTCACCAGACTGTGGCGCTCTTGCTTCTGGCTCGCAGACCTCGCTCTCTGGACCGTGTGCTCACACTCGGTGTTCCTCTGGTTCTTTGGCTTGACTTTGGCCGGGTGAAAGTGCGACAGGATTTCATCTTCTTGTTGGCTTTGTGCGGCATCGACTTGTACCTCGGCTCCACGAATTGGTGAGTATTGATTTGTGGAGTAGGGCTTTGTATCTCTGATTGCCTATCTAGTGATTCTCTGGTATTCACCGGTGATTGGTTTTCTGGGATATTGTCTCTGACGAGCCTAGCTCCTTTCGGTTATTACGGTGGCTTGGAGTGCCGCCACTCTATGAGCTTGCTCTCTACTCCTTTTTATTTTTATTGTGCATTTTGTCAGCAATGCTAGTTCATATCTGTTTACATCTGAAACTTGATGGAAGTTCTAGCATGGAGATGACTTATGCATGATAACATGTGGGCTTGTGATTGCTCGATGAGGATATCTTTGTCAAATTGAAACCACAGTGGCAATTTAGATCCGTTCTGTTAGTGTGATTTGTTCATATACTTGTTGTTTATCTCTGTTGTGTAGTTGCTAACTCTGTCAATTCATTAGCACAGTACCTATTCAATCTTGATTACTGCTATTTTAGATCTTGCCGAACTATATGATATTTCAGCAGTAGCATTGCTCTATTACTAGTCTTTGTTTTCGGTTAGAATCTATTATCTTTGTATACTCTTGACATTGATATTACACTGAGGTAATATTTGCTTGATCAAATTAGCAGAAGTTTAAAGAATTGTCACTGTATTTGTTGAAAACTGATAAGAATAGTAGAAGGCCAAGTCTCTTTTGAACTTGTGCAACTCATCCCTGAGAGCTATACTTCAAATGTTAAATCTGTGCATTATGCAAAATTTATATGCTCACATGTGTGTTCTGTTGAGTATATTGCAATATGTTAATATTATGAATTATTTATCTGCTTCGAGAGATAATACATATGAGTTCATGTCATTTTCATATTATTATATATATGCTTTCTTGTGTTTAGTCATAATTAAAATTAAAACAAAAATATTGCTAAATCTACTTAGGTGGTGATCGGTTCGGCTGAAAGCCTCATGGCTTTTGGCTGAAAACGCTGTAGCTGGCTGAAAAAAGCACTGTAGCTGACAGAGGCTTATTTACCATAATTAAATTTAAAAAAATAAAAATAGAAAAAACATATTAGCCCATCACGTATAATGTAAACAAATACGAGGAAAAAAAGAACCGGTAAAAAACTCAAAAAAAGCCAAAAATTCAGAAAAAAACGAAATTTATGAATAGTGCAAAAATAAGCTGAAGCCAGAAACTGAAGCCATATTGATAATTTCCAACAGATGGAACACAAAGGGGTTATCTGGCTTGTCTCGACTGGCCGGACTACGTAGCTTGTTAGCATCAGCCAATGAACCGGCTATTACCAGCATTGAACCCCTCGAGTCCTCGACATGGACCTGGCGCCGGCGGTGCAGTACTCGACGAGCGAGACCCCCTTCCTTGTCCAGGGCTGGACCGCCCCGCCGCATGTGTGTACGCTGGTCGCCGTGTCGCTGCGACGGGAAGTCAGAGAGGGCGACTGCTTCCGCGCGGATGTCGTCGGCCGGGGTGTGGGCCGTGGCCTCCGCACTGTAATTGAACTAATTAGATCTAATTAAAACTGTCCCAGGCTAATCGAATCTTATCACTAGACGTTTGCGCCCCAAACGTAATTCTCCCACTTGGCCACTTGGGCACTAACACAACCCGATTCTCTCTCAGGAATGGCAATCTCTCTTTCAATAGTCGGATCAACCACAAGTCCACAACACACAGGAAATAATACACCTTGCGTGCAAGTTGTTTATGAAGATACTTCACTCTAAGTGACTATGACTTCCACCTGTTGCCTTTTATCTAAAATTACACTAAGCATGTAACAGTTATTAGTTTTTATGAGCCATTTAATTAAAAAAGAAATAAAAATACCGTTATATCTCTACGAACAATACAAATAAATAAGGAAAAAATAAAAAACAAAAAAAATTAAAATTAAGAAGTCGACAAATTCATTCTAATTACTAAAAGTCGGAAGCCCAAAATCAAAATAGCGACCCTTTGGCTATTTGAACCCTCGCGGACTCACCTGTTACGTGTGAATCTAGACGCTTGCATGCTGTAAGCCGGGCTAATGCTTCGATCACCTACAATTTCACACTGCGAACTCGACGCTTGCATACTTGTTGGTTACCATGGCGTCCTTCTAGTCCGTGCCAGTCGGAAGTCACGAGTGAATTAATCAGGCCGGCCTTTGCCTTTCTCGAGCACGTTCTGGCCTGAGGTTGTGTTCGCGCAAATGGAGATATGAATAAGCACTCGCGTGGGACAAATGTCCTTCTAGAAAAGATCGTTCAAACCAAGCGCCTCGGCACTCGTTGGCTCGTTGCCTCCACCACTAAAAGGAGTCTTCGGTTGGTAAGAAAGCGATGCCCGTTTATGAACCCATTGGCGTCAAGCAAATCATTACTACCATGCATGATGATCGTGGGATTGGCTGACGTTTGTTTGGCTAAGCAGTACGTAGGCAGGCAGGACAGGAAGAGAATGCTGTTGTTCAGAGTCAAATTTGCAGGAAGTTTAAGAAAAAGCACTGCGGCAGCTAAAGAGAAGGTTAAGCCGGCCGTTACCGACGTTTGAGGCTCGAGAGGAATGTGCTATCGCATAGCGGTGATCACTGCGTTGTCTACTGTCCAATATTCTAACGCACAAATACATTTCTGAAAGAGTATCACACCACCTCTCACATTCGGGGGTAATCACACCATCTCTCTCATTTCTGAAAAAAATGAAAAAACATGTGAAGGGGGTAATCACACCACCTCTCACATTCGGGGGTCACTATACCCTATTATACAGCCAACCAAACACCTTCTCAGCCTGTATCTGCTCATACAGCCTCATATACAGCCCACTAATCACAGACTCATTCAGCCTGTATCCACAGATACATCGAACCAAACACTCTTCTTTTTCAAAATACGGCTCTCCTCATCCAGCTTCCACTCATCCAGGATATACGATTCCACTACCCAAAAGCAACCAAACACACCCCTAGTGACCTAAATCTAATATCTTGTCACACTTCTTGTACGCAACCACAAGCTCACAATCATCCAACCCACCCCGAGCGCATGAGCGGATAACAATGTTCGAGTCTTTGTCTCTTTGACGACTAAAGAAGCAATATGGGCTCAATAATGTGGCGGTATCTAACAATCTGACTAAATGAACAGCTAAACTGGAAAAAAGACCATGACAATTGCCAAATCAGTAAGGGACTTTTTCACAAATATAGCATTATTTGCAACCATAATTACAAAATAGTCATATACGTGTCGTATTAGCAAAAATGATATTTTTGCCGCTCGGTAGCCAGGCGGCGATGTGGTAGGGCTGATGCATGTAATCTGCCGCTCTGCCACTGGGCCCAGGTTCCTGCCGTCCCGCTACCGAGTACCAGGTAAGGGCTTAATTACCCACCTTAATTATTTTTTGTATAATATTTATTTGAATTTTTAAATATAGCAAATGAGCTCTAAAAATTATAAAATTTTATGTATAATCTTTCAATACAACTTACTTAATTGTATAATTTATTAACAATTTTATTCACTGTGAATATTGCTAAAAAATTCATACGGTTATGATATTTGTAGGAGTTGTTACATATAGCAAACGGGTTTCAAAACTTACAAAATTTGACACGCAGCCTTCTGACATAGTTGACTTAATTGTGTATTTTTTTAGAAATTTTATGTGCTCTGAATTTGCCATGTTAATTCATGTTAATTTAATCGTAATTAGCGATACACGATGCTCATTTAATTAGCCTGCATGCATAATTGCAGTTGGTTTGTAAATTATAAATCGAGATAATGGTTCAATTTAGTTTGAACTTGATTTATAGATTAGGAACCTTATGATTTGGTGGTAAGATGATAACAAAGGGATTTCCTTTTGAAGAATTAAATGCGAATAGACGACGACATTTGATGTTGCAAATTAAAATAGACTTTATAATAAATCTGAAAATAACATGACACACAGAGTTTGGTTACATGCATAAGAAACATCATCATGCATGGTGGAATAAACTGAAATATTCCTATGATACATACGCACATTTTTAGAATGGAAATAAATTTGACTTTCGGGGGATTAGTTCGGAACGACCCGACCTACTGCATAGACCGGGGTCATTTTCTTTCTTGCGAGCTCGGCGTTGAACTCCTCGGTGGCCTCTTTGGCCACCATTTTCCTCTTTTTCTCGCACTCCATGCGTGTGCACGCCTCGAGATGAGCTTTCGTCTCCCAATGTATACGCTCAGTTTGCTAGTCGTTGCGGTGCTCCTCCTCTCGGATCTCGCAGGCCTTTTTGACATTCCACTCCTCGTAGTCAAAAGTCCACTAGTCATATCGGTGGATCTTTAGGTTGGTCCATTTACAGTAGCCATATAGCAGTCTTGGGGACTGCGGGTAGACGAGAGGTTATTAGTGTGTACTTTTAAAAGAGAAATAGTAGTGGGGAATACACTACAATTGGTTTTTACCGGCTGTCGATAGCTGCTTGTGTCTCGATGACAGTCGGGATACTCACATGAGTAGTTCGTGCAACCCCAGTAATGCATGCCTAGGCTGAGCCACACATAGACTTGAAGACCTTGTACGAGTCCCTACACCAACAGAGGGGCGACGTCTCCCCCTCAGGCGGGTGTTGTCGCAAATGCTCAGTTGAAATGTTCAGGACAGATATGCTCCTACGGGGGGCGTCATTGTGAGGAGGTGACCTCCTAGCACGCTCTGCTTGTTTGTCCTATACCGCAACAGTCCTTGCTTGTTCGTTGCAGGCCGCAGCAGACCTTGCTAGTTCGCAAATCTTCTACCATTGCTTCATCATTTACCTTTTTTTTGCCTCTTGTCCATCCTGACGTGATGAGAGAAGCTCTGGTGTAGTGTTGGATTTGGTTGTATATTGTTCTCTCTTAGATCTTTTCCACATCCTTTTATAAGCTAAAGGGTTGGCATAGTGTGGTTAATTTCATATCACTACCCTACAACTTTCTATAACTCGAAACTAAAAGATTATGAAGAATCATAGACTATGGAAACTACTTCTACAAAATGTTCTCTAAGTTTCCTCTAAAAATATTCTCTAAGTTAGCCGTGAATTCTCAAGAATATATGATATTTATATAGTAAAAAAGGCGAGACATTAATCTCAGGAAAAAAGAGAAGTATTATAGAAAAATTAAAAAGATATAATAATCTAACCATTGATTTGGTGAATCATAATTGTGACCAATCCACAGCCATTATACAATGTCTACAACATATATAAACTTAAAAAAGTGACCCATAAATCATGAAAAACAACCTCCTATAAATATATATACATGTAATTTAAGGTCCCATTGAAACAAGAGAATTTTTTCGATTCTTACAAGAATTAAGCTATTTTCTATAAAATTCTTAAAAACCTAGAAGTCTACATAGTATATAAAGCCGAACTGCACGGACGAAATAATTTAACCAAGTCATGAAAAATTAGATCATATCATGTAATTGGGTGAGCCAAATAATTTGGTTTTATAACTGTCCCCACAGCTGAATAGCCCGAACTGTGAGATGAGGTAGGCAGCTCTGAATTTGATTTTAACGTGACGGTATCAGATTTCAGAGGCACTCCGTTTGTTCGCCAACCCCAACCATTTCCACCAGCCGAGAGCAAATCCGCCAGCAATGTCCCACCTACAGGTGGCTCCCACCACATTCTCCACGCCTACACGGTTAACGAACCTTCTGGACCTCTGAACCACTGACATGCGGGCCTAACTCTATTAACCTTTTTCTTAAAGACGAGACGAGAATACGAGAAGTCGAGAACCAAAACCCCTCGCAGAAAATGAGGGAAACTGGCAGCGAAGCCCTCGTCTGAGGTGGCAAGCAGGCCACCACTGCGCATCCCGTTGCCTCATCGGCAGCTCATCTCGGCGCTATATATTTCGGCCGAGCGGTTCACTCCAAAAAAGTCCAACCTCCCTTGGCTGGCTCGACCGTGTCCCCTCTTCGTCTCGCACCACCTCCATTTCGGCATTGCCCGCTTCCGCCGCTAGAGATCGAGGGGGAGCTCGAGAGGAGATGGGTCCCGTCGGGCGCCGGCGAGGGCTCGCCGGTGGGGCAGCCCTCGCCGTCACGGCGGTCTCTCTGATGCAGGTGGGTCTCACTCTCTCCGCTTTAGCGGTTGGTGCGTGGTGCTGTGGCGGCGGCGACGCGGAGGGGGCGAGGGGTTAGGGTGGGGGTCGCTCTACCGCGTGTTTTGGTCCTTCTTTCGGATTTGAACCCTGCGGCGTATCCCTGTTTGGGGTTGGTAATTTAGTCTGTCCTATTTTGGAATGGCGTCGTCATCACGCAAGTTTTTTTAATTACCCTAGAAGTTTTCGGTTTCGATCATATTGGAGGAAGTGCACTTTTGGTTCATGGTGGGCTGCGCTCGGATGTTACCTGCGCAATTTTACTGCGTGCTTTGGTTTTTACCTTTGCTTTGACGTTAGTGCGAGTCTCCATTGGATGTTGCTTTTTAGGTGGGTTGGGACTTGGAAGCATTCGGGGTTGGAAACATGTGGTTTTGCCTCATTGGTGCCCGAGTGATTGTTTTTGGTTCTGCTGCTGCGTTTGAGAAGCAAATTTAGTTCAGTTTAGTTCGTGTCGAGTTGTTTTGGAGTTTAGTTCAATGGTTTTTAGTTCAATTTTGGGTTTCTCTATTGGATTGTAGCATGCGGTGCTTGCCTCTCTGTTCGGATTTTTGTTTTCGGTTTCATATTTTGCCTCGAAATGTGTGCTGTTGCCATGTAGATTGGGAAGTTTTACATGATTGAAGTATGCCATATTGCCATGCTTCCCTAATTTCGTAATTTTTCATATTTTATTCAGAATGTGCTCTTTAGTAGGCCATTAGAATTGGGTGGAACTCTTTTTTTTTGGCAATCTGAAACTATCAAATTTGGGAAGCATTTCGGATTAATTTGAATTATGCGGAACTGCCAATTTGCCACTATTTTTTCTCTCCAAGTTACTAGATAATTATGAGATATTGAGATTAATTTGGATTATGTGAAACTGCCAGTTTGCCACTGTTTTTCCAAGTTACTGGATAGCTATGACTCAGTTTTGCTTGAAAGATGCAAGGTCTTCACAATCTAGCTATTTTTCCTAGCCCAGCTGAATTTCCACACCGGCTTTTTAAGCCTGTCAAAACCTCAGATTGAATATTACAAAATTCTGCGCTTCAATCTTTTGGATTTCAAAAGACATGATGTTTTTACCTGTTTTAGAGGTGTAGCCTTTGGATTCTCATTTCTCAGCCCCAATTATTGTTGTTAGATGTCATGTGGTTGTCGCTATACATGTCCTTGTACAGGATTGGAACTTTGGTACGGACTTATGAAAAATCCATGCTCTGATGTACCTTAGTTGTCCTAACTGTTTTGGTGGCTTCACATGAAACTTTAATTGCTGTTAGAAATAATTTTGACTTAGAGTTCAAGACGTAGTAGAGTCCGTTTCCGAGTATAACTCAAGTTGAAGTTGAGACCAATTTGAAGTCCGAATCGGAATATGAGTAGGAGAGTATTATCCCTATATATTGGGGAGGCTTTGTACCCAGTGGCGGAACCAGGATTTGGCTACGCCCCGGGCTGAACTCTAATCACATAAAACTAATGCCAATTTGTACCCATACCACGATATAACAAAAGTATATCATAATTGGCTAATTGTATTACTGATATGAAACTTGAGTTCAATACTAAACAAGCAAACATAAAGCATAATACGAAGAACATGGCATGATCTCAAAGTACAAAAATGTAACATAATAGAGATACAATTTGAGTACCTAAATTACGATGAATTGCTCTCTATCCTATCCTGTCATTTCTTCATTGATAGTTGGACATGAACCAGAACCTATAAAGACAACATATGAGAGTAAATCAAACATGTGTATGAATTGAGCAAAAGAGCTAGTACATTCATGATTCATTGGTAATAGAAGAGTATATACATAATACTTACATGGGCCAAATTGGCCAACACTATTACACAACCAAATCCACGGCTTCTTCATACACATTACACAACCAAATGTCCAAATCCACTGGACAAATTCAGTCACTGGACAAATCCAAATGATCCACGACTTCTTCCAGACTTCCAGTCAATCTATTAACAGTCAGTAAGTCACAGTCACCATTCACAGATTCAGTGATTCACCAAGCAAAAAATTCGAAATCTTACATCATGACAAATTGTGATTTCCATTAAGTTTTTTACATACTTACCGGGCGGGCGGGCGGCAACTGGAGGCGGGGCGGCGCCGGGAAGATCCGAAGAGGGGCGGCGCGCCGGCGCCGGGAGGCGGGGCAGGCTGAGGCCGAGAAGATCCGAAGAGGAAGAGCCGTAGAGGAGCCGGAAGAGGGGCGGCGCCGGGAGGCGGGGCGGGCCGGGAAGAGGGGCGGCGCGCCGGCGCTGGGAGGCGGGGAGAAGATCCGAAGAGGAAGAGCCGTAGAGGAGCCGAAAGAGGGGCGGCGCCGGGAAGATCCGAAGATGCGCGGCGCCGGGAGGAGGGCGGGCCGGGAAGAGTGCGGCGCCGGGACGAGGCGACGAGCGGCGGCGTCGGCAAGCTGGCGAGGCGAGATTTCGGGGGTTAGGGTTGCCTGAGCGGCTGAGCAATCGGGGGAATCGGGGGAGATTTCTGGCGACAGGCGAGGCCGCGAGGTCGTCTGGGATGGCCGAGCGCGTGAGGCTGCCGACTCCGTGAATGGATGGGCTGAGCCCGAGCGCGTGATGGGCCTTCGGCCGGAGACAGGCAGAGCGGCAGATGGCAATGGGCTGAGAGAGTGACGGGCTACTGGGCTGAATACTAATTATATTACCTCGGGCTGGGCTATATATACCTGGGCTATACATAGCATTTTTTTCACATCCCGGGCTGGAGCCCATGTTGCCATGGGCCCAATTCCGCCCCTGCTTGTACCCAGTTTTGTAAGCAAGAAAAAGCAAGAGAGAAAACAAAGAAAGAGGGGGAGTAAATAAGAGAATAAAGAAATTCAGAAATTTCTTCCGTGTTCTTTCAGATTATTTGTAATATGTGTGTTTTCTTCTGGATCAAAGTTGTAACAAGTGGTATCAGAACCTAGGCGAGAAGCGAGTCGCTGAAAAAATCGTGGTTTTGTTTTGCGCTCGTCTCACGCAGCGCTCCCGAGGCATCTGCTCCGCACGTCATCACGTTTCAGCATCTCTATTTGTGCAGCGCGAAAGCAGGTAGTAGTCAAGCGATCGCGCGTCGTCTCGTCCTCCGGTTCTTCCGCTTGTGCGGCGTCAGTGGAAAAGGCGAAATTTCCGTCCGTCTCCGAGCCGAAATCACGCCAGGCAACCAATTAAAAATCGAAGTTTTGTCTCTCGGCTCAAGAGACAAACTTTGTTGCGCCCGGAGAGTGAAGCGACTTCAGTTTTTCGTCCGTCCGCGCGGAGGAAAAGGTGGATGCACAGCAATCGCACACAATCTTCGAGCCAGCGCATCGTGCGCATCCAGCAACGAAAAAACAAGGACAAAGCAAAAAGGAGAAAAGAGAGAGAGAGGCAAGCAAGTCCTTCACGTGTCTTTGCTGGGAGAAAAAGAAAGCAGTGGCACAAAACCCGAGAAGAAAAGATGCTGTCACTAGCAAGGTTTGGTATTTTTTTGGTGCAAATAGCTAAGTGCACACTAAGATCGTACCAGGATTTAACAAGCAATCACATCAGAAAAAAGGAGTCTCGAGCAAGTACTCCAGAAGCAGAGAAATTCAGCAAGAAGAAAAAGTCAAAAGAAAAAAATAGCGCAGTTTTTCCTTACATTCCCTTGGTCCAAGAGCAGCTTCAAGGTAGCCCAAGTTCTTGATCTGTGTTCAAGATCATGTCGCGTACTCCGGGGAGTGGTGTCACCGGTGACGAGGCATCATCCGGTATGATGGCAAAGGGGAGTTTCGCTGTCTCGCTGCATTATCCGATGCTTACGACGAGCAATTATGCAGCCTGAGCAATCAAGATGAAGATGTACATGAAGGCTCAAGGAGTGTTGGACATTGAGAAGATGTATTCGCCGTTCAAACTCAAGTAAGGTGGAAAGAAATCGGAACGTTGGGGAGATGTGTCACCGTTCTGTGTCAAATATGAGTTTAGTAAGTTGTAGCTGAGTTTGACTGCCTCAATGTTTTAGAACCTTTGCATCTGGTGGACCCGTACCAGTTGAGTTGAGCTCCTATATGTAGCTTGCATGTAGAACGTTTCATGTGGAGGCGTGGCTGGTAGTTTATAATGCATTGAGGCTAAAATTAGAGTATGTCAAGTCAAGATTAAGAGGGAGATTGTTAGAAATAATCTTGACTTAGAGTTCAAGACGTAGTAGAGTCCGTCTCCGAGTATAACTCAAGTTAAAGTTGAGATCAACTTAAAGTCCGAATCGGAATATGAGTAGGAGAGTATTACCCATGTATATTGGGGAGGCTTGTACCCAGATTTGTAAGCAAGAAAAAGCAAGAGAGAAAACAAAGAAAGAGGGGGAGCAAATAAGAGAATAAAAAATTCAGAAATTTCTTTCATGTTCTCTCAAATTATTTGCAATGTGTGCGTTTCTTCTTGGTCAATTGTAACAATTGCATTATTAATTGTCGTTGTTTCCACATTTTTAATGGGAGTATAGGTGAGGTGCCAAGAAGATACCAAATTTATGCTAACTTTTCAGAAGTTGCCAGGTTGCTGTCTTTGCATAATCGGCGTTACCTGTTTAGCTACTCAAAAGTGGTTTCTTCACTTTACATGTCTGAAGCCGCTGGATAAAATTATGGTCATGTTGACCCCTAGAGGGGCTGAAACCATATCAGGATTATGTGAGAAGCCTACTGTAGAGATGTAGTGTGGTATGCATGCATGCTGATTTGGTTGCACTTTGATGTGATTCATGCTTGTCTAATTAACATGCTTTTGTCCATAGTGTTATAACCTTTCCCCCCCCGATGATGCAGATAGTTTTTCTTGTGCCTCCCACAAGCGCACAGCAATCCAATGGTGCTTCAAGGTAATTTGTCAGGGTGACATGTGTTCAACTAAGAGGAACATTTGTTACATTACCTAAGATACACGTGTCAGGTCCTGGAACAGGCTATTATTTGATGTGCTTAATGTGGTATTCTGTATTCATGGAGCCTCTGGTGCTCATGTTGCTGTGTTTGCTTCCTTAGGGTAGTACCTGCAGCAGGGTACTGTTCCATGTACGGCATTTGTGCACATCGAAGTGATGGGAAGGTCTTGAACTGTGCAAATGCAACCAAAGCTGTCAAGGTGACAATACGACCCTTGGTTGCTATTCAGTTTGAAATATAACGTAGCAGGAGAGACATTGTCCTGTTACTAACTCACCCTCCAATGTTGTTTTTATACAGAAGCATAATAGTTTGCCCATCTTATCTTTGCATAAATCATGCATGATTACACCATTATGGTTTACTTGTTTATCAAGTGCTGTTATTGCCTTTCCAGCCAGACACTGTGTTTTCTACGAGGATCCAAAGTTTGTGCCCGACTATCACTGGTGATGTCTGTTGTACAGTAGATCAGTTTGATACATTACACCAACAGGTCCAACAGGTAATAGTCCTGGCCGTTGGAGAATGATATGGACTATGTACTTGAACTAGCATATCAATGTGGTAGCATCACATCTTTATTTGAGGGATCAAATGATCACCCAGGGAAGTTTTGTTAATACAGACAAATTGATTGCACTTACTCTTTAGCAAAATAATTTTACTATTGTATTCATAACAGCCCTGCATTGATTTTTTCAAGCAATGTTTTGCTGAACTTGTGACCAGCGAGAGCCATGAACCTACCGAATATTTTGTTAGTGACACGCTGCCTTTGTTTTAACATGAGGTTCCTATTTACATAAATTATCTCTGCTTCATTCCAATTGTACGGATCACTGATGTAAGCTGGGCGTGATCAAGAATATATTTCAAGAAGTAGACCATTTCTGAGAGCATGATCTAGTTTGACTTGTATCTAACAGCAAATTAGAGCCTCTACCAACAAATCCCTTAATTCTAACTGTTGATTATTTGTTGTCGTTGGTCTTTGTTGTGTTATTCCCTCTGTACTGTCTAGTAAGTTGCACTACAATTAAGTGGTTACATGCTGAGATCTTTATATCCCGTTGCATGCAAATTAGCGATTCATTCCATCGTACTCTCACAAACCATATTCTTTCACACTCTATTATGGAAACCCCGATATATATTTTTTAGATATCTTTCTTGGTTTAATGATTTGATTATTTTTCATATGTCAAATGATCTAGCATCTCCTTGGCGATCTATCTGTATTCTAACTGTCTCTGTTCAATCAAAGAAAAGTTCACTCTGGTAACTGGTGACTTCAACTGTTTTGCAGGCTATTCCATTTCTTGTTGGATGCCCAGCTTGCTTGAGGAATTTCTTGAATCTCTTTTGTGAAATGTCTTGTTCCCCAAATCAAAGCCTCTTCATTAATGTGACTTCAGTAAAACAGGTCTATCTTTTCTTACCTTATCTAATTTTGTCGCTACAACATTATTTTATGATATTTTCGCATGTGCCTTTTTTCTCACATTTTTGGTATCATCTGTTTTTGTTTACATTGGTTAAACTGCTGAACATTTTGAAATGAAATGTTCAGAGATAATTCATATGTTTATTCAAATTAACAAGCTACAATGTTTTCTTTTTATATAGGTTAATAACACCATGACTGTTGATGGCATAGATTACTATGTAACAAGTAACTACGGTGAAGAGTTATATAACTCTTGCAAGGATGTTAAATTTGGCACTCTGAACACACGTGCAATGGATTTTCTTGGTGGGGGTGCTAAAACTTACAAAGGTAATACTGTAAGAGGATCAGTCCTTTTGTTCTGGTGCATGCGAAAAATTATCAAATAATAGCAATTACAGTTCATGTATTTTTTTTTTGGGAAAAAACTCAATTTTGGTATTATTAGTTATAAATCTTGCAATCTGGATGTGCATTTGAGCTCATCTTTTCAGTTGATACTTTTAAGCTTTGGTAGTGACAGGCTGACAGTAGACTACGTAATTTGGATGCATCTGTTCTTTGCAACGTACTGTGGCTAATTTCTAATTTTTGGCTTATATACTTGCTATTGCAGATTGGTTAGCATTTATTGGGCATCAGGCGAATCCTAATGAGCCTGGGTCACCTTATTTGATAACATTCCGATCTGATTTTACTGATTCATCTGGGGTGAGGCCTCTAAATGCTACAATTTATTCTTGTGGAGATCCATCTTTGGGCTGTTCATGTGGCGATTGCCCTTCTTCTTCAGTTTGCATGGGATCCTTGTTGCCTCAGTTGAACACGGAAACCTCCTGTTCAGTTAAAATGGGCTCTCTAAAGGTAGCAACTATCTTGTTATCTACAGTTATGAAAAAAAGCAGAAGTAATTTAAGTCTAATGTACCATGGTTTCTGTTTCTTTTAGCAATTTACAAATGTTGCATTGCTACTTGTGCTAGTAAATACATGAAGATTTGCATTAATGATAGATGAGGGGCAGAACTTTCCTTGTTAATTGGTCTGGCACCTGTCAGGTGGTCTTGATTAGATCAAGTCAGATGGACATAGGTGTTACCACTAGTCCACTACTACTACAAAGCAAATGTCGCAGGACATGTGCTGTCATAGTGATGCTATGGATTAGATGTCGATGAATGGGTGTGGATTCTCCGTGTCTGCACACACCTGTACCATGTGCCTGTGGAAAGTACAATAAAATTTAACTCCGACAAAAAAATAATTTTACTAAATCTCGATAAAATATTTTAGCTGCTAAATTAATTAGTTGGTTGCCATGTGTTTAATATGTTGAATTACACATTGTCTACATATAGAGGATAATCATTTCTCTGTTCTTGTTTCTCTTGTACAACTTAGAAGCCTGCTGCATTCTTGAACTTAGAACATCAACTTTTTTTAAAGGAAACTTAAAACATCAACTTCAGTCTATGGGTTCAAAATTTTGCAGAGTGATAATCTTTTGGATTATAAGTCATAAAGGTTTCTCTTTTCTTTTTGTATGTTTTCTTTACTGTTTACCCCTTAACTCTTATTCGTTTTGATATCTACAGGCCAAATGCTTGGACTTCTCACTATTGGTTGTGTACCTTGCGTTATTATGCACATTTGTATTGTGGGGCTTGTTATACAGAACACGGGGAAGAACTGGCTTCTCCTCACAAACAAAACCATTGAAGAATGCGGAAGATAAGTTGCATGCAAAGAACAATGGCAAGGCTCATGATAACTCCGTTCAGGTTCTTTTCTGCCAAATTGCTTGCTTAATCAGAGTATTTGTCTTTGGTTCCTGCTAGTATTTGTCTTTGGTTCCTGCTAGCATTTTTCTCCAGTCTTCAAATTTCCAAAAGATGCTGGTACAGTTCTTGTATCTAGACAGTACTTTACTTGTAATTTATCCCAAATTTAATGTTATTTGCTAGTGAATTTCTCTTTATATCAGGTGACCGAAGCTGCATCCTCTCCTGTCCAACTCCAACCAGCCCATCCTTCTATTATCCAAATTTACATGTCAACTTTCTTTAGGTTGGATTCAGTCTCCAGTTGTATTCAAAAAATTATGTAGCGCTAGTGTTTAGTCATTGTGTTAATCTGTTCAAAGTATTCCAGGAGGCATGGAGTTTTTGTTACTAGACATCCTCTTCTTGTGTTATTTGCATCCTTGCTTGTCCCTATCCTATTATGCATTGGTCTTATTCGTTTCAAGGTTGAAACACAACCAGAAAAGGTAACTAATTTATCACCAATCACCATAATATCAATCTCAGTATTATCATCTCATCATAGCAACAATTCTTTTACTGTTGCTGAAATGCTGACAGCTGTGCATAATGGAAGAAATTTAAAATTTTATAAGATCGACATCTGTAGTTTATATTTTTTGTATCTGTATTTAAGACCAATTACTTCGATCAGTTTGATGTAAGTACTAGACGTTCTGTTACAACTCATAAATATCCATTAGATTTGAAGCATAGAAATAAAAGGAATAATTTCCATGTACATTTTTTTTATCAATTACTTCAATCAGTTCGATGGAAGTACTAGACATATCTGTTACAACTCACAAATATTCATTAAAATTAAGCATAGAAAATGAGAGGAAAAAAAGAAAACCACAAATAATTTTAGTGTACATTTTAGAATGTTTGATTTTTATACTCAAGAATTTCGTTGTCGGCAACAATTTTTTTTGAATCTATTCGGACTTTGGTGGTGTTCTATATTCTCTATGCTTAAAACCATTTTCAGATAACTTTCTTTTTTACCTTTCCAAAAGTACATGTGAAAAATTAATCATGCTCAAAGTTTTTTTTTCTTGAACAACGCAGGAGAGCTGCATGTTATTTCATTAAGAAGAAATAAACAATGGAGAGACAAGAGTCTACTTTAAGTACAAGGGGGGAACTAACTCCCGCACCCAAGACTTAAAAAAAAAACCCCAGCACACATCAAGCCTGTGTGCAAAGCAGCTGAAGAAACATCTCATTAAGAGCAGAGGCTCCAGCCATGCACCACAAAGCACTCTCATCAGCCACAGCTTGTAGAACCAAATGGACATTTGGAGGAGCTCCTTCGAACACACAAGCATTACGATGCTTCCATAATTCCCAAGCGACCAAGATGATTAAAAAATTCAGCCCTTTTCTCATTTTTTTATCAAACCCCTTGATTGCTTGGCACCACCAATTGGAAAATCGAGACTCTCCAGGCTGAGGAGCCAAAGTTAGTAAACCCAGTCTGCTCAAGATCAGAGCCCAGACCTGTCGAGAGAAGACGCAAGATACAAGGATATGTTGAATTGACTCCTCTGCTTGATCACATAAGGGGCAGGCTGAAGGGTGGGGTAACCCACGTTTAGCCAGCCGATCAGCTGTCCAACAACGGTTGTTGATGGCTAGCCAAATAAAAAATTTGCACTTTAAAGGAGCCCAACTCCTCCAGATCCTTTTCCAGGGAGAAAAACTGATCGTTCCCAGGAAAAAAGCAGCATAGGCTGACTTGCTGGAATAGATGCCGGATTGTGTCAACTTCCAACGAAATTGATCAGGAGTATCTTGCTGCAAAATTACCCCATCCACCAAATCCCAGATCAACAAATATTCCACCAAGACCTGAACAGAAAGAGCGCCTCTGATGTCCTTCACCCATCCACGATTGTTGAGGGCCTGCGCAACATGCTCAAAGTAGTAGGGTGAAAGTCGTATTTGCGTTGAATAATTATAAAAAATAGGTATCAGCAAAAATATTCACAGAGCAACATTCTCTTACTATGGGATTATCCTTAAGGCTGTAACTGTGATGTTGGTGTAACTTGTAAGCGTATACAGAAATAAATCTAGTATTTTTGTCTGCTCCTTAAATGAATGTTTGTTTTGAAGAAATCAGAACAATTACAATCATGGTCAACTAGATGAACTGACATCATTTAGAACTCAAAATAAATCTAGTATTTCATCTAAAACTCAAAATAAATCTAGTATTTGTGTGTGCTCCTTAAACGGACATTTGTTTTGAAGAAATCGGAACAATTACATCATGGTAAACTAGATGAACTGTGTATATTTAAATGGTTTCTGATTTAATTCCTTTTCTGTTGGCAGCTTTGGGTTAGTTCTGGAAGTCAGGCTGCTGATGAGAAGCAATATTTTGATAGTCATCTTGCACCTTTTTATAGGATTGAGCAGGTCTTTTCAACTCTTGTGACTTTGTTTTTGTTCAACTAGGTGAACATTTGGTGCAAATTGTATATTAAGTTAGTTTCTGCATATCAACCAACTATTTTTTCTGTGTTGATCTTGACCTCTTATCCATGGCTTTCTTTGTCCTTTTTTTTAACATTTTTTTTCTCGAACACGCAGGAGAGCTGCGTATCATTATATTAAGAAGAAGAAAGGAGTCAAAAGAGACTCATACAAAGGCTTGGAAATACAAAAGGCGACCAAAGGAACACCCACACAACTAAGCTAAGGCCAAATGCATCTGAGGCTTTTGGCCCCTGCCACACACCACATTTTTGCCTCATCTCTAATCTCTTGCACTAAAACGCTAGAGTTAGAGGAGATCCCCTCAAAGACACATCTATTCCTATGCTTCCAAATCCACCAAGCCACCAACAGAACTAAAGAATTAAAACCCTTTTGGTACTGTTTATGCAGATGCAGCAGAACTTGACGCCACCAACCAAAAAGGTTAGAATCAGTGGTCCCAGGTGCATGGTGCTGCATGCCAACAATGGATAAAACCATGAACCACACTGTTCTTGAGAACACACAGGTAGTGAGCAGATGTTGGATATCCTCCTCCTCTTGATCACAAAGCAGGCATTTTTCTGGATGGTCCAGACCACGACGAGCCAAACGGTCAGCGGTCCAACATCGATTGAGAGAAACCAACCACATGAAAAATTTGCAGCGAGGGGGTGCCCAAGATTTCCATATCTCTCTCCAAGGCTCAAACTCAATAGCCCCCATAAAGAAACGCCTATAGGCTGATCTGGTGGAGAACTCCCCTGACGGTGAAGGAAACCATAAGTGTTGATCCTCCACTCCCGGAGCAAGGGTCACATCAGCTAACAAAACCCACAGCTGAAAATACTCCGAAAGCGCCTCTGTAGACAGACCACCACCAATATCACGGACCCACCAGTTAACATTTGAAGATGAATAAATATTAAATCAAGCTGTCAATTATTATCTGCAGCTTGTATTAGCCACTTCTGCATCTGGTGGGTCTGAAGCTCCTACAATAGTAAACGACAACAATATGAAACTACTATTCCAGGTTCAGAAGAAGGTATTAAATCCACACAGTCGTGTTAATTTCGCACTGCAACTGCCTTGTGGTTCTAATGTCTCTTTTTTATTGCAAAGATTGATGATCTACGAGCAAATTATTCTGGATCAACAGTATCCCTTGCTGACATCTGCCTAAAGCCACTCGGTACAGACTGTGCTACTCAAAGTGTTTTGCAGGTGAAGATTTAGTATTGTCTAGTCTGTAAATTGAAACCAACTTGTTTTCTCCATCATATACAAAATTCTTTCTATTCCTATCTAGTGTTCAGTATGCTTACTTCCTTGCAATAATATTAAACTCATGGCTTCAATGTTGCAGTATTTCCAGCTGGATCCTAAAAAATATGATGATTCGGGTATAGAACATGCTAAGTTTTGTTTTCAGGTAAATCTGTGCAGTTGAAATCTCTTATGATTCCGTGTTTTTCTGGTAGTTTTAATTACAATTCCACTGAATTTGGAGATTTCAAGTAATCAACTTATGCCATTTTGATTCTATTACCTTTTTTATTGCAACATGGACTTCTATAAACTATTGATGATGGTGCATGCAGTACATCACATTGAACATTGATTATCCCGGGTGCTTGTTAGGTTTCTCAGCTGGTTGCAAACGGTGGTATCTAAATACTTAACAATATCTGCTGTATTGCAGCATTACACTTCCGAAGAGACATGTTTGAGCACTTTTCAATCACCGATTGATCCTAGTACAATACTAGGTGGTTTTCCTGGAAGTAATTTTATTGAGGTAATATGCTACAACACCTTTTTGGTAAAAAAAAAAACATTTTGCGCATTCTATATTCTCATATCCCACTTTTCCTTATCAACTTACTATTGCGTGGCAGGCTTCTGCATTTGTAATAACATATCCTGTGAACAACAATGTTGAGACAACAGGACAAGAGAATGGAAAGGCTGTGGCTTGGGAAAGGGCGTATATTAATCTTGTCAAGGTTGGCAAGTCTCATTTTATTTCTAAGCTTATGTGCTCAGCAAGCAGCTGTCCTACAGTATAAGTCTACCTTTAATTGATACCTTTTCGATACAAGTCAATCCTCTAACATTAATTTTTAAGCAGTTCCCATGACATATTTCAGTACTTCTGCCCCTGCTTAAAGAATAAACCTTGTTTGAGGATTAGTAAACTATCCAAAGCTCCATATTCCTATGAAGCAGAGAACATTGGAGTACACATGGCTCTACATCAGAAAATACAGCAACGGGAAATAACTCAGATAATGCGAATTAGGAGTATTCAGATTTATATTCTCAGGACATTAAGCAGGAACATGATTGTTTCCGTTGTTCATTTTCTCCTTTCTTAATATAGCGATTTGGATATGCTAAGCTAAAACTCGATAACTTGGGAAACTTTTGCAGGAAGAAATACTGCCAATGGTGTTAGCACAGAACCTTACATTGTCCTTTTCATCCGAGAGCTCCATCCAAGATGAATTAAACAAAGAGAGTACAACTGATGCAATTACAATAGTGGTAAATATACCATATGTGCAGAATTCCTTTTCATCGTGGAGGACATCCCAGTTTGCTTACATATTGTGATGTTTCTTTGTGCCCTTTGATTGAAATCAGATAAGCTATATTGTGATGTTTGCCTACATATCATTCACACTTGGAGACCGTCCTTATCGTTTGCTGTCACTATTTGTTTCATCAAAGGTATTGATACGATAACCATTGATGGGAAAATACTGTATATGTCACTCCTGAATTTCAAAATATTGTAATGCGAGACAATATAGGTCTAGACTCTGCATGTCAGTGAGACAGTGGCAAGTGTGTGTGTGTATTGAAATTCAGAAGTGGCACAGGCATATACAAACTTGTCCCACGATAAACTCTTTTGACATGCATGGACTAACCTGTTCCTCATGCTTGCATTTTTTTAAAGAATTATCTAAAATATCTAGTCCCATTTATTCATGTGTTGTTAACCTTACATTTAGTAGGTAAATACAGCGGTTGTGTGCTATTTTCCTGCTTGATATTATTGTAGCTGGCTGGCCACATTTTCGTGTGGTCTATGGTCTCGACTCTCGATTCACATATTTTTAGAAGTGGGAGATGTCAAATGTGACACAATAGATTTAAGTTTATGTTCTACATTCAGTATATCAAATTAATTATTTTGGTAAATTTACCAGTAGTATCACACAATGTAATACAACTCATGAAGTCCAGATAACTTTTTTTAAAAGAAAATTAAGAAAAAGGAAAGACAGAAAACTACAAGTAGCTACCTGGAAAATTCTGTAAAGTTGCATAAACATTTTTGTACAGTGTTTCTTTAATACATTAGTAGGGCTTTCCCTAGTGTTTCCATAAAAAACCAGCTGAAAATTTTTGACAAGAAACTTTTCTTTAGAACTCTTATATAATAGTTTGGCCTCAGGTTTCTTTTTGACGAGCTAATTTATTCACCAGATACCAAAAGTATGTGATTAACTTAACTATGAAAAAACTGTCTTGCGTTATGGTGCATTTGGAGTTCACCAACATTTGACAAGATAGATTCCAGGTACTGCTTGGCTTGTCTGGGGTTGTCCTGGTGATGCTGTCAGTTTTAGGATCAATGGGATTCTTTAGTGCTATTGGAGTGAAGTCAACTCTGATTATAATGGAAGTGATTCCTTTTCTTGTGTTGGCAGTAAGTCTTCTGTCTCTAGCACAATAGTGACTGATTGTCTATTCTTCAATCCATTCTTTCTAATATTTCTTTGATTTGCCGAATTAACAAAAAACTATCATGCATTTATGCTCTTCACATTTGAGTTGCAACATAGCCTCTTCATGTTGATTATTGAACTTTCTCTGCTGAAAAAGGTTTTCCATGATACCATCATCATCTACTCATGTTTAATTTTTGCTGAATACTTGATGTTTAATCGTAGGAAATTGATTTTAGCGCATGTTTTTTGGGAATATGTGAATTCAGTTGATGTCTATGTTGAATTGCCTGTCATGGAGTTCTTTGTTTCCTTTTTAAGGCATTTCTTCTTGCTGCGTCCACCCATATTATGCGCTTTTTTTTTCTGAATGGGAGTTGGCGGTTGATTAATACTTCTACAGTTCTACTTCATTTGATCTCTTCTTTGTTCAGAAAATAGGGGTTCTGTTCACTCTGCAACTAGATGAAACTGACGGTTGTGATTGTGGTTAGGTCGGTGTGGACAACATGTGTATCCTTGTGCATGCTGTCAAACGCCAGCCTGATGGGTTGGTATTACAAGAACAGATAAGTAATGCATTGGTGGAAGTTGGACCATCCATTACATTAGCCAGTTTGGCTGAATTTTTAGCTTTTGCTGTCAGTGCAATCAATCCAATGCCTGCGACCAGAGTGTTTTCCATGTTTGCTGGTTGGTCTCTTTACATTTCCTTGCTTCTAGCCCTAATTAGCACTTCCTTTTGGAGTTTCCAACCCACTCTCTTGTGCAGCATTGGCGGTTCTTCTGGATTTCCTTCTCCAAGTGACAGCCTTTGTAGCCCTTATTGTATTTGATTTTAGGAGGGCTCAAGATGGCAGGATTGATTGTGTCCCTTGTGCAAGACTTACATCGAATACAGTTGCTGGTGATGGTAAGTCAAATAAAATTTGGCATTTGCTTTGCAAAAAGGAAGGCTAGAAGCTATAGCAGTAAATGCCTTTTCATTTTGACTCTTCTCTAATGGTCTTCTTTTTTAATGTTGTAAATGCCTTTTCATTTTGATTCTTCTCTAATGGCCTCCTTTTTTAATGCCTTCCAAAATTAAGGTGGTGATCACCAGGGGCTTCACATACTTGCACGATATATGAAGGTAATTTTTTTTTGCCAGAGCAAATGATGTTGTTCTTGTCTTCAATGAAGTTAAGTTTTGGCCACGTTTTTATTCTCAAGATTTTCTTCTATTTTCATTGATAAACTTATAGGTTCTTTGTTTTATGTAGGACATCCATGGACCAATTCTCGGTTATCGGGCAGTGAAGTTTATTGTGATTACTGTATTTGTAGGATTTGCTTTTGCAAGCATTGTAAGTTCTCTTCTGTTTTGCGTGCACAGCGTCATGATTATTGTTATCCCTCTATTAGCTTCTACCAAGAGGTTTATATCTGGTGAACATATGTCTGCTACGTAGAAGCCAAGTCTACTTAATTTGTTTTTCAATGAATTTCTCTGATGGAAGCGAGATCAACAACTTAGAGCTCTGTCTCTTAGAATTTTTGGTGACCATTAATATGGAGTCAGCTATTCATTTGTTGGTAGTGTGTGTTCTTGTCTAGTTGCATGTTGCATGTCCAGTAGTTGACTAATGCAAAATTTGGACCGCATGACTAAATGAGGCAAAACAAGAACACACAGGAGGAACTATGCATCTTTTTAGTTAAGGTAGGAGATAGGACTTGGAACTCATGACCTCAACCACACCACCTGAGTACTTGTAATATATATGGCATATTCCCTTGTAACATTCTCTTGTATTCGCTACATATACTGCCCATTGGGCCTCATGAATATACACACAATATTCATTAGGAATTCATTATATATATTTCCTTATATGTCTTTGTATTTCTTTATATATATATATATATATATATATATATAGGGAACGTATCTAGTGCTAACAGGCTTTTCAGTACTAACATGCTAATACCGTCCAGGATCGTTAGATCTGCCTCCAACGGCCCAGATTCTTAAGGGTGGAAGCGCCAAACCATTTATACAATTTTGCGAAAACCCCCTGCCTCCTAATTTTTTTTCTTCTCACCGCCTCAGCTCTGTCTTCCGCGCGACGCCTGGGCTCCCCGCGCGTGCATGCCGACATTTGAACTCTCCGGCTTCTTGACGCCGTACGCCGCGTCGTCCCACGCGCCGGCGCCGGCGGCCTCTGCGAGCATCTGAACTCCCCGCGCCGCGCAGCAGCACTATCTCAGCTCTGTCTTTCCCGTGCCGTTTGAGCTCCCGCCCGGCGCGGCAGCGAGACGGCGTGGCCGGCGCAGCCGACTGGGACGACGTCGGCAGCGGCGCAGGACGGTGTAGTAAGTAGCAGTTGGCCATGTGTCTTGGGTGCTGATTCGAGAGGGATAACTCGGCGAGCATCTGGCTACCCATCGTACCAAGCAATCGGCTCAAGGGAGTGCCTGGATCATTTTTTTTTGAATTTATCAGGATTTACACTATTGTTTTAGAAGAAACAAGTATGCAAGATAACTGTCATTTGGAGTTAGACATATTCTGCATGAGATTTGGACTTGGGAGCAAGAACAATAAAATAACCACTTCTGTTATTTTTATAGCTGAGGACTTACCAGATGCCGTTACTTGCTATAACAAGGAACTCAGTATCATCAAAAAAATCATTTCCCATCAGATCACATCCCGCAATCCAAACTGATACTCCCATAACACAACGTAGTTACCATGCAAATGTCAGGACTACATGTCACCATTTGTTCTGTAGCCAGATGCTCGCTGAGTTATCCCTCCTCGAATCAGCACCCAAGACACACGGCCAACTGCTACTTACTACACCATCCTGCGCCGCTGCCGACGTCGTCCCAGTCGGCTGCGCCGGCCACACCATCTCGCTGCTGCGCCGCGCGGGAGCTCAAACGGCGCGGGGAAGACAGAGCTGAGACAGTGCTGCTGCGCCGCGCGGGGAGTTCAGATGCTCGCAGAGGCCGCCGGCGCGTGGGACGACGCGGCGTACGACGTCAAGAAGCCGGAGAGTTCAAACGTCGGCCTGCACGCGCGAGGAGCTCAGGCGTCGCGCGGAAGACAGAGCTGAGGCGGTGAGAAGAAAAAAAGATTGGGAGGCAGGGGGTTTTCGTATATGTGGTTTGGTACTCCCACCTTTAAGAATCTGAGCCATTGGAGACAGATCTAACGATCCTGGACAGTATTAGCATGTTAGCACTGAAAAGTCTGTTAGCACTGGATACGTTCCCATATATATATATATATATATATATATATATATATATATATATATATATATATATATATATATATATATATATATATATATATATATATATATATATATATATATATATATATATATATATATATATATATATATATATATATATATATGACATATTCCCTTATAATATCCCCTTATTTTCCTTATATATACTGCCCATTGGACTTCATGAATATACACATAAATACATAATATTCGTAACAATTGTGACCGTTTTATCTTCTTAATACAAAGACACATTTCTCCTGTGTGTTCTTGCAAAATTTGTTATCACTTATCACTCACTTGTAGTGCTTCCTGTCCTAATTAGGCATTGTCAACTAGACTGCAACCAGGATTGGAGCAGCAAATTGTTCTTCCACGAAATTCCTATTTACAGGTTTGCTATCACTTGCCTTTTCTGTTACTAAGTCTTAATTGCTCGATTGCTTCTGTAGGTAAATTCCCGTTTCCTTTAGGACCATGCTCACTGTATATTTGCAGGATTATTTTGATGACCTCGCAAAATACATGAAAGTTGGACCGCCACTATATTTTGTAGTGAAGGACTTCAATTACAGGTAAACAAGTTGTAAAATCGCGCTGCTGTACTTTTTTTCTGTATGCTTTGAAGAAAAGAATCATGTTACAAGCAAATTGTTATCTTAGAAAACAAAAAAGTGTGCCGAATAATTCATTTGACACCTTGTTGTGCTTTCTGACCTTCCATTCCAGTACAACTCTTGTCTTTAGATTGTACCAGATACGACGGAATTTCAAAAATAAACCAAGTTTCTCATATTTCTGCATGAGCTGTTACTGTTGCCTTTTGAAAGTGGTGATTTAGTTGAAATAATAGCTTGATTTCTAATATGTTTTACATTGTTTCCAGCTCTGCATCGGAACATACAAATCAGATATGCTCGATCAACCAGTGTAATTCAAACTCTCTTTTGAATGAGGTATAAAATTGTTTCTGTGTTTTAACAAAATTCTTTTTTTCAGTAATATTTAGTACAAAATGATTGATTTAATAGCTCAATTTAGTTGCCCAATACATGTGAAATGTGAGCTTCCTTACAATAAGGCTTTCAGCTCCTGCTGCAACTTACCTGATGCGATTTCGATAAGCATTGGGTATAACAGTTCATGATTTATTGATAACACCACACTCCATTTAATATGGTGGTTGGTTGGTCGCAACCATGCAGATAGCAAGACAATCTTTATCTCCTGAGACAAGTTACATTGCTAAACCTGCTGCTTCATGGCTTGATGACTTCCTAATATGGATGTCTCCTGAAGCATTTGGATGCTGTCGAAAATTTGTTAATGGAAGTTATTGCCCTCCAGATGATCAGGTTCGGGACTTTTCCCTGGATTCTTGAGTGTATATTTGTATTGTGTACACTGTACTATATTTGTATTGGTTGGCAAAACCAACCAATTCTTGTCTGAAGCAGTGTGGAGATTTCCCTCTGGTCACATGTTGCAATATTTGTTGAATAACACTTGAACATCTGCTTTGCAGCCTCCGTGCTGTCAACTTGATCAAGATTCAGGTTCATGCAGTGCAAGTGGAGCATGCAATAATTGTTCAACGGTATACTATCTTTGAATATTGATCTCTATTCCTTTTAGCATATTGATCAATTTAAGCTAATTGCATTTGTACTGCTATGTCCTATTACATGTAATGCATAAATAGTATATGTTGGCCACAATTCACACATTAATATACAGTAATGTTAAGTGGAAGTGATTTATTTCTAATATACTTGGTATGCTTTTGTCTCAGTGCTTCCTACATTCAGACTTGCATAAGGGGCGTCCATCCACAACTCAATTCAAAGAGAAAATTCCATGGTTTCTCGATGCACTCCCATCAAGTGATTGTTCTAAGGGGGGGAAAGGAGCTTATTCTACAAGTTTGGATCTCAGTGGTGTGTAGTATATTGCAATTGTGTACCTTATTATCTTGCTGTCTTTTGAGGTTTTGAAATTGCATGTAATTTATAAACTGCGAATGCATTTTAATGAATCGAAGTATAATATTAAATATTTAAATTTTCACTAGATGTACTTGCATTTAAATCAATTGAAGTATAACATTAAGCTTTCACTAAACATACTTGACAATCCTGTTTCTTTCTCAGGTTACGAAAGTGGCATTATAAAAGCGTCGGCATTCCGAACATACCATACTCCCCTTAATAAACAGGTAATGAATTATCATGCAGCCCATCATAATTATCACCATTTTCCTTTCTAACGATGTCAAATGTAAGTAATGTTGAATTTTTTCTTCTAGAGTGACTATGTTAACTCAATGAGAGCTGCTCGGGATTTCAGTTCTAAAATGTCCAAAGATTTACAGGTACTTTGTGCCTTTGCCTGCAAACATTTTCTTTAACTAGGATGATATTGCTTGCAAACATTTTCTTTAACTAGGATGATATTAAATTATTAATGGACATATAAAAAGTAATGTTTTCAAATATAAACATGTTACAGTCTATGATCCCCGTGGTGCACTGTAGCAGGCGTGTAAACAATACAAATGACTGTAGCGGATTGATATATTTGTAATAGCTAGATGCATGTCTTTATACTTGGAACAGTTAGATGCATTGTCATGAACCGGGGTAAACACCACCAAGGAGATGGCCGGATGGCGTCGGCGTAGAACGAGAGGGAGAGAGACTAGGGATTTAGACGGGGAAGACTTGATATTTCTCTGATTGATTACAATAGCATGCGGTAGCCCCTTTATATAGATGGCTCCTCCTAACAGATAGAATCTAATCCCAATCATATCTCTAACAGATATAGTAACTAATATTATATCTCTAACTATATCTCTAACACAAGGAAACTAATCTCTAACTCAAATAGAAACCAATCTCTAATTCCTAATAATAACCCGACTGGGCCTTGGGCCCAAGGCCCACACCGTTGACACTACACCCCTCTCGGACATGCAGCTCGTCCTCGAGCTGCTAGACGGCCGGTGGGGACGAAGTGTAGCGCCTTCAGCTGTACGAGGCCTTTGACGCCGGTATAGAAGACGAACGATGGCGAGGTCCTGTAGTGGATAGAGACGACCGGCCAGATCCAAGCAGAACAAGGCTAGACAAAGTGTAGCGCCCCCAGTATATAATGCCTGCAAAATAAGTTTTTTTTTTGTTTTTTTATTTTTGATTTTTTTGTTTTTTTTGGGCCTTATCTAACCAGTCGGTTTTAAACCGACCGACACCTTCACACCCACGATGCATCGGTCGGAAGCGGCGACTGAAGGTGCAGCGGCGGCGGCGGTTCCGGCGATCCACGGCGGCCGACGGCGGCGAAGAGGCCGGCGAAGAGCGGCGGCCTGCGGAGCGGCCGGCGGCTCGGCTGCATCGGCGACTTCGGCCGGATGCGGAGCGGCTGCAGTGGCGACTCGGCAGAGGCGGAGACGGAGCGGCCAGCGGGGAGAGCGGCTGCGGCGGCGACTCAGGTGGAGGCGGACCCGGCGGCCGCGGCGCGGCGGAGGTGGCCCGGGCGGAGGCGGCGGCTCGGACGGAGACAGCCCAGGCGGCGGCGGCACGGATGGCTGTGGCCCGAGCGGACGGAGACGGCGGTGCGGGGAGCGGCGAATCGGCGGCGTAGAACGCCAGATCTGATGGCGGCGGCTCCCAGGCGCAGGGGCTCGGGTGGCGGCTGGCGTCGGCGGTGGCGGATCTGGTCGGCGGGCGACGGCTCGGGTAGCGGCGACCCGAGCGGTGGCGGTCTGCGGCCGAGACTGGAACCAGACGAGGGCGCCGTGCTGAGGATCGGCGGACAGACCGGCCGACTCAGAGGAATTGCGCCGGAAGCAGTGCAGCGGTCGGACCGGGGAAACTAGGGTTTCCCTCGGTTGGACCGGATGATTGGTGGCGGCCGGACCGGAAGGAGATGCTGCGGCGACCACGACGACTGTGGAGGGACTGGACGGAGATGCTGTGGCGCTGGGAGCTGGCAATAGATGAATAGATGGTTCTTGTTGTTGTTGTTGTAGATCTGGTGATATGGTGATTTGGGGATCTGGTGTTGAATGATGACGCGCCTTCATTATCTCTTGTAGCTTCTTCATCGTATTCTCATTCGATTCCTTGATTTCCTTCAACTGCTCGCGGATCTCCTTGCAGAGCGCGATCGCGTCGCTCCAGCCGTTAGCCATGGTAGCAGAAGTCGTGGGAGGGGATCGACTGCTCTGATACCAAGTTGTCATGAACCGGGGTAAACACCACCAAGGTGATGGCCGGATGGCGTCGGCGTAGAACGAGAGGGGGAGAGACTAGGGATTTAGACGGGGAAGACTTGATATTTCTCTGATTGATTACAATAGCATGCGGTAGCCCCTTTATATAGATGGCTCCCCTTAACAGATAGAATCTAATCCCAATCATATCTTTAACAGATATAGTAACTAATATTATATCTCTAACTATATCTCTAACACAAGGAAACTAATCTCTAACTCAAATAGAAACCAATCTCTAATTCCTAATAATAACCCGACTGGGCCTTGGGCCCAAGGCCCACACCCCTGACACTACCACACCCCTGACATGCATATCTTTATATTAGGAATAGTTAGATGTATATCTTCATATTAGGAATAGATATATGCGTATCTTTATATTTAAATAGTATGGATACAATTTTATTTTTAGTTGATTGGTTGTATTAGATTATGTTAGTTTCTATATTGTTAAAGGCTAACCTCATCTATATAAAGAGAGGAGCCGCAAATTTATAAGCAAACAATGAATAAACAAAGTTCTTAGTCTCTCTCTCTTCTTCAACTAAGTCTCAGAGTCTTGGTGGCAGCATGGCTGGCCGTTTAAGGACGAGTGCCCTACCCTCGGTCCTCGGATCCGTACCCAATCATCGATTACAACATTTGGTATCAGAGCCACTCAACATGACTTCTGTTGCCGATGAGATCAAGGCCATGAGAGCCGACTACGTTGTCATCCATGAGGCACTTGCGGACATCAAGAGACTCGTATTGGAGTACAAGGTGGAGACCATGGTAAAGGATAGGTAGCATACAGTTACGTGGAGACCATGGAGTACAAGGTGGAGACTCTTCTCCAAGCTTCGCTGTCCTTGGCTGCACCTTTGGTGCCTTCGTCGAGGAGAAAGCTTGTTGCTGTCTAGCGGCAATCTTTTCCACACGGCCGGCCGACGCCATGCCATAGGCGATGCGGAGCGCAGTGGCTGGGGGACCGGCGGGGAGTATGACGAGGTGGAGGTCGTATTGGATGGCTGGGAGGACTAGATACCCTAGAGTTCTCCATATCGAGGCGGACGGGTACTATACCATAAATATAAATATGTTTCTCTGTTTTAGTACTTTGTATCGCGATGGATGAGGAGTATTGTAATGGTTTGGAACACCCTAAGCCGCCCATGTCCTGTAATAAATAATGTACTTTCAATCCATAATTATTGTTCTGTTGCAACTACTTTGATTGGTTTGTTACTTGTTAAATGCGGTGTTCTACCGAAATAACAAGTAACAATCCGTTGACTAGTATTATTACCCCATGGTAATGACACGGGTCGCCACAGTTTTCTTTGTGAATGACTCATTAATAGATTACTAATGTCATCTGCAGTGGTACCGTTCACAAGAATAACTCTAATTCACCGATAATCTACCAATGGTCTGGGATCATTACATGTAACTTATTTGGGCCCTCTACTGGGCACGTTATCCCTAGATTTTAATTTAAATGTTAGCAGTTATTACCTATTTAAAGAGCGAGAAGTTTGTGTAAGCGTTGTCTTTTCAGCTAAGGTTTATGACATGATAATTGCTTTTTTATTCATAGTATTTATTCTGAGCTTTTGCTTGCGTATTATGGCTAGATTATATTTTCTAACAAAATCTTTGATATATGTTGGTTGTGCAGATGCAAATATTCCCTTATTCAGTGTTCTATATATTTTTTGAGCAATACCTCGGCATATGGAAGACAGCTATCATGAATATATGTGTTTGCCTCGGTTAGTTACTAAATTCACAAATATATGTGTTCTTACAGGGATCTCATTTTCAATGTGAGAATTTTTCTTGGTATCAGAGAGAGCCTATAATCTCTCTCTCCTAATATGAATATGCAATATAGACATTTCCTGCCAGACAGGCTTGATTATTTTGATATTTTCCCAAGAATTGGTTCACCAGATTGCACTGAAGAACAAAGTGTTGATGAGTGCCAGCTGGTAAACTGCATTTATCAACTAGAACTGGTATTAGCAAACAGTCTATTCAGTGAATAGGTTTCTATACATAAGATAGTCAAAGAGTTATGAGCTGTTTTTAATGATCTCAAGCTGAGTAAGTTTTGTTGGAATCCAATGAGTTCCCAGATTTAGTGGACCTGCCAAGGTCCTGGCCTGGCTTTTGCAATGTGAAGTCAGTTTTTTGCAATGTTCTGTCTGTAGTTCTGTACTAGACCAGTTACCAGGCTCCTGTCTGAATGTTTCATTACCGGTTTTCCGAGTTTCAAAAGCTGATACAACTACCGAACTTGAATTCTATATTTTATCCCCAAAATAATGAACAACAAGGCTAACGGCCCATGGTTTCTCTCCATTTACTAACTCAGATGGAAATTGAACTCAAGGCTTTGATGCTCTAGGCTCTGAACATATTCTTTAGAAACTAAGCTATCCATCAACAGTAAAAGGAAACAAACTTTCTGCCATGCAGTTGTTTACGTAATAGGTTTATTTCACTTGGAATTAACTACTGAATATAATCATGAGTTCATGAGAAACGTAAGAATCTACTTCATAATTTTTGTACTTCCATCTGACACAGTTAATTGTTATGCAAAATATTAACAGGCACAGTATTTGTTGTATGCTTCATAGTTACCAGCAGGTCAGCAATACCTTTCAAAAACCTAGATCTAACTGTTTTCTGTTGCTCTTCAATTGGCTAGATTGTGACAATTTGTTATCTCTATTGGTTTCAGTTTATGGGCTTCGGCAATCATTTTAATTGTCCTGGCCATGATAGTCTTGGATTTGATGGTATGTTTGATCTTCTATCCAAGATCAAATACTCCTAATTAAAATTTATTTTCATATTAATAGCAATTAGCTGCCTCTAGTGAATATAAACCATATATGCCATGTTTAAATAAAAGTGGTTGTGAACTGAGGGAATTGATATACCCTCCCTTCAGTTGGCAATCTAAGATATAACCAGGGTTAAAAAAACCGGCGATTACCGGCCAGTAATCGTCGGTAACTGGAAAAACCGGTGGGTACCGGAAATGTAAATTTGAATTTGTGACTGCATAATGCATTTCCTAAGTTGGTTTAGACATTTTTTTGTAGATTAACTATTGTACGAAGTAAAAATGCATGAATTATCGCATTATTCCAATTTTTAATTACCCATAATCAGGTTTTCACCGCTTTTCCTGGGTTTTCACCGGTTTTTTGGTTTTTGGACAGTTACCGGTCCTCCAACCGCTCAAATTCGAAATTCGCTTCATGAATTTTGCCGGGTTTTCCGGTAATTGGCTAGTTACCGTTACAGGTCCCTCGGCGGGAAATCCTTCGGTACCAATAATTGGAACCCTGGATATACCCTCCTTCCAAATGTAATTGATTATTTACCCCTTCTAGATTGCCTGACTAAAGGGAGGGTAAATAATAAATAAAGAGAGGCGGCCCATGTTGTACTGGGTGTTTGTATATGTAAAGCTAGTACTCGACGTTAGGGAGTTACAGCACAATTTGAAGTCCCTAGCAATGATACTGCTTATTAATTATAGTTCTCTATTTTCTACGATAGTTCTAGAAGTTCAATTTCAGTGTTGAATTGTTTGTTATTATTTTCATTATCAAATTGTAACATTTTCTATTCATTTTCCTCCAAATTATTGGCAGGGAGTGATGGCTATCCTTGGCATTCAGCTCAATGCAATTTCTGTTGTAAACCTTGTCATGTCAATAGGAATTGCTGTTGAATTCTGTGTTCATATCACGCATGCCTTTATGGTAGGTGCATTTTACAGCTGGAAATACTAGTTCTAAATCTTTCAGTTTAGCTGAGTTATGTGGTTATCGAGAAGAGTTACGGTAGTTTATTGCTCTGTATTCTTAAAGAAAATATTACTATGCATTTGAAAGATTTAGCAGGGGAAAGTATCGCACTATTTAGGTCACTTACCCACTTCTATAGAATTGCTTGTGTTGTGCACTTGTGCTGTTACGGCGTGGTGCTGTAGCGGCGCACAAACAGTACCGCAGGTAGTGTAGCAGAAAGTGAACAGTACCATGCAGTGATGCAGCGTCTGTTTTGTAATATAATCTTATGCATATCTTTATATTGGGAATAGTTAGATGCATATTGTCACAGTATGAATAGTTAAATGCATATCTTCATATTAGGAATAATTAGGTGCATATTTTCATATTAAGAATAGATAGATGCATATCTTTATATTTAGATGGTATGAATATGATATTATCTTTAATTGATTGGTTGCATTAGATTATGTTAGTTTCCATGTTGGTAGGGCTAACCTCATTTATATAAAGAGAAGAGCCGCATAATTCATAATCAAGCAATGAATAAATAAAGGTTCTCCAAATAAGTCTCAGAATCTCTCTACCTCATCAGGGAAGAGCCCTGCTGGCGGTTAGATGAGAGCAAGTGCCCTATGCCCGGTCTTCGGACCCGTACCTAACTGCCGACTACAACATGCGCTAACTTTGAAATTTTTTTAATTAGTTCTTCACACCACTTGAAAGTTATACCATTTGCATCTAGCCATCTAGCTATCCAGCAGTATACTGTGGAAGTAGTTAAATTTGATTGTCTGCATGACACTGGAGGAAAAAAAAACGATAAACCAACTGTACTGAGACCCAACCCATTCATACCCAATAAAGTAGAACGATAGAAATAAGTTTTGATGTAAACCTACTTATCAACAAATATGTTCTCTTTATGTTTATGTTGGCTGTTCTTTTCCATATCATGCCTAAAGCCTTGATGTTCCCTTTGATATACAGATAAGCATTGGAGACAGAGAAAGCTGTGCAAGGCAGGCTCTATCGACAATGGGTGCTTCTGTATTCAGGTTAGCCATCTCATTATTGCTTGCATTGTTGAGACAATATTGAACTGAATAAGGAAATAGGAAGAGCATTTGAATAAGTTGTTTACAGCTTGTGCTTGTTTGCTCAAGAGTTCTATGCGTTGATGTGCCTGAGTGAGTGTTACATATAAGCACTTCACAGTTTCAATTTGAGTGTGCATTTTGCGTAAGAAATTTTCCCAATGTGGCAAATAAACTCACTACTGGAGTCCAATTGTAGTTGTTTGTCTTTGTCATATTTCCGCATCTGGTTGCAGTATTTATACTTTCATATTATCTTGGTCTGACACACGTCTTGATTTTTCAGTGGAATCACCTTGACCAAACTTGTAGGAGTTATTGTCCTACGGTTTGCAAAATCTGAAGTTTTGGTGGTACCTATATCTGAACCCGCATTTCTTAGCCCTGTATGCTTATAAGAGTTTACCTTGAAGCAGTTTTTTTTTTAAATCTAATTGACTACAGGTCTATTACTTCCAAATGTACTTGGCACTTGTCCTCATTGGCTTTCTGCATGGGCTTATCTTCCTACCGGTTAGCATCTTAATCATCTGTCATCTCTTAATTGTTTCCACACATTCCCATAAGGAGCTTCACCCTAAAATTGATGGATCTTCCAGGTTGTGTTGAGTCTATGTGGCCCCCCTCCAAAAGCAATGAAGCCAGTTGGACAGAACCAACCTCCTGCTTCAAGTTAACAGCCGACATATCGATGGAAAAATAGGCCAGTTTGGGATTTCTACAATGCATGCATGTACATACCCATCTCACCCGGTGCAGGAGTAACAGTGCAGTGTACAGCATTTCTAAAGTTGAATGCAATCTGATAGATTCATAGGAAAGAGATTGTGGATTAGTTAAACTCACTTTACAGAACTAGATTAGTTGGTATCACCACGTGGAGGAAACCCAAGATTTATATATACGTAGACCAGTATAGCTTGTTCGCAACAGTCAGCTGGTTGGTGGTTCGTATCTGTTTCATGCGAGAATTCAAGTGCGCGTGCCTGGTACCATTGAGCTTTTGTTTCGTCGTTCGAGTTGGTTTGTACTACTATGTAACTGTAACTTCTACTTGTAAGAGGCGTGGCTCCGCTCCAACTGGCTCGTAGCTTAAGTTTTTGACTGAAATTATACTCTAGCGGCTGTTAACTTTTTCTAACAGAAAAATAAGAAAAAAATATAAAAAAATAAAAATTTATTGCAAAACACGAAGGAGGTGACTGTAGTAGAGCTGGGTAGGAGCAGAAACAAACTCACTCAGAATGTGTACAATATGAGAGATGTCAGGACGAGTGAGTGATATCAGGGTAAACCAAGCTCCTAACAAGGTGGCGATAACGAGCGGGAGCCTCAAGAGAGGTACCATCAGTAAGACTATAACACCCCGTCCATCCTCTGGACCTAGAGTGCTACTATTATTGCATAATATTATCATTTATAACAACTGCAAATAGTTTTAAGAAAACACTATTTTATTTAGATTGCAGTGACTAGATAAACATCATACCTTTTAGCTCTAACTCTAGCATACAAGTAGAGTCTAGACATACTAACAAAAGGGGTTACATGAAGTGTTGTTGGTACATGAAATTATTTATATGCTACTCTCGCCCGTGCATGACGTCCTCAATGATTACCTAAAAAACAAACAAAGGATGAGTCTGGAGATTCAACAAGCACATAATAGACCAGTAAACACTACCATAAGCACAATCAACAACATCACCATGTCATTCTCACCTGTTTCAGTAAACATACCATAACACAATCATTCTCCACAAGTCTCGATATTTCGTCTCAAATCACTCTTTATGCAATGCAATGCTCATGGTCAATCTCTTTCTTCTCTTGTAGCTTATACCGGTAAAGCGAAGGGCACACCCATCGATGTCACTCTTTACCTCCATTCTGTAGAGGTGCCTACTGAAGTAGGACTTTCCCTCCATCCCATGGAGGTGCCTACCGAAGTAGGACTTCCTCAAGAGCATGTTAGACTAGTCAATAGCTTTACTAATAGCTATTGACTTTCTCACCGCCCTAACTCATTATGCATATGTCATATCATGAATGCATTTCTCCATTGTTTCACCATGTATCACATTTATCATCATGAACCAAGTGGCATCAAATAATGTATGGATCATATATTTCACAACAACCACCATCTATCGCTCTACCATGTACTTGCCTAGTTAGCCTCGAGGAAATGCATGGATGGCTCCCCACCAGGACCTCCACCTGTACAATCATCACCCGACTTAGGATACCATAGTGTTACATGTGTCTATACAACAACTTTGATTCTACGTGCAAAGCCCAAAACTGGCATAAAAACGCGTAGGGTCAGGATTCAACGCGCACGTCGCAAATCCACCCTATTTTTCCCTCTTTTTTTTCTTTTCTCTTCCCTTTCTTCCTTTTCTTCTCTCTCTTATTTCTTTTTTGCTCCTTCTCTTTTCTTTCCCCCACCCAAGCTCTCTCTTTTCTCTCTCTCCTTCTTCATTCGGCCAAATGGCCTTGTGCCTTCTCCCTAATCCGGATCTAGGGGAGACAGTCGTCCCTTGTGACGCTGGCCGCCGGTTGTAGGACATCTCCTTCCCTAACCTCTCCCCTTCTCCCCACGACTCCATCTCTCTCTCTCTCTCTCTCTCTCTTCGCTCAGGCAGACTTGGCTCCACTGGCTTGAGGCTTGGCTTTGGCCCAGCAACAGAGAGGTAAGGCTCTCTTGCTGGCGTGTGCTCTAGTTGGTTTGGTCATGCTTGGCTTTGGGGCTTATTCTCGGTTGAGGAAAAGAAAGAGCAGGGATGAGGAATGGGAGGTTGACTCTTGGCTTTGCTTTTGCCTTGGCTGTGAGAGGAGAAGGAAATAAGGGAACAAATGAGAAAATATGGGCTTGCTGGCTTGCTTATGGGGGCATGGCCATGAGACTCTCTCTTGGCTTTGTACAATGATCAGGTTGCCCCTCCCTTATCCCTAACTCCTTAGGTCTCTATGGGCTTTATGGACTTTTGGTCCAATAGGTGGGCTTTGCTCTGTTTGAGCTCATGGTTGAGGGAAGTGAAATGGGATTGTGGCTTCAAAAAAAATGTTAGCTGGCTTACCCTTCTTTTTATATGGGAGCCTTAGTCTTGTGAAATGTCCCGACTGACCCTCTCTTACCCTCATTACTCTCTCATATGGTTGTTTGCCTTAAGGGTAATTTGGTCCAAAGGACTCTGCACTGAGCTTTGAGGGTTTTCTATTGCGGCAGGTAAGGATGAAATTTTCCGCCGAATGATGAAAACTCAAACGTAAGATGGTGCCAACTGGCTGGGGACGGTCTGGGAACCTCAAAAGAGTTGTACTTTTATTTGGCATTCTAAAGTCAAACGGGTTATGATGGCAAAAACATTTTATTTTTCCTTGGGTTATTTTCATTCTTCGCTTCTGTTCTCTTTTGCGTTCTGGTGGTATTACAATGATGAAATTGAAGGTGAAGCTCTATAGGAGTATCCACCATACGCTGATTAGTAAGAGAAGCACGATCAAAAAGATCACGGATGTACTTCTGCTATGAGAGGTAGCAGCCATTAGGCTAGAGGTGATCTTAATCCCAAGAAAGTAGCGAAGATGACTCAAATTAGACACCTAGAACTGCTCATTAAGACGTGTCTTCACAAAGTCAATGTACTAAGGGTCATCTAGTCCCTTCGTTATGAGTTAATGGTGAAGTTTGGTAATTAATGGAAATTGATTTATCTGCTAATATTTCCATGAGTTGGATGAATAGATTAGGTTCCACAAATGACGATGACTTGGGATAGTTTCATGTGTTGAAGATCATCAAATCAAGTGAAAGATACTTCATGAGTTGATGTATGTCCAAGAGGAGATAATCATGAGTTGATCATCAAGTCAAGTGAAGACCCATCATGTATTGATGGAATTCAAGTGAGGGATGCATCATGAGTTGATGCATATCAAGACAATGACCTAAGACAAATGTATGACTAGCTAGGGCTAATGATGTGTTTATAGTTTTTTTGCCATTCTTGGTGTTTGGTTAAAAAACCAGATTGCTAGTATAGGTTGCCGTGCTATTAAGAGGGGTCATGTCTAGTAGCTTTGAGTCTCATCATGTGTTGATAGGTCAACCTCACTTGCTCTAACTCTCCGTAGCATGATGCCTATATTTGTGATTATATTTTGCAAATAGTTGTGGCTCACGTGTTAAATCTTTTTAACATGGGAATATACATTGCAAATGTGGTTTGCAAATGTTTGAATTTCATATTTTCTATTCCTTGTAATATGAGACTTATATTCTTGATCCTTATGTGTATGATACTATAGTTTGTAAATGTGTTATGCAAAATCTGTTGAAGTATATGCAATTCTCAGGAAAATCGGAACTACAGGCATATGTTGCATGGTACTACCGCTAGACAGAACAACTGGCATTGTAATCATGGAACTACCATGTTTGTTGGTGATCAGAAGACCTGTATGATCGAGAACCATCGTGATCGAACCAATGTGGTCGAAGACCTGTGTGTTCGAGAACCAATGTGGTCGAACCGACTTGGTTGAGATCTATGTGATCGAAACCAACATGGTTGGAACCGACATGGTTGAGATCTGTGTGATCGAAACCATTGTGGTCGAACCAGCATGATTAGAACTGACGTGGTCAAGATCTGTGTAATCGAAACTAGTATGGTCGAACCTGCATGGTCAGAACCAATGTGGTCGAGATCTATGTGATCAAAACCAGTGTGGTCGAACCAGCGTGGTCGAAACCGACGTGGTCAAGATGTTTGTAATTGAAACCAGCGTGGTCGAGTCGACATGGTCGAACCATCTGACGTGGTCGAGGACCAATGTGATTGACGATCGATAATTCTGGCTCTGTGTGAGTAGTCCGAATAGCTCTGTGTGAGTAGTCCGAACAGCTCTGTGCAAGCAATCCGAACGTCTTGCGGTACTTCTGGCTTTATGTGAGCGGCACTTCCGAAGTTCGGAACGACCACTTGTGTAGTGGTACGTTTTTTTCCAAAGAGAACTTCGTGGGAGTCTTCCCATTCCTGGTGAATTGGCAGTTTTGTAAGAGTGTAGCGGTACTTCCAATGATTGGTAGTACCGAAATTTGTGTGTCGAAATTACCGGATTCATTGATAATGGCTAGTTTTCTAACCGTTGCTGAGGGGAGCAAAAGTTCCGGTCTTAAGTCTGCGGTACTTCTGAAAATCTTGTTTTCTGTCTTCAACGGGTAGTTTCGAGGTGTGGAGTATAAATACCCCCTTGTGGCCGATTGGAGAAGTAGTGGCCTCATTCTTTTGAGCTAGCGTGAGGTCCTCCTCTCAATTGTGCATGTGTTGCACCTTATGAGCAAAGAGAAGGGCTCTAGATTGCATGTGTTGCATCTAGAGGTGGATTTAGTATCCACTTGAGCTTGTGCATTCACTACACGTGGTTAGAGTCAAGCGAGGGGTTTGACTTATTACTCTTGGAGCTTGCTGACTTCTAGACGGTGTTGAATGTATCGTGAGCAGTGATCTTCTCAAGAATATTGTGAGAAGACCTGGCAAGTGTGAAGGTTGGAGCTCACCTATCTAGAGTGAAAAAGAGCTACTACGAGTGGATTTGAGGTGATTGGTTTAATTCGTGGAGCTGATTCAATTCGTTTGAGCTTACCTCAACGTGGACTAGGGGAGACCGGCAAGTCTCCAAACACCACGGTAAAAAGAAACCATGTCTTTGTGGTTTGTTTCCTTATGCTCAATATATTTTCAAGTAATTTATATTTATAGAATTAAATTGATTGCTTATCTTCCTAGGATTGCAAATCTTAACATAGCCTTAGGATATTGGTACACTTAGGTGAACATAATTGATTTAAGCTTTATTTGTGCTAAACCAATTTGAGTTAAGCTTCCACATTATAATCTTGGTATTAGTCAAATAATTGAAAGAGAAATTTTAATCCGCCTATTCACTCCCTCTAATCGGCCTCCTCGATCTTACAGACGTGGAGGAAGGAGGCTTGGCGGCTCGAGATGTGGGGCGCGACGTGGATGCACGAGGGGGTCGACTAGCTGATGGTCTGGCGCTCATGATTTTGGCATGCTCGGAGGTGACATTGCGGACCCTTCGCTACCTGCCCAGATGACTACGCTGCCCCTTGTGCAGCTTGCTCCCTCGACCTCACCAAGCTATCCCACAAAGCGCGCTCAGCTGGAGACCCCCACAGCGGCCCTGAAGATAGGGTTTCATATTGTGGCGGGCGTGCTAGATGAGGATTCTAGCTCTGAGGAAAGGAAAGGTAGAACTTTCTGCAACAACTCGCTGCTCTTACTCGTCATTGCCATACTTGTCATGCAACCGCTGGCACCCTCACCGTCATGCCATCGCCTCACGAATTCTCCGGCCTTGCCATCACTGCCAATAGCACCATAGATGTCTCCACATTCCATGTTGCCCCATGCCAGCACGCCACCACCCTCACCGTCCCTACGAAGCTCAGGCAAGCTCAGCCATGGTCGAGCCAAGGTAGATGATGACCAGGAGCCACTGATCAGTGGGCCTTGAGCCATTGACTAAATTGTTGGATTAGTTACCGTTAATGATGCAAGTAATGACCGTATGACATGTGAGCCTTAGAGATTAGAAACTCTTAATTAACCAAGGATTTAAACCGTGACCCACTAACATGTGAGCCACACATCCCTTGACCCATCGCATAGACCTATCCTATAGACCACTGTCACTAACCAGTGGGCCCCACCTCTCGGTAAATAGCTGTATGGACTAGTCTATATAAGCAGTGACCCCACTAGTCAGCCTCACCCTTATTCCTGAATTAAAATAAATGAAAAACTCAAATAAAACCCCTAGACACCACCTGTCAGCCCCTCAAAGATTTCCTTAAGAAAAATAATTAGAAAAGAAAACCCTCAACCGACCTCACCTGTCAGCCTCTGAGGCTTTTCCTTTAGAAAAACAATTCAAAAATAAAAAGAAATTCCAATGGCCCCACTTGGCAGAATTTTATGAATTTTATGTATTTCATTTTGCTTCAAACTTTAAAAAGCCATAACTTCTTCATTTCAAATCCAAATATAGTGATTTTTAATTTCATCTAAAACCAAACATTTCCAGCAATACTAAAATCATAAGTTTTGGAGCTCATTTGAATTTTTATTTGAATGTTTGATTGAATATGTACGATTTCACGTGTATAGACTTCGATGCTCCGGACACCCCGTCGCTTACAAACAAGATCCCACCTTAGCCATATTTAATCAAGGCAAGTCCTTATAATTTGTCATGTTGAACCTAATTTTTAAATGTAATATTTTTCTTTCAAATCTACATGCATGCATATTATGATAATTGTTAAAATGCTATATTAAAGGTTAAATGCCTAATTATACCTTGCACTTGGTACTTAGTATTTTCCCTCATTGATTATTGACATTCACTTACCATGTTGCCCTAGGATATTTACAAGTAGTGATAACTCTATCATTGATTGAACTCTAGTAAACTATGGTTATGCTTAAAAATGCTGTAGTGGTAAAATGAAGTACGACAAAAACATTGCCAATTGAACTTGAAAACATATAATAATGGTAACATAGGTTACCACTGGAAATAGAAAAAAAATTCTAAAATGGTGGAGACTTGGGCGAGTGGTTGGTTGGAGACTGGTGCATGGATTGCAAATATTGGTTTGGCTGTGCAGAGATTGCACATGTTATTTTTAGATTAGCTGTGAAGGAATGGGCTATGCAGGGATTGCACATGTCCTTTCTTGAATAGTTATGCAGGGATTGCATGTGTTTGGGTTTGTAGTTGGTCTCGCATAGTGTGAATCCTGCACAAATTTTGGTCTGTGGATTTCTAGATTTCTGTTGTAATTGGTGGGAGTGATCTATAACGATCACTGCCCTTGCGCATTTTATTGAGAAAGGCCGTAGACTCCCTAACAATAAGATCCCTTATTGAAAATGTAGCATGTGGATGGGAACGTTCTAGGAGTGAGGCATAATCCGAGATGGGAGCGGTTATTGTCGCTAGTGTTGAGGACCCTATCCTGGAATGGGAATAATTATCGTAGCTAAGCATTGTAAAAGTCATGTTATGATTTGCTCAGTCGCATATGTACGAAAGCATGTAGTGGACATCATTATAAGTTAATCATATCTTATGGGTAAAGCTGTATAAGCTTTGTAGAGTGTTGAAAATATATTCAAATAGTCATGCCCTCGTACATAGGCAAAATGTAGAAACATTACACTTACGTAGTTCTCATAAATAATTAATAAAATGGTAATGATTGTAATAACCAACTTAAAATGGAAGTGGAAACATAGATATTTCGCTCTCACAGTAATAGAAGTGGAAGCATAGGGATTTCGCTCTCACATTAATGAAAGTGAAAGTGGAGAGATTTTGCTCTCACAATAATGAACATGAAAGCGGCATGATTTACTCTCATGATAAGATTTGACTAAAAATGAATATTAGTTTTAATGTAAAAATAGCTAAGTTATAGGTTTGAAATCTAGAGAAACTACTATATTTGACAAATTGACTTTATGCTAAAAGGAGACATAAGACCATCGCTTGGATAAGCCTTGCATGTAGGAGTGTGTGTATGTATGTATGTATGTATGTATGTATGTATGTATGTATGTATGTATGTATGTGTGTGTGTGTGTGTGTGTGTGTGTAGGAAAAATCCTTATTACTCCCGGGGTGTAATTACACCCGGGTCTTCCACCGTTGATTTTGTTTTGGAGATTCGCGTTGCACAAATAGACTAACGTGGTTTAACACATACGGGTTTGAGGTCTTGATCCACATCCCAGCGTTTGTTCAATTCTCCTTTCTCCAATCCAGGAAAATCCCGGAGATCACGCATTCTACCAAAACAGCTTGGCGAGTTTTCCTCCCTGGCGATACCAGATGCCCCAATCTAGGAAAATCCCGGAGATACCTCCATATGATGGATTTGTGCAACCCAGTTTCAGTACAGCAGTGGGGATCCACATACTACTTTTTCAGACGTACACATACTCCTTTTAGTACTGCACATACTCCTTTTTAGTACTCCACATACTACTTTTTCAAACGTACACATATCCACATACTACTTTTCAAACGTACACATACTCCTTTCACCATTGAAATTATGAAGTATGATATTTCAAAAAAAAGGAGTATGTCGGACATACTTCACGTAAGGAGTACGATGTATACCATGTAGTATTATAAGGATTGTATTTACATCATTTTTTACACATCTATCTGAAAAAATCAGAAGTTCCCGGCTGCAACCATGTCTCGTTTAGTTTTCGTATGTACATAATAGTAAATGGTTTCAGTCTATTTTGGTTTCAGAATAGTTTGAGCAGTACATACATACCTCCATTCGTATCATTCCATTTAGATTCAAGCCATACGTATTAGCTTTGGGGAAAAACGGGGACATATTCCCATGTCAAATGCGACCATACTCCCTAATCACTTTGGGATCAAAAACCGACTACCTACTTGGCTGGCCAGCATGTCAACGCGGCCAAGAATTCGGGAACAGTTACGCCGCTTATTCTCTACGTTAATTACGTGAGCTTTTTACACGGGTATACCTGCAATGGTTAGTGGGTTTGTTATGAATGTCAAGCGTGCTATCTTACCCAATAGCCCGATCAAGCTGGTGGGAATCTTAGGATGATGAATGGTGGATATAATAGGAGTAACTACACTTGGGAGTAGAAAAAATGTGTCATATATATATATATATATATATATATATATATATATATATATATATATATATATATATATATATATATATATATATATATATATATATATATGACACTGAAATAGGGCACCAGGGCACCATGGTACCCCTGTTATTTATACTCTATATATATAGTTGTATTCTCTTATAGGGATTTACTGAGTATTTTTATACTCATAGTTGCTTAATTTGTGATTTTAGATGGCAGAAGTGATGATTCGGTGTATGAATTCATCCATGCTACCGACGTGGAAGACAAATGGCAAGATTAGGTTTAGTCTCAATTGATTGCATGTGGCGGAATATGGAGACTCTTTTTGGTTTACGTACATTCCGCTCCATTATTATAGACAATACTATTTGATCGGTCGGCCCATTATATAAAACTTGGTCATAAGTTGTCTATGTAATATGAAGTATTATTTTTATTTATTTGTGTGTATGAATATAACATATGTTGATGTTATTGTATAAGATAGCTATTAATTTAAAGACCAGCTTAAAACATATTAGAGATTCGGATCATGAGATCCGAGTCCTAGATGACTCCGACGAGTGCCACCCTTCTGCAGAAAAAGCATCCGGAAAACCCAATTGGAACAAAGTATTCCACGTAAGGATCGCGAGATATTGTGGGCCCAATGGCCCATCTCACTCCTGACAGGCCCATACCCCCACTCCGCAGCCAGGCGTAAACTATTTGGCGCCACGTCAGCGCACCTCAGAAGCGGCCGGCCCACAGGACAGGGGAATCAATAGACCGCGGCGCCGCCACGACACCCCCATCACCTCCTCCTCTCTGTCTCGCGGGAAATCAATCACGCCCGCCGCGACGCGCAAACCGCCTCGATCCGACCGAGGAATCGGCGGCCCCCCCGTCGATCGATCCCCGCGCCGCTCGGGCGCTTCGCTAGGTCAGCTTTCTTCCGCCTCCTCTGTTTCGTCCAAATCCGTTCCTGCGAGGTGTTTCGTGGGATCGAATTCGGCTGACCTGACCTCATAGTCGCTCGTTCCTTCCGGTGTTTAAGGAGTAGGAGATTAAGCGATCTGAATCGAATTTGGCGTGTTATTTCGGGCGCCGTTGGTAGGTGCGATTGCAGTGTCGGTCTCGCGCTCTTCGTTGCCCTAGGATTTTTCGTACGGTCGCGTCTGGTAGGGTTGGTCGCGTAGGCGGTCTCGCTTGTAGCTGGTCGCGTCTGTATTCTGTTGAAATGTACCCAGTAGGTTTTGCTAGATTGTAGTTGGCGGAAATCTTGTTGCTTTGTGGATATTCGATCGATTCATCGGTATTAGTGTCAGGATTTTATTTCACAGGTTTAGAATTTGCACACTTCGTATTGCATTGCAGATAATAACCTTATATGTGGGTTCTGGCAATTTGATCCAATTTGGAGTGGACTTTGATTTTTCAGTCGGTACTGTTGAGTTTGTCGCTGCTACGCGTGCCTTGTGCATCTGGAGATGCCCACTGATGTAGGGAAGGTGATGTTGAATGATGCTGAGAGCTTGTGAGAGCATACAGGCTTGAACAAGTGCTGGTCGCCACCATGAGGGTCAATCTTGGGCTCCTCATGCCCGCGATGGCGCAATACACCGCACCCACATGGGCCACGTTGGTTGCCGGGTTCTTCGTGCTGCTTGCCCTTTCCCTCTCTATGTACCTGATATTCGAGCATCTCTCGGCATACAACAACCCAGAGGTTTCTGTTTTTCTGTCGCTGCACCTTGTCATCAATTTTTAACACAGTTCTGTTTGCCAGTAGTATGACTGGCAATTTTTTTTACTGTTTTGTATATTGTTCTACTTCTGCAGGAACAGAAATTTGTTCTGGGTGTTATCTTGATGGTCCCTTGCTATGCAATTGAGTCGGTAAGACCTCTCAAGCAATTTCTATGTGTGCTAAATTATTCCAACAATGTGTTTAATGATCATGTTCTCTATTTGTAACAGTATGTTTCTTTGATAAATCCAAATACCACTGTTTACTGTGGCATCCTGCGCGATGGTTACGAAGCATTTGCTATGTACTGCTTTGGAAGATATATTACTGCATGTTTAGGTATGTTGTTTCTAGTGACGTTGTGATGACCCCTACTTTGTTACCTTTGCCTGTGGACTTGCCTTTAGTGCAGAGCTGGTTAAGGGTTTACTATTTTCCACAGCGCGGTACAAGAGTGCTAATGTTTAGGCTGTTGCTATAATTTGGATTTGAACATTTCTATTCTGCAGTACAAGGATGAAACACGCTTTTGAACAATGCAACATCGTTTGCCTGAATGGTGCATGACTTTATTTTTTGGTCTACCTCTGCCTTGTACATCTGAGAACTAGAAGGCATGCTTTTCTCAATCGATGTAGTATGTTGTAATTCCCAAAAAAAATGATGTCAGCACTGTAATCTTATAGATAACACTGTATGCTTAGCTACTTACTAGTTAGTGCCTTATAAGACTTTAGTAGAATTAACGTGATGGAGTCATTGTATCAGTGTTAAGACAAGTTTATTAACACCTTGAGCTTGGTAGATATCTTCTAATGGCATACACTATCTATTGTAGTATTATTTCACTTAGAAGTTTTGCATGGTTTGTGTTCTGGTATGTCTTGGCAATGCATTGTTTGGTGCAGATTGTGTACTTCCTTGATTCCTTCTCTGTATTTGTGTTTGTTTACTGTGTCTGCTCAAATGTAGGTGGGGAAGATAAAACAATAGCTTTTTTGAAGAGGGAAGGCGGCTCAGGTTCCAGGCAACCCCTTTTGCATCATGCCCATGAGAAGGGAATCATACACCATCATTTTCCTGTGAATTTTATATTGAAACCCTGGAGAATGGGGACACGGTTTTACCAGATTATCAAATTTGGAATCTTCCAATATGTATTTCCACCACCCATCTTGTAATTTGTTAAATCTGGAAAGTTGAGATTAGCTTAGTTAAAGTACTTTGCACATGCAGGTGATTATAAAGACACTCACAGCTAGCTTATCTCTTTTTCTAGAAGCTTTTGGTGTATATTGTGATGGGGAATTCAATTTGCAATGTGGGTAAGATAATTATCTCTTTTCTGCTTGTTTAGTCTCATACAGGGAAAGGGCATTGCCCATACTGAGTTATTGTGCATAAGAGTTGACTGTGTAAATAGAACGAAAATGTAAGCCTTTCCTGTCATCTTCATGACGATAAATTAAACAAATCAGAACATGCTCCAATTTTGCCTTCTAATTCTCAGAAAATAAATCCAGATCTCACTTTCCTCTCTTTTCCAGAAAATAAATTAATTGCTTTCCCTATGCTTATATTTTGCTCCATTTGTGTTACTAACTCCTACATATCTCTTTTTGATGCAGATACCCTTACTTTGCTGCAGTCCTGAACTTTAGTCAATATTGGGCCTTGTACTGTTTAATAGAATGGTACACAGCTACCAAGGACGAATTGGCACATATAAAGCCTCTGGCTAAGTTTCTTTCATTTAAATCAATAGTATTCTTGACTTGGTGGCAAGGGGTGGTGATTGCGATAATGTATGCTTTGGGCCTGCTTAGAAGTCCTTTAGCCCAGAGCTTGGAGTTAAAATCAAGTATTCAAGATTTCATTATTTGCATAGAGGTATTTTATCTTTCTAAGTTCTGGTTGTCTTTAAAAAGATCTATTATCTTTAGCTTTAGAAAAATATACTTCATGTTTCTGTGATTAGGTGTTGTAGATATCTGATAGCATCATGTCTTCCTCCAGCGCAGATGGGCATTGCTTCAGTTGTTCACCTGTATGTGTTCCCTGCCAAGCCCTATGAGCTCTTAGCTAACCAGTCACCTGGAAACATTTCAGTGCTTGGAGATTATGTATCCTCTGACCCTATAGATCCTTATGAAATCAAGGAAAGCAACCGACCCACCAAAATGAAGCTTCCACAGTTGGAGCCGGATGAGAGAAGTGCAACAAACATAAAAGAGAGTGTTCGAGACTTTGTGATCGGCAGTGGGGAATATGTGAGTTCTATAAACAAATCTTACCTTTGAGCAGTTCGTACATTTCATTTTATCATGCCCCACATTGCTTATGAATAACTGGTTGGCATGTGCTTTTCGGTATGATTCTCACATTTTTGTGTTCCTTTTCGTCCACAACCTTTAGGTGATCAAGGATTTTAAATTCACTGTTAACCAAGCAGTACGGCCAGTGGAAAAGCGGTTCGATAAACTGATGAAAAAGAACAAGTATAAGAAAAGTCAGGATGACAACTGGGTGAGTGCAGCATCACCAGAGAGACCGGTTCGTGGGATCGATGATCCGCTGTTAAGCGGGAGTGCAAGTGACAGTGGGGTCACGAAGGGCAAAAAACATCGCAGAGTTGTAAGCTCAGTTGCTGCTGTGGACAGTTGGGGAGGTGGTGATCAGACATCTGATGGCTATGAGATAAGGGGTCGCCGCTGGGCAGTAAAGAATTAGAGATTTAACCATGTGCAGGATTGGTATATTTCGAGCCACACTGCGTGAAAAAGAAAGTGACATTTTGTCACAGGATTTGCTGGTAACCTTCTGCAACACTGGCCTTTTTTTTTTGCCTAGCCTTTTTTTTGGGGACAAATCGTATTGATATTTGGTACAAGGAATTGATGATTGAATTGAGAAGCCACCTTTTGTTATAAAAACGGAAGCCCCTCTACAAGTGTCCCATTTTAACCAATTTACCTAGTCTTGTGACATTATTGCTTGTACATTCATATACTTCGTAACTCTAAAGACCTGTAAGGTGTATATTCTCATGAATATCAGACTGAGTAAAGAAAATGTGGATAGTGTGCTCCTTTTTCCCCCGAGGAATAATACGTCCTTTTGTTGCATGCATCTTGTATGTGAAACCATCTTCCGGAAAATCATTTTCTGTATTGCTGGCTTTTGTTTATTTCTCTCTTTTTTTTTCACAGGATGCTGCCATGCTGTATAAAAGTCACTCAAGGTAGTTGTAGTCGGTAGTGGGCCCGTCGGAATGATTTGGATGGCCTAGAAAGGCCCAAGTAGACAATGGCTACGCTGCTGGGTTGTTCGACAAATCCAGATCGTACGGACTTTTGTCGAAAAGGTGTTATATATGACAAAAATTCGTAATGCTTAACCTCTATAGTAAGTAAACCATGCTTGTCGATTCTTTTAAGTGTTTAGGCCAGCCAATAGGGGCACAGATCTGCAGCTCCAATTCCCAATGCGCATGAGGTACACACGAGCTGCATCCATGCGTAAAAAGCTCCCAGCATTGCGCAGGCAGATCAGAAGCGCCAGCTAGACGAGGGAGGCCAGCCAGCCAGCCAGCCCAGCCGTGGCAGAATCTTCCCTCTACCAATAGCTGCTCGCTGCATTCTTGCTCCCTGACACACGGCCCTACCCCATGTTCATGCCTCCCCCCTCCACTTGTGTGCTCGTACGGCTCGGTGCACCCGGGCCCGCCTGTCTGTCATTCCACAGTCCTCTCCACTTCAGTGGCTGAGCTGACCGCTGCGCTTGGCCTGGTGCAGCTACTCTTCAGTTTAGAGCGTTCCATGCCGCCCTGGAGAATCTGCACTTGTTTACTCCCAAGTCCGTATTGGCAGCACTGCAGCAGATGCATTTAGAGATTTATTACAGCTGATGGCAAGTCAGGCTGTTATGCTGGAGATTTGAGCTCGAAAGATTCTGCAAACCCATTAGTGATACCCTTTAGGGTTTGTTTGAAAAAGCCCAAGATCCTGGTCCAGCCTGCCTAGTGATGTAGATAGTCATTAACACCGTTGGTTACTACTAGTTCCATCCGTGTTAGCTTGCGTAGCGGACCATCAGTAGCCAATATGCGCAAATTTCAGTGCATGGACTAAATTTGGACATAGAAATGCAGCCGTAGGTTCTGTTTAAAACACGGAGAATCCTACTGGAATTGCAACAGTATAGATAGGTTGTCGAGATAGAAACTAAAACATGCTCTTTTCCCCCTGATTTTTAGGGCATTTAAAAAACAAATCATCGATCTTTCTATTTTCTACTAAATGCTACTAACATAAACAAGATGCAGTCAATATCACCATCAAAACGGTCGATTTCCTCGCCACTTCCTCTCCCAAGTCGCAACACAATCATAGAGAACGACCGCCTGTTGGTGCCATTTTACGCTAGTGCCGGGATAAAAGTCAGTGCGAGGACAGGCCGTTATGAACTGCGCACTCTCTGCGAACGTGATCCCTGTGGCAGCAGGCTCAAGGCCTGCCAAGTGGACCGATGCAACTAGTACCATGTTCATGTGTGCTCCTAAGGGCATTTTCAGTCAAGTATTACGTAGCAATATCTATAACTTATTATATTACATAGACACAAGACTATAAATAATCTTTTTAATACATGATATCTAACAATCACTCTACTTAATTAATTTCTTCTCTCTTACCTCATCTCCTCTCTCTTCTTTTCACCAATCTCCATCCTCTATCTTTTTTCGATCATCTTAGGGCCTGTTTGGAACAGAGGAATTTCACAGGAATTTTGCAGGAAACAGTTCAATTCCCGCAGGAATCGGGAAAAATTCCCGCATTCCAAACAGGGCCTTAAATAGACAATATCTTATATAAAATACTACTATTATCTTTTTCTTTCTTAATCGCACATCCACATTACTGTTTTACTTGCTTAGCATGTTATGGATATTGCTTATACTACCTGATTGAAAGTGCCCTAACCAGCTCCCAGTCCTTGTCTCGCCTCCCATCCCAATGTCTACCCGACAGATCAGTGTTGTCTCACGAAATCATTTGGTTTGATCTCTTCACCTTTCTCTTTTCTTTTTCTCCCTTTGTTGCCTTGATCAATGGGGCATTAGGTGTACTACACATTATGAAGCCAAGATGGGTGGACACCTGTGCGGTTCGGTTAGTGTGTGGATGTTGCTCGTGTGATAGATGGGTTAAATTAAGCCACTTAAGTGCCGTTAAATACAGCTCCATGATTGATTGGATCGGCGCTAGCCTTGATGGCGACGCGCTCGATCGTTCCTATCTACTGCAAATTAACCCCCTTTGTAGGCTAGGCATAGTAGATAAGTAGTACAGTGGTTGGTAACTTGCTTTCAGTCGGAGTCATATGTGGGCCTCGCCTCGCCTCTTGCATGATACTAGTCAAACGGAGTTGGTACGCACTACGCAGCTCTGGTCTTGGGTGACGCCCAGTCGCCCACTGCTGGATGGAAAGCTATGGCCACGAGGAAAAAATTATGCACCGTGTTAAACGGATTTATCTTCTATTTTTTATTTTCAGTTTATTTAAACTAGAAATTATTTAGTATGTGTTAACTTTTAATTTTGGCTTTTGACTCTTTTCAGCCTTTTTCTCTTTTCTTTCTCTCTCTTGTTTCTTTGTATTGTCTGTAATGATATAATTTTTAGTTTAATTTTTTAATTGAATGAGTCAAAAAAAAATAACAATTGGTATAGCGTAATTTTAGCAACAAATTAACAACCAAAGTCATAAATTAGAAGTTTAAGCTTTTTGGATAGGCCCTAAAGCTAGCTGCCTAATTGAAGCTTACTTTGTTTAGCTAAACATATCCATGCTGCTTTCGCTTTAGTTTACTAGTACACTAGTAGTGGTATAGACGTATAGTACTATTATAGGAGCGTACTCCCCTTAGTGATTACTGTTGCATTTTAGGCCCCTACGAATTCACACAGTACTCCACACGATCACTGATGCTAGTAGCAAAGTGGTACCGGTAGGATTGAATTGTTGGACATGGAGTCCACAATTATGTCCTGTTCTTTTTAGCTTCTAAAAACTATTTTTTAGCTTTTTTACAGTAACTAGCTTTTAAACGGAGTATCTTTTCAAAATAGAGTCTACTAGTTAATTATAGTACATACTGTACCGACTTCATTTATATCTGCAAAAACCACACGTGAGTTTCTGTTACTCTATAATCTCTTACACGAACAGCCCAAAAACCACAAGCCACAAGCCGCAGCAAAAAAAAAGCAGGCCCTATAACGTACTACGTACTACTAGTATAACTTTGGCGTGCGCGGCTTTGATATTTGCTGGAAACCAAAACTAATCAAACATTCTAACGCTAAAGAATAACCTATACTCTAATTCTTTTACGTATATCTATTTTTTTATAAGTAGCTTCTTTGTTTTGTTACTTAGGTTCTTTATAACCACCCCTTATGATTTTATATAGTCTTCACTATTCCTCCTTCAAAAGAAAATAGGAATTCCACTCTAAAAGAAAGTACAAAAAAAATCATAATCCTATTAAAATTCATATATGACTTCTTATATCACACATTTTCAAATCCTAAAAAACTAGGATATGAGTCACCATACTCAACAATCTCCACATTAACTCTTATCCATTAAAGTCACTGCACTCCTCCAATAACTAGCTCTAAGTCACTCTGAATTTTTTCCTCCCACATTTAGAAGTACCTCTACCACTGGGGCCATGCACACCATCATAATGTGTGTGTCAACATTCAGACTAGCCTACCTAAACCATACACTTGAGAGCTCCTTTGTTGTGTAGCTTGATTAACTACACCTTCTGTTCTTACAGCCTTCCATGTCATAGGTTTGTACCACCTCTGAGCACCATCTACTCACTAGTACCACGTAGTTGGTTCCACCATGTCTTCCTTCTTCTAATAGTTCGCATATTTGCTTTTGTGTTTACTAGATTTTGCAACTATCTTTGCCGTTTCGCACATAAATGCATATGAGATCTAAGTACCTGCCGTTGATGACACGGTTTCCTTCTCCTGACCAGGATTTTTATCAAATCTTCCATTGGTTGCTCTTCCTTTAGGTGTGCCCATCAATCAGTATCCTCAATTATTCCAGATACTTTTCATGATCACCTGCCTTTTTTAAGTAATTCACATGACTCTACTTCAAAATGATACCTCACAACTTTCGAGTTTAAGTGACCTTACAGATTTTAGATTCTTCTTTAAACTGAGAACATACCAACTCCTGTCAATGTACGATGTGCTCCATCATATATCTCTAATATAACCGTTCTCATCTCAGAATTGCAAACTCCTTGCAATTTGCTAAATGAACAACTATGAGTGCCGGACATAGAGATCCTTTGTCAAACATCTCTCTCGTCGAACATATATAGAAGTAACAACTTGAATCTAATATCCATCCATAAGAAATGCCTGATTGACTAACTGCCAGTATGATTAAATCATCATTTGCTACCTCCGCTGAGCATGCATCTTTTATTTTCTTCAAACTCATATATTCTTTTATCTTGTGATATTCCTCATCACATAGATAACATATATGTGGGCCATTGTTCTTGTCCTTCTTGCTCCTGTAACTTTTGCTTCTACATGCAACACATACTACAACCAATGCTTGATCGCAATCTTTGGACTTCACCTGTGTTGAGCAATTCTGGTTATCAATACTATCTCATTATTCTTGATGACTTTACACATTTTATGTGGGCTTTCCTCTCACATGAAAGTCTGATGTATTGGCCACGCTCAGACATTTCCTCTCCTTTTCATGAACTCAATTTCATCAGCAAGTTCAGTCCATTCAAACTGATAATGGGGCGTGAATTTATGAATTCCAACATCACTTCTCTCTTCCAAGCTCAAGGCATTGTTCTTTGACTTTCTTGCCCTCACATGTCTCCACAATGGCAAGGCTGAATGGCCAATTTGCATGATAAATAATTGCATCCGCATGTTGCTCATCCAAGCTCACTTGCCACCTCGTTTCTGGGCCGAAGCATTGGATGATGTCGTCTATCTTCTCAACTGGCGCCCTACACATACCCTTCCCTTCTCTACATCATATGAAGCACTGCATGGCACTCCCCCTAATCTTGCACATCTACGTGTTTTTGGATGTTTGTGCTATCCTAATTTATTGGCTACTGCCCAACATAAGCTTGTTCGCGCTCCATGGCTTGTGTGTTTCTTGGATACCCCATGAATCATAAAGGGGCCTTGAGTTTTCCTCTCAACAAATCATCATTTCTCATCATGTCGTGTTTGATGAGATTGTTTGTTCGTCCTCTACTATCACCCCTCCAGAAACTGACAGCACCTCTCTTGATTTTCTTCTTGACATTGTTGCTACCGTTCCACCCATCCTTCCTGTCACAGTCATGCCCTCTACTCCAGTGGAGCCTCGGCCATCTTCTTTGGCTCTTGCGCCTGCCACACTACTCTCCACCTTAGTTGTACCACTTGGGACACCGTTGTCCTCTCTGCCAGTCCTGCCACCTTCGCTACCTCCCGTAACTTGCTCAGGTGCTCATGTTGCTCGTCTGCACACCGGGCTACATCACATGGTGACCTGAGCAAATTCAGGTCTATGTGGCACCAGTGGATCACTTGAATCTTTCTGTTCTCCATTCATCTCCATCGCCTATCCCCAAGACATACATAACTGCACTCAATGATCCTAGTTGGCTTTAGGCCATGACGGAAGAGTACAATGCCTTGATTCAGAATGGCACTTTGTCCCTTGTTTCTCCTCCTTCTGGTGTGAATATTGTTACTGGAAAATGGGTATTTCACCATAAGTTAAACCCTGATGGCACTCTTGATTGCTACAAAGCTTGGTGGGTTGTTTGCTGGTTCTGTCAATAGCCTGGTGTCGACTACGCTAAAACTTTTAGTCCAATTGTTAAGCCAGCTACCATCAGGGTTATTCTTTCCATTGCCACCTCTCATTCATGGCCAATCCATCAATTAGATATCAAGAATGTTTTCCTTCATACAACTATTGATGAGATTGTTTACTCCCAACAACTGGTTGGGTTTGTTGATCCCTCGTGCTCCTCTCATGTCTGTGACTTCATAAGTCACTCTACAGCTTTAAACAGGTACCACAGGCCTGGTACTAGAGATTTGCATCCCACATTCGCTCTATTGGCTTCACTGTGTCTCACTCTGATGCATCTCTATTTGTTCTCAAATGTGGATCTGACTTTGCATTCTTACTTCTGTATGTTGATGACATAATCCTTACTGCATCTTCTTCTCATGTCCCAACTAACATCACTCGCTCCCTTCATCACGAGTTTGCTATGAATGATCTTGGTGCTTTCCATTTTTTCTTGGCATTTCTGTTACCCGTTCCCCTCACGAGTTGTTTCTCTCTCAACGCTGGTATGTGCATGATCTCCTCCAATGGGTTAGCATGAGAAACTAAAATGCTACGAACACACCCATTGACACTCGTGCCAAACTTTCCACTGTTGATGGCGCTTCTGTTTCTAACCCCATCGAGTATCGTAGCTTAGCTAGTGCTCTTCAATACCCTATACTCACAAGTCCAGACATAGCACATGCATCACAACATATATGCCTATACATGCATGCCCCTAGGGAGCCTCATCTCAACCTAGTAAAATGCATTATGTGTTATAGCAAAGGAACCATGGACCTCGGTCTTCATTTGAGAGCTTCCCCTACTAGAGGGCTCATGACTTACATAGACACTGATTGCCCCAAGTGCCTCGATTCCCGACGATCAACGTCTAGTTACTGTGTCTACTATGGTGATAACTTAGTATCGTGGAGCTCCAAGTGTTAGGCCATTATTTCTCGCTCCAGTGCTAACGCAGAGTATCGCGTCGTGGCACACGTTGTAGCTGAGTGTTGTTAGTTACAGTAGCTCTTGCACGAACTACATCATCCCGTTGATCGGGCCACAATAGTCTCATGTGAAAACATCAGTGCCATCTACTTGTCCTCCAATCTAGTGCAACACCGACGTACGAAGTATATCGAGATCAACATTCATTTGGTTCAGGAAAAGGTTATGCTTGGTCAAGTTCGTGTTCTTCATGCATTGTCAGCTGATCAGTTCGTTGATATTATCACAAAGGGGCTTCCTTACAACTATTTCAGGATTTTCATGACAGTCTCGTCATTTGCTCTTCTGCCGCTTCGACCGAGGGAGGCTGAAAACGAAAAGAAATCCTTTCATATGTTCAGGAGATCTTGTTGCATCACGGTTCTGATCAATTTCTTGTTTTACAAGACTGTATAGGTTGGTGCATATCCTTTCATACCTGATTTGTTGTAACCTGTTGATTCTTTGATTCGGTTGTAATCACTGTAGCCAATCTGGCAATATAAGAGTGAAGCCTGGCAACGTTTGCCTATGTGGTGCTTCTTCCCATCTGCTTCTTTCTCGCTTGCACCACTTGTTTCTCTCTCGCTTTCAATCTATGATTAATTTTTGCACATATTTCCGAATCCTAAAAGACCAAACTATAATATAGGCCACTGTACTCAACGATCTTGTTCGCACGTAACCAGTGGATGGCTGACACGACCTGACCCTTGATTTTTACAGATCAATTCGATTGGCTGTTGAGCAAGAATAGATTCGGCTTTGCAGAGTGTGTACTTTCTCGCATGTGGCCATGTTCTTCTAGCTTGCATCCAAGCTAGGCAGAGCAACTAAGGGGCGTTTGGTTCGTTGTACCAAGTTAGATGGAATAGTCCGTTCGGGACGGTGTGGTTCACTCGATTTTGTCGAACGACGCAGTACAACATCTGAATGAAATATTTCTCACCAGATCAACTAAATGGAACCATTTAGTTCAAGATAAAACCATTCCATCCCGCCTCGTCTGAAATAGAATGGTTCCATCCCACAAACCAAACGCCCCTAATTGTACAGAGAGGAAACGTTCGTGTTTTATGTAGTACTAGTAGAGAATAAAATCGAAATTTATTGATTTGAGACCGGGTTGAATGGGTGATTTATAGATGTGGCGCTATATAGGTTGTACATAGTAAATGGCCAAATCAAGGAGAATGGGCCTGTTTGGCAACGGCTGCGGCTTATGGCTTTTGGCTGAAATTTTTGAATTTTGGCTGTTTACGGTACAGATTACGGAGAAATAGATACTCATTTGCGATTTTGGCTGGTACAGATGTTGGGCTTTTGACGTGTAGATCGTTTAACTTGTAGACCCTGTCTTGAGAAAATACTCCGTTTGAAAGTTAGGTACTGTAGCAAAAGCCAAAAACCGCTAGCTTCGGAGGAAAAGAACAGGCCCTAGAACTCCAAGTTAATTCAGATGCTATTTTTGCACAGGTCGCAATCTCTTTGCATTCCTCCAAGAAACAAGATGCCATCGTGTCCATCCACATTACTACTACTACCTTCTGCGTACGTTGGGTAGTTGGTGATGTCGTTTGGAACTCCAATAAATCTGCCCAGTAGTAGTACTACTAGCAGCGGAAGCATGACGCCACACTGCGCTAGCTATTATGTGGATTAAAGTAAAAAAAGCCGGCAATTCGTAAGAGAAGCTTCTCTGAAAAATCAAGAACACATATGTATTTCCAGAAAAAAAACAAAGGGTTTTTCCACATGAAACCAAGGACTCATGCATAATTTTAGGAAACTATGGGGTTTTATCTAACAAAAGAAGGGTTTCTATGGAAAAACCGAAGATCCGTACATAATTTTGAAACAGTGGAGGGGTTCTTCGCAAAAAACTGATGGTAGGGGTTTTTCTAAAAATTAAGGACCCATATATAATTTCAAAAATCTAAAGATACTTTTCGGGGGAAAAAACCCTACATGGCAGTGCTCTCAAGGACGAATCCCTCGGGCTTCATAGCAAAGCATATCGAGATGTACACGTTACACGTACACACACACAGAGAGAGAGAGAGAGAGAGAGCCTTTAATAGTAAAACTGTTGCTCCCCAAATATCCCACCGTCCTCGACTCCTCGTGTCACTAAACATTAGTTCAGCACCCCCGACCTCTGTGCGTTGATCGCCATGGAAATGAGCAAATAGATGGTTCTAATCTTCCAATCCAATAAAAAAATAATCTTCCATCAAAATGAGTGTCATGTTCTATGGAGTTATGGGTTATTAGGTAGGCATAGAAATGTTGCCACCTTCGTTTTGATTCACAAACCAATTAATTAAGTTTTATCACATAAGGAAAAGCTCATGAATGACAATCACTATTGAATGAAGCTTTAGGGGTATTTATATTGGATTTTACTGATAGTTTTTTGTTTTAGTTTATGAATAGTAATAGTTTGTAGAGAGATATTTATATGTGATTTTGATAGGGGTGCAAACGGGTCGGGTTAATCCCGACCGATCCGGCACCGAATTCGATTGGTACTGAATCCGGAGAAAAAATATGGGTTAGGATATGGTAACAGCAATATCCGTCCGAATCCGATACGTCTTCAAGTTTGATTTCATGTTAGTGCTACTATTTGACGTTTCATTTTCTTTTGCAATGGTAAAATAAAATCTTCCACATCAGTTATTAAGTAGTAACATCAAGTTCTTGACAGTACGTCCTCCTACTCCATTTGATGTACTCCATGCATTCCTTACAAACAAGTAGGGGTGCAAACAGGTCGGGTTAATCCCGACCGATCCGGCACCGAATCCGATTGGTACCGAATCCGGAGAAAAAAATATGAGTTAGGTTATGGTAACAACAATATCCGTCCGAATCTGATCCGTTTGCACCTCTAGATTTTGATGATATAAATAAAGTTACTATACTATAATTGACTATTAGACCTATCTTAAAAAGATATTCTATTTAAAAGTAGATACTCTAGAAAAATTAACTAATTTTTAAAAACCAAAACGAAGCAGGACCGCGAGCCTCAAAGGGGGTCATCAAAGCATGTGATACACTGGCACAGCATTATCAAGTGCTAGGGAATAATTTTGTGTACTATATATCTAGTTAATTATTTTGTGTACTATATATCTAGTTATTTACGTACGGTGCGCGTGCATGTGGCACAGCCAAGTCGTTATCAGCGTGGTTGCCAGCATCTCACTTTCTCCTCGCAAAAATTGTCCAACAAGTATCAATTACATTACATATGGACATACATTCACCAGGTTAATTTTCTTTTGATCATCCTCTTGATATTTCACTTCTCCTCTTATTGGAATTTTTGGTAGAAAATTTTGTCTTGTCACTTAAATCTGTAGTGCCGGGGTTTTTTTGTTTGAAACGAACGTAGTGCCGGTTTTGGAAGAACATATGCTGATATCTGGAGTTGGATGGTACAGAGGTAAAGCTAAGCTCCTCTGTAAGTAATGGCTGGGTTTGTTTAGTCGTAGATACTGCAAATAATGGGAAACAGCTAGGTAGCCTTGTTAGAGCGTCTCCTTTTGAAAAAGAATATTCGAACATTTTTTTAGTAATTATGACTGTTGGTAAATTATCACTGATCTTACTTTGTGGAACACGACACTCAAGATCACACAGAAAGAGACATGGTGTTTTAGACTGGTTCAGACATTTTTTGGAGAGAATAATAACCCTGCTTCATGTATTCTTGTATTACTAAAAATTACAATAGGGTGCACAATGCTATGGCTATAAAAAGTATGCGACTGTCTTTTGCTCTGTATGCTACTGTCCCTTCCATCTCTTAGCGCTACTCCTTATAATGCGTTGAAGGGGTGGCAGTTGTAGGCCGCAGGAGGCGCCTCGTCGGTCTGTGAATCCCGCACGTTGTCACTGGTTATTGTCAGCGAGACTTCTACCCACATACGATAGTCGAGCGATTATTGTTGGATGCGTGCGGTTATATCATAGAGACAAAAGGCACATGTTTCCTTTTAATCTACCGCACGCAGTTAATTGTGCCGTACATATTATCTAGCCGGAAAAGTATGATCTATATGTCTGGTTATAGATCCCTCGATCACGGGTGGTAGATACCCAGGTTAGGTCAAGTATATTTTTCTCGACCAGGGGCATTTGAGAGAATTATCACAACAACTTTTATTTCGACAGTTATTATAGATATTAAATTTATTTACTAATGATTATTTAATCCTCATCAGCAACCAAATTCGTGCGCTAGATTTCTTTGTTGCTTCATCTAGAAGAAAAAAGAGAGATGGAGTCAATGACAGAGAAAGACGTCACGGTGTCACACTGAACACGCTGAACTCTAGTCAAAATAGTCTATGGTGGTGATCGGTTCAGCTGAAAGCCTCATGGCTTATGGCTGAAAACACTGTAGCTGGCTGAAAAAGCACTGTAGCTAACAGAGGCTTATTTACCCTAATTAAATTTAAAAAAATTTAAAAATAGAAAAAACATATTAGCCCATCACGTATAATGTAAACAAATACGAGGAAAAAAAGAACCGGTAAAAAAACTCAAAAAAGGTCAAAAGTTCAGAAAAAGACGAAATTTATGAATAGTGCAAAAATAAGCTGAAGCCAGAAGCTGAAGCCATATTGATCAGGGCTAACCGTAGGTATTACTATTCAACGTAACTTAATGCCTGGACGATGGGAAACGGCTAAAATAACAACTGATGCACGATATTACATGGAGGACTAAGATTTGCGCCCTGATCAACTCGGCTTCGGCTTCTGGCTTTTGGCTTATTTTTCACTATTCATAAGTTTGTCTTTTTCTGAACTTTTGGCTTTTTGTTGAGCTTTTTTGCCGGTTCTTTTTTCCCCGTATTTGTTTGTATTATACGTAATGGGCTAACATATTTTTTGTATTTTTATTTTTTTTAAATTTAATTATGCTGAATAAGCCTTTGTCAGCTACAGTGCTTTTTTCAGCCAGCTACAGTGTTTTCAGCCATAAGCTATGAGCTTTTCAGCCGAACCGATCACCACCTTGATTGTGCATAATTAGGCAGCTAATATGATCGGCAAAGATCTTTTTTGTCGGCAAGCCAATTATTGCTCTACTACATCAAATAAAGTGGAAAAATAAAAGAAAGAGCCGAAAACCAATTGAGTTGATGGGCTGGGACCAGTGGTTGAAATTAGGTTGATTGAGACTTTTCTTCTAATGCACCTAATCAGCACATTATTTTTTTGCCCTTCTGTGTCCAGTTTGCCCCACCATATGCTCCACCCCATTTGTGTAACAAACTTTTCTATACAGTAGGCCATCGATATCGATCACATGCAGACCTTTTGAACTGACCTTTAGGGTTATTCTCAATGGTGAAGGGAGGGAGAGGATGATGCAAGACAACCGAAAAGCACATTCAGTAATCTGCAAGGTATAGCTAGCTTTGCCTGGCCAGACCCGGAGCCCTGAATAAATTGTTTAATTTTTGGGATTAGCAATAGCTCATGGTTAATTTCCTCAGCATTTTTTTTTAAAAAAGTGAATTAGTGCAGTACACTGATCAGAGTCAATCAGCTAACATTGTTGTCACGTTACGCTCGACCTGAAACGTACAGGTAATTTTTTTTTTCTAGAGCAAGCTGCAGGGTAACTGACTAACTGTTCGATGACTGTGATCTTGCAGAGAATCCCAACAGCTTCTTTTATACAGTGCCAAGATATATAGTGTCAACCATTTGTATTTTTAGAGGCAATACCAGCATTTTGTAACCAGGCTAGGATCATATTTATCCATCGCGACTAGAGCCACCCATGAGCGGGAGCCGTCGGCCACAACTCCGTCAGTCCGCCGCTGGCACTTCTCCCCTCTTCTTCGGCGCTCTTATTTGAGTTGAGTAGATGAAGACCTGTTAAATTTCATCAGAAATTTTAGATTTCTTTAGTTCCTTCAATTTTGTTTTCTAGATCAATTTATTCTAGTTTAATTCTTCGTTGGTAAGTTCTTTGTTGGATATCTTTATTCATGATGGATTTTATCGGACCGACTCACCTAAATGACCATGGCAACATCACGCTGGAGATCGACCCTGGGCCGAGTTGGATATAAATAAATCTCCTCTGGTTTTCTTTCAACGAACAAAACTGCTATCAAAGCATAAGTCCTATACATCAATGAAGATCATCAACGTTCTACTTCCCACTGCTATTATTATTGGCAATCATGATATCATTATAAGATACGGAATCTACGACGTGGAAGATAAAGAAATTAAGCATATTTATCGACTAAGGACTCGATGGTAATACATTGCTCGTTTAGAATCTTCAATGTAACAGCTAGGTACTCGTCTACTTTATCCAAGTTATTAATATAAATCAGAGTATTTTCTAAAAAAATATTTATCTATTGTGAACTTTTTTTTGATGGAGAATCTGCTCATACGGAACTTGACAGTCTTTTTGAGCACGCCAAATCGCATGACATACGGCCGGAAAGGCCAGTCAGCAACGAAACCGATCGTCTGCTTGTTAGGATCGTAGTACAACGAAACATCACATGGACTGTTCGTGCATGCATATCTCTCTCTGCACTGTTCAATGCTGCTCTGTAGTCTCGTCTCTCCCTTTTCTTGATGCGACATGAATAAAAATAATTCTGCTACTTGCTCTATGTGACTCTTATTTTTTTTTAGTTCCGACTTATGGTATTTAATTATAATTTATAGATTTTTGGTTGTTTATGAGAAAATACGAATTAACAAAAACTTACATGTAGTTTTGATCGATATAAATAAAGTCGTTATAATATATACTACAATTAATTTATAGAACACGTCTTAAAAAGACACTTCGTTTAAATATTGGATACAATAAAAAATTTAAAATAGCTTTTAAAAACTAAAACAAAGAGGCTTAAGGGCATCTCCAATGGTTATAGCTAGCAACTAACTATAAGACTTCCACATCATTTATATAGTACACACTAAAGCTAGCATTCTAAAGAACTATCTATAAGGATAGCTATTTGATGCTTACATGCACACACAAAAAAGGACTATCATTTATAGAGGCTGCCTCGTTTTGCGTTATAGACTAGTGCTTAGGGCATCTCCAATGGTTATAGCTAGCAACTAACTATAAGACTTCCACATCATTTATATAGTACACACTAAAGCTAGCATTCTAGGATGTGTTTGGTTGGAGTGATGAAAGTGGATTGGGATGGGATGGAATAGGATGAGATGATTCCACAAAAAAGGTGGAACCGGATGGTCCAGCATCTAAGAAGAATATTCTCTAAATTTGCACAGGCTCATCCCACTTTGGACCATTCCATCCCACCCCATCCCTCAAACCAAACACATGGATAGGCTTGGTCAAAGGAACTATCCCATTTCATCCCACCCTATCCCTCAAATCAAACACACCCTTAAAGAACTATCTATAAGGATAGCTATTTGATGCTTACATGCACACACAGAATTTATAGAGGCTGCCTCGTTTGGCGTTATAGACTAGTGCTTAAGGAAGAACTGGCTCGATTTTTTTTTGCATACTCTCTTTCATCCACATAGGATATATGCTGATGTGTACATGCATATAGCTAGCTGACTCATACCATTGGAAATACCCTTAAGAGCAAGTTTAATAGTACAGATAGCTGCTACCTCCAATACATTTCCATGTCATCAAAAAATAATGATGCAGTCAACTCATACAATAAGCTAGCTATAAGTTGTCTCCACAAGAGCCCTCAATCATTTAATACATACATGGGTATTGATAATTTAATACACGCATGGGTATAGCAATTAGTTCTATGGGTACATGCATGGATAATGCATCTTTTCCTGTGCTATAGCCTGACTCTTGCATGGGAGTCGGCTTGGCTCTCTCTCTCCTTTTCTCTCCCCTCCACATAGGACTATGCTGACATGGATTCTCTTGTAGCTAGCACAGTCAGCCTTATTAAACTTGCTCTAAGGAAGAGCTGGCTCGGTTTTTTTTGCATACTCTCTTTTCTCCACATAGGATATATGTTGATATGTACATACATATAGCTAGCTGACTCAGACCATTAGAGATACCCTTAGCGCATCGTGCAGTGCAGGTGCCTACTTTTAACACTTCTAGTGAAGGCGCCTACTTGTTTTGTTTTTAGGAAATTCGCGGGAGCTCTGGTCATGCATTAATAGAAGGTAAGCAATACAATTACAAGAAAGTGTAAGGGAGGCACCCCCACACATCACCTAATAAAATATAATTAAAAGCTATCACAAATAAGAGTAAATTATATCGTAAGTCCCTGAACTAGTAAATGTGGTTCATTTATGTTCATTGATCTCCTAATTTGTACATGTGTCACTAAATAATATTAAGTGGGTCATCAATATCACTGCCTATGCCACCTCGGACTCATTTTGTAATAATAATGAAAGAGTTCAAGATCCGCAGGAATCCCCAAATACACCTCACACAGGTACACAAATAAGCTCAACATCATGATAGAATTAGGAACCAAATTTACTAATTCGACCCCGAAGTATTCGAGTACGGCTGTAAGAAAGGAATGAGCTGAAAGATAAGGCCATACTCACAATACGCTTGGAACACCGGGATTTGCCCAATCTTCCTTAATGGCCAGTTTTGTCCAGTAGTTTTGATCCATCTCACAAATTTCCACAGAGGAATCTTCTCAACATCCTCCAATGCCCTCAATTTCGCAGCATCCATCTCCGAGACCGGCCAATTGGATGAAGGCTTAATCATTTTCCCAAGTGGTTGGTTTGGATTTGGAGGGGATTGAAGGAAAAAAGACGACTTGGTCGGCGGTGGAAAGCTCGGAACAAATCAGAGCAGAAGAGGAAAGTAAGGAAGCCAAAAGTTACCCTAAGATAAACTTTTATAACCATGTGAGTTATCCATCTTGGGAACCGAACTATTATCTCAGGAACCGATTTGATGGACAGATCGGTGGAAATCGATTGGAAGTCATTAATTTCTCTGTTTGAAGTCCATCTGTCTTTACAGCTCAAGCAAATTTACCTTATTGTCCAAGCTCGTTTCTGGTTGATGAGGGTCAAAAAGGCTTTGCTTTTGACTATTGTTTTATCAACGACCTCACTTTCTCAAATAAGTTATTTTCACTTAAAATTAGGGGGCTAGGTGATAAGGATATAATAATCCTCTAATTATTACGTCATTCTCCAAGTATACCCCTTATCAATAAGATAGAGCTTTCTCAGGATGGTCATAAGTTCTCCTACGACCGCATAGTCATAAGTTCTCCTACGACCGTATGGTCGTAAGCACTTCTGCGACCGTATGGTCTTAAGTTACCCTATAACCACCTTGCGGTCGTTGATTTTCCTACGACTACTCTAACGACGTTCTACGACATCGTAGGGCTGTCTGACAAGGCGGTTAAAACGTGCATTATTTCTTGATAACCGCACACAATCTCTCTCTGACAACAACCGTCGCATGACGAACGGTCCACTACGTCTCTCTGACAGTAACTTTCGTCAGACGGTTATTATCCAAAGCGTTGAGACGTCTTTTGACACGGGACAACGGCCACCATTTCATCGGCCATATAAAGGTTGATGTCAGGGAGGAGTGGGATCGAAACACATTGAAGCACGAGGTAGTGCTAGGCATTTCACATTACTCTCAGTTGTAATTCTTTCTCTGAGTAATAGCCACACAGGATGTAGGGTTATTATTCTCCAAGGAGAATGCCTGAACCTATATAAAAATTTTTATGTCTCTACTTTGCATGTTCATACACCGAGTCTTCTAGATTTTCCCCGAATTCAAACAAATCATATATAAGATCGATATTAGAATATCGACAAACCAAAAATTGAATTAACCGAATCGAAATAGTTTTGTAAATTCGGTTCGGTTTGTTTTTTCCCCTTTTCTTATTTCGGTTTGTACCTATCAAAAATTGAATTTTTTTTTTCAAAACCGAACTAACCGTATGCCCATCCCTAGCTGCAGTTTGTCTGCAGTTAGGACCTTCTGTTAGAGTAGCAACCACAGGAAGAATTTGCACTCACCTTCGACTTTGGTCTTCCGAATAGAGTTGGCAACAAATTCAGCGTAAGCCCCTGTGAATTGGACCTTGTAAGCTGAGGCTGCCGAGTAATTTCCATCCGCTGTGAACACCCAAGTGATATCATCCGGCTCATTCGAGAGCTCTATCTGCTGGACTGTCGGTAGGATGGCCATGAATTCCTGAGCTCGTGTTGGACATCTGTGTAAACCTTTAAGCCACGAGTGGTTTTGAACTGCTTCATGAATTGTAATTTTCTTCTTCCTCGTATGCTAGCTTGTAGAGGCCCGGGCGACGTACGTCCTTCAGCGGACCACTGTTATACCAGTTTGAAGTCCAAAATTTCAGTTTCTTACCACCGCCCACTCGAATTCTCGTGCACACCCGTGAGGAGCTGTTGGTCGGTGTTGTCACACGGTAATGAAGTCCCAGTCCATGGCATGTCACTATATTTCCAATTCGAACCATTTCCACCTCAAGCTCGGGCCTCTTCCAAAAGACGTGAGATTTTTAATGCCCAAGGCGCCGAGTTGTTTTGAACGGCAGACCCGTTCCCAGTTCACCAGGCAGTGCCCTCCATTGGCCTGGTCACTACCTTCCGTCCGTAGAAAGCAAGGAAAAAGTTATTTTACTATTTTACACCATAGCTTCCATAGAAAGCTTCCAGGCAGGCCTCTTTGGTTTGTTTATGATTTATTTTACACCATAGTTATGATAGTTTTTTCAGCGTAATTAAAATTAAAAAAAATAGAAAAAAGTATATTATCACAAACAATGAAAAGAAATAAGATAAAAAAGAAAGAGACAAAAACCTAAAAATTATATCATCAAAAAAATAAAACTAAGAAGTTAAAAAGACAGAAGAAGCAGAAACTCTAGCGCTGAGAGCCTAATAATTGTCAGTCTGCCCGCTCTTGAAAGAAGATTACCCGTCCAACCGGGTAATATGGCTGCCATCTTGTCAAGGAGTGCTTGAACGTACGCGACGGATCTTTCGGGTGTGCAGAGGCAGGAAAATTTATGTTTTTGTCACCTTTATGAGGTGAGGGGCAACAGATTTGTCACCTTGGTCCGTTGTTAGTGACTCAGACGGTCCCACATATAAGTGACAGAGGTAATTGGCAAATCTTAAGAGTGGCAAAAACATGAGTCTCCGGTAGAGGCAATCCCAGGCATGTTCACGGGAAAGAACCGAAAGGCCTTGGGAAAAGTTCTTGGATTTGAGACAGCTCCTCTTGCACGGACGTACCTCTCTGATTGGGTAAACCTCACTCTTCTGAATGTTGGTTCTCCCGAAATTTCCCCAAAACAATCCAGGATAGCCAGAAGAGACTTACATTCTTGTCGTATTGGATTGAGAAATATGGCAAAACGGCGCACTTGGGCAGCAAGCGTCTTGACATCACTGTAAGATGAAAAAAAATCACAACTTGATTACTAAACTGCAAAAATATGCAAATAATAATAGTAATAATAATCTTACGAGACCAGCTCTCAATGTGCATGTAAGGTTTGACCCAACTTATAGCATGGCACGTGGCCTAATCATGCTTTGAGTTGGATCCAACCTCACGTTTGGTCTGATTGTTTTCCATCTAATTAGCGAAGGCAATAAATTACTGTAGCAAGCACCAAATGGAGTATATTAGATTGCACATGCAAGGAGCCCAAGATTAAAATTCACACAGTGCTGGTCATAGGGTAGTAATTTTTACAACGGCTAAATCTTTGTAATCTCGCCATTATGTGGTGCAGAAGCAAGGTTGTCAGGATCGCTACGTTAGATAGGATCGTTTTTTTATCTCACGGGATCGGATCATAGAATCACGATTCTATCAAATTTTTAAATGCATATATATTTTATATAAAAAATGAATTATATTTCTAAATATACAAGTCTATAGTAGATTTTTGAATTTAATTTTGTAATTTGAGTACATTTATTCATGTTATATTGAATTAAGGTTGATTTTTGAAACTTATTTATTTTTTAATAAAATAATAATCTAAAAATGCAATATGTCAAAGATAATACTTTTTTTACCTTAGAACAACATGTAAATAACAAAATAAAGCAAATTAAACTAGTACAACTTAAACTAGCAATAGATACCCTGATCAACTCGGCTTCGGCTTCTGGCTTATTTTTCACTATTCATAAGTTTCGTCTTTTTCTGAACTTTTGACTTTTTGTTGAGCTTTTTTGCCGGTTCTTTTTTTCCCGTATTTGTTTGTATTATACGTAATGGGCTAACATATTTTTTATATTTTTTAAAATTTAATTATGCTAAATAAGCCTCTTTTAGCTACAGTGTTTTTTTCAGCCAGCTACAGTGTTTTCAGCCATAAACCATGAGCTTTTCAGCCGAACCGATCACCACCAATATAAATTTTATATGATAATATAGTTTATTATCAGGATCAAAATCCCACTACGATCCTATCGATTCTACGAATAGGATCATGATCCTACTGTGATACTAACTGATTCCGATCCATATTGTGATCCGTATCATCTACCTCTAGTATGATCGTAGGATCGTATGATACTATGATTCGTGTTACCTTAAAGCGGAGCAAAGGTATTTCTGCGGAAGGCACCATGAAATTAACTGGTACTACTAATCGCTGTCTGATATACACCATCATGTTCCTCGTGAGCAAAGAGACCCACACAGAAGAAGCCAGATCGGCTCATACGAGATCACAGGGAAAAAAAATAAACGAAACAATTTTTCGTTAATTCCGCTTTAGTCCAAAACGAACAGACAAACGAAATTAAAAACGGTTAATCCGCGAAGATTCGCTCTGCTCTTCCAATTTTTTTACTGGGCCACTATTTGTTACACTTTAGGCCCTGACCTTTGGATTTATACCATTTCCCCTCCCTCTCGCCGTCTGTCGTCTCCTTGTGCTCTCTCTAGTCTCTACCTGCATTCCAAATGTTGCCACCCAACTAAGCTTCCGCCTCCGCTTTCCATCTTGACTCTGCCGCGAATCCAAACGCATCGAAACACACGCTCGATCAAAAGGGCAGGTCACGGGAAGAGAAGGCCAAGAGGGGGACACCGCCTTTGAGGAGTCACTCGCAGTGCAAGGAGGCAAGGAGCAGAGGTGTGCACCGCGCCGCGCGCGCGCACGTGCATACGTACGTGCGTGGGAGGAGGTGGAGCGCATGGGGTCGAGGCGGCGCCGCCAGCACCACCACGGTAGGTGGGTGGTGCCCGCGGTGGCGCCGGCCGCGGCGGCGTTCGCGGCGGCCGGGCTGCTGCTGCTCGTCGTCGCGTTCCACTGCTTCCTGTCGCCGCCGCTCGGCGACGGTGGAGGCCGTGTCGTCCGGCGCCCGAACCCGCCGTTCTTGGTACGCGCCTTCTAAAGATGCGATTTTGGGACGACGGGAGTCGTCGGTTCATGCAATGGGTTTGTCTCCGATTTCATCCAGTTCCTGCCTTAATGTGGATTCTTTTTCCCCCCTGCTTTCCCCCTTTGTTTCTCTGAGCAGTTGAACAAGCCTGGCGAGCTGCGTAGAGATGTAGTTGGCACCGTGGATTTTTCCGTTCCTGTGAGTGGATAATTCTGTGCTTGGTTCATTGGTTCTTGCGTTTACCTGTGGAATTCACTGGTCAATTCGTCTAATTCTGGAGTTGCAGAGTGGTGGGAGCAAGCTGGGGGAAAAGCTCTGGGTGTCGACGGCGGCGAGCAACTTCTTCGGCTGCAGCAAAGCGACCAAGCAGTTCGCCGGTACGCGTTACTTGCAACATTTTTGAGATCTTTTCGTGTACGAAAAGTTTTGCTTGGGAGAAGATCAGAATTGCCACTTTGTGTTCGGCAGCAATAAAGCTTCGCTTTTTTTTATGGCTTAGCAGATGCCAAGGCCGTCACCGAGTCGAATCGCTATCTGATGATCGCAACGAGCGGTGGCCTGAACCAGCAGCGAACAGGGGTAAGATTATGTTACATGCTTCTGCCATCAAAATATTCAGTTTTTGATTGATTGCACGACGCGATAATTAAATTGTCCTGTGATTTCAGTTCATACATAAACTATCTGAATTTTTTGTGTTGGTGGGACATTTTGGTGATCTAATGCCATGTTTGGCAATGATGAGGCTCAGGAACGTGTAGCTACTATTCTTGCCTCAAATCCCTTTTCTTCAATTGTACGCGTGCAGCATGTACTAGTTAGTAATTTACCCCCAACTACTCTCTGATACGATCAGCCGTCAGCTAGTTATACTCCAACAACTTGTCGATCCCCTACGAGACTGTATCCGTGCATTTCTGTCTTTTCTTCGTATACTCCAACTACTTTTGGACGCCCTGCGTGACCGCAGCTGTTCATTTCTTGTTATTAGTAGATGTATTTACAACTACCCTCTATCTTAGGAAATCCTTTTTTCTCTCGAAAACGCAAGTTGGTTGCCTTTTATTCATTTAAGGAGTGAGAATACACAATCCGAGGACGGAATAAGACCAGTCTCAGTGGAGGTTTCATGTCCCAGTTTTCAACACACCCATATTTTGGAAACAGTGCAGAAGAGTTTCATCCTCATGAAACTCTCTCTACTCCCATGAAACTTTTATCATCTCTCTCTTCATCAATACAGTGCCATGTCAGCGTATTTAATGCCCATGAAACTCCATGAAACCCCCACTGAGACTAGCCTAAGGAACGAAAAGGAAAAACACAGCAGAGCAGCCAGACCAAGACTGCTAAGAGCAAAAACAAAAGAAAGAAGAGCACACCACTTAGACGGCTAGTAGGATTGCCGAGGAACTGCGCTACCATTGAGGACAGCCAGGCTGGGGTTTGCAGCTGACCAACTGAAAAATTCCTGCTTGATGCGACAAACTGATTCATGGAGATTGAACTTGATGAGAGTGCCATTTGATTTTGCCCCTTGTTTACCTTCTTATCCACGATTGCGTTCCACACGTCCTGGGCGTGCATGAACACCTTCATCTTCACAGCCTAAGTCGTGTAGTTGCTCCTCGTGAGCATGGGATATGGGAGGGAGATGCCGCCCTCGTGCGCCGACACCTTCGGCACGCTCCCATCGTCGATCTTTAGAACGCCCTCGTCGCAGGTGACGTTTCTTGGCGAGCTCAGACGCGACATGAATTAATAAAGGTGTACACAAACACAAGTTCTAATACCGCTTATTGGAACAGAACCCATCAGCTCCGGTAGCTACTTGCCGGGAGAAAACACACACATAGTTTTCTTTCTTGGAGCGACTCACGCACACGAGTAGGGAGGTCGAATGAACACAAGAGAGACTTCTCTTTTGCGGCAGTACACGCCTTTTCTTCCTCTCTGCGGCACTTCAACCACACAGTCTTTCGAGCACTGACCGCTTCAGTAGGCCACCGACTGCCATAGAGATCAAACGACCATAACGCTACGACTGCTACAATGACTCTACAACCATGACACTACGATTGCTACAGTGACTCTAAGACCATGACGTCTACAATACTCATCTGAGTATAATGTCTACAATACTCCTCTGAATATGACGTCTACAGTACTCACGACTATGACCGCTGCAACTACTTTGACCACGGCCACTATGACTGACACTTCGACCACGGCCATGACTGCTATTTCGATCATGCCTTCTACTACAACTTCGACCACGTCTTCTACTGCAGCTTCGACTACGCCGCCACAACTTCTACACGTACTCGTACAGACGAGTACTCGACACACATTCCTACAATACACACATGCAACAATATTATCTCAACACTAGCAATGTATGGGCCCTGTACCATCCAGGGACTGGGACCCACCATCATAGGACTGGCGACCATGGCCGCTGGCAGAGCGGGCACTCCGGCAGGGTTCGTCGGACATGGCCGGAAAACGTGAAGTCGCCGGGCCCTGACCCTTGGACTCGCCGTAACCTCTTTCAGGATGGCCATCATGGCCGTCATCCATGTCGGCAGACGGCGGCGATGGCACGTCAGGAGATGAGGGGCGTGAACGGAAGTCGGCCACCTCAACGACGCGGACGCTGACGTTGTAGACCAGTCCGTCCTTCTCCGTGAGATATGGCTCCGTTCCGGCGAAGATACGCTGCAGTGCGGGATCCTCGTACGTGACGACGGCCGCCGGCTCAGCCACAAAGATTTTGATGGCGTCGGCAGGGAGCACGGAGCGGCGGTCCAAGCTTGAACACGAAGCGCAGCAGACGAGGCCCGATCATGTGGAACTGGGTCAGCCCGCTCCACCCAGCAAGATGAAAGGATAGTTTCCGCCGTGGACTGGCTCCATACATGAGCGGGGAGGCCTTCAATCTCCACGGAAACTCTGAAACGCAGCGGGGTTTAATCAGCAAGCATCTGCCGTGTCCAGGGCGGAACATGATACTCTTGTTGTCGACCGCGATGCAATTGCATCGGAAGATCGCGTCGCGGTCGGCGCTTGAACGGAAGGAGAACAGGAGGGAGTTCCGATCAAAGTGCCGCACTGTGAAGGCTTGCCGTGAGGGGTGGTGCAAGGCGTGTTGAACGGCTTCAGCAGCACGATCTAGATTGATGGGGTGCTCGGAACTTGCCTGGAAGGCAATGAGGGCGCTGGATAGTCGCCGTTCCTCGGCTGCAATCTGAACGGACCAAGGAATGTAGCAGGTGCGGACGGCGGTTGGCGCTGCCTGAACCGGTGCTTGTGCGGCCCGGGTAACCGCTGGCGGTGCGCCTCGCGGACCAGTAGCTGAGGCAAATCCTCCCCGGTTGCTCGGGAGATCCTGGCTTGTTAATTCTGTTCGGGATTAATCTGAACAACTACCCTCTATCATGTAGTTCGCTATTGGTGACCATCTTACTCTGTTCTGAGTTTCCATGTATAATTAGTAACATGCATTCAGTGAATTAGTTGGTTGAGTGAGCCAACTCATCTCTTTGCTCCTTAATGAATGGAGAAATGCAGTTGTGAAAAAATTCCCTTGTTCCAACATCAGTGGTTTTCTCAACGTGATTTGCCCTCATATTTTTTTTACTGAATTCTCCTCCATGAATGACGGGAGAACTCTGCTGCTTATCTCATTTTCAGATCATAGATGCTGTTGTTGCAGCCCGTATTTTGAATGCAACACTTGTTATTCCAAATCTCGATCAGAAATCCTTCTGGAAAGATGCGAGGTACGTAGTCTTTACCCTCTCTTGGTTGTTGTAGCGAAGTACCTTCTACTAATTTTTTGCTCTGTATTGCAGTGATTTTGCAGAGATATTTGATGTTGATTCATTCATATCCTCGCTCTCAAACGATGTAAAGATCATACGGCAAGTACATGATAGGAATGGGAAAACACAATCTCCATATAAGATGCGTGTTCCTAGGAAGTGTACTCCAAAATGCTACGAGAACCGAGTACTGCCTGCTCTTTTAAAAAAGCATGTAAGCACTACGGTTTGTCAACCTGAGGTGCTTCTTATGTTCAAAACTTTTGTCTAAAAATGCTCAATTCTGACATGTTTCTTGTATTTCCACCCATGCAGGTTGTTCAGCTAACAAAATTTGACTACCGGGTTTCCAATAGGTTAGAGACTGATCTTCAAAAGCTGAGGTGTAGAGTCAATTATCATGCACTACAGTTCACAGATCCAATTCTTAAAATGGGTCAAATGCTTGTTCAAAGAATGCGAGCCAAAAGTGGACGCTTCGTTGCTCTTCACCTAAGGTAATTTTTTCTTTGGAAAATTTGTGTTGCCTACACAGAACAAACGAACTCTGCTTAATCACATACAAGCTATGACAGATTTGAGCCTGACATGCTCGCCTTCTCCGGATGCTACTTTGGGGGTGGGGAAATTGAGAGAAGGGAACTAGGTGCAATTCGTAAGAGGTGGAAGACGCTGCATGTAAGAGAATATCCCCTAGTGATGGTTACTGAAGTATGATTATTTCAGGTTTTTACACATTCGTAAATTTATGTGCAGACAAGCAACCCTGACAGAGAACGCCGGCATGGCAAATGCCCTCTAACACCAGAAGAAGTTGGCCTCATGCTCAGGGCGTTGGGGTTTGGGAAGGACGTGCACATATACGTTGCGTCAGGAGATATGTATAGAGGAGAGGAGACATTGGCACCTCTGAAAGCGCTCTTCCCAAAGTTTCACTCGAAGGAGACTCTAGCAAGCAAGGAGGAGTTGTCACCTTTCTTGTCATTTTCGTCTCGCATGGCTGCCCTTGATTTTATCGTGTGTGATGGGAGCGATGTTTTCGTGACAAACAATAATGGCAACATGGCCAGAATGTTGGCCGGTCGAAGGTAATTTTTTTTGTGTTTTTCTGAAATAATTTAAATAGCAGTAGATTCCACAACACCAAATTGTTCCTCCAAAAAAAAAGACCAAATTGTTGTTTATATCTTCAAATATCCTCTAAAGAAATGGTGATTGATTGACAAAATGTGGGTTTCAGGAGATATTTTGGGCACAAGAGAACCATAAGGCCCAATGCTAAGAAGCTTTACTCACTCTTTCTCAATCGAACTAGCATGAGTTGGGACACATTTGCATCCAAAGTTCAGACATTCCAAAAGGGATTTATGGGGGAGCCCAATGAGATTAAACCAGGAAGAGGTGAATTCCATGAGCACCCTATGGACTGCATTTGTGCAAGGACAAAGGAAAGGACTGGACATAGTAAGCCACACCTAAGCAAACGTGATGGGGAAGCTGTCGAGAAACATTCCAGTTATGGGGACTTCGACTGGAGGGATTTGGACTACGGAGAGAATACACCCTTGGGAAGGGATTCATCGAATGAGACTGATTCAGATTATAGTCGTGTTGGTGGATCAGACATTCCTGAATTGGAGGATATGATCTCAGACTAGCCACTTATAATTGTCATAATAGGTTTTGTGATTTCAAAGGGACTGGTGGTAAAGTTTTTTTGTGGACAGAAGCTGCTGCACAATTTATCCTCCTGTTTTTTCTTGGAGACTTGTAGAAATCAGGAAGAGCTTCTTACAGAAAAGACAGGTAAACACGAAATAATTGAAGTGAGTAAATGACATTAGCCTTACACTTGATGCTTTGAAATTGAAATTTATTCACCATGCGTGACCTTCATGTTGATTCTCATAATATAAACCGGCTTTTAATCATTGTTTTAACAATATTTGGCACTAATCAGTATTTGATATGATGAATTGAATTTTTTTTTGTTAAAAAAAGACATGTTGAATCAAACTGGGAAATTTGGCTTTCATTTGTGTATTTCTAACTTGGACTTGAACGCTCTAATGCTTTATGTCCTGTCAATGCAGAAGCAGGCCTTCAGTATGAGCAAGACAATTGTACAGTGTTTGATTAGTCTGCAACGAATGCTGAGGGGCAAATTAGAAGACTTTTTTTTCATGGTTATTCATTCGTATCTTTTTGCTTGTACGGTAAATAGATGCTAAACACGTTTTCCCCTTAAAAAGTTTTCAATGTAATGTGATTGTTAGAGTTTGCTGGTTTTAGTCGTTACTTTTGATTTTTATTTCACAATAAATGGTTGTAACCTTTTTTTTGGCTTCCCATGAAATTTGTACATAACATGAAACATCATGGGAAAAAAAGGAAATTGTACCGAGAACCTGTCGGCACTATTGACTGGTGCAGAGCTGCCCCTTTTAGTTTGAAACTTTATGCGTTTACAGCATTCAGCTCCTATTTTTGTTTAATTGTTGACATGTCAGTGCGATGAATGTTCCTTGAGACTTTTCACTATAGGCTAGTGTTCTCCAAGTTCTTTGGGGTTGTTTTCTTCATTTTCTTATACTGATATGCTGACTAGAAGTGAGGGGGGTGTTTACCGTTATCTTGTACATACATCAGATTACATATGCAAATTGGCTGCTCTAAATATTCGCTTGCAGGTTTTGCCCAAACTGGCTGAAACTCTGGTGTAATTGTTTGACATTATATTCTAATAACATTTTGAGGTGAAACCTACCCTATCAGTTTCAGAACGTATATACATTTTTGTTTATCTCGTAGCTTAAGAGTTGGACCGAGACGATAAAGTTGTGGCCCAATGCAAAATGTATGTTCCACATGGCAAGAATTAACATGATGCCTATGCATCTTGTTTCCAAAGAAGATAGAATACATTTTCACTAATGCTCGATGAACTCGAGCTGTTCCTTTTCCCCCTAATTTCGATAGTACGCTCAATCCTTTATGGGAAAACTATTAGTTCTGAATTATCTTTCGTGCCACAACAATAAGAACAACCAAAATAAGGGTGCCACTAATTCACGGGCGCTCTCCTCCGTCTGGTCTCCATCCCGGACGTACCTCGTCTTCCCCCCGATGGCTCCCTTGCCCGCGCCTCCCAGCTCACCTCCCACCCATGGCTCGCGGTGTCACCGTCGGCACCCCCGTCGCTCATTGAGCTGCCGCCATAAATTCAAGAGTGACGTACCAGACTCCATAAATTCAAGAGTGACGTACCAGACTCTTTTTCGTAGTTTGCGTAATAAAGAAGTGCACTATCTATCTGCAAGTATCTTGGCGAGTCTGCATTTGTTTGCTTGTTTGCGTATTGAGGAGGGTTTATGCATTTATTTTTCCTAGATTTGTTTGGTCGAACGTGTCGCTCCCTCTCATTTCCCCACGCAAACGTGCCAAGTGTGAGTGTCCATCCTGCAAATCTAAAATTGATCGGTGTTGAAATTTGATAGTATTACATTCTGATACCTTTTTTATGCGTAGCAATCTTCATATCAGATCAGAGTTAATGAGATATGATATAAACGTGCACGATATCAAAAAAGAAGATGATAAATCTCGTAGAGAAAACAAAAATAACATGGTGAAACAACCACGATAAAAGAGAAAAGATTTGACGAAACCAACCACAAATTTCTTAAACATAACCTCAAAAGAGTATAAGAGATTATCGCTCTCTCACAACCTCACGAATTTTTTAGGACCCTCGGATCATTACCCCATAGAAGAATCTAGTGCTAAAAAAACATATCTTATAATTCTCTCATGCACCTCTACTTTTGGATGAGTGGCTTCTTTATTTTGTTGTTTAGTTGCTTGAGTTCTCTCCTTGAGCTCTCATTTAAAATAGAGTAGAAGTTCTACTAAAAAAAAGTAAGAATCTTAATCCTATTAAAATCTATTTAGAACTCTTTATAGTATATATTTTTAGATCTTAAGAGACTAGGACCGAATATTTTGCGCGCTCTCTAGAATCCTCATGTGTTCGTTCGTGCCCATGTGATGGATGGATGTTTCTGAACCGAAGGCGTTCGATGATGCCGCGTGGGCCAAGGCGTGCCGCGCTGGGGGCGCGTCCGCGTCGCTGCTCGTGCCGGCAGGGAAGTCCTACCTCGTCAGCTCCACCAGGTTCAATGGGCCCTGCGCTCCCGCCAGATTTACCGTGCAGGTACCGTCAGCCTATCGTACTAGTACTAGAACCTAGAGTTGTTTGGGTTAACCACCCAGGCAAAATGGATGTGGTCCTTTTTTTTTAAGGCTTCATTTTAATCCGACGGTCCAAAATGGATCTAGGCACAGCCTATATCTGAGGGAAGGAACTCCTCTGGGGATTGACCCCATTGAGAGGAAATGGGGTCACCCTCGGATGGCGTCCACGTCGCCCCTCCGCCCGAATCTCCGCGCGCGCGACGCCTCTCCCGTTTCTCTCCGTGCGGGCTCCTCTTCCTCGACCGCGTCGCCGCCGCCGACCCGCGCGCCATCGACTCCTGCGCGCTCGCCTCCCGCGCCTGCCACACCGCTGACCCGCGCCACCGCCGCATCCTCCGCCCGTTTCGCGCCGACCTCCTCCCCGCCGCGCTCGCCCCGCGTCGCCAACGCCACCCTCGCCGCCCTCTTCCTCGACCGCGTCGCCGCCGCTGTGGACCTCTCCCGCTCCCGGGGATTCGGCGCATGCCCCAACCTCGCCGAGCTCGACCTGTCCAATGGGGTCGACCTCGGGGATGCGGCGGCTGCGGAGGTGGCGCGGAACGGGCGGCGGATGCGGCGGTGGCGCGACTCGGCGGCGTGGCAGGCGCGGGAGGCGAGCGCGAAGGACTTGATGGCGCGCGGGTTGGCGGCGGCGACGCGGTCTGAGGAGAGGGCGGCGAGGTTGGGGCATGCGCCGAATCCCCGAGAGCGGGAGAGATCCACAGCGGGTGCAGTCCTTGGATCTCAGGCTTGTTAGACGTCAGGGAGGAAAAGCGCGAAGCACGGCTCATCATCTTTCTTTTCCGTTATCTCCGTACTTGCTCCGCCAACGTTGTCGTTACGTTATTGCTTTGCTTGGTGTGTGTAGGTCATGGGCACGATTACGGCGCCGCCGGAGAGCGAATGGATTCGGGAGAGAAGGGACTACTGGCTGACGTCCCATGGGGTGGACGGGCTCATGGAGTCACGGTGACCGGCAACGGCATGCTCGACGGCAAAGGCCAGAGTTGGTGGGTCAGGAGATGCAGTGACGACGTGAGCCCACTAAACACTTGCAAAAAAGGGCCACTCCTCCCTTTCCGGATTTGTGTTACATTAGGAGTTGTCTATAGCAAGTTCATATTCGTTTTACTACAATGACCCCCTGATAATGAATGCCTAATATTCCACTAGTCCTCTTAATTACCTCTTAAGAGGGTAAGTGGTGTACCTTAAAAAAGAGTTCTGTGCAATATCCTTTGTGAGAGCATGGAACACTTCCATTCAAGAATTGTACTGCTAACAATCGAGTTCCTAAGACAATTCGTTAATTTCTTTTAAGCAGCATACTTTGTTCATACACACAGTGAATCGCTCACCACATTTTCTTTTCTTTTGCAGGCTTGTATTAAAGCTGCACCTACGGTTAGTTCAAACAATGAGAACGAAGGATAGCCAAAGTCCTCTACGTTCGTATCGGCACCTACTGACATTCTGAGACGTGTAACCTCATTACGTATCACTGTATCAGGCGTTGACGCTGGTGAAATGCAACAACCTGGAGCTGGGCAACTTCAGCAGCAAGGACAGCCCGCAGATGCACATCGCCATTGGCATGAGCAGGAACGTCAAGGTGACGCAGCTCACCATCACCGCGCCGGCGCACAGCCCGAACACCGACGGCATCCACATTGGCGAGTGCCAAGACGTGCACAGGCGACGACTGCATCTCCATAGGTTCCGGGAGCCACTTCGTCACCGTCGATGAAATTATATGCGGGCCTGGTCACGGAGTAAGGTAACACTGCGACTAAAAGCGCTATGTATCTTATCCTAAGTTCCTCCTAGTAATCTACATTTTCTTTTACCATTCAGAGAGGAAATGGTGTAATGGGGGGCTTGTTTTCTTGGTGAGTGTGGAGAGTCTGGGCAAGAAAGGAGACATGGCATCCGTGGAGTACATTGATGTGAAAAATGTCCAGTTCATCAATACACAGAACGGAGCCAGGATCAAGACATGGGAGGTAAGGTAAAGGCTGTCAGTATTGAGTATTCACACACATAAAAAATGGAAACAAATTTTCTTTTAGAAACAAGATAGGGGAGGAATATCTTAACAGAACATAACTAAAATATTTGCATACACATTGGAGACTAAATATAAAGGTGATGATTGGTGATCATTTCTCCCCACAGGGTGGAGAAGGGTACGCAAAATCAATCTCATTCACCGACATAAAATTCGCCAATGCGGACCATCCTGTACTCATCAACCAATTCTATCGAGATGGCGCCATCCGAGTTCAGGTATGGTACATTGCCCTCTCTTCATTGCGAATTTTCACACAGAGTAGGGCTTACTTGCAGAACTAAGGCTTCGCTCATTTGATCATTTCGGCTTAAGCGACAGCTTTTCAGCCCAACCAAGCTGGGCCTAAGCACGTGCAGCGCACCGTCATGTAATGAAACAGTCATGCCGCTGCAAGTTTTACCTCTGTCCCGTCAGATTCTGTTGAGCTTGAGGGGCGTGCCAAAACAAGAGCAAATATTGAAGCATGTGCAGAGCCTAATTTTAGGGCCAAAATAAGAACAAATATTAAAGCATGTGAAGAAATTTTAGGGCCCACGAGTGACGAGCCACGGTTAGCGCTGCGGCGGGCGCTCCGTGCCAAAGCGGCGCGGTGCACGGTCGCAGGACGCCAGGCCACGCCCACGAGGTCCAGGGTAACGTGATCGATGGGCAATCTTACGAGGAGGTGCGCCAACGTTCATGTAGGCATGCAGATTCACCATACGAATTCATAACTGATGAAGACTGTTTACAGAATTTCAGACTCTGCAGATACAGATCTAGCAATGTCTTAGATTGGCTGGTGTGTAGAATTGATTCATCCAAAACGTCGGGCTACACTTGCTTTTCTAGTACTAGTTCGCTTTCATCATATCTCATGCAGTTGCCTGTACAATTAGGGCCAGTACCAATTAACCAAAAGAGACATCTAATTACGATCAAATCAGCTTTGTCATATGTTCGGTTCACTTTGTTGTTAATTTGTTGTTTCAGCATTGTTGTAGCAGATGAAAGTTCCAAATGTATGTGCAGCAGTTGAAAAGGACTAATATACAGTAACACTGGAGTAACTGACAACTACAACACTGCAAGCACTAAACAAGTCAGATCCTTGATTTCGAAGGCACAAATAAAATATATACAATTCGATACACCAACAGATTGTTTCCCTAACGCACATTCAACTGATTTAGAAGCCCCAATCACCAAAATTAAAATGGTTTGTTTTTTGGGACCTTGTGTGTACGTGCATCTTCTGTAGCAGATGTACCTGTACAGTAGACTGCTGCTGAAACTTTGGCATCCGGTATTCTGGTGTTGTTGAACCTTGGCATCTAAGCACTTTCCTGAACCAAGGTATTTCATTTGCCTGAACATGGAGAAAATGGTCCTTCAGTCGGAACTTTGTGCTGAAAATTTTCCCTGATTATCATTTTGTCCAAATCGCTCTCTAGCAACAAATTTTCAACGACACAAGACCCCATTCGAGTTCTTTCATCTTCTGCACAAAGGCGCATCCATAAGTTCTACTTGATCTGCACGGGCAGCCATAGTAACTAAGAGCAACTTCAAGAGAAGAGCTAAATCATTTTCTAAAGGTAAATTTGGCTATTATTGGAGAAAAAACGTCTCCAATAGACTCTGTAAATGACTCTCCAAATTTAGTAGCTCTCCATCCCTCCTCCTTCGCTCTCTATTTTTGGATAGCCTACCCCGCTCACCATCCAACCTCTTGGCGTGGTCGGCGTTTCCTTCCCGCATGCTGCGCCCCATTCCCGCGCGTACGCGACCCACCGCGCGCCCTCTAGTTTAGATAGCCTGTTGGAGTAGTCTTGTTTTTTTGGGTGAGATTCATTTTAGAGAATAGCTAAATCACTAAATTTAGATACTTCTTTTGGCTAATCTCTTGGAGTTGCTCTAAGGAGCCACCATGCTGCCACCTCTATCACATATTTTCGTTTCAGTTGTTCTCTGGTTTCTGTTAGGATGATCTCCACCCCAGGTTTGGCCCAACGGCCACCTGGGCCTTGAGCTCGCGCCCTGATCGGGGGCGCCCAACCCTAATGGTTGGTGGGCCCCTGTCACACTGCGCTATAAATACAGGTGGGGGCCGGCGGCTCAGATCACGAGGTTCGACTGAGCCGTACACCCCACCGACAAAACCCTAACCCGATCTCGAGGGGGAGCGCAGCCAGTGACGGGAAGCGCCACTGCCACGCCGCTCCTGGACGGCGCCGCCACCGGACTTCACCACTGACGTCTCCCGACTTCACCGACTCCATGGCGGACGCCTCTGCACCAGCAACCAAGACCACGGATGGTCGGTAACCCCAAAACCCCTCTCTTTACTCTCTGTTCCTTTAGATCTAGACGCATTACTATTTGTTCACGCCGAATAGCTAGTCTACCCTACCAGATCTACTACTAGTGATCCTGAGAAAGAACCCAACAGTTTCCACCTAACAAGGAGGTGTTGACATCTTACAAGCTGGGTTTGCCGTTGGAACTTCTCTTCTAGTTACGGTGCCCTCACATTCTCTTTTGACAACCTTGCCTCTTCAGCACGTCTCAGTATCTCCTGGAAAGCTTTCAGGGAACTGGCAGCAAATTTCTCCAGGGCTTGAAGAACCAGTCTCAAATTTATATGAATGTTGCTTGCTTCAATACAATGGGCCTCATATGTTTGTATGGTTGGAGGCCGTTGAAAACTCTGCCGGCTCAGTATTAGGGCCAGCTTCCTGTTTAGTTCATCGGTTTCCTTGTTAATCTCCAGTGCCTTCCTTTCAAAAATCTTGATCCATTTTTCCCTTTCTCGAAATGCAATGATTTGTTCGCTTTGTTCAAGATTTTGCTGCTCCCACAGGTGTCGTACACTGGAAACAAGAGCTTGCATGGCATTAACAACATCCTTCTCAGAAATCCGATCCATAGCCTGAGACCATTTGTTGCAGATAACAAAAACGAATGGAGCCCCTATTCTTCCGGGCGAATAAGGGGAAACTCCATTAGCTGTCTCCTTGGGCTCGTAGTTAAGACAGACTGCTAGCCATCCATTCAGTGCCTTTACAAAGTTCCTATGTGCGTTCACCCAAGAGGAAAAATTGAAGATGCATTTAATCAGCTCTAGTTCAAGCTCCATTGCAAAATCACGGCCATTTCCACCTGATACAACTGAAGCCAAGTTTTTGGCTTCTGATATCAGTTGAAACTGAGTCTGGTAGGACTGTAGCTTATCTTGCCACATTTTTGCAAACCTGGAAAGGGGTTATCAGTCTGTTAGAAAGGGCTAACACTGAATGAAAAATAGATGGAATTCAAGAGGAAAAGTCAATTAGAATAGCAATCAGAAACTTCAATCTTTACTAAGGATCATGTATACACAAGTCAACATAGAATATGCAAGAACCAAGAGTATAACAAACTCTTTGGACAATCCTAGATATAAATGTACGATTTCCCCCTTCCCCCAATCATTGAATTTAAAATGTGCATAACATATTCAGTTCACAATGCATAACATCAAAGTAACATTTGAGATCTTATGACTGAAAATGCCTGATAAGAACATTTTGATTTAACAACAAACTAGAAATCTCAATGCAAATATACGAGCGATTACCCTTGAGTTAGAATGGAGACATACCCTTGGATCAAGGTACTAACTTGTGGCCCTAATTCCTCATCCCTTACTTTATTTATCTTTCTTGAAACCTTGGCAATGACACGCACTGCTATTCTTATCTTTGTTGACAGCTTCCTCAACAAATTTCGAGTTGCATCAATCTTCTGAGCTTCAGCACCCCTTTGGTCCAAGAACTTCAGTCGCTTAGAGTTCTTCGCAAGAAGTAAACGCATTTTCTCCTCAGCCTGCAAGAGAAAGATAACACATAAAAATACAGCATAAACAGGATACTTGAGTGAGCACACGCATGAACATAGACTACTGAATACTAAATAAAAGCTTATGGAACATTGCCAAAATCAACGATACAAAGACAGTTCCAATAATGTGGCATATCTAATCCACACAAGATGATTGCACATATTGTGACACAAATGACCTATTGGCCTTGATAATGCACTTGGAAGCTATTCTAATCAACTTAGAAAATAGGAGAAAGATTGTGCACTCCCACGCCAAATCCCAATTTTTCGAACAACATTGCCAGATGCCTCAAAACCATGCTCATCTGCTATCCCAAGTTCCACTTTCTCACCTATATGTCTACAGATCAGAAGAATACTTATATCAGAAGAATATTTCAAGTCATTAGTCTGACGAGTTTGTAACGCCTTAGGGTCCAAACTGGTTTAGGCCTAACCCCATTCTGGATAGGCCACGCATACGTAGTAACATGCTTATACTTTCGTCCTCGCTTCGCGCAAAACGGTTAACCGGGGGTGATACCATTGGAACTCTTAGGCTTATATGTAAGTGCTTCTCAAGCTAAGTTAGCAAGGTGGGACTAACCAACACTCTCATGTGCGCACACACATATAGGTCATCATGGGTCGGGGTGTCACATACACCCCCCTCAAAGGACCCGACGTCCTCGTCGGACCAACATACCCACACTGGGGCAAATGATAAGGATCTCCCCTCTTGGCACGTGTCCGTGCGTTCAGTGCCAGCACATATACCATGCCGTATGTCCACTCTGGGCCCACATGCGCCAATGCCCGCGCCCCTGACCCGCACGCGCCCATGTAACCGCCCGCTTGTACTTTCGTTCTCGCTTCGCGCAAAACGGTTAACCGGTGGTACTACCATTGGAACTCCTAAACTTATATATAAGTGCTTCTCAAACTAAGCTAGCAAGGTGGGACTAACCCACACCCTCATGTGAACACACACATATATAAGCCATCATGGGCCAGGGTGTCACAGATTTCTTCCGAATCTAGCCATTAGGCTTCGAGAAAGTTACTTTCCATAGTGGATATCATCTAATGGACCCTTGATTATAATGCCCAGACCACCTAGACTCCTAAAGTACACACAAAAATACTAACATGCTACTCCAGTACCACAACCAATCAACTAGTTTTTTCAAATAGAAGCAAATGAAAATCGCAATTTTCAGCCTTTTATCTTTCTTGATATTACAAAATGGCATCTCGGAAAAAAAAAGGATCAACCTTAGTAGGACGCCGACTCCATTATTCAGCTAAAGTTGCTTTTGGTTCAAGCAGAAGGGTATTTGGACCAACAAAAAAAGGCAACCAAAAGGTCCAGAACTAGTAAAGTGCAATCAGATTAACTTTAAACTACAAGCCAGAGGACCGAGATGACACTGTTTTGAGCAACAGAATTGCAACCAAATGTACATTACCTCCATCTATTTTTACGGGCACCAAAGCATTCTTTTTTAACTCCCATTGCACATTTCCATGAATGAATCAGTAAAACCAGAGATCATTTCTACTCGTAACAAGGTGAATCCTTTCTCAAACAGATATGAGCGTACCTTGACCTCACCGTACAGCTTCCTCTCCCAGAAATATAGCTTCTCTAGTGTCAAGGATAGGCTCCACGAGCCCACCACCTTCCCTTCTCCTCCAATGTCCAACAAGTCCACGCCTTTGCACCCCAAATGTGGCACAGAGATTGCCGACATCATCCGTGATGAAGCTAATTCAAACAATGAAACAGACAGTCACGTAATGCACCGCAGATAAACTGAGTTAGATCAGACTAGTAACTTCTTTGAACATAGCTCACCATGGTAGATAAAGCTACGTCGGTGGTAGCTAAGCCTCCCGACCTCGAGCAATGGCGCGAGCTCCCTTGCTGCCTCTGCTGCCCGAACGAGCTGTGCTTTAATCTCGCTGGCAACATCCACATTGCCAACGCCCCTCTGCGCCGGCGGTTCTCGTGCCGGCACGGCCACATTACGGTGTGCCGGTGGCCCCCATCGTACATTACCAATCAAGCCCTTATGGACCACGACATTCTGCGGCTCGTCGAGTTCGGCGATGGTACTCACACCACCGACCGAGCTGCGGCGGCTGCGGCGGCCGCCGCCCCCAACCGTTGAGTACTCGCTGGCAACCTCCTTCACAACCACGCTGTCCTCCTCCTCGTCCTCCAGCTCCGGGATGCCCTCCTCCTCCCGCACCTCCTGCGAGCTCCGGCTCGGCGTGTACGCCACGGCTGCAGCCGAGGTGGAGTCATAGTAGTAGTCGTCGTACGACTCGTAGTTCTCGAACACGTTGAAGAAATCCCACGAGCTCTCCCTGGGCGGCGAAGGCGGAGCCGCTGCCCGCTGCGGCGCAGACGCGGCCGGCTCACCGCCGTAGGCGTAATACTGTGAGTAGCCACCAGCCGCATCGAACGACGTGAAGTACACTCGCTCAGACCCCGGCGCGCGCTGCGCGACGGCGACAGACGCCGGGGGCGGGCTGCTGCGCGCGTAGTAGAACTGCAGTGAGCTCGCCGGCGCCGGGTACGCAAACGCGGGCTCGGGAGCGTACCCGTACCCATACGCGTAATGCGGGTGCGGGAGCTGCTCGGGAACGCGGTGGGGAGGCGAGCCGGCCGGGGAAGCTGCCTCGGATCCGGAGGACGACCCGAAGTGGAGATGAACGGAATGGCCGGGAGGAGGAGGCGACGAGGAGGAGGGCAGGCCACCACAACCATTGCGCGCCGAAGGCAGCGTGAGCTGCGGCGAGGCCAGGAGGAGGAGGTGCAGCGGCACGGCCAGCGACTCGAGGGAGTCTGCGAGCGCGGCGTGCGCGTCGGCGAGCGCGTAGCGGTGCCGCACGGCCGCGGCGAGCAGGTCGGCGCGGGCGCGGCAGAGCGCCACCGCCTCCTGCTCGTCCAGCTTGGACCCCTTGCACCCCATCGCGCGCGGCCGGTCCAAACCGAACGAGCAAACGAACACACGCACAGCTACTAGCTCTCAAGCGTGCTCACTCCTGTTTGCCTTCCGTTATGGCGTTCGGTGGCGTTGGCGTCCGTCGCGCACGCGCGAGGAGTGAATGTGCGATAGCGCAATGACGCGGTCACACGGAAGGAGAGGTAAATGTGGGCAAACCTTGCTGTAGAATGCGACCGTGTGCGTGCGTGAGTTTTCCGGGGATGTGACGGGAACACAAGGGAAGCGAGGTCTGAGGAGGAGGAGGAGGAGAACCGGAGAAGGTTGGGAGGGAGGGAGTGAGAGAGGAGACGACGGCGGCGACGACGCAGCCGGAGAGCAGAGCGGTGAGAATCTTCTCTTTTATCGTTTGCGCTTGTGTGTTCGCGGGCTTTGTCGTGGCAGCGCGCAGGGTTTTTGTTGCGTAGCAGCTCGGGTGTGGGGGCGCGGCGGTGGACGGGAGTGGGTTCGCGCAGGAACGAAAAATCCAACGGCCAGGTGTGGTCAGGTCAGGCCTGTGGAAAATGGATGTGAGGTTCGGTCGCTATTGAACCGGATTTCGCAGGAGGGAGGGAGGGAGGGACCCTTCTCTTAAAGGAAGCGACGCAGGATTGGGTGGGGTGATGGGCTCGGGTCGTGGGCGGTGCGTGCGGACCGGCCGTGCGGCGCATTGACGGACGCTTGTCCTGCTCGGGCTGTGCGGATCAACCAGATGTTAGGCCTGCTGGTGCGTGCCGGCTGGTTGGGGCGCAGAGCCGCTGTAGCACAGCGTGCACGTCCTCCACTCCTCCTGTCCTGCCTCTTGCTCCGTTCTCTGCTAGCTCCTGCTCTCGGCGAGCAGAGGACGAAAGAGAGGTGACGTGTTTTCAATTTTCACACAAAGGAAATTAATTACGGCTACCGCTCAATTCGTCCGTAGCATGTTCTTTTAAATTATGATTAATAATTTTTAACTGTGACTGTGATAGCGGATGGCGGATATATGTCTGTTTGGAAAAACAGCTTCGAGAAACCGCTTTATTTATTTCGAAATTCAAAATTGTCAATGGTAAGACATTGGTAAGGTTGTCAATGGTTGAGCTGAGCTTGCCATGGCTAGAGGCCTGCAAGTTTTTGATGCCATACTTTCCAACGCAGGGGCATTGAATTTGGGCCGGAGAGCCAGGTTGGCAGATCATGATCTTAGGTAGAATTGTTTTTCGTCTTATAGAATTGGATCGTATGATTACATTATAGAATCATGATTCTATCAAATTTTTAAAAGCATATGTATTTTATATAAAATTATATTTCTAAATATGCAAGTCTATAGTAGTTTTTTAATTTAATTTTGTAATTTGAGTACACTTATTAATGTTATATTGAATTAAGGTTGATTTTTAAACTTATTTAATTATTTTTAATAAATTAATATTCTAAAAATGCAATATGTCAATGATAATACTTTTTGATCTTAGAACAATATGTAAAAAACAAAACAAAGTAAATTAAACTAGTGCAACTTAAACTAGCAATAGGTAATATCAAATTTTATATGCTAATATAGTTTGCTGTCAGGATTATGATCCCAGTGCGATCCTACTTGATTCTACAAGTAGAATCGTAATTCTGATCTATATTACGATACGTAAAAATATATAATACTACGATATGTGTCGCTATCCTGATAACCTTACCGGGGAGTAAGGTCACAGGTCATGTCGCCCGAGTTACCAATCTTTTGCAGCACTAACTGCATGACTTGTCACATCAAACATTATGCCTACAACATTAACGCGGTACGCTCCTGCCCAACATAAACTGCTACAGTGCTACTACACCATACGTGCATTAGAGCAAGTCTTATAATACAGCCTTCAGCTGGCTGTATGGATACTTACAGTCCACTTATCAGTTACTCATATAGTAGTTACAGCCAGCTGAAGGCTGTATGATCTACCCCTTCCTCTCACAAAGTTTCTTGGTTCTTGTGCTTCAGCTGGCTGTAAGCTTACAGCCCACCTCTCTTCTCTCTCCTCCTCTCTCTCCTCCACCTCAACATACAGTCAGCTTACAACCTCTTATAATACTTGCTCTTAAGCCCGTAAAGAAAAGGGACGACTGGAATAGTAGACATACGTACGAGAGCTGACCAACAACAGAGGCAGCTACCTTCACGGCATGTCAAGGAACCAGTGCGCTGCTGCTAGTGTTATGTCTAGTAATGGAGTATCGCGTGCTGCCGTGCATTTTCACCAGCAATGTAGAGCAAGAAAATTCGAGGGGAAAAGGCAGTAAACGATGGTCTGTAGAAATACCGGTGCACCTAATGCAAGCTCTCGCTTTTATTCTTTCTTCCCTGTTTATACTTCTTCCTTCTTTCGTTTCCGGATTCATGTCTCACTGTTTCAGAGTGGACCGCTCCAATCTCTTTGGGAACAGAGCGAAATCTGACGACCTGAGCGTCAGAGAAGCATGGAGACAAGATCTCAATGCAACTCCGGGAGCAGATCACAATGCAGAGAGAATTTACTCGGAGGGCATCCGAGTCGTATCATTTCTTGCACTTGTTCAGCTTCCTTTACCTCTGGGCATGTCTCGCTGTGGGGGCCAGTGACTTCTGCCATGCCTTTTCGTTTCTTGCACTTGTTCAGTTTCCTTTACCTCTGGGCATGTCTCGCTGTGGGGGGCCAGCGACTTCTGCCATGCCTTTAACTTCATACAACCACTGGGCTAGAGATAGCCATTGATGATCCCATCTCATGCCATTGATGATCCCATCCCATGACTTTTTCAGTTTTCTGGCTTCTCGGTTCAATCATCAATTCTACCTCCACTGTTCATTCGTGGCTCCTCCCCTTTTTCCCACAGTAGGATTCAATCAAGAGTGCCACTTTCCATTGTTCAATCACACCTCACTCTAGTTATCCCTGAAGGCATGTACCCTCCATTTAGCTGACTTCTAAAGCTTCAGGTCAGAAACCTCACTTGCCGACAATTTGGGATGGAGAAGGGGAGAGCACGTAGTTCACCACTAGTAGCTCGGCAGCTCCTGAATACCATAGTCAACCAGTAGAAAAGCAGCTGAAACAATCTATATTCTACTTTAGGTCCACTGAAAGAATCCATCATGTTGAGCAGCTCAGCATGGCACACCCACTGTGGAGTAGAGTGACAGAAACGGCACAAGTCAGTCACTCATCCATGATCAATTGTCAAGAAACCCACGTAGCACTGAGCCCAAGCTAAGGCAACGGGTTCTCGTAGGATCACTTTTTCTCGAGAGCACTCGTAGGATCAATTTTGTTTTGTTCATTTGAGCCGGTTCTTGACTCAAATAAATGGAAAAGACACCAAGTCACCAACGTTGTCAGAAATACAGCAATATAACGTAAGAAACGAGTAAGAAGTTCTTAATCTCCTTGCGATCGAGTCGAGCGGTTCACGTTGTGGCAAGAGGATATACTAGCATAGTTTATGCAGAATGGTGCCATTATTGTGTTGGTAAGGGAAGCATCATATGGACTGAAACAACTTGTAAATCCCGCTCCTAAGTGAGTATTCAATTGTAAATAGGGCCCAACATGTGGTGAAGGCCTTAATATTTGAGAGTTTGGAAGCCATGGCTGTCCAGTTGACAGTATCTTCCAAAGTTCCACTGAAGTCATCCTTCTCTGACCTAAGACGTAATTATAGCGCCTATTTCATCACCATGTTCTGGGAAAATATGCTGACGGGTTCGATCTGAATCTGCTAGGGCCTAGAGGCAATGCCATTCAATTATTACACCCACTCGCAAAATTAGAGGCCCCATCCCCCATGAACCACCAAATTCACATCGACACATGATTACTATATTGAGGCATGACTCTTCTATCATGTGGCTGAAGACCCTACCATCAGTGGCGGAGTCAGGATTTGGTTACGACTCAGGTTCAGTGGTAGAATGATCTAGACTATTTGGACTGGACCATGAAAATGTTACCCAGGTTAGACTAAATTTACACAGACTGTACACTAAATATTTTTCCACACCCCAGGCTGAAACCTACCCAGCCCAGGGTGTGGCTCCGCCCCTGCCTACCATGATCATGGATGATGTAGAGCTTTTAGATCACCAATTTGAAAACACATGGGGCCTATGCAAACTGTCGATATAAAATGGCCAGCGAGTTTCTGAAATTCCAATGGTATACAGAACTACCTGCCCCTGGATCTACTCTCTCTCTTCTTTTTTACTTGACGTTTTTGCTTTTTACGATCTCTGAAATACGACTTTAATCACTACTTTTATAAATTTATATTAAGATATACTAATAAAATTATAATATTATAAATGTATTTTTAACGATAATGATATAACTTTCGTATATCCAATCTAGATAATTTTGAGTCTATTAGCGATCAAATGGCACGGATTCTAGGAAGTAGACTAAAAAAGGTGGAAGTAATAGTGTTTGACTTGCTCAATTAGGCCGTAAGAACTACACGGATATGACAATTCGCTTTGACGAGAATATAATAATCCTCTAATTATTAGTCGTAAGTCTTACTGTGACTACTCTTTGATCGTAAGTCTCTCTACGACCACACAGTCATAAGTCTTATTGTGACTACTCATTGGTCGTAAATATCTCTACGATCACATAGTTGTAAGTATTACTGTGACTACTCCTTAGTCGTAAGTTTCTCTACGATCATATAGTTGTAAGTCTTACTGTGATTACTCCTTGGTCGAAAGTCTATCTATGACCACATAGTCGTAAGTTTTACTGCAACTACTCCTTGATCGTAAGTCTATCTACGACTACATAGTCATAAGTTTTACTGTGACTACTCTTTGATCGTAAGTCTTTCTATGACCATGTACTTGTAAGCTGTCTTACAACCTAGTTATAGACTTTTCTACGAATAGCATATCTAGTGCCTCGTAGAGTCGCCTGACAAGACAGTTAGAACGTGTGCTTATCTCTAATAACCGCACACAATCTCCCTTTGACAACAACCGTTGTATAGCGAACTACCTCCACGTTTCTCTGACAATAACTTCCGTTGGATGGTTATCTCCCAAACTGATGAGACGTCTTTTGGCGCAAGACAAGTGCTATCATTTGGTCAACCATATAAAGGATTACGTCTTTTGACTCACCATCCATAATAGACTTTGGACAACTAATCGCCTCTGTATCAGAGGTTGGCCAAACCAGCTCACTTGTCCCCTATGTTCGCGGGCCCTGGAGTCTACCATCCACCTTCTGACCGAATGCCGCTACACAAAAAGGATCTGGAGCACGGTGGTCTACCTGTGATTCTCTTAATCCAACTACCTGGTGCTCCTATTCTTCGGTTCGAGACTGGTGGAAATCGGTCCTCTTCACGCCTGGTGTACCGTGTAAACCAATAACAATGCTCGTGATGCTTGTCACATGGCAAATCTAGAAGGAGCAGAACATCAGAATCTTTCGGTCCACTCACTTGTCTCCGATGCTTTTGTTCACCGCCATAAAAGAGGAGGCCAGTGCCTGGATCCTAGCAAGGGGTAAAAGGTTGGTGGAGCTCTCTTTTATCCTATAACCTTAGCGAATATTGAGCTTGTCACTAGCCTCGGCTCCCCCCCCCCCCCCCCCCAACCTCTTTGTTCCTCTTCTGCTGGTAACTCTAACCGTGTTAAACTACTTCCTCATGAATTAATTGTGGCAGCTCTCGTGCCGGTTTTTTTAAATAAAAGAACCTTAAATGAAATCATGCGTGCGTGCTTGTACTTATTATCTGACAACTGAGTAGTTTTGTGAGTGGTCAGATTGAGTCATTGAGCCATCAAGCAAAATACAGAGACAAAAAGGTCATTTTACACATTACAGTATCCATATTGAATCGATTATTTGTATCCATACAGGGACGAATCTGCCTTGTTGCCGTGCCATCATATTTCATATCTCTGATGGTCCTCGTATGATCTTTCAGAACCCAAGACAACTTTGTGCTGACCTCAATAAAGATTCATACTCATAGCATAGGAGTAGCAAACCATAGTTGGTCAAAATCTGCTCCGAATTAAAGTTTCTGCTCGTGCAGGCCACATGCTCAACACTTTGCCTGGTTCTGCATCTCTGCTGAATCTTATGCCAAATTTCACTACGGATTACCTCGCTTTAGTTCTTTTGGCTTTGCTCCTTTTCCCCTTCCATTTTTCAGTTTGTCTTCTATTAGAGTTGTGGAAATGATTGATTCTATTCAATGAATGAGCATCGGTACATATGGAGGCCGGGGTGGCTTATGGGCTACCTACTATAATTACACATACATATGGCTTATGGGCTACCTACTATAATTACAATAGGCTAACACTCCCCCGCAGTCTGATCGGGAGCAGGGCGAACGTTCAGGCTGGATCGAAACTCCTGAAACAAAGACGTAGGAAGGCCCTTGGTGAAGACGTCGGCGTACTGCGATGTCGTCGGAACATGAAGTACCCGAACGTGTCCAAGGGTGACCTTCTCTCGAACAAAGTGGAGGTCAATCTCAACATGCTTCGTCCGCTGATGTTGCACTGGATTGCTGGAGAGGTAAACAGCACTGATGTTATCACAATAGACCAGAGTGGCACGGCGAGGCGGGTGGCGAAGCTCTGTGAGTAGTTGGCGCAGCCAAGTGGCTTCAGTAACACCGTTCGCCACAGCTCGATACTCGGCCTCTGCACTCGACCGGGAGACTGTGTGCTGACGCTTGGAGGACCAGGACACCAAGTTGTCCCCGAGGAACACTGCGTAACCGGAGGTGGAACGGCGAGTGTCGGGGCAGTCGGCCCAGTCGGCATCAGTGTAGACGACCAGTTCAGCAGGTGGGGAACGGCGCATAGTCAAGCCGAGAGAGAGAGTACCTTGTAAGTAACGCAAAATCCTTTTGAGAGCAGTGAAGTGCGGCTCACGAGGATCATGCATATAAAGACAAATCTGCTGGACTGCATAGGCGATGTCCGGACGGGTGAAGGTCAGATACTGTAAAGCACCGGCCAGGCTGCGATACTGCGTAGAGTCGGCAACCGGAACCCCATCTGCAGATAATTTGGAGTGCAGGTCGACGGGGGTGCTGCAAGGCTTGCAAGCACTCATCCCGGCGCGCTCCAAAATATCCAGAGTGTACTGCCGTTGAGAGAGGAATAGACCATCTGCACAATGTGTCACAGAGATGCCCAAAAAATGATGCAGCCGACCCATATCTGTCATAGCAAACTCGCGCTGGAGAGCGGCAATAATCTGCTGGAGAAATCTGGCTGAGGAGGCGGTGAGGACAATATCATCCACATACAATGGGGATCTTCATCATATACCCTCCCTTGAATTGGGGATTTCAGGATTTACCCTCCCACCTCAATGACATGTGGGGTCATCATAAGTCACTGACACGTGGGCCAGGAGGGTAAATCCTGAATTTCCATCTATGAGGAGGGTATATGATGAATAAATCCACATACAATAGCAGATAGGCAGTGTCGGATCTCCGGTGATATGAGAATAATGAAGTATCGGACTTAGTCTCAACAAAACCGAGGGACACAAGATGAGACGCGAACCTGTGGTGCCAAGCACGGGGGGCCTGCTTCAGACCATAGAGAGACTTGTTGAGGCGGCAGACATGATCGGGGCGTGACGAGTCGACAAAACCAGTGGGCTGAACACAGTATACTGTCTCACTGAGAGTGCCATGTAAGAACGCATTCTTAACATCCAGATGATGAATAGGCCACTGCTGAGACAATGCCAGAGAAAGAACCACCCGGACAGTCGCAGGCTTGACCACTGGGCTGAAGGTCTCATCATAATCGACACCGGGGCGCTGTGTGAAACCCCGCAATACCCAGCGAGCCTTGTAGCGATCAAGTGAACCATCTGCCAGCAATTTGTGACGATAAATCCATTTCCCGGTCACAAGATTGACACCGGGCGGCCGGGGAACGAGACTCCAGGTGTCATTGGCGAGAAGAGCATCATACTCAGCCTGCATAGCGGATCGCCAAGTGGGGACTGATAGAGCATCCCGAACAGAGCGCGGCAAAGGCGACATGGGCACAGCGTGGAGGTTGAGGCGATCCACAGGCTGTGCGATGCCAGACTTGCCGCGCGTGCGCATGGAGTGCGCATTGGCGACTGGGGCGATGGAGACCGGGCGAGTGTTGACGGTGCGGCCGGACATCGTGGTGCTGCTGGCAGCAACCCGTGCGGATGGCACAGGGGCAGCAGCACCGAAGGGTGCGGTCGATGGTGCAAACGTGGCGCTACTGGCAGCAGCCTGTGCGGGATGCACAGGGGCAGTAGCGCCGGTCGACGGCGAGCTGGGTGACCCCGGTCCAGGGCTCGGCGGCGCAGGAGTGGACTGGGGCGCTGCTACAGGCGCATGCACGGGCACAGTGCCATGCACGACGTTCGGCGCCGGAGTCGTCGGTGTACTTGCGTGCACAAAGCGAGCTCCAGGAATTGGAGCGGTGAGATCATGCTCATCGACGAGGAAGTCCAAGGCGGAGGAAGCCATGGGCGTGGTGGACATGTCGGCGAAAGGAAAGAAGGATTCGTCAAAAATGACATGTCGAGAAATAAGAATGCGATTCGACTGAAGCTCGAGACACCTATAGCCTTTGTGTTCCGAGGAGTAGCCGAGGAAGACGCATAAGGAAGAACGAGGGGCAAGTTTGTGGGGTGCTGTGGAGGACATGTTGGGGTAACAAGCACACCCAAAGACTTTGAGATGGTCATAGGAGGGCTGGGTGGAATAAAGGTGGGTGTAAGGTGTCGAGAAGGCGAGGGTTTTAGTGGGGAGTCGATTCACAAGATATGTGGCAGTGTGTAGGGCCTCAACACAGTAAACCGGAGGAAGACTCGCCTGAAACAAAAGGGAACGCAGAATATTATTAATGGTGCGAAGGGAGCGCTCGGCTTTGCCATTTTGCTGAGAAGTATAAGGACACGACATGCGGAGTGCAACACCGTGGGAGAGGAAGAACGTGCGGGCGGTGGAATTGTCAAATTCACGGCCATTGTCGCACTGGACGCTCTTGATGGTGGTGCCAAATTGCGTGTGAATAAAGGCAAAAAAATTTGAGAGGGTGGAGAACGTCTCAGATTTTAGGCGAAGCGGAAAAGTCCAAATATAATGTGAGCAATCATCAAGAATGACAAGATAATATTTGTACCCTGACACACTAACAATGGGAGATGTCCAAAGATCACAGTGTATCAAATCAAAATTATGAAGAGCCCTAGAGCGAGATGATCCAAAAGGAAGCCGTGTGTGACGACCAAGTTGGCACGCATGGCATATATGATGGAGATCATCTTTATTACAAGAGATAACACTGGAGCTGATAAGCTTGGACAGAGCTTCACGCCCAAGATGTCCGAGACGACGATGCCAAAGCGAGGTGGGTGTGGCGATGAACGCGGAGGTGCTGGTGGCGGGTGGATAGAACGGGTAGAGGTCGCCAGAGCTATTGCACCTGGCGATCACGTTCCTGGTTCTCAAATCCTTCACAGAAAGGCCAAACGGATCAAATTCAATAGAACAGTTATTATCGGTGGTAAAACGGCGAATGGAAATCAAATTCTTAATGATGTTGGGAGACACCAAAACATCGTTAAGAACAAGATTGCGATGCGGAAAGGAAAACGCGTGTGATCCGGTGGCAGTGACAGGAAGATGTGCTCCATTTCCCACAATGATAGATGAAGGAGTATAAGATGATGGTGGGGAAATATTGGAGAGGTTACCAGCGTCCGCGGTCATGTGAGAACCAGCGCCGGAGTCGGCGTACCACTCGGATGGTGCCGGCGGGGTGAGCGTCATGGTGTTGAACGACTGCACCAGGGAGTCCTGGTGCCAAGAGCCTCCATGGGTGGGGTTCCAGGGTGCCGCCGGGGACACCTGATAGGCCGGCGAGGGCCCCTGGAACGCTGGCGGTGAAGGCGCTGCTCCCCCGTAGACGTACGGCGGAGGCGGAGCGGTGTGGCCGGTGCTGTAGACGCCACCGCCCGGGGCGCCGCCGAAGGAGCCGCCGTAGCCGTACTGCGGAAGGGCAGTGAACGCCGGTGGCGCCGGTGGAGGGCGCCCATAGGGCCACATCTGGACGGTGCCTGCCCACGGATGTGCAAAAGATGGGTGCACACCCGGTGGTACACTGCTGGGCGTGCCGCTGGCAGGTGGCTGAGGGCCGCCACGGCCACCGCGGCCGCGACGGCGGTTGAAGCGCTGGCCACCAGTGGGCGCCCCCTGGGGACGCGCAGGAGGAGTCGGCGCCCCGGGGCGCGGCGCGGCAGGAGGCGGGCCGGGTGCCACTGGACGCGGTGTGGCGACGAGTGCTGCGGGCGGCGAGGGCGGCCGCGCATCGATCTCCATCTCCTCCAGAAGGAGGTGTGTTCGGGCCTCCGCGAAGGTCGGGAACGGGCGATGCATCTTGAGGATGGACACCATGTGGCGGAACTTGCCGCTCAAGCCACGGAGAAGAGTGAGCACCATCTGCCGATCACCGATGGGATCGCCGAACTCGGCGAGCGACGCGGCCATGGACTCGAGACGACGGCAGTAATTGGTGATCGTCAGGGAGTCTTGGCGGAAGTTGCGGAACTGTGTCTCGAGGAGGAGTGCGCGGGATTCCTTCTGACCGAGAAATTCGTCCTCGAGGTAGCACCAGGCCTCGCGTGCGGGACGCTGCCGCATCATGAGCGACTGGTGCAAGTCGCTGGAGACGGTGCCGTATATCCACGTCAAGACGACACAGTCCGCCTGCACCCATGCCGGGCGCGTGGGGAACGCCTCGTCCTCAAGAACGTGGCGAGTCAGCGCGTACTTGCCGAGGACGATGAGGAACATGCCGCGCCATTTGGTGTAGGTGTTCGTGGCCTGATCGAGGACGACGGGGATGAGGGCCTTGACGTTGACGACGGCGGTGGCCTGTGCCCAGAGTGCCTCGTGGGCACGTTCGTACTCGTCAAGAGCAGCGGCGCGGAGACGTGCCTCCTCAGCACGGCGTGCTGCGTCAGCGCGGGCTGCGGCTTCAGCGGCAAGGCGTCGGTCTTCGGCTTCCTTGGCGGCGCGGTCCTCTGCGGCCTTGGCGGCGGCTGCTGCAACAGCATCGTCGTCGGCCGCCATCAGGAGCCGCGCGACTGGAGCCGGGCGGGCGGGCGCGACCACGAGTCGCGCGAGTGGAGCGTTGGGCGCGACCGCGGGGTCTTGATCGGACCAGCGACGACGCCCTGCGATGGAGTCTGCAGCAGGCGAGCGATCGGATCAGCAGCGGGGCCGGGCGATGGGATCGACAGCACTCCGGGCGACGGCGTCAGCGGCCGGGCGTCGATCGGATCAGCGACGGGCTAAGGTTGCGGAAGAGTAGCGGATCGTAATCGCGTCTGATACCATATTAGAGTTGTGGAAATGATTGATTCTATTCAATGAATGAGCATCGGTACATATGGAGGCCGGGGTGGCTTATGGGCTACCTACTATAATTACACATACATATGGCTTATGGGCTACCTACTATAATTACAATAGGCTAACATCTTCTTTTCGGACTGTGTAAAAGTGGTGTCAAACTAGAACATTTCCGTGTTCTTGGTGCCATGCATGCATGCATGCAGCTAAAACCTTGAATTGTTTGGTGTTCGCAGATTCTAGTGTACGGACTCCACTCCAGTCTGTCCACATGGAGGGCTATGCACACCTGTATGAAGTAATCTTTGTTCCTGTAGACTACTAGACTGTAATAGACATGTCCACAGATTAAAATGCTATTATGCCAATGATACGAACGAAAAGTCAAGTGCTAATCTTTGAAAGAAAGAAATGAGACAAGGCAAACATTTGTTTGTGTGTAACTGTGTGTTGGTACACTGGAATGATCAATAGATCAATAATTGCACAAAGGAAGAAAACATAACTGTGTATATGTAGCTCTAGATTTGCGGTTCTTTTGTGCTTTTTCAAGAGTAGTCGTCCTCTAACATCATAAGTTTTTTTTCTCGAAAACACATTAGCATTGCGCTTCATTCATTAAGAAGAAGAAGAAATTGAGTTACAAGGGAAGTTCATAACAGTTTTCTTGACTAGAAAACTGTTAGAACTCAGCAAGGACAATCAGAACAGATGAGAAAAGGGAGATATTACAAGCTGCGATAAGCTACAGCAACATCCGACAAAACACTATGTTCGAGACAGTCCTTGCGTAGTAGTAAGACAACCGGCAATAGCGATCAACTTTGAGTTAGGCGAGGACGACCAACATAAAAATTCCTGTTTAACACGGTGAACGCAGTCTTTCATGTTGAATCTTCCCTGGTCTAAGTGTAGTCTGTTTCTCTCCTTCCAAATCATCCAGGCTATGAGGACGAGTAAGGAGTCCACTGCTTTGTGCTTGGCCTTATGAGTTGATGTTCTGATCGCTACCTAGAAGTCGTGCAGGCTCTGATCAGGGGATTGAGGTGGGAGGCAAAGCGAGATCCAAGTGAAGGTATGATGCCAAATTTCTTTAGCAATCAGGCATCCTACCAGAAGATGGTCAATTGATTCGGCCCGCTGATCTTAGAAGAGGCATGTTGGGGTGCCGAAATGTTGTATTTGCGGAGCCTTGTGAACGTCCATACCCTTTGCTTGAGACCTAGCCAGATGAAAAACTTGGCCTTGAGGGGTGCAGAGAACTTCCATAGTTGTTTGGCACACGGTAGGAAAGTCGTCCAGGGCATTGTAAGCCGATTTCGATGTGTATTTGCTGTCTGGTGTCCAGCGCCACAGGAATTGGTCTGCAACTCCATCTTGCAAATGGATTTGGCTTAGCACTAGGCCCAGGGTGATCACTTCGCAGATGGCTTGCAGGGGAAAGGGACCCTGCAGATGAGACATCCAGATTTGGTCGAGTAGTGCATCCTTCACCAAGGCTTGCTTGTGGCGCGGGTTCAGCATTGCCCAGATGGCTGGGGCATGGTCATGGATACTTAAGCCGTGCAGCCACCTATTTGTCCAGAACTGAGTTGAAGCACCATTGCCCATAAGAAATACAGTTGAGGCCTCAAAAAACTTTGAACAGCTGCATCTTTCGGTTGTCGGATGGGTTGCCAGATCCTATCTAGGTCAGATCGGACAAGCCATTCCCACCTTACATGGAAGGGGCAATACTAATTAGTGTAAGATCAGAGATACCGAGGCCTCTGTGGGTGTTCCCAACATCATAAGTTTGGCCTTTAAGCAACCATGAGGAACGTGATCCACCTCGAACTCCAAAAGAAAAGGTTCGCTCCCATAGCCTCACCATACCAAGCGATAATGACAGTTGACAGCACCGGACAAACTTGTGACACTCGCAACCAGCACACTCTGCAATGACATGTGGAAAGGTTAAGAATGCTACCTATTATTGGATTATCTCCAAGATACACTGTGTGCGAGAGCACACCCCACTACCACACCGCAGCACGCAAGTTTCTCACGAGCAAATACAGATGGCTGTACTGAAAAATGTACTACACAGGACTGTCGCATGTCGCATCCCATGTAGGAATCCTGGATAGCTACAGGTAATTGGGGTTTTACACTATTTAATTTCTCTTGCCTCTTGCCTCATTGGTTAGAACGTCAAATGCGGCCAATTCAACGACTTCTCTTTACACATCGTACCCACAAGCCAAGATTTACCATCTAATAAAACGCTTGCATCTGATCAGCTCATGCCGTTTCGTCTCATCTTATGTGCTCATCCTTATCAGTCACCATTCATGCCTGGAGTGGTTGGTGGCTGACCAGCCTTTCAAAGATTCTCTGAAAGACTGAAACCAAAGCAAGAAACTAAAGAGAATAATTTAGGCCATAGAAGATGTACCAGGAGCCCTCACAATCATCAAGGGGACAGAACTGTAAAGCCATGAGCGCATGCACTGCAATCCCTACGGCAGGAAGACGTTGGCCGTGCAAGAACAGTGATAAAAGGATCTGCACAGGTACTGGGTTACGGATATATGTTTGCTATGGTTTCTAATCATGGACGCATGAATCTGTGTTTGAGGTGGGTAGCTCTACTGGTTGCTGGCCCAGTGAATCATCAGGCTAGCCATTGGCATTGTGGAAAGATGTATATGATTTTGCAGAAGCTTTGGAGTATTGGATCTCCTAAACGATATTAAAGAATCTGTCAACCACTCCTCTTACGAAGACCTACATCTATACGACGTGCATTACTGGTACAGCTACGCAGATAATAAAAATTGCAGGTCGATATCTATAAGAGTAAGTACTCTACATGGAACTTGATCACAAGAACATATCGTTTTGGTCCGTAAAACACCATTTGACCACTAATTTCTATTATAATATATTTATAAAACATAATAAAAACATAATATCACAAAAGTACTATTCTAGACAAAATGTAAAACTGTGATTATGATTTTTATGTATCCAATATAAATGTGTATAAAGATATTGAGGGACCACACGAGAAGATCCACGATGTTTTGTGATGAACCATTATCAATATTTATAGAGTTGTAATTCAAATTTGCGAAAGATTTAAATTTTCTACCTACTGTTTTGATTCCTGTTGGTCTGATCGGCTCGGCTAAGCGATCAAACTAGGCACCCTCTAATTTCGGCAGTGAGTTCTGTATGTGAAAATTTGGTCAAGGATTAGGTAGTTTGGTCCTAGGTCAGTGCATTTATGTTGCATAAAGTATGTCTTAACTAACGTTGGTCAAGTTGTGAAGAACTTATATCCGAAAATGATTTCTTTGTCTTTGAATGCACAGGAAAACTTCGAGTCAATTATGGTCAACAGCGAGAACCGGAACTGCGCTCATGGAGGAGTTGTGGTCTATAATGGTTAAAGATGCAGGGTGAGATGATTGAGTTCAAATGTGGCACACGAAAGGCAAGGAGTGTTGAAGGTAATGTTCAAATGATAGGTTGCACAAAGTGGATTAATCAGTCCAAATGAGGTGTGGTTTAGTAGAACCAGAGCGGAAAAGACTTGTCGATGCATGGAGCTATTGATGCATCTACACGTGGTAAGTATGACAATTGCTTATAAGGAAAGTGAAGATTAGGTTAAGGCGAGGGTATTTTGGTAGTTTATCAAATACCGAAAACTTCGTTGGATCAAAGCTGCGGTTGTTAAGTAGCGTTTGGGAAAGTTGTTTATGTCAAGGAGATGTTGAGAAGATCAAGTGAATTAAACACTAAATAATTAGTGGATTCGGGCTCACATACTTTGAAAAGCGTGCATGAGTTAAGTGTAAATGTAAAATCGTGTAGTGTGGGGTAACGGGTTTTTTCCAATTGTGCTAGTGGATAGTATCTATTAGGATTAGATGTCGGTTGGTTGTCTCATCTATTTAGTGGGTTAGGGATACAGGCCTATAGCCAACAATTCTTCAGTTTGGGTTAGGGTTTGAGAAAGAAAAGTGAGTGTTATAGTGTACTCCCTTGTCTTTCTCATGGAGTGGCTATAACACTTTTATCCACAGGTAGTAATATAATCAACATTGTTCATCTCTTAGAGCAACTCCAGCAGTAGCCCTCAAAACAGGGCCCCTACTTTTCATTTGAGGGCTCTCCCTACTTTTGAGGGCCCAATTTTTTTGCATCTACTCCAACAACACCCCTCAAATCTAAGCCCTCAAATCCATTACACTACACACTGACACATGGGACCCGCGAGCGGAGGAGTCGGGCGACGGGCCAGGCGCCGGCGACGGGCGGAGGCGCCGGCGACGGGGGAGGCGTCGGCGATGGGCGGAGGCGCCGGCGACGGGGGAGGCGTCGGCGACGGGCGGAGGAGAGCGGAGGCGGCAGAGAGCGGAGGAGTCGGGCGACGGGCGAGGCGCCGGCGATGGGCGGAGGAGAGCGGAGGCGACAGAGAGCGGAGGAGTCGGGCGACGGGCGAAGGTGTAACACCCCACGTAACCATATGGGATATTACTATGGAACGTCATCGCTAAAGTGAAGAATAAATAAGTACAATAAAAGAAATCACAAAGAGTTTAAAACTTTATTAACACTTTAATAGAGAACCAACGGAAACTGGAATAAATATTTAAAACATGGGACCGGTCCACTTCTAATCAAATAAAGAACGAACGAATCAACAAAACGATGGCAAACCACGGTGCTGAAAACTCGAGTGCTCCCACCCATGCATGATGCTATCACTCCACTGGTCTTTTACCTGAGACTGAAAAGAGCAAGCGTGAGATTTGGAAATCTCAGCAAGTACCCAACTACGGTCGCAACACAAAAGTAAGACAGGCGATGCAACCATATGAAATAAAGGCAAGCATGACAAGTAAGCAATGGACAAAAGGCAACCAACGAGCAACTGATATCGGAGATACTGTCATGATTAGGAGACAGATATTATGAGAACTGTGTATTAAAGATATTTGTTATGTGACAAGTTATAGCAAGTTATAGCAAGTTATGGCAAGGGTGCCGGCGACCTTATCCCACATACCCGGTTATACGAGAATAGCCAGGCACAACCTTGTCCTCGACTGTATAACCGCAGACGGGGTGTAATATACTGTGTAACGAGAATGTACGGCCCCCCGTACGTTACCAGGTTGGGTGGAAATGACCCCTATATGTGGGCAGCCCCGGCGTGATAACCCTTAGTTTGTTATTTAGCGAGTTATCCATGATATAATTAGAGAGTTGTGATTGAATTAAGGTAAAGTTATGAGAGTAATGATTTAATCCAACGTGACCGAAAAGACATGATTGGTGAAACTAGGTGATCAAGTAACCGATACATCATGGACAGATTAAATAGAACAAAATTAAGGTAACTAAGAGATGGCGAGGATAAGGCTGTAATAAAGTTATGAGAAGTGAAAAGATATGCTAGGGTTGAAAATGGAAAGACATAGTTTCTGATAAGAGGGCGATGTGGAATAATGATAAGATGATAGTGATATAGAATCACCTTAAGAGGTATTATACTGTAACTCACGCAAGGTTATCAACCAATTAAGTTTTATTAAGTGATAAGTGATTATTAGTCAAATTAACATTTATTAAGGTATAACGTTCATGACTTACACAAGGAACTGTACCGGCAATACATCATGATATCGAGAGGATAAACACAGAAGCGTGATACTTAAATGACTGCTAGTGATTTTAACCTAAGTCTACAACATGATCGCCCGCTACCCCCATTCACGGTTTAAGCATGAACTCTACACATTACTTAAAAGCATGAATCTTATAACATTATTAACAGAGTATTATGATAAACCTAAAGGCATGTGAAATAAGGTAATCTAGAACATCATGGCAGGAATACAATATTAAGGGTTTACAACCAGCAAGCATTAACAATTTGATAAGAACTAGACAAGCATTAACAATATGATCATAACTAGGCAAGCATGAATACTATTATAACAACCAAGCGAGTACTAGAGAGATGATAATAACCGGGTAACTTGGTGACAGGATATTAGCCAGGTAAATTCAGTGATATGATAAGAACCAGGTAATTCATTGATATGATAATTGTACTCATTAACAATGGTAACAAGTAATCATGAAAGATGTGAAATGTGAAATTAAAATAATTGGAGATAAGTTCATGCATGATTACAAGGAGTGAAAAGGATTGCTGAGGTTGGGGACAGGAGATAAAATTAGATGGGAGATGAAGAAGGATAATACGACGGTGGTAAGGATCCATAATGATTCTCACCCAGCATTAAAACTTAACTCACACCAAGGGGTTGTCAAACAGCTAGATTTTATTACGTGATAAGTTGTTATTAGTCAGGTTAACAATATCGTACATAATTCCATCGAAACCAATCAAGCGATAACATACAAGTAATGAATTAGGCAACCGGTAATTAAATATATCATTCCGAAGCTAAAGATTACTAGCGGTTAACCTTAAGTTGAAGTCACTCCTATACTACCCCAACCACAATATAAACAACAATTATAATTAGTAGTTAAAGCTTGCAACTTAGAAATTACCCATAGCATTTTAATACATCTAAGTGTCTAAGGTAATAATTAACATAAGGCACGAAAAATAAGATAGCCTAGAACCTCATGGTATGAATCCAATATTAAAAGTACATAACTGGCAGGCATTAGCATGTGACAGCAATCGGGCAAGCGTTAATAATATGATAACAAGCAGGTAACTTTCAGCGTATGGTATTAATCAGATAACATTAGTGATATGATAAAAGCCCGGTAGGTTTTGGTGATATGATCGTAAACAGATACGCTTTAGTGACATGATAATGGATAGGCGAGCGTTGGGTGATATGATAATAGACAGCCCAGCTTTAGCGATATGGTAATGGTACTCACTAGCAATGGTAACAAGCAATCATGGGAGATGCAAAATGTGAAATGCAAAGGTTACGGCCGCGAGGTACTTGCCTTGAGCACGCTCGACGGACGCGCTGCACGATGGATCCGAGAAATGCAACTGCCCAGCTACTCCCTCGACAGCTGTGCGAGAACCTACAGGCGATTCAGAGGATAACCGATGATGAATTTAATCAAGAACGACAGGTGATAAATGACTGGAAGAAAATAGACATTCGATCGAGCGAACGGCGTTCGACCACGGAAACGACGGTCGGCCGCAGGAAATGCATTCGGCCGTGCCGTGCGCGCGGCGTGTACGTGCGTGGACTGGTTGCGGGCGACCCCAGGCGAGTGTGGCACTGCCGTGCGTACCGACGTCGCCGCTGTCGCCTTGCGCCGCCACTCCCTGGCCGGGCCATCGCCACCAGCCAGCCGGGCTGCCGCCGTTGCCGCCGTTGCAAAACCAGCCGTGGCTGCCGCCGCCGCCGTCACTTCCCGCCGGCCAAGCTGCCGCCGCCTGCCGGCTAGGCCACTGCCGAGCCGCCATGGCAGGAGCTCCGCGCAGCCGTAAGCGCCACGGGCCGCTACCGCCGCCGACTGGGCCACCGCCGCCTGCCGACCAAGCCGCCGCCATCCGCCTGCAAGACCGCCGCCGCCTGACGGTCGGGTCACCGCGGCCGCCGAGCCACCATGGCCGCCATGGCTGGACCACCAAGCAGCCGAGAGCGCCACGGCTACTGCCGCCGCCGCCCCCGAGGCCACCTCCGCCGGTGCCCATGCAGCTCCCATGCAGGCCCGTGCGAGAGAGAGAGAGAGAGATGGAGAGAGGAAGAGAGAGGTAGAGAGGAGAGAGAGAGAGTTCCTGGAGGGAAGACGGCGCACAGGGAGGAAAAAAGATTCCTCTATATATATTGAGGTTAAGGTGAGATTAGGGTTTGGTGGGTTTTTGGTTTTTATTATTATTGTTATTATATTTAATTTCTGGGTGCTACAGAAGGCGCCGGCGACGGGCAAAGGAATCGGGCGACGAGCGAAGGAGAGCGGAGGCGGCAGAGAGCGGAGGCGACGGGCGAGGCGGCGGAGAGCCAAGTACGGTGACGGGCGGGGGGGGGCGAGCGAGCGGCGGAGGCGGGGGATTCGGGCGAGGCAGGGGGCGAGCGGGCGGCGAAGGCGGGGGGTTCGGGCGAGCGGGCGGCGGAGGCGAGGATTCGGCGGACGCGAGGGGAAGAGGCGGGCGGGGAAAGAGGCACGCACGGGAGGGGGCGGCGGTTCGGCTTGTGGAGATGTGGGAAGGCGGCGGGGAATTTTGGCTGAGAGCGGGAGAAGTTTCACGGTGCTGGAAAAAAACAGGAAAATGAGGGGTGGGGGGAGCCCCTAGGAATGAGGGGTGGGAGGGTGATTTGAGGGGCTCCTCAAATTTGAGGGCTCTAGTAGGGGCCCTGCTGGACCTCTATTTTTGCCTCAAGCCCTCAAATATGAGGTTTGAGGGCTCAAGTAGGGGCCCTGCTGGAGTTGCTCTTATGAATCATTCTTGTCTTGTTTGATTTGCTCTTATTTTTGTTAATTCTTTGTCTCTTCTCTCCCCCTTTTTGTTCTTGCTGGTACCAAGGACGTGTAAGTGATGGAGATAACTCATGTAGATTAAATTCCATCCATCTAGACACTATAGTTTGCAAGTTCTTGGAGTTGTTTGGTTCTTGCATGATTTGGAGCCCTTAAGAAATCTTAATATGAAGGTTTTGGTTTTCATTCATTGGTTGATTTTGCTTGTTGTAACATATGGGAATGCATTTAGAGCCATCTTAGTTGTTCTTTACCCACGAGCAAGTTGTTTATCAAGATTTTGATATTTGCCCGATTTTGACGCAATCTTGCATGTTTTGAGGAAAGGTTAAGACTTTGATCAAGATTCTTATGATTTTTGAATAGAATAGGTTCTTGAGACTCTCAACAATGTGTGTGCAAAGTTTAATCTCATTTGATCATGAATTTTGAAGCTTTCACCAAAAGTGTTTTGAACTCGGGTTGATTTTCTGCTTTGGAAATAGAGGGAGTGGTCAAACTACTTCTAGGTCCGGTTAGACCGGCCGCCAGTCAAACCACCGGCTTACCGTTGGTCAGACCTCCTAGGTCCAGAGCTATACATCTTTGCTATTTTAGGTTGTTGCTTAGCTGTAGGTTGTGAAATCTGTTTTTTTAGTTCTCTAGCTTTAGAATGAAGGATTTCTTGTGCTTGGAGAAAAATTGGCCAAGGCATTATATAACAACCCCCCCTCCCCCCTCCCCCAATTGATATTACTGATCCTACAGATATCGAAGTCAAAGTTTCTATAGCTTAACTGAATGTATTCCAGTATGATAAGTATTTATGACTGGAGGGCCTCTTGCACCAGGGTTATAGCTTATAGGAGTTCGAAATAAGATGCAAAAAGTTGTATGATGGGAGATCCCATTCTCAAACTTTCAGTAGAGGGAATTAACATCCCTTTTTTTCGTTGCCCTCTCTAACTCTCATTTACCATTACTGCCTTACATGCTACATACACTCGGTCTGCATTGTTTTAGAACCATCCACCACATCGGTTGACTGAAGAATTAAGATGAACTGGATGTTTTTAGAGGAATTTTGGAGACAGAAATAGTGCGATGGATTGGAGCCCAAAATAATGTTTTGGGCTCAATTGAAGTACCACACGAACTGGCCGAATTAGGATTTAGAAGGAATAGAATTTGGAGTCTGCCAGTTCGGGCAGAATATTGTTGGGCTGAGTAGCAGAGCAACTTTGCAGCCGATATACTAACAGGCATCCTGATGACTTTACGGCCCCATCTTTACTTCGTAAAAAATAAAGGGAGTCTATACAACGAGACAAGAGCCCTGCAACTCTATACAACGTAACAAACGAGTCCACGTCCAGACCGCAGGCAGGGGGGACTCGGCAGCAGCCTGTGGGGAACCAACCAGCCAGAGACCCTGCGCGCTCCCGTTTCATATTGCCATTGCAAGGGCTACTGCACGCATCTTGGTCTGACCAGTGAGGCCAGCCGCGCGGGGTCACCGCGCCGCAGCGCGGCGAGTGTGATCAGCGCCTCGCGGAAGCTGCCGTGCGCGTCCGCGAGGCGGAGGAAGTCGTTGAGCAGCCGCTCCGCGAACGGGGACCTCCCCAGCCGGCGCAGCGGCTCCTTCGCCTACGGGTGGTGGAGCAGCTCCGAGAGCGACACCAGCACCCGACTGACCAGTGAGGCAGCCGCGGAGATGGACGACGCTGACGGCGCGCCAGCGGAAGGCGACTGGCCGATCACCAGGTGCAGCGCAGCGACGTCGTCGTCGAGCTGCAGCACCAGCAGGTTGAAGCGGCACGGGAGGCTGGCCGAGCGGATGCGGTAGGCGGCCACCAGCTTGTCATTCGCGCTCGCCAGGGCGGCCGCGGCGGGCTTCGGGGCCGGGAACGAGATGGTGCGGCGGTAGCCGGCCATCGTGTTTTGGCCCGAATGGCGTGTGGTTTTGCCGTGCCCAGTGGCGACACGGGGACGGTTTTTTTAGGGCCTGTTTGGTTGCCTGCATGCAGGTGGCTCGCATCAGCGCATGCAGGGAGATGGTGTTTGGTTGGCTGCATGGAGGAGAGAGTTGCATGAGCTGATGCAAAAAAACAACTGGAGCCAGGCTGAGGAGGAACGTGGCTGAGGAGCTTCCCACCTCAGCCTGGCCACGCTCATGCAGCTGCATCAGCCCATGCAGGCAACCAAACAGCCCCTTAAAGTCGGAGTTGGGGCCTGGTAACGCGCGAGGAAGGCGTGCGTGTAGTTTGCCAAGGCCACGACCGTCGTGTGGTTATATACGGCAGGCTACTAGAGAACACAAAGGCGCGAGGGGCAGTTCCGTTCTGCCACATTGACTGCCCCGTGCGTCGCAGCGGCACGCACCGGCCGTCACGTTTTCATTCTGGGGGCCAGTTTGAGCTGGGGTAGGTTGTTTCCTGGGGAAACGCATGTGCATTCTGTAATCTGCGATAGAGGTAGGAGACGGGCCGTGCTTTTTTGGGTCAGCTTAAAGCACGGGCGGCCCAGCATGACCCAAGCATGATCCAACCTAACATAGGGCAAATGTAGGGGCGAGTTGGCCTGGAAAATCGGCATAATGGGCGGCATGGCATAACCCGACATGGCGTGCCGTGCTCAGGCTGGTCCAGCCCGGCGAGCATGGGGGGCACGACCAGCACACCAGCACCGGCGGCTGCCTCGGCTTCGCCTCACGCTTCTTATCATCCCTAATTCCCCACAACACAACACAAGCCATCATACCCTCAATTCCCCACAACACAAGCCATCATATTCACAGAGCAAAGAGAAAGGGAGTAGAAGGGGAGGACCGAAGAGTATACCGGAACTAGAGGACCTTGATGTTGTCGCAGGTGAAGCGGAGGCCGGACTGCCAGAGGGTGTTCTTCAGGTCATCCTCGCCGTCGTCGACGGCTTTCCCGCTGGCTACCGGCTTGGCCTCGGCGAAGAAGGCAAGCATGTCATCGTCGGCGGCTTTCCCGCTGACTGCCTACTTGACCTCCCTGACCCCCGAAAGATGCATCTGATGCACCAATACATCAGAGGTATTAAAACCTCCCCCGGTCTGCTCGCGCGAGAGCGTTTCACGCGCCCGCGGAGGCCTTCGCACGGCGACGCGTGGTGAGGCTCCCGCCGGCGACCTGCTCCCTCTCGCGCTGGCGCCCGCCCGAACCCCGCCTTCCTCCCTCTCGCAGTCTCGCGCGTACGCAGGCGCCCTTGCCCATGCCGCCCGTGCCTCCATTCCGCCTCCCCCCTCCTCCCCCGCTCCCCCGCCGCCTCCCCCTCCCCCCCCCCCCGCCTCCCTCCCCCCTCCTCCCCCGCTCCCTCGCCGCCGCCCCCTCCTCCCCCGCTCCCCTGCCGTCTCCCCCGCTCACCCGCCGGTGCCACTTGCCCCCTCCTCCTCCCCCCTCCCCCACCGCCCCTCTTCACATTGAGTCATATTCACACCTCTTTCACAACGTCTACTAAAAGGGGAAGGGGGTAGGGGTACAAAAGCGGAACTGATAAAGTGCTTGCGATACCCAAAAGACTGCTAGCAAGCACGACCAAAAGCTATCCTGCTACTCCTGCTGATACTGCCACTAAGCGATGTCGATCGGAGAGACGGAGCGGCTGCGGCTGCGGGTCGGTGAGCTGGAAGCAGTGCGCGAGTCGTCGCTGGTCGGCGAGAGGAGAAGACGACGGCCACTGCTGGAACCTCTGGCGTCTGCTGCGGTGAAGCCCGGAGGTGGGCGCACGCTCTTACGAGCGGTGAGCCTAGTACGAAGTCCACACCGGCATGCCGGTGCTGCACCTCTGACAGTAGGGGCGGGCAGAGGCAGAGTAAGGCTAGTGGGAGCCCGTGCAGGTGTAGGCGCCGGAAGTGCTGGTGCTGACGAAGCTGCTGCTGCAGGTAGCGCTGGAAGTGGTGCCGCAACTGCTGCTGCCACTGCGGGAGGCAGTGGGGCTGGAACCCTCTCTGGTGAGGCCGGCGTGTAAGTCGGGGAAGCTGGCGTGTAGGTCGGAGAAGCTAGCGTGTAGTCGGCCTGAGCCCGAAGACGCGCGAGCTCAGTCTCTGCAGCGTCCCGCTCTCGCTCAGACAAAGCGAGGGTGGTGTCCCGTCCGGCCAACTGGAGGCGAAGCGCGTCTGCATGCTCGTAGCTGGCTGTCAGTAGTGTCCTCAGCTATCCGATCTCCTGGAGCGCCCGGCAGTAGGTGTTGACCATCGCCTGGGTCAACTGTACCTGGTGAGTCAGCCGGGGGTCGTCTACTGGTGCGTCCAACTCCTCAGGGAGAGGTCCGCCCGCGTAGAAGATCGGAAAGTAGCAGAAGGGGGACGGCACGAGCTCGGGCCCGTGTAGCTGCATCAGCCTGGCTGACAGCAGCTGAGCAGCGTCCTGCACGGCGTCGGCACGACGGCCCCTGGGGTGGCCGGTGGTGACGACAACAGGCTCAACTCCTCCCGGTCGGGCGTAGACAAACCCCTCCATGATTCAAGCCTCCTGGTCTCGGGTCTGGATCCGTCGCCCCCGGAAAATGGGGTGTTGGTCGTACTTGAGGAACTGCAGCAACAGTCGGAGCAACTCGACGTGGTCAGTCTCGATCTCCGCGTGAGTAAGGTAGTCCCAGGGAGCGGCTGAGGAGGATCCGGCCATCTACATTTTTAGAGAAAACAAAAGGTCAGACCAGGTAAAGAAAGAGAGAGTGTAGAAGAGTAAAGTCTAGGAAAAGTAAGAGTAAGAAGTAATAGTCTATATTTTATCAAAGTCTTTATTAGTTTTTGAAATTAGACACCATCCTTAAGGCACGACCATCTTAACTAGGTTTCTACAGTCGTATGCTCTGATACCAGCCCTGTCGGACCCCGGGTTTGAACCAACCCAGAATCCCTGTGATTTCACTGCACTATTCCCTGGATCAGTAGATAGTGCTCACAGATACATTGCTGATTCATTTCATACACGATACATGTCATATTATTATTACAATACCAGGGTACACAGGTCCCATATAAGGACAAGTATTACAAAAGGGGCTTTCAGGCCACATAAGTTCAGTGTACCATTGCATTATTGACGGAAGCAAAAGGGAGGGTCATCTCCCCGCAGGCAAGCGACCGGGATAACCTAGGTGTGCTTAATATCATCCAGGGGACCTGGTTAACGTTAAGGACATCTCCCAATTAGATTGGTCGGCTAGACTGTAAGAAGAGAATAGATTCTAGCCTAACTACCACCATCTTCATTTCCTTCGCCCTCCTGATCCTGGTAGTACTCATATTGGTCTTGGTTTGCCAACTCTGGGGAAAGGGGGGGAAAGCGAGGTGAGCACACACAACCGTGCTCCGCGGGCCAACATTCACAGAAATGCATGTAATTATATGCAAAGCTTGACAAAGAGGGCTCAGGTTTATTTATTTGCGAAGAGCGACAGTTGTAAATAATATAAGTACAAACCCTATGACTTAGCGTTTAACAAAGCGAGTTTTTCTGAATTTGAGTGATGTAATAAGTATTTATTGGTGTCGGCTACATCCACCGATGCTAAAGATTTTGGATTTACTAGCTCATATTCACACTGGAGTACTTCCCTCCAGGAAAATTTCAAAGGTTGGAGTACTTCCCTCCAATTTGTTTTTCTTTCCCGCCCACAAGAGTTTTAGAAAATAGAACTAACTCAAGGAAGTTTTCCATGTCCGCCCCTGACCGTGGGCACGGCTATTCGAATAGTTTATTCTCTGCAGAGATCGTACACTTTACCCACAAGAGACGACCCGCTCGTTGCCCCACACGATTCCGTAGCCGTGTGGTTGAGTAGGTCACCACGATAGCCTTTCGAACTACCTAGCCCCTTTCGTCATCCCACCTTATGGGCTGCTCCCACTGGCGGTGGGTCCCATACTTTGCACGGGATGTCACCACAGAAACTAGCGCCTTCGGACTCCACTCTCCATAACGCTAGCACGGCTGGTGACGTCACCCTCCTCTTGGTGTCCCTTTAGGCCCTCCTTTGCCCTTACAGCACTCCTTTCCACTACCGGGGAGATGAGTTTCGGGGGTTCGATAGAATTACTTAGCTAAGTTGCAATTTGCAGACTTGTGGTCGTACTGTTGTACACGGAGATGCCATCACAGGATTAAGTCCTTAGTGTGTTTGGGCGGTTCAAACCACAAGCCAATGTGCTACTTCCACACCCACCACTCTTACCGTCCGCCCAAACAGGTATAGCAAGTTTTGAGGGTTTCGAGAAGTCTAAAATAGGTTGCCACAAAATATCCAGCCACGTACCTCCCGTGACTAGCCCAAAACTAGTGTTCAAGTTTTTGAAAGCTATGATTAGGGCAGGTAATGCCCTAGACTGGACAGAACGCGCATGGCATTTAATTTAGACATATACCTATTTAGAATAGTAACAGTAATACCTACGACGACAAGGTACATGATCTATCAAAATTCAAGGAGGGTATAGCTATATGCATTTTTAGATCTTCAAGTGGGAGGTAAGTACCTTATAGTTCACATACTTTATACGTGAAATAACGCATGCAGTTTGACTATTTTTAAACCAAGATAATTTGCAAGAAAACATAGGAGCAGAATGATCAAGAATATTGACTCGCCTGGGTCTAAAGGTTGAGGGTCTTGCTGGTCTTGAGGTAGATTGTCCTGCTGCTCTGGCGTGCCTTCAAATTCTACTCGAACGAAGCAAACCGACAAAGCAGGAAACAGACATAGAGCACAAATAAGCATAAAATAACAAGCAAATGAGCTCAAAAACAATCCAAACTAGAACCAACAGAAAGGGCTTGATTTGAGAAAAATTTAGAAACAAGTTTCGCCCAAATCGGAGTTACGATGAGAGAGAACGAGTTGTTTGAATTTTCATTCCCAGGAAAAACCCAAAAATGAAAAGGGAGAGAGAGAGTTCACTCTCTGACATGTGGGTCCCGCGGGTTTTTTAATTTTAATTCCAGAATAATTTTTATTTGGGAAACACTGTGTATGACAGGTGGGGTCCACGGTTTAATTAATTTTCTTATTCCTGAAAATGAGCCAGGGACTGACATGTGGGCCTAGGCACTGTGCAAGGGCCCACCTATCAATGACTTAAGCCACTTTCCCTGGGTTTAACAGTTTTAATTACACGGAGGGCCCACGCGTCAGCCTAATTGGGGTTTTAAAGTTGCTTAGGCCCACTGTCAGCGAGGCGATTATCTCCCTAATCACCGCGGTTAACGGTTAAACGCGGGGGAGGGGGCTAACCGCGCGGGAGCAGAGCTCCGCCCGACCGAGCGGCGGCGGAGCCAGCCAGCGGCGAGGGTGGGCTAGGGGAGCTCGGGGAGACGGCTAAAATGGACCGCCCGACCTCGCGCGCACCCGATGGTGGGGTGAATCGGCCCGAGGTGGACCGGGGAGGCGCCGGCGGTGAGCCCAGCGGCGGCGGAGCCAGGGGGTTGGCCGCGGCGGCGAGTTCGGCCACGGGGGGTTCAATTAAACGAGGGGAAATGTACTAGGGGTGGTACGCAACTCACCCGAGTGGAGGGGAAGGCCCGAGATGACTTGGAGAAGGCTGTCGACGGCGAGCTCGGACGGCGGAGGTGGACGATCGGCGCCGGGGGAGATGAGTCGACGAAGCTCCGAACGGGTGGCTCAGTCGGCTTCGCGGGGTGGCGAGGAAGCTCCGGCTACAAGGAATCGGCCGGGGGTCCCTCGAATCGGCGGCGGCGAAGGGTGGCCGGAGTTGGGGAAGACGGGCGCCGGCGAGCTGCAGAGGGGGAGAGAGGTCGATTAAATGGGGGAAAAGACTCCCGGGGACAAAAGGGAGTCGGGGAGGAGAGTAATGCCGGTCGGGGGTCTTCGGGGTGAGCTGGCGGCGGCGACGGCCCGAAGAACGGCCGCCGGCGGTGATTTTCGTGGCGAATAACGGGGGTGGAGGGGGGAAAAACCACTGGCCACTTGGGGGGTTTTATAGCGGCGAAAAGCGGGGGTGTAGGACAGAGGGGGCATGGGCGACGGAGCTCCCGCTCCTGTAGTGTACCCGGTAAGGAGGGAGGTGTGACGGGGGCTAGGCATGCTAGGGCGCACGGCCGGCATGGGCGAGGGGTACCGCGTCCCTTCGGCCGTCCAGAGGGGGCATGGCGCGCGGGTATGGGCGGGGTTGTCCGGCTATTACGGCCTGGGTACGGCGGTGCATCGGGGCGGCCACAGGGCAGAGCGGACGGCGGGCGGCAACGCCGGGGAGGCGGGGGAAGGACTCGGCTCCACTGCTGCCCATTAATTTCTTGCTGTGACCACCATGCCGGAGCTGGGGAGCGGCGACGTGGCCAGGACGACGAGACCGGGGCAGTTCCATCGGGTTGTCCCGGCGGCGAGCGGGGGAGCCGGCGCGTGGAGGGTCTACGGCGAGGGGCCCGGGGCCTAGGCCGACGGGGACGCCGGGAAGCGCGGGGAGACCGCCACCGGGCACGCGCGCGCGGGGAACCCGGAGGCGGGCCGCTGCTGCTGGGTTCGGCGAGGGTGCACGCGGAGCGGAGAGAGGAGGAGCGCGAGCACTGCGGGAAGAAGAAGAAGAGAGGGGGGAAATGCAGCGCTGGGTCGGGCGAAGCCCAGAAGGGGACGGGGGAAAACAGGCCCGGGGGAGAAAAGAGAGCCGGCTGGGCCGGGAGAAAAAGAAAAGGAACCGAGCCGCGCTAGGGGAGAAGAAAAGGAAAGCTGGCCCACCCGGGAAAAATAAAAGGGAAAAGGATTTTTGCGAGAAGCAAGGATTGAATTTGAAAATTTTAAATTAGCTTTCAACAACCCACACCAAAAACCAGGCAAAAATTATGAATGCAAAAAAATGGGGTGTCACAGGTGTAGAATAGCTGGTTTTGTAGTTTGGGGGTTAAGTGGCTACAACACCATAGTTCGAGGGGGTAAACTGGACTTAATCCTTCATACATTTGTCAGCGTTCGTACTGGCTTGGTGCACATATTTATTGTTCTAATAGACTATTATTATCTTTTGTGGGACAGGATCGTGATGGGTTTGTCATGGGAGAAGGGGCTGGCGTGCTTCTTTTGGAAGTACTTGAGCATGCAAAGGTTCCATTCATGCAATTTCCTTAGTCTGCAAATTTATTCATGCAAAGGTTCATGGTGATTTTATTCAAATGTTAAGAGCTTCCAATATGGATTTACACTCTGCAGCAAAGAGGTGCAGAAATATATGCTGAATTTCTGGGAGGAAGTTTCACATGTGATGCATATCACATGACAGAGCCACATCCTGAAGGTGAAAAATATGCCTTAGCCTTGTGGTGCATTTGTTCTTCCATTCTTGTGCTTTCCTCACATTTTTGGACCATTTTGATACTAATATTATGTAATTATGTTTATATAATATCAGGGAGGGGGTTATCCTTTGTATCGAAAACGCACTAGCAGATGCTGGAGTAGCAAAGGAAGACATTAACTATGTAAATGCCCATGCTACATCTATGCAGTTGGGCGATTTGAAGGAATTTGAAGCACTCATCCGTTGTTTTAGCCAGAATCCTCAGGCATACCTCCTGATTTCAGAAATCTTCTATTTTTTTCTGAAAGGCTCTGGAAATCTTCTTTGTTTTTGTAATTAAATGATTTGCATTTTTACATTGCAGCTAAGAGTAAACTCAACAAAGTCAATGACTGGCCACCTGCTAGGAGCTGCGGGTGGAATAGAAACTGTTGCTGCTATACAAGTATGTTTTACTGTAGTTTTTGCTTTTAGGATTTTTTGTTTGGCTACCTTATTCTATTGTTTAAAAATTGCCATTTTGGTTCCTGGACTGAACCTTTATGGGTTTTCTTGAATTTTTCTACATTAGTGTGTTTTCTGCCCAATTTGTTTATTCCAGCATGACGATGTCAGCCAAGGGCAGTTGAAGATGTTATAATAAGATAACCAAGTTTCACTTCCTGTTAGAATTAGGGCCAATTTGGCATTGCTGCGTGGTGCTGTGGAGTCAAGTTATTTATATAGAATCTTTACCAATTATAGTTTTTTATACAATTCGTACTGCAATGCCTAGCACTCCATTAGTATCCAGCTTATTATAGCTGTAAAATATTCTGAAGGATTAATGGCTTCAATGATCAATAAATCCAACTGTTAAGTCTGTAAGAAAAAATATGCTGCATGCAATGAGCATCGTTGTCTAGGTTTATTGAATTTACAGTTCCTCATGTGGGCACTTGGCCAGTTCATGTACCCTGAATTAGCCACAAAGAGAACTTCGACTGGTTTGCTGGGATTTATGGTTGTTTGAAGTGAAGGCTTAATCCTACCAGTCATCACTAGAGTTTGGTTGCATACTTGTAGGGTATCCAAATACAGCGCCGTAAGCAAGCGATTGAAGGTATGAAACAGTAACAGATCTTTCTTCAGCATGACTTGTCTGCTAAATCGGCATAACTGTTGAACTTTCACCGAACATGGTTTATAGAAGTTCCAAGGATAGACCTTTTGAGCTCTTAGCTCTTGTGTCAGTGCCTCTTTCAAAAAACAAGGGTCATTCACCAGATTAGCCTGTCCCTCAAAAGGCTCCATATACACTGAAGCAACCATCTACATATTTGTACATTCTTAATCATGTCGAGTGGGGAAAATGGATTATGTTCATGGCAATTGAAGTCATGGCAAGACGCGCGAAGCGCGCCCAATGTTCTAGTTCTTTTAACAGCAAGCAGCATATTCTGTTGTCACCGAAAGCTGCAAAGCGAACAGCTTGCCGAGGCCAGAAAAGACGGGGCGATCTGCAGACAAAAAATTGTCCATAGCTAAGCTCCTTACGCCAGGAGCAAGTTTCATGACCGTTGCTTATTGCTTTAGTGTGATTCCAAATATATAAACAAGAGAATATCCCATGGTGACCGTGTACAAGCCCATATAGGATAGGCATCCATGCATCAACTCGTTGATATCTGGGCATCGAACTTGTTTAAGCCCTCTCTTCACACTAGGCCTGTTTCCATTAAGGCCCAACTACCACCGGCCCTAACAATCTGTTCCTTTCCATTTGCTCTCCCGTTTTGAACGGGGCGTGTGGGCTGCGAGGCCGCTCACGCGGGGCAAGGCTGTGGCGCGGATCCCGCGGGAAATGGCCGACTTCCAGCCCAGATGCTAGGCGCCCAGACAGTTTTCGTCTTGACGGAACCGAATCACGATTTTTTTAAAAAAAATACATAGATTTTATATAAAAATTAAATTATATTTCTAAATATATTTGTGTTATATTGGATTTAGGTTGCTTTTGAGAACTTATTTAAGTTTTAGTAAACCAATAATCTAAAAGTCCAATATGTTAAAGATAATACTTTTTTTCCCCTTAGAACAATATGTAAACAACAAAAACAAAGTAAATTAAACTAGTGCAACTTAAATTAATATCAAATTTTATACGCTAATATAGTGTATTATCATAATCTATCCGATCCTGGGTACGATCATACCTTTAGGATAACGGTTCCATGAAATTTGGATCTATATATCGATCCGTGTTATATCGGCCCTGTATGATGAGCATCATACGATTCTATGGTTCGTGTCACAGTCCTGACAATCTTACTAGATCCCCCAAGGCCCCAACGCCGGCGCTGTGGATCCGCACGGCGGGCTCGCGAGTCGTGGCAACCAGTGAATACAAGTTTCGCATTTGCGCGACTGGACCCAATTATCCTCCTTGCTTCTTGCCTATGCGTAGCTATCGCTTCTCTCTGTTCTTTCGCAATAAGGTGTCAATTAGTGAATATATGCTTTTGCATTTGCGTAACATTTTGGTGTGGGCTGGAGCGGCCGAGCTAGTGCGATGCCTGTGGCCACGCTTTACCCGACCACGTCCCTTCTCCCCTTCCTTTCCTACCCGATGGCGGCCAGGCGGGACCGATCGTGCTTTAGGGCGTACCATGCGAATCAAACCGAATCCCATCAAATTTTACTTTTCTAAAGAAAAATCTTACATCATTTCCTCCGATTTCTCAACCTCCTTTTGCCTACCTTCTTTCGCTTTTGCCTTCGAGTGACCTGCAGCTGCTAGCTAGATGCAGGGCGTGCCTTGGCCTGGCTACCCGGCCGGCCAACCCACCGGCTGATGAGCTGCCATGTCCACGCCTAGATCAGATGGCTTGGCTACCATACGTAGACTCGTTTACGGTTGGTATCCTTCAAATTTTTCGAACACTTCGTTAACCAACGCTAAGAGACGTGTGTCAACCCTTGGCCACCAACCATGAAGAACGGTAGCTGCACAACTATTTTTTTTTTTTTGCCCCTGTACTAATGCATGCGGCCAAAAAGGACGTGAACATTGTTTTTGTCAACACCCTGAGCCTCACAGCGTTTCTACCTTTGCCCTTTGGACGAATTTTGCTTTAAAGATACACTACTTTGGTTATTTTCATCATTGGATTCGTACCCTTTTTTTGACGTGGTTGATATTCAGACTAGGAATAGTTGGCAACTTTGTGAATGGTTTTGGCAGGGGCGGAGCCAGGATCCAGACAGGGGGGACCGACCCGCCAAGGCGCCGGCGTCATAGGGCCTAGGCGCCGTGTGTCGGCAAAATTAAACATACACATATATAATTAAACATACGCAAAGTTGTCCTGCGAAGCAAAGTGGGCCGGGGCACTTCTTCATCTTCAGGTCTACAATAAAATAAAATTTCCAGCTAATCAACCAGAAGGACTAGTATGTAACTAGCCAACTATATAAAATATGACATTTCACTTGCCCACTGTCATGGTCAGAGAACGAAAACGGGCCTCCAAGATCCATGTCAAAGTCCAGTGAAGCAAAAGCTTTACGGTTTTTGGCTGTCATAGTGTCCTGTTGCTGCAAAATGAACATCACTGATGTTTATCATAATGGCATGTAACATTTATTACAAATTATTTTGCAGTTATACACAATTTGGCATTGAGTTCATCTAGACTTCTGGCCAATTATCCACTAGGTGCCTTAAATCCTTAATACACATGATCAAATATGGCGTATAGTCAGATGGTTCTGAATTCTCATAGCATTGAAGGGCTCGCATTGTAACAAACCGTGATTTGATTCTCCTTTTCTTTCTTGTTGTAAATGCATTGAACATAAACCATCTGCAAAGTTTAACAAGAGTAATGAGGACAAGAAAATAAGGAAGTTACTTCAAATTTCAAGTAAACGGCAGTGCAAAATCAGAATGCATATCACATTCATGCATAAGCTACAAAAAACATGGAGACTAATCTTTATAATACAGCCTTTGCAGATGATTTGTCTAAGTTGATCAACCGTGCCCCCAATAGGAAAAATATATTAGCTTTTTAAAAGACATTTCTGTAAAAATTAAGGGGTCCTATTAATGCATCTGGTGGACCATTGGGGGGGGGCAGCCCTTGCCCGCCCCCCTCTCTCCGCCCCTGGGTTTTGGTAATGCGGGGAGATAACATGTGTCGCATTCTCTTCGTAGTTTCTAGTTTGTCATCAATTATATTATTAGAGCATAGGCAAAAGAAGCCACTCCATGCGCAAAATTTCTACGTTACTCGGAGAGAAAAGATCTAGTCATTGATTTTTTTTATAAGTTCAAATTATAACAGTGTAGGTTAATCAGATTTAACTAAGAATTCTATAACAAATACAACTCTATTTTTTAAAAAAAAATACTAAGAGACTAAGATTAATCAGATTTAACACACCAATACTAAGAGAGAGAAACACCAACTTGCATGCCAACCTAGATCGTGCCAATCCACCCACGACTCCCATGAGCTGGTGGTCCAGACCGTCAGCTTCTCACATGCATGGCGCAGCAGATGAAATTATCGAAACTGTGGAGGTGTGTCACTGATCAGCCTCGCATTTGTGACGACCCGCATTATTACCGTGGGGTAATAACGCCAGTCAACGGATTATTATTCGTTTTAGCAGATAAAACATCGCTGTAACGAATAATAAGCCACAAGAGTGTTGCAGCAGAACAATAATTAGAGACAAAACACGATATTACAATATTATCGCCACGCAGGGTTACATTTTATTACAAAGCCTCAAAGGCTTGAATATCTCATTCTCGACACAACCTTCGCACGGGAGGCCCACCTTGCACCTATTGCAATCCGAGTCCACGGTCTTCGATCCAAGCAATTTCCACTTGACTTGCTATTCTCTGAACTGACATGCTCCTAAGCAAGGGGAGATTTATAGCAAGGGTGAGTACAGAAGTACTCAGCAAGCGTTATTAACAAAAATGCACAACATGCTTATCCTTTCCACATTTAGGAATCTCAATTCCTATTCTCCATTTCTTACTCATTTTTATACTCTTTTCCTTTCTCAATTTCCTTCCCATGACATAGAAAATAAAGTTTGTTGGCTTTGAAAGAAGTCCGATTTATTAATTTAGAAAACTACTGAACATACGCATGAACAGCAAAAACCCCCATAAGTTTCCGAAATTCTCCTTTCCCGGAGACAGGCATGAATTCATGATTTTTAATAGCATTGCGCAAGCTTGTATCACTTTACCCATCATCACCCTGATCCTGGTGGCTCATGGATCTCCGCAATTCCTTAGATGCGGTGCCCAGATCAGAGTACAGTACGTTTGCATCTATCTCAGTAATTATATCTCCACCCAGTTACTCACAATCGGTAGCCTGGAGCGGTGTACCACCCTCACGCAGACCCACCGAAAGCGACATTAACTGTTGGCTGGGGCGGTTCCCGACCATCTCCCAACACTCCACGGCGTAATATATCGCCCATCGCTTACCCGTTGCTGATAACGAACCAGTCTTGGGTTCTTGCGATCCGCCTCACCCGTTGCTGATAACGAACCAGTCTTGGGTTGCGCGAGGCTGTGGATAGCCCACCTTGCTGATAACGAACCAGTCTTGTGGGTTCCACTCCCTAACTAATACTTACCCATGTGGAGAATATAATACTTTGATAGAGCTACTAGTCTGTCCGTCCTCAAACGGAATGTTGGTTGATACGGTTTGGTACGGTCTGTTCACACGGATGAAGTTGGTAATCCCTTATATTCTATTCCTATGCAGAGGTTCCACTCCTGCCCCTTTATCCCTTGCCCTGGCAACCTCTGCCCACCCTCTTAATTAACCTAGATGGCCAACTGCTCCATCAGTTGCCATCTATTTCTTTTCTCATATCTCTTCTGTCCACTGCTCGAATTAAATATCTTTTATTCCTTTCATGCAGGGTGAGATTAGAGTAATACAAAATACTTGTTTTTACAAAAGATAATCTGAAGCTTTGATCAAAGGAATGCTTGCCTGGATTTCAACCATAAATTCGGATTCAAGTAGGATCAGGTGAAATCACTCCCATAGCTTGGATTGTCGCCTGCAATTAAATACGTCGACTACGATTTAATCTATGGAAATATAATAAAATACAAGTTATCGATGTGTTTGTGCCCCTAAGGTCAGATCTCGCTCAATTTAACCCGATTGCGGTAATTAAGGTTAATTTCGGCATACTACCCGTCGTTCAACATTATCGCACTAGAGTCACGAGAGATGGTTGATATAGTAGGTACGTTCAACATTTTATTATTTTCTAGCAATTTTCCGATTATATGGAATTAACTAGAGGCATAAACAATTATAACGGCTCATATGGATTTTGTACGATGATAAGCTGCCATTATTAATTCTAGTCAATTTTTGCGTATGCACTTTTACCAATTTGATTCCTCATATGAGCACAAGTATACATTCACCATTTTACTTCACTTTAGGTTCTATGTTTATTTAAATAGATTCTTTTTCTTTGGTACCGGTCCTTCTTGTAACTAATACGCGTGTGATTAATTATCTACACCAACGAAATTAATTCTTAAGTAATTATTAATTGAATTATACTAAAGCGTCTTTGTACGGTCGCCAGGATTTTATTTTAGTTAGCTACGGATTGCTATGGCTTATGCTATTTAAATTACTATGTACCAGTTTAATTGGCGGGCACAACTTTTGAGTCATGGCTTATTATTTTAATTTGGTACAGGTTAATCTAGTCGTCATGACCAGTTCTAAATCTTCTAATGGCTACTAATTTATTCTAACAATTTAGAATAGTTATTAGTGGATTTCCATAGTTTATATTCAACTAACAAAATTTAGCTGGGCATTTAAATGCGTAATAAAATGATCTAAATGATATTATGATCGTTTGCTCCGCATGCGTGCCATTTCCAGCCTACGGCATCAATTAGTTTATTTTTAAGATCCAATAATGTTTACTAGGAAAATTCTATGATTTAACACTATCCCGGCTATTTAAGTATTTAGCTATAACCTTGAATGATTGAATTAACAATGCATCAATTAAATTGGTACATGCTACGACTTTATTTTACAGATGGCAATACATTTATTCTAATCATTGCAAATATTGATTAATGGTCTTCTACTATTTAGATGGACCTACTCAATTTATCTGGGTATTTAAATCTGCAATCAAAAATGGACTTAGACTATAGTACTCTAATTAAATCCGGATGCGTATGAGCTTAATCGACTCGCTTCTTTTTAAATCATCGGACCCGATTACTTGTTCTAATGACCTTAAGTAACCAATGGTAGATTTCTATAATTATCAGAGGTATTTCTCTAATTTTAAATATTACTAACCAAGTTGTCTAAGTAATTAATTACACCGTTGAGTAATCTAAATAGCCATACACAGGTTCTAATATTTACGCGGGCCTGTTTTAATCTATTTACGTTTTTGGTTCATTTATAATGATCACTAATATTTATTATTGAGGTTTCACAAGTTTATACCATCAACAGGGTTAAATAAGTATTAAATCAGGAATTCTAATAGTTCGAACGGCAATACATCGATTCAATTAGTACGCGCCAGATTTTTAATCTATTGACAGCCCTTAATTAAGCTGTAGTTTCCATCTAAACCGATTAGTGATATTTTATACTTTTAACAAGATTAGTGTAATACTAACAAGTAGTTTAATCTGCAATCTAACACTTAAATTAAATATTTACTAAGACGGATTTATGATTATACGTGCGCTTCTCCTCTCTTTTCTTTCTCTCTCTTTTCTTTTTCCTTCTCTTTCTTTCCTTTCTTCTCACCCGGCTGCCTTTCTCCCTTTTTCCTGGTTCGGCCGACGCCTCGGCTCCTCCTCCTCTTCCTCTTTTCTCGCCCCCTCCGCCGTCTCTCTCTCTCTCTCGTCCTCTCTCTCTCTCGGCCTCTCTCTCCACGCCGATGCCGACGCCGACGCCGTGCCGCCTCTCCTCCGCCTTCGGGTCTCAGCGCCGTCGCCCGGTCCAACTCCCCCAACACGCCGCCACCCTCTCGCGCCCGCGCCTCGGCGCCTCTGCCCCGGCGCTCGGCGCCTCCCCTCGGTGCCGCTCCCCCTCACGCCGGCTTCCCGTCGCGCCGCATAGCTCCCCGGCCAGATCTGTGGCCCAGGCCCAGATCTGGCGCCTAGCTCCTCCATCCCACCCAATCTAGGGTTGGCTTGATGTGGTTTGGTTGCTATTTGCTTTGATCTCTAAATTTGTGATTTGCTAACTTTTTGTGAGGTTTACCTAGGGTTAGGTTTTGGGAGGCGGGTGACCGTGGCTGTCTCCGCCGGTGAACCGTCGCCGTACGCCGGGGGAGTACCGGTGGCGGCGAACTGGTGGCTCAGCCGGGAAACCCGCAGCCGCCGCCCTCCTGGTAACCCTCCTCTCCTCTGCTATTTCTGGTGCCATGCTCGTATGGGTTCATGTGCTCTACTGTGAATGCGTATGGTTTCTAGTCTAGGTTGTATGAATGGAATAACTGTATACTATGGATGGTGATGGTGGTGAGGTTTACCTGCACGGTTGCTTGAAGGAATGGTTAGGGTTTGGGGCTGGTTGCGGTCGCTGGCTTGTGGTTGCTGGCTTGTGGGCGCTGGCTTGCGGTTCTCCTGCCGCCATCACGGTCGTCTTGCTCCTTCGGCTTGTCGGTTCTTCACTCCCTGGCCTTCGGCTCCACTTGGTGACGATGCCTCTGGGGTCTGGGGATTGGCTGGAAGAATTTGGGGAATGTTACCTTACCTTGCTTTGTCCCTCTGTGCTCTTTCCTCTCGGGTTGGCTACTGGTATGCAGTGTGGGATATTGTGGTGGATGGCTTGCCCGTGAGGCTTTGTTGGCTGCTGATACTCCCTGGGCGTGGTTGCTCTGGCCCGGTGCTATCTGATTCACTGTGATGGATATTTGCATGGTGAGGGCTTTGACAGGTGTTTTCTCTGTTGTGGGTTTGGCTGGGATGATTTGTGCTCACCTAGTCTTTGCCTTGGTTGGATTCCTATATTCAAAACAGGTTTGTATATATATATATACCGTGTGATGAGCCTATGGTTGTGAGAGGTGCCGACTGGCCCCCGGACGGTCAGGTATCTCTGTGAACGGATTACCCCGCCCGAAGTTAATCCTTAGGGCTCTGACGGCAACACTTCTTTTATATTTTCCTTATTTTCAATTACTCTTTTGTTTGGTCTTTTTCGGCATTATAACTACTGGTTTGTTCACAATTAGAATAGTGGTGTGGTGGCAACTCGACGACATCTTCTAATGTATGAAATGATCTAAATTGTAATAGGGCTTTCTCTTAATATTGAGGTATATAATTTAATGTAATTTCTATTCTTCATTTCCCTATTGTAATAATTATGTAAGAGATGGACTTGATGTAAATTGAATCATATACTTTCTGACGGAATACTATTGTATTGCAAACTCTTAATTGTTGAGATGGTTATTTGGTTGAGATATGGAATTGTATATTTGTTGTAATTCAGATTGTCGCTATCATGTAATGCAATTTGTAATACTTTTATTTGACTTGATATAAGTCCTAATTGTGGTTCAATGGATGTTATTGATTTTACCAACTACGGATTGTAATAAATTACTGTTATACTATGGACTGTTATATATATAATTTAATTGAGTTGAATACTATACTAGCTGCGCAACTAAATTTTCTTTCTCACTTGAGTCTATATAGTTGAATATTCGCCCTTGTCGATAAAATTACGGTAATAGCGTATTCGTTTACCGTTCGTTGATTTCAATTTATACGACTATGTAGAAAATTTTAAATTCCCCCGTATTTTTAGATTATCATTTATGTAATTAATCCTACTTAACGTCCTAATTCGCTGGTTAAGGTTAATTAACGATGTGGGTCGTTACAGCATTCAAGGCCTGTTTGTGCTCAAGTGGACTACGTGCATCTTTGCCGTGCTTAATGACCAATTGACCATGTACAAGGACGTACGATACTACAACGATGGAGTTGGGAACGGGGCCACTACCAACCTCATGGCCGTGGTAAGGAAATGCCATTTATGCATGATTATGGAACATGTTTACATCTTCATGCATGCCATATATTTTGTAAGGTTGTAGACATGGTTCGCTCTCTCGATCGACTCGATCCATGCGTGAAGATGCATGATGCCATATTGCCATATAGCAAACGGTGCAGATGTTTTGCAGGTAACGTTTCATGAGATGGATTCAACTTCCTAGCGCTACGTCAATCGATGTTAATTATCTCATCTACCGCTAACCATCCACAGTGTGATTAGTGCATCCATGCAGCGTCATTTAATTTATTTGCATTTCTTGGGTCAGAGTGGCTCAAGAGTTGTTGATGTAGAGTCATGTCAAGGGTGTACGAGGCTACTTTTTATACATGTAAGTAATCTATGCGTGCACTCTTCTTTTCTGATTATCTTTTTAAGTTTCTTTGTTCATCGCAATAACTACCGTAGATTATGGTGAATTTAGATTATAACAATATAACTAAGAAAACAATGGGAATCAAAGAACAAGATTGTACAATAGGGGTGAGGGGAGTTTTGTGCTGTTCTTTTGAGTTTGATGAGGCTATCGATCAGGGATCAACGTGCCCTTGGAGGTGGATGTCTGAGAGATAGAGCAACTTGAGTGCGGTGGTGAGGGAGCCAGGTTGGTTGGGTCCAATTATGAGCTTAGTGACGAGTGATATGGCCGCGCAGGCCGCATTGACGCAACGCTGGGTTGGGAGGAGTAGAAGCTGGGCACACTGTCAAGGCTTCGACTATGACGGTGGAGAGATGGGTGGTCTGCAGAGCCAGCAGGTAGATTGAGAGGAGTACGAGGAAATATGGTAAGATGATTCTGAAGGCATAATGTTGTGTTAATCAGTTAATGCAGGTGCAATATAGTGAGTTATGGGGCGGATAGAGGAAGAGGGGATGAGCTTTAGCAATGGACGGTAAGAGCTGTTAATGTTTTTCTTCAACTCATGGTGGAAAAATTTGCAGTGAGGGACAAAGAGCAATGGATGAGAGGAGCTAGAAAAATACAATAGATAGCCTTCTTTAAAAAAATGATTTTAATTAATGACATATAGGAGCTAGAAAAATACAATAGATAACCCCCTTTTAAAACATGATTTTAATTAATGACATATTTGAACTACGTTTCCAATTCCTTAAGAATGTAATACACTGAATGGAAAATTTTCTAGTAAAACTTCAGTGAAGTTCCCTCGGTTCCCTCAGGATGTATTTTGACTAAAGCTTTTACACAACTTTAAATGTCTATATAATGTCACATAAATACCTCAACGCTAACCTGCTTGCCACAAAAATCGACTTATAGTTAGGAGAAAAATCAAACAATTGACATGGATAAAAATTGATAGCAAATATATAAACAATATGTAATAAATCTAATTATGTAAATGCGCGGACTATCCTGGTAATCTAGATAACGACTCAAGCGAAGGGAATTGAGTTGACTAGTGATCGTCGTCGTCGTCTTCTTCTTTTGCTTCAGAACGATTATTAGGTTGGTTAGTACTAGCAACTCCTGCATAGGATAGCTTGGGATTGGGTGGTAATTCAATCGCATCGCTTGTTTATCAGCTTGCATCGAAAAGAAAGAGAACATGCGCGCAGACCAAATCTTCTCGTCTTCTTGACTCCAAGGTCTAATATTTCCTTCTTAAGATGCGAGACTTGACATTTCGACAATATCCTACACAAATTCTTAAGACAAAAACGCTAAAGTAGTGGTGTAGTGCCGTGGAATGTTTTATGTGTGTTGGATGCATGGTAAAGAACTTTTTATTCATAAAAGTCTCTTACCCTTCCACAACCAACATAAGACTATTTTAACAGTTATCTTCTTCGCACATTGTTGTCCCTCCACTGTTCACCGCCTCCTTTGCTGTACATCGACGATCTCTTTGGGACATAGCTCATTGAGCGTTCACATACTAGCGTTTATTAGGTTAGATATGTAAGAAACCAGCTCCACTTGTGTGATCATAAGGACCTTCTCATCATAAAAATAGCGTATGAGATAAAAAAAAACTCTTCACCTTTTAAGTTAGATCTATTATCCTTTTACAGTCAACATAGGACTATTTCAACATGTGGCTAACCGTTGAATCATGCGCTAGCTTGTCGTTGACCTTAGAAATCATTATACCTAGGTGTTGAAGATTGGTTCACCCAAGTAATTGTGCCTCGCCAACGAGGGAGTCACGCAAAGAAGAAATTTTGCTGTGTAACAGTGATACGATATGACTTATGTAACAAGCCAATCGGACGATGACACACGGTAAAGTACTATAGAGCACTATACGGAAACACTGTAGTACTGTAGTAAACACTGTAGCACAGCAGGGGAAAAAAGGTTTTTTCACTCTAGCACTGTGCCACTTTTTTAGTTTTTTTGTGCTACAGTACTTGTTACAATGTTCGTGTACAGTATTTGCTACAGTATTCATACCACATGTCATCACCGAGCTGGCTTATTACACAAGCCGGATTGTATCAGAGCTACACAGCAGAATTTCTCCACGCAGAGACACATCGATCGGCTGCATGCACGCTGTCCAACCACGCATGCGTTGATGCGGACACCATCAGGCGTCAGTCAGGAACGTATTGCGCGCAATTATGCCGTGTCGCGCACCACCAGACCTCTAGCACGTTACCGCAGGAAGGTGACGGCAATGTGATGATTGTGATCGATCGCAATATCGAGGATCGCTTTTGCTTCGGAGGTCGTCGAATCAGATGACTCCCAACGATTTGATTTGACCTCAGTTCTTTTTCTTTCAGTGAGCATCTCGCGCTCGTTCGGTTTCATATTGGAGAATTGATCGTGTGGGATTGCTTATGGTGGTGATCAGTTGGGCTTAAAAGCTCATAGCTTATGGCTGAAAACACTATAGCTAGTTGAAAAAAAACACTGTAGCTGACAGAGACTTATTTAGCATAATTAAATTTAAAAAAAATTAAAAATATAAAAAACATGTTAGTCCATTACATATAGTACAAACAAATACGGGAAAAAAAGAACCGGCAAAAAAGCTCAACAAAAAGACAAAAGTTCAGAAAAAGATGAAATTTATGAATAGTTAAAAATAAGCTGGAAGCCAAAAGCTTAAGTCCAACCGATCACTGCCATGTATAACGTGTTTGAAATATAAAAGGTGAAAACCTACAAACCTAAGGCCTGGGAATTAACTAGGCAAAAGGATCACAAACTTGTAGCCCCTAGGAGAAACGCGTGGGTGATGCTGCTTCCGTTGCTGCACTGCTCAGCTTCAGTTTTACCAATAACCAAAAAGTTGGAATCTATATCAGTGTCCATTAGTGGATTATAGCTAGCTATGGATGGTCTTTTTGTTATGGTGGTCACCTCAGAGTATACAGCTCCCCACAATCTATGCACCTTTTGAGGGCCCACGGTCTATACACTAAAAAAATATACAAACAACATATCACATCAAAGGCTAGAAATCCTGACAACGGCCGGGATTCTTAATCATACAAAGGACTATTGTTTCTAGAAATTTGCTTGTTAATGGAGAGAAAAGGAAAAGATATTTATTTAGAGCGAGTGGTGCAAATTAATCAAATACTACCTACTAAGTTGTTAAAGCTGTACAACGAATAAAACTATGTTTTTCAAGTATAAAACTACCTTCAATCAGATTTCAAATATAAAAGATATGTATTAAATGGCTTCGAATAAACCGCCTTGTCAGTCGCTTACTAGCTTGTGTTGGTAATACGAGAAACGCACCCGCAACCAGGGAGAGGAGGCGGCTAGTAAGGGTGTGTTTATTTGGTGCTATGAGGTTGAATGAGATAGATGTCCGTATTATGGGTCTGTTTGGCAGAGCTTCACCAGCTCTAGATTCACGAAAAATAGATCCAGATTCAATTTTTTCAGCCAAACACTTCTAGCTCCAGCAGCTCCACCATAGATCTGCTCCACGAAAATAGTGAATCTGCCCCCAGATCCACCAAATCCATGGAGCACCTCAAGGGGTGCTCCACCAAACTACTCAAGTTTGGTGGAGTTGGGGGAAATTACCCACCATGCCACTGATTACACACAAAAAAACGATTCGTTTTGTTCTGTTTCGCTTCTTCCTCACCCGTACTGTGTCCTCGCCTCCACCGCGGCTGGCGAGCACCGCCACCACAGCGGCCGGCGAGCCGCCCCCAGCCACCGCGGCCGACCACCGCGGCCACCCCGGCCGACCCCAGCCACCGCGCGCGCGGCCGCCCCCAGCCTGCGCCATGGCCTCCGTGCCCGCGCCTGGCCGCCGTGCCCGGCCGTGGCCGTGGCCGCGTGCCCGCGCCCGGCCGTGGCCGCCGCCGCCGCCCCAGCCTGCCCCCGTGCGAACCGAGGAAGAACATTTGATTTATTTATTTTTTTTCATTTTTCATTGTGCCCCTTGAATATGTTTTTATAATTGCATATTAGTCCAGATTTGTGGTGGAGCTGTACCAAACACTTGGCTGGAACCCAGATCCACGGTGGAGCTGCTCCACGGTGGATCTGGGTGGATCTAAGTGGATCTGGAGCTGGTGGAGCTCTGCCAAACAGGCCCTGTATGTTTCAGTTATTTTGGTTGGATGTGATTTAGCTATTTTTGTTGAATATGATAGTTTAACGTCTAAAGAGAATAATCCTCAAATGTGTATCCCGTCAATCTAGGATGAAATGGTTTAGTTCAAACAATCAAACATATGAGTAACATTTCTCTAGAACTAAAACCATCTCATACATGTACACCTTGGCACAGATACAATAACACACCCCACAAGAAACAGGTAAGATTGCAACCATTGCTGCCGCTTTAAAAAGGCTTCCTTTAATTTGCCACACTGAAAGCAACCTTTCGGAACCTCCGACCCCCTGTCGATAACCGTACGTAGCATCGTTCCACTTGCCACAGCTAATTAACAGGTCACAATCATCACACTGCCGTCACTTCTTGCGGTAATGTGATGACTGTGTAGGATCGAATAGATAATTGAGGAGAATAAATATTATTTTAAAATTTTTTCTTTAAGTATTCATTTATCCTTTACTCCAATAGCTATATACATATAAAGATTAGGATAGAAATTCCACCAGAAAACCATAGATCCTCAGAGCTAAGCCAAAAACAATCAGAAAAACAACATGATCAATTTTGACTACGTGGTCAGAATTTGACTATGTGGTCGACGACCAGAGAGTGGTTGAAAATTAACGTAGTCGTAACCAACGTGGTCGATGACCATTGAGTGGTCGAGCAATCAACATAGTCATAGACCAATGACTGGTCAAAAACCCTACGTTGTCGAAACTCAACGTGGTCGAAAGCCAACAAGTGGTTTCACACCGACATGGTCGATGACCTGAGAGAGATGGCAAACCCGAGTGTTCGTAGGAAGTCGAACTTCGATTGCTGTGGTCAACGACTAGTGAGTGGTCGAAAATCTGAGCGGTCGGAACACGTCGAAATACAACCAGAAAGGTCAACGACCAGTGAGTGGTCGAAAACCTGAGTGATCGAAAGCCTTCACGTGGTCGAAAATCAAAGAACAGAGAAGAGGAGTAACCATCGTGGTCAAATCAGGTTGAAATACGACCAATGATATTGATGACCAGGGAGCGATCGAAAACCCAACATGGTCAAAAAGAGACAACGTGGTTGAAAGCCTGAATGTGGTAGAAACTTGAACATGGTCGAAAAAAATCAGGGAACAGAGGATAAACAGAGAGCTATCTGTTTTCAGCCGAGATTCAAAACGAAAATAGATGGAACTTTTGATCCGTAGATCCAAATGATCTCAAACTTTGCAGGGATCTTCTCTAGGGTATTATGAACTTATTCCAATAAACGATTATAAAAATCATGGCCAAATTTGATATCTTTTCCAGTTTGTTGGAAGGTTCCATGAAAATTGAGTTAAATCAAAATCGGTGAATACAATTTCTCGTGAGTGGATGATGACCAAAATGAGTTTAGATGTATTTTTCACATATCACAGCAAGCTAGAACACAAAAGATATCAACTTAAAAACCATCGAATCAAGAAATCACACTTTGAGACCAAATCAAGAGCAAGTCAATCAAATCAAGATGGATCCATGAAAATATGTAAAGATTGATGTATTGCTTATATGAGATAGAAAGATTTACATCCACTCTATCTTGGAGGACAAAGAGCACACTAAGTGCTCCACTCTCAAACCCTAACCCTAAACTTGAGAGCACATGAGAGAAAGGGGTTGGATGGATAACCACACATGTGTCCATCCTAACCCTTTTTATATGTGGACAACCAGCTACCTACACCCCTTAATTGATCATATCCACTATTACAATGGGGAAAACCCGTTAACCCCACACACACAGGTTTTAATCACACAAGTTCACTTATACACACTTTTCAAAGTGCATAAGTATGCATCCTCTAAATCTTTAGACTTGACCCGCCTTATCAAATCAGCTCCACTTTGATCTAAATCGCTCTCCAACACATCACCCATACGCCGCGGTTTTGACCCAAGATGGTTTCTGGTATTTTGGTCAAACTACCAAAATATCCTTCCTTGACCTGGTCATCACCAACCAATGCAAGCAGTCGTCATGCTTGCCACGTGTAGGTGCACTACTAGCTTGCCACGTGTCGCCAAGTCTCTCCTATCCTAATTCCACCGAACCACGGCTCACTTGGCCCGAGCAAACTACATGGCGCCATCTTGTCGTTCGAATTCACCTTCAATATTTCCCGCCTTTCTCAAGCCATACTTGAGCTCACCGTTTCACCTAACATCCTCGATCGTTCTAGGCCTCAACTCCTCCATAAGTTTAGCCCTGATTCTCGCCGTTTACCACAGTTGACTCCAAACGACCCTGCACATTTAAAGACCAAGAAATCGTTTTCAGGCACAAGTTATTTACAACTTGACCTACATTAGCCAAGACATGCATCATATAACCTTAATCCAATGATCCAAATCATCCCAACTCAATCCATGACTCAAATCCTCAATTTCTACCCAAACCAATCCTGACAGAGTGTGATCTTTGCAAAACCAATTTACCACTCCATTAATATCACAATAATTCATTATAATATTAACCTAGACCATCTCACATGGTCCTTCAGACTGTGATCTAATGTGTGGAACCAACGCCCTACTTGGCACAGCTAATTGTTAACAAGCCATGATGCTAGTCTCTTGGTAAAGTTAGAAAGAACAGAACGTCCATATTTTTTATTCGACAACAAGTGCACCATTGCCCTTGATCGTTACCATAAAGGAGGAGGCCAGAGCCTGTGCCCTAACAGGGGCAAAGAGACTAGCAGATCTTTCAATCACCTTTGTAACACCTTAAATACTTTTCTTCCTTAGACCAGTTCCTGGCCACCTCCCCCAGCCCCCTTGTTTCTCAAACTTAATCTGTAACACCTTTCTATTCTCCCTCTGAAGTAATAGAGGACAGCTGCTCAGTTTTTTTTTTAAAAAAAAAGGCCACGATGCATGCATGGAGTGCGTCTGAATAGACGCACTAGATCCTCGGAAAGACCGACCAACCCATTTACCCACACCGGCATACTGAATTACTGATGCCGGCATTGGGGCATGTGTTTGTGACGAGAGATATCCAGGCCAGTACATTATGACCAGCATATGTATGATCGTGTTTCCTTGGAGTCAAATTCCCAGCACCGCTTCATGGCTCTCAGCCTCTCACGAGTCCACTGTCCACACACCTAAGCTGCACCATTCACCAACCCCGCGAAAAACCACCTATAAATCTCGAGTGCCGTTAAGTCTCGCAGGAACCAACCAATTTAGCCAACCCTACCACCTCGCGGAGTCACGGTATAGCCGTACAAGTACGGCCAGGCCAACAGGCGGGCACGTCCAACTTGCACCGGAGCGGCCATGTCTAAGGAGGTGACCAGCGAGGTGCGCTCGGCCCCGCCGACGCCACCTCCGGTGTCGACCCCGCCATCGCAGATACACTCCCCGGCGGTAAGCCGCTCGCCGCTCGCAAGCCCCGTCAAGAAGGCGGTGGCGACCGTGAGGGGGTACCTGGAGGAGGTTGGTCACATCACGCGGCTCGCCGACCCGCGCGACGCCTGGCTGCCCATCACCGAGTCCAGGAGCGGCAACGCCTACTACGCCGCGTTCCACAGCCTCAGCTCCGGCATCGGCTTCCAGGCGCTCGTGCTCCCCGCCGCCTTCGCCTTCCTTGGATGGTACGTACGTGCCGTGTGCTAGCTACTACTGTTCGATCGAGCAATAAGCGTACGTATACATGTTTCTTTGTCCCATGGTTAATTCAGCATGTGCTGTTGATTTGATTTTCCAGGACGTGGGCGATCGTTTGCCTGACCGTGGCATTCGTGTGGCAGCTCTACACGCTATGGTTGCTCGTCAAGCTCCACGAGCCCGTCGCCGGTGGCACCCGGTACAGCCGATACATGCACCTCGCCACGACCGTTTTTGGTGCGTACCACCATTAACTCCCGCGCTACTTGCAGTCTTAGCGGCAACGTCGTCACGCGTGAAACGATCTCGCTCTTTCTGTACGTTCTATGCTCATGCTTTGCCACGCCCGGCCTCTCTTCAGGTGAGAAATGGGGAAAGTTCCTGGCCTTGCTCCCGACGATGTACCTGTCGGCGGGCATCTGCACGGCGCTCATCATCGTTGGCGGCGGCAGCCTGAAGATCCTCTTCAACATCGCTTGCGGGCCGGTGTGCCTGGCGCGGCCACTGACCACCGTGGAGTGGTACCTCGTGTTCGTCTGCCTGGCCGTGGTGCTGTCCCAGCTCCCCAACCTCAACTCCATCGCCGGCGTGTCGCTGGTCGCCGCGGCCGCGGCGGTCGGGTACTGCACCATGATCTGGGTCGTGTCCGTGGCCAAGGGGAGGGTGGCCGCCGTGTCCTACGACCCGGTCAAGGCCACCAACGATGTGGACGGTGTAATTGGGATCCTGAATGGCCTCGGCATCATTGCTTTCGCATTCAGGGGGCACAATCTTGTACTCGAAATTCAGGTCAAGTCCAGAAAAATTAGATTTTTCTCCCCAGCGGATGGATATCTAGCACTGATCCACTGCTTATGTCCATTGAAATGATGAAAAAGGTCACTGATCTTCGCTCTGCAGGCCACAATGCCATCAACTCTGAAACATCCTTCTCATGTGCCCATGTGGAAGGGCGTCAAGGCTGCCTACGTCATCGTTGCGTTCTGCCTGTACCCGGTAGCTATTGGTGGCTTCTGGGCTTATGGCGACCAGGTACGTACACACCCTTGATCTTGATGAGAGTAATTTTGAGCAACTGGGCTGTTTGTAATACTGTTCGTTCGATGCAGATACCTGCCGATGGCATCCTGAGTGCCCTGTACAAGTTTCACGGCCGCGACGTGTCCCGGCTGGTGCTGGGGCTCGCCACGCTGCTGGTGATCATCAACTGCCTGACCACGGTCCAGATATACGCCATGCCGGTGTTCGACAGCATGGAAGCCGGGTACGTGCACAAGAAGAACCGGCCGTGCCCGTGGTGGCTGCGCGTGGGCTCCCGCGCCTTCTTCGGCGCGGTCAACCTCCTCATCGCCGTCGCGCTCCCGTTCCTGTCGGAGCTCGGCGGCCTCCTCGGAGGGATCTCGCTGCCGGTCACACTGGCGTACCCGTGCTTCATGTGGGTGGCGATCAAGAAGCCCGGGAAAGGCACCGCGATGTGGTGCATCAACTGGGCTCTGGGAAGCCTTGGCATGGGTATAAGCTTCGTGCTTATAGTTGGAAATCTGTGGGGTCTTGTGGACAAAGGCTTGCATGTTCGGTTCTTCAAGCCTGCGGATTTCCAGTGAAAACGTGCGAAATTTGTCAACCGACGGTACACATAATGCAGTATAATGTTGTATCTTTTTCTCTGAGATATATAGTGATGTATCTTCAGATGTTGATAATGGATCGGCAGTTAATCTTCTGTGCTTGTGGTTGTGGTTTTGGTGTCTGTAAATCTTCACACATCAGCTGATATCCATGCATAGTGACTACTGACTACTGTCAAGCATGACAATAATCATGGCACATGAGAACAAAACGAACAACGAGATACAGAACGAACCAGCTCTCAGTTGTACATATGAACATAAGTAGAAGCTGTTACATTCTTTACATTCCCAGAGTTCTATAGCGGTTTTTTGAAGCTACAAATATATATAACAAAAATCCAGATTCGAGCATACTCATGTCAAGCCAATGGCATCGGTTAACCCAGATGCATTCTCTAGGTGACAAAAAGGTGCATAAGCTGTACGTGAATAATGATTTCCACATATAGAACATAATAACAGCACCGGCAGCAGATTACATCTGGGCATGTGTATGTCAGGGGTGTGGGCCTTGGGCCCAAGGCCTAGTTGGGTTATTATTAAGAATTAGAGATTGGTTTCTATTTGAGTTAGAGATTGGTTTCCTTGTATTAGAGATATGATATTAGTTACTATATCTGTTAGAGATATGATTGGGATTAGATTCCATCTGTTAGGTGGAGCCATCTATATAAGGAGGCTACCGCATGCTATTGTTATTAAAGCAGAATAATATCAAAGTCTTCCTAGTCTATAGTCTCTCTTCTCTCCCTACGCCGACGCCATCCGGCCATCTTCTTGGTGGTGTTTACCCCGGTTCATGACAACTTGGTATCAGAGCAGTCGATCCCCTCCCAAGACTTCTGCTACCATGGCTAACGGCTGGAGCGACGCGATCGCGCTCTGCAAGGAGATCCGTGAGCAGTTGAAGGAAATCAGGGAATCGAATGAGAATGCGATGAAGAAGCTACAAGAGATGATGAAGGCACGTCATCATCCAACATCAGATCTACAACAACAAAATCAAGATCCACAGCCATCGCCAGATGCCGCCGACCACATCGCCTCAGCGTCTTCTCTAACGTCGCCGGCCATCGCCCCAGACCCAGCACCCTCGCTGCCCAGGCCGGTGCTTCTTTCACCGGCGGCTCCATCCAGCTACACAACCGCCGTCGCCGTTCGGTCTGCTGCCGCGCCGCCACGACGTCTGCCGCCGATTCCTGCAGTGGGCCGCAATCCCCGCCGCCTCACGCTGCCGTTGTGCCAGATCCGCCAGTTCGCCTGGGCCACCGCCGTCGTTTCCATCGCCAAGACCGACGCCGCTGCACTCGCCCGCCGCCATCGACAGATCTGGCCGTTGCCAGATCCGTCGCCCCTCCGCCCGAGCCGCCGCCGCCGAGAGCGCTCTCGCCCGGGCCGCCGTCACCGCATCAGCTCGCGCCGCCGCCCGGGCCACCTCCGCTCCGCCAGCTGCCGCCGCTCGTCGCCGTTCCGCAGGCCGCCTTCTCGACGGCCGCCGCCGCGCTCCACCACCGTGGGCCGCATCGGGCTCGAAGTTGCTGGCGCTCACGATTCCGACGGCCACCGCCGCCCGAAGCCACGCCGCTGTCTTGGCGTTCGCCGCCGCCGGCCGCCGATGCCGATCGAGGAACCTCCGCCCGTGTCGCAGCCGCCGCCGCCGGATCTGCCTCCTCCCGAGCCGCCGTTTCTACCGCTCCTCATCGACGCCGGCCGCCGTCCGGAACCGCCGCCGTCGTCGCCCGGGAGCCGCCACCCTAGCCGCTCCTGCAGTCGCCGCTTCCGAGTTTCCACCGAGGCGTCCGTGTCGATCGGGTTTAAAACCGACCGATAGATTAGTTCAGGGCAAAAAAAATCAAAAAAAATAAAAAATAAATCAAAAAAATAAAAAATAAATCAAAAAAATATTAAAAAAATTCAAAAAAAATTCAAAAAAACTTTATTTTGCAGGCATTAAATAACCGAAGGCGCTACTCTTCGTCTAGCCTTGTTCCGTTTGGATTTGGCCAGTCGCCTCCATCTGCTGCAGCACCCCGCCACCGTTCGTCTTCTACATCGGCATCAAATGTCTTCCATTGGCCGCCATCTAGCAGCTCGAGGACGAGCTGCATGTCCGAGAGGGGTGTAGTGTCAGGGGTGTGGGCCTTGGGCCCAAGGCCTAGTTGGGTTATTATTAGGAATTAGAGATTGGTTTCTATTTGAGTTAGAGATTGGTTTCCTTGTATTAGAGATATGATATTAGTTACTATATCTGTTAGAGATATGATTGGGATTAGATTCCATTTGTTAGGTGGAGCCATCTATATAAGGAGGCAAGCAGAATAATATCAAAGTCTTCCTAGTCTATAGTCTCTCTTCTCTCCCTACGCCGACGCCATCCGGCCATCTTCTTGGTGGTGTTTACCCCGGTTCATGACAGTGTATGATCGAGCTCTGGCTTCTAGTTCCTCCAGTGGGGACACTGCTTCCAAAACATATCCCTTCTGTCTAGAGGCAGAGGCCATAGAAGTTTCTGCAGATACCTTTGCTGAAATTACATTAAAAATATATACTGAAAACTACACCTCAGAAGAAAAAACTTTGTCAGTTTCAAAGCCAAACAAGTATACCTGCTGGATGACCCAGCAGGATATAGATCCATCACTGGAGGAAACGATGAAGATGCAGCGGATTGTGGGTTTTGTTGCTCTATTTTGCTGTGACTCATGGCGGAATTTAAGCTTCCATTTTTTGAACTGGCCTGTATTTTCTTAATCATAACAAACAAGACATTTAATTTAGCATAAAATAAGTCTGTACCACCTTCAGGCTCCAGCTTCAAGTACATATATATCTGATCATAAGGCAATACAACAGAACTTATATTACTTTGAGAGAGTCGCTGTACTAAAGAACGTTGCAAGCATCCCTGAGCCAGCTCTCAACATATCAGCCACATACCTAACAGCACAAGAACCAAAACAAGTGCAATTTAAAAGGTGTCCCTGTTCTGATCCATAACGACCTTCCTCTAGGACAAGAGCAATAGTGACAAGGATCAACTACCCTGGAGATGAATTAGCTGTATACAAGTCCTGCACCAAGTTTTAAAATATCAATAGCTATTTTGTTCTAAATTTAGTATCTGAACGTCCACTTTTAGTAAGGGTCTGTTCTTTTCCTTCGAAGCTGGTGGCTTTTGCTACAGTACCTAACTTTCAAACGGAGTATTTTCTCAAAACGGGGTCTACAAATTAAACGATGTACACGTTAAAAGCCTAACATATGTACCATTCAAAATCGCAAATGAGTATCTATCTCTCCGCAATCTGTACCGTAAACAGACAAAATTCAAAAATTTCATCCAAAAGCCATAAGGCGCAGCCGTTGCCAAACATGCCCTAAATCTAACCTCCGTGCACAGCAACACTGTAACCGAACTACCGCACATAATTGCAAACCTGTTAAACTATAGTGTTGCTAAGTTATTGTAGCTCCGTAGGTTTGGGACCACATACGGTGGGTCATCTACAGTGCTACCGAGCACCTGTAGCTTGGTATGTCTGTTGCTGTGTGCGGTAGGTCAGTTAAAGTATTATCGTGCGGTAGAATCACGAGAGGAGACTAGATTTACACAAACAAATGTTTGGAGATCAAATTTTTTAAAAAATGGCTAAAATGATATTTGTAGGACTGGAAAGAAAAGAAAAACGAAATAGCAGGCCGTGGTGCGGCTTTCGGCCCAATCAGTCAAATCTCCTGGAAAATCAGCAATCGAGATGTGAATCGATTTGGGGGTTTGCTTCACCACCTCAGGCCCAAAGACGAACCACGCTGCAGGCCGGCCGGCATCCCTTTGTTCGCACGGCTGGTGGGCGCATCGTCGAAGCCGACAGAATGGCCTAGTTCTTTTTCAGCTCATTCTAGATGATTTATGACTTCTTTGGAATAAAAAATAGATTGTTTCTCCTCCGCTATTTTAAATTGATTTATCGAAACAGTTTTTTTCAAAATAAATTATCAATATTCAGTTTATTCGTACAATTGCTCATACTAGAAATAAAAAACATTAGCTACAGTCATAAGTCATTAGCCACAGCTGAAAAAGAACACTCACACTAGGAACAAAAGATACCAGCCACAGTCATAAGTCATCAGCCGCAGCTGAAAAAGAACAGGGTAAATAACGAACCCTCTGGTAGCCAGTTAAGAACTTAACATTACCGCTGAGTCGCCAACTCTGTGTTTACCTTGGCTTCCAAGTCCAGATCAGTAACAAATGTTGTCTTCTAATGCAACCAATGCAGCCCACCAAATGCCTACTTCTTTCCTATGCACACACTTGCGCTGCTTGTGGATTGGGATCACAACCTTATTCCAGACCAGTTCCAGGCAACCACCGCAGGATTACAAGAACGGGCTCGTTTTTTTAGATAAAGGAATACCAATATTCCGACCTTAATCATTCCATGAGAATGACTACAGCCAAAGTAACAAACCAAAGACACTTCCCACCACACGAAACAGTGATACAACAACTCCTGAGTCAAGCACTCTCGCCAAAAGGACTTAAACCTCTAATCTAAAACAAGTGTTCCATCCAAACTTGCTGAAGATCTCCAACACCACTCTCTCCAACCTCATGCAGCCTGCTAACAGCGCCCTTCTCGCTTTCTCTTTAGACAGTTGCGACCAATACCTAATCCAGTAAGTCCCCCTGAAAATGACCTGCACAATAGAGTGAGTAATGATCCTTTTGAAAACGGCGTCATTTCTATTCAACCATAAGGCCCAGCAAAAAGCTGCTATACCAACTAGAATCTGATTTCTAAGCTTTACAGAAAAATTTCTAAGCCAAGAACCAAACAACATCTCAACACTAGTAGGTGGTTGAAATCCAAAGCTAATGACTATCACATTCCAAAAAACCCGAGCCACATGGCACTCGAAAAATAGATGTTGAATGCTCTCATTAGAGAGACAAAAGCAACACCTGATACTTCCTTGCCACTGCCTTTTTGCAAGATTATCCTTTGTTAAAATCACTCCTTTTTTCAAGAACCAAAGGAATACTTTGACTTTAAGAGGAATCTTTGTTTTCCAAAATACATTCTTTTCTGAAATGCCTTCTCTTTCATTGAGATCTCTATACAAGGAACGGACAGTAAAAGAACCGCTCTTATTCAAGTTCCAAACTAAAACATCTTCTTTCTCATTCAAAGAGACTCGAACTATCATACTCACCAAATTAAGCCACGAATTCCGCTTTCCACCTACTAAAGCTCTCCTAAAAGAAACCTTTAACGGTGAAGTACTCAGAACTTGGGCAACCGTCATATTCTTCTTTCTAACAATTCTATACAGATCAGGGAATTTCGTCATTAGCGCTTCCTTCCCAATCCAAATGTCTTCCCAAAACCTCGATTGTTGCCCATTATTAACCCTAAATCTGCTTCTTGTTAGAAAGAGATTTTTCACCTCCATAAGCCCACTCCAAAAGTGAGAATCCCCTGGATGCTTAATCGTTTGTGACAGGGTCTTACCTTTCAAATACTTTCTCTTAATCATGCTCTGCCAGAGGCCATCCTCATTCAACAATTTAAACAACCACTTACTTAACAGACAACAGTTCTGCATTTCCAGGTTTAAAATACCCAAACCCCCACGCACTTTGGTTGACTAAGAATACCCCATCTGGCCAATCTATATTTCTTTTTATTCCCATCATTTTGCCAGAAAAATCTGGATCGATAATAATCCAGTTTCTTCAGGATTCCTTTAGGAATCTTGAAGAAAGACATTATAAACATCGGGAGACTTGATAAAACTGAATTGATTAGAACCAGTGTACCGCCTACCGATAACAACTTACTTTTCCAACTACTCAACTTTTTGTGGAACCTTTCCTCAACCTCCCGCCAATCCTTGTTCAAAACTTTTCGGTAATGCATAGGGAGACCCAGGTACCTAAATGGTAGAGATCCCTCATTGCAACCAAAAAGCTCAACATAATCAGCGCTTCTGACCTTAGCATCCCCGAAACAAAAAACCTCACTTTTGTGGAAGTTTATTTTGAGGCCCGACAACTGCTCAAAAGTACTTAGTACTAAATTTAGATTTTTTGCCCCCTCAAAATCATTTTCCATAAAGAGAATGGTATCATCTGCATATTGGAGAATCGACAAACCGTTATCTACCAAATGAGGAACTAAGCCTCCAACATGTCCATTAACTTTGGCCCTATCTAAAAGAATTGCCAACATATCAGCCACTAAATTATATAAAATTGGCGAAAGAGGATCCCCTTGTCTCAAGCCTTTTCTAGTCTGAAAGTACTGGCCTATGTTATCATTCACCTTAACCCCTACACTGCCACCACTTACTATTGATTCAATCCACTTACACCAAGTCGAAGAAAAACCTTTTATTCTCAGAACCTGCTGCAAAAACGACCAATTCACCTTATCGTAGGCTTTCTCAAAATCTAGTTTGAGAATTACCCCACCCAACCTTTTCTTGTTTAGCTCATGCAACGTTTCATGCAAAACAACTGCCCCTTCCATAATATTTCTTCCCGGGATAAAAGCCGTTTGAGAGGGTCTAATCACCTTACTCGCAACCCCCGTGATCCTATTAGCCAACACTTTTGTGAAAATCTTAAAGCTGACATTCAGCATACAGATTGGTCTATATTGTTGTATTTGTTTTACCTCTTTTTGTTTAGGAAGGAGAGTTATTATCCCAAAGTTTAAACTAAAAAGAGAGAGCCTATCCATGTGGAAATCTTTAAACATGGCCATGAGGTCATCTTTAATTAGACTCCAAAACACTTGGTAAAACTCGACCGGAAATCCATCAGGACCCGGTGCTTTATTATGTTTCATTTGGAAAATGGCCTCTCTTACTCCCTTTTCAGAGAAAGCATCCGTAAGAATCCTATTCTCTGTTTCAGAAACCTGTGGGATATCATCTTTGGATGATTCGTCAAGAATCAAGTTACTTCTACCTGACGACCCAAAGAGATTTTTATAATACTTTGTAATGAACTTCTCCAGATTAACATCTCCTTCAATCACCCCCTCTTCTTGCTCAAGACGACTAATTCTAGTTTTTCTTCTTTTACCGTTAGCAACTAGATGGAAGTACTTTGTATTGTTGTCTCCCTGCAAGAGTTCCATGGTCTTAGCCCTTTGGAACCACTTAGCCTCCTCCTCCCGACGTAATTGGGCTAGCCTTCCTTTCACCCCTTGCAACAAGTCCCCCTCATGCCGGCCTAGCAGTTGCGTTTCTGCTTTATGTTGACAAAATCAGATCGACAACTGAAAAAAAATACGGCTTTTTTTTTTTGTGGGGTGGGAGGGGTGGGGGTTAAACCGGTTGTCGGACTCATTCACCAAAGCGTGAAAAGTTTTATCTCTTCGTAACAGATTTTAAAATTCTCGCGATCCCAACACCAGCAGCTGTAAATCGAGAGTACCATCACTAAACGATAAGTAGAAATCCTACCTACTAGCTTGTACATACAGTTGCATACCGGGACGGATCTAGAATAAAAATGACCAGGATTCACTACTTCACAATACATATAACATATATAATTATTAAGTAATATTATGCTAAATAATAATATGTCCAGCAATTTTTAGCATCAATACTTCAACATAACCGATGGTAGCATATGATGACAAAAAAGTATTAATCGAAATGCTAGCCAAAATGAAGAAGTCCAATAATAATATTAGACCGCAAACTGAAGAAACTAAGAGTGAAATCACACATAAAAATTGGTCAACATTAGTAAAATATATCATCTGAGCTCAATGATCTATTAAAAGAGAACAAAATTATTTAAAATTTTTAAGTAAAAAACAGTATAATTGTGAAACATAAGTTAATATTTTACCTTTTAGTATTTACATTCTTTCAAATTTATAAAGTAATGAACTACAATATCATTAGTAATGCACTCAGGTAAGCGTCCTAACTATGTCGCCAATTTTGTTAGGTTTTGACACTGTATATTCTGGATGTATGCTGGAACGGGTGATAAAATGTTGCATTTGCTGGGATATCGCTTGGGAGAATGCATCGACTCATGCATTTATGTTCCGTAGTCTGCTCTTTCCCGTTTAATCAGCTGTGGCGTGTTTACAGGCTGCAACATACATACAAGAGTTTGTGCACGGTGATCTTGGACGCGCGCACCCAAGGTATCCTTGTCGATATTTACCCCCCTCAAAAAAAAAAAATCATGTAACGGGTATTCAGTTAATTGCCCGTCGATTCCTCATCCATAAACTTCGTTCATCTCTCTAGAAAAAGGTTTCAAATTGAATGACCTTGCTGTAAGTTTATAATTCCTAATAGGCTTCTTTGCACTTGTATTGGTGCCAAGTTAAGTTGCAGGGCTGAGATACTGCAACTCGACGTCACCGACGTTAAGATGGACTTCCTGCAGTGATATACTAGCTGATGCGTCCTGATACCTTGGTCCGTCAATATTGCTAGCAATTGGAGCCGCCAATGACGAGTACACAAGAATGAAAAAAAAATCATGGTTAGCGTAGCAAATGTACTTCGCTGAGCTGCATTTTTGTTCATGCTGCAGATAACATTACCGATTTGATTTCATTCGGCCCCAACGTTACGTAATGCAGTTGTAACGAGAAAATGGTAATGCAGTTGTAACGAGAAAATGGTAACACAGTAGTTACCTAATGCATTGTAATGTTGACATGCTGTCTAGTGCTGTTGTACCGAGCAATCATACACATTGATACTAGTATTGTCCAAATAAGTAATAACATCATGCTTTTGTATTGTTGATTTTCCCAAAAAGAAACTGAATCATTCTTCTACCCTGCATCTTTAAAACGTAATGAGCAAATGAAAGCGCACCCACGAGAGAGAAAAGTTTCGCTCAAAGGCATAGCTATCTTGGTTCAGCCCGATATCAATAGTTCAAAATTCAAATACAAACATGCCTCCACCATATTTGTACAAAATCTGAAGAAAAACTCGATCAAAAGCAACTCTCACAATATACACTGCACCAACCGTTAATTATTAATCGAGAAACTGGAATCTCTGGTTCAAGCTCTGCAAGCCACCCAAGCCATTCAGTCCAAGAACAAAGATACTGAAGCAGTTCAGCCCCAGTAGTAGGTCTGCACAAGTAAGATGGGTATATATTATATTATCGCTTAACAAACCAGGCATCAGTAAAATGTACCCGTTTAAGCCATCAAAACTCACCTTAGAAAAGGATATGATACAGTTCGAACACATCATCACTCAGCAGCCTGCACATAAATGTTTATCAGAGATCTGGCAATACAGTATTCTAAACAGTACATATTATCACGTATTCTAAACAGTACATACTATCACACGCTAAACACTTCTGCTGTCCGCAACTAACCTTGTCTACAACAAATGTCCAAAATTATCACTGCCAATAAGGATATTATTTTGATGTGATGTTTTCCAGAGTTGCGTGGTATCAAGGCTTGCTTCTATTCTTCTGTAGATGTGATGGGTAGATCACCACCAAAACTTTTTTGCGGATAACATTTAGGTGACACAATTTCAAATGAATGTCTTTATGCTGCAGCTCTTAGATTCATATAGACCAAATGTAACCTAATACGTTAATATCTTTAACTGCATAGTAGTCTGTTAGCAGGGACATGCAATAGTAAATATCTTTATGCAAGCAAACCTGGTTTAGAGGGTTGTCCGGAGACTTCTTCCATAGCTTCCATATCATGTCTTTGTACTGATTCAATGTTAGGCCTGGCTTTTCTTCCTTTAACTTAGGGAGTTCTGCCTCTTCAAATGCCTGACAGAGAGATTATTCCAAATGCATTTAAGCACCAAATGTTACAGTGATGCTTCAAAAAATTCAACAGTAGAACTAATTGCCTTTTGATGTATCACAACTTCACAACCAACATTTAATTTTGCAAATGTAACATGATTAAATAGAACTTAACACCCTAGTAAGTGAAATAATTAATTAATAATCTACCCTACCAACAGTTATTTTAAATTGTGTTTGAACTACATCAAGCATAAGATTACAGTAAGTCTAAAGTTAACGGTACATCACTTTGTTACCAGACCATCCGCCATCAATTATCATTATATTTCACCTACTGTAATACCATGTTAAATCACGCAATTGGATTGCAATGCTTCATTTCATACTTATACATACACCAAGCCACAGGAGCAATACAGTAGAGGGGGGAAGCGGAACACATGAAATGGCCTGATAGCCATAGACCATAGTCTTAGTTCATTATTTGTTACATCTTGGTGTAAACATATCTTAACCCTAGTGTCACTTTCATCAGTTATGACTTACAACTGACAGTGTAAACTACAGGCCTACAACCAATGACTACCACACATGGTACTCCATTCATTGTGTTCACAAAGCCTGCTAGTTCTACAAATTAGTTGATCAGATATCAACTAATCCCTCATCTCTCTACAGAAATTATTCAAATTTAATTCATCATATTCATGAGAATTTTTTTAAAGGGCACAAGCAGGCTATACAGATATAAATCATTGTGAATCGTACGACAGACTAGACCAATTACTACCCCAGGTTATCTAAGCCTTGCGTATTCTTACAAGTCACATTCAATCGGAAAACATATCGTTCATACAATTATAATGCAGTAGCACAGACATTTATTTTCTCTATAATTATAGTATAATTCAATAAAATTTCACACATTTAGGAGGCAATTCAGTTAAAAACCCCAAATTTTGGTCAAATTATACCTTGAAGGATACTTTGAGGCGACGCTCGGGGTGCTTGTCGGCTGGCCAGGCCGCCTCTGAGTCAACGAGCGACATCTGCGAGATGGCCTCATCGACGGACCTCGCCTCGATGATGGAGTCGTCCCTGTTGGTGTTGGCGACGAGAACGACGCGCTCGTACTCCTCCTCGGCGGCGGTGCGGGCGGCGCGCTTCTTGGCTGCCTCGGCCTCGCGCTCGAGGCGGAGCCGCTCCTCCTCGCGGCGGCGCGCGAGGTCGGCCTCGGTGACCTTGGGCGCCGGTGCGCCGACGCGGGCGGCCTTGTGGGCGGCGGTCTTGGACGGGGCAGACGCGGAGGCGGCCTCTTCCTCGGCGATGCGGCGGTTCTCGGCCTTGCGGGCGGCGGCCTTGGCGCGCTTCTCGGCGTCCTCCTCTCGGCGGCGCGCGGCGCGGGACTTGGGGCCCTCGGCCTCGCGCCAGTACTGCTCCTCCTTGGCGCGCTCCACGCGCTCGCAGCGGTCGGCCTCCCCGGCGGAGCGGCGCTCCCGGGCCGCCTCCGCCTTGGAGTTGACGCCCATCTTCTTCGGCATCGCGTCGCCCGTGTGGTGGCCGGTGGCGCGGCGCGGCGAGGGATTGGGCTGCGGGATTGGAGGAAATTGCAGTTCTGGAATGGGATTTGTGGGATTCCGGGGTCGGCACTCGGGAGGGGTGCCATTTGGCAGACAAGGCCCGGTGTCCGGGTGAAAAAGGCTTCCCTATTCCCCTCCCTATTCTCTCAATTTAAACCACTCACATCTTATCCAATGGCTAATTTTTTTTTGATATTTTCACCATTTGCCCATCCATCATAAATAATAAAAAATACAGGAAAAAATAAAATTTATTTTTTATTATAATTTTTTTACAGGAAAAATAATTTCTGTAAAAAAATTATAATAAAATTTTTTATTTTTTTCCTGTATTTTTTATTATTTATGATGGATGGCGAATGGTGAAAATATCAAAAAAAAACTAGCCATTGGATGAGATATGAGTAGTTTAGATTGAGGGAATAGGGAAGCCTCATTCGTGTCCGGGTAGGGTGCGCGTGCGAGAAGCTTACCGTCTGCTGCTCACAGTCGGCCTGTTATTTGAAGCTGCGGTTTATTTTTTTTATTTTTTAAAATTTTGACTGTTCATGATAGTAATTACGGAGATAGAGAGATACTCATATGTAATTTTAGCTGGGACAGATAATAGACTTTTAATATGTACTATAGTTTTTAAAAAATACTCTGTTTGAAAGCTAGATGCTGCAGCAAAAGCCAAAAGCTGGTTTCAAAAGCCAGATAGAACGGTGGATAGATATCTGATTATAGCTCTACATCTGACCCCATTTGTATGGTTTTAGGGATAGAATGGGTTAGGGCAGGTTCTTTTGGCTATGGTTTATGGTTTTTTATTGTAGTTTATTAGTCTAGTAAATAGTGATTGCTGAAATAAATTGAAGTTAAAAAGAACAGTGCCTTAGTCTATCACCATCCCACCTTCGCTCTTTGCACTGTACTTTTATTATCTCTATTCTTTTTTAAGTGATATTCGTGCTGTCAAACTTTCTAAAGTTTGATCACTAATATGTTTAAAATTATTTAGATTAGTCACATAAAAATTATATCATTAGATTTATCGTTAAAAATACTTTCATAATATTATAATTTTATTAGTATATAATAAAATAAAGTTAAAGTAACGATCAAAGCTATGTCTTAAAAAACCTAAAAAAATCAAAAACATCACTTAAAAAAGAGTGGGTATTATTCAGCGAAGCTGATTGATGGTAGATGGCACCTCCTTTTTAGCATTCTATTTAAGCATTTATTCTTTCAGCTAAACAATATTGATGATAGATGAGACCATTTCAGTTTCTCACACGTCTTCGTCTAGATTGTTTTATTTCTATTGGATGGTTGAGAGATTGAGATACCTCAGCCGGGCAGCCAGTTAGAGTGGACCAAGCATTACCACGAGCCGTCCATTTTGCTGCTAGTTTATGCGGTTATCGGCACTGCTTTCGGCCAATTTCTAGATGCCTCTGCTCCAAGAAGAAGATGAAGAGTTGAATATAGGTCTGTGCTAAGAACAGGATCGCCCTGGATTTTATAGATTCTGACAACTACGAATGATGAACTTCATCGAACGCCTCCAACAACGACAATGGTCAAGTCATGCAGGAACAAAAATAGGCACGAAGAGGAATAGAAGCGGGAGCCCAGATATTGAAAGACCAAAGATGATAATAGAGGAGAGTGAATGGTTTTTAAAATGTTTTCTAAGTATTTACCATTTTTCACTTCGATAGCTACAGAGTTATGAAGATTATGATAGAAAATCATCATAAAAACTAGCAATTCGAGATGCTGAAAACCAACGAAAATCAACAAAAATGGAACTACCGCTATTGTAAGTGCAGTACTACCACTTGCTATAGTAACTGTGGTACTATTGCTACGGTAATCGCAGTACTTTCACTGCTACAATAAAATCAAGGTGGATAGTGTTTTCAGCACGATTTTAAAAACCAAAATCAAAATAACTTTTGATCCGTAGATCCAAATGATATGAAAATTTGCAGGGATCTTCTCTAGGTTATCAAGAACCTATTCCAACAAACGATTATGAAAAATATTGTCAAAGTTGAGATATTTTTCAGTTTGAAGGAAAGGTGTACCGAAACCGAGTCAAAACTAAAATCGGTGAATATAACTTAATCGTAGGTGGACGATAGCTAAGATGGCTTTAGATGTGTTTCCACATGTATCAGCAAACAAGAATACGAAAGAAATCATGTCAAAAACTATCGGATAAAGAAATCACACTTTGAGGCTAAATCAAGCAAAAACGGGTTTTCTTGTGAATTTTGCTATCAAAATGCCTATATGGGTGGAGATGTATTCTCAAAAATTATCTCCATCTCTTACACGTCCTTGGCATAGCAAGATTACAAGAAGAAAAGAGGAGAGATCAAAACCAACCAAAAGTTAAGCACATCAATAAAAAATAAGACGGACTCAATAGTTACATAACGATTGATATATTGCTTACTTGAGAAGGTAGGCTTATAACCACTCCACCTGAAAGGATAAAGAGCATTCAATGTACTCACTCTCAAACCCTAATCCCAAAGAAGAAGGCATAAGAGATGGTTGGATGATTAACTTTACATGTCTCCATCCCAACCCCCTTTTATAGATTGACAATCAACCACTTATTCACCTTAGTGGATACTAACCACTATTACAATAGGAAAATCTGTTAACCCCTCACACACGGGTTTTACTCACATAAGTTCAGTTATGCACGTTTTTCAAAGCGCATAAGTGTGCATCCGCTAAATCCTTAGCCTTGATCCATTTTGATCAAATCAGTTCCACCTTGACCTATTTGCCCATGCACCGTGGTTTTGAATCAAGATGGTTTCCAGTATTTTTGTCAAACTACCAAAATACCATTTCTTGGCCTGGTCATCATCAACCACTGCAAGCAATCGTAATACTTGCTACGTGTAGATGCACCACTAACGTGCCATGCACCACCAAGTCTCTTCTGTCCCGTTTCACCGAACCATGGTTCATTTGGCCCGTGCAAGCCACATGGCGCCATCCCGCCATTCGAACTCGCCTTCAACATTTTTCGTCTTTCTCGTGCCATACTCTAGCCTTGATCCTCGCGTTGACCATAGTTGACTCTAAGCGACCTTGCACATCCAAAGACAAAGAAGTCGTTTTCAGGCATAAATACTTCACAACTTAATCTACATTAGTTAAGACATGCATCATGCAACTTTAATCTAATGACCCAGGTCATCCAAACTCGATCCATGACTCAATTCACCAAACCCCTATTTTTCTGGTAAGATCGGAGGTACCGCATCTAACATGTCGGTACTTCCGCATTGCTGTACTACCGTCTTCCGAAACGGTATATTCGCACGCTGAAAACCTCACTTGGAGCTCTCTGGAAAAAATGTACCGTAATTCAACCTGGTACTTCCGTCAAACGGTACTACCGTACTTATTCCTGCGTTACTTCCGTAATGCAGAATTACCACACTAATACCTGCGGCATTTCCGATTTTCCTGACACTTCTAGAAAACAATCCAAATCAAATGTAATCTTTGCAAAATCAATTGACTACTCTATAAACATTACAATAGTTTATCATAATAGTATCATGATCCTTCTCACATGATCTTTCACACATAGAATCCCATTTTCCTGCAACTGAACAGGCACAAGGAGTAGAAGCTCCTACTACTTTCATTACCGTTTATTTACATATCATGCCACCTTGGCAACCCGGCCAGTTACAATACAAGCACTGCAACTGCAATAGCTACCTGTAGTTAAATTTGCCAGTATCCAATACACCAATCAGACCGGCTCCTACCAGCCGCGCGGAGGTCTCAATCGATCCAAGGGATTCCCATCATCTTTGCCGCGAATGCGTATCTATCCGCAGCTTCATCAATCTGCCACCCACAGAAAGGAGTCGATTCAGTTTAAAGGATTAGAAAATGGGGGTAACACGGTGAGAGAATTCCAACGAGCATGGGGCAGGCGCCTACGATTTTCTGCATGGAGCGGCCGCAGCCGTGCCCGCTCTTGCGGTCGATCCGAGAGATGATGGGGTTCGTCTGGGGACTGTCCTCCAAGCTCGCGCACAGGACGTGCTGCATCGTCTGCCGAATTGCGTCGAACAAATAGAGTCTTGATGAGAAACGAGGCAAGTTTTGGCTCTGGACCCCGAGTAGGCAAGCGCGTCGAGGAAACAAGAAACGTACCGCGAGGAATTTCAGCGTGTGCGACGGCACCACACGGTCGTCGTGGTCCGCCGTCAGCAGCATGGTGGAAGGGTACTGGCAGCGACGGCGGTCGCCGGCGGCCGCGGCGCCTTTCTCCCACGGGCGCCTTACGTTGTGGAGGGGAGAGTACCTGCATGGTCACAAGGAGTGTGAAAACAAAACAATAGAAGCAAGGCAAGCAAGCGACAGTCTTTGGCTCGTTAAGAGAAATAATCAGTGTCATACTTGATAAGCCAGTGGAATTCTTCCTCATTCTCCGAGCAACCGAAATCACAAGTCCATGCGCGACCTGGGTGCACATGTTGTCGAGCACTTATATTCATCAGATGGCGCTTTTGCAGTGAAACTAACAATTTGTGACTTTCTGGAAGAGAGGCAAAACCTATGGTGAACTTGTGGAATCGAAGCATGTCCATGACACCCACATGAGCCAGAGCACAACCAAAAAGATCAGGGCGCTGCAATCACAACAATTTTTGCTCACTTGTCTGCAGTAATCAAGGAACTAAAAACAGTATGACACAAAGATTTACCTGATTCATGCAGGCAGCCACTAGAAGGCCCCCGTTGCTTCCACCTTCAATGCACAGCCTCTTTGGGTTTGTGTAACCGGAAGAAATGAGGAACTCACCAGCTGCAATGAAATCATCAAAGCAGTTCTGCTTGTTTGCAAGTGATCCGGCTTTGTGCCAGTCTTCTCCGTACTCCCCACCACCTCTGATGTTCGCGATGCACGATACAAATCCTAAATTCCGCATGAGAACAATGCGAGTGACACTGAAATGTGGTGTCATGCTCATGCCAAAACCACCATAACCATAGAGCAAAGTTGGGTGTGATCCATCAAGGTTGATGTTTTTCTTGGATACAATGAACATGGGTATCTTGGTTCCATCCTTGCTAGGGTAAAACACCTGAAGGAACAAGTTGAGCAGTGTTTTTGTATTAGACACAACAATGCATGCAGCTTTGCAAATAAATAATTCATGCATCATGATAAGGTAACAAGAATAACAACATTGCTAACAGTTTGTCAGGTTTTGGAATTTGCCTGCTTTGCTTCAAAATCCGTGCGATCAAAGCCAGGAACTGAAATTTCCCTGTATATGGTCATCTCTGGAGTCTCAGTGCTAACATCACACCTATAGATGATTCCCGGAGTAAGGAAACTAGCGAACTCGATGAACACCTCGGAATCGACACGCCTACCAGAAATCCCGTTGACACTGCCTATGTCGATGGGTATGTCATGGAGCAACTCCCCAGTAATCAAGCTCCTCATCTGTAGTACGTACTTGACGTCTGACAAGTAGTTCACCAAAAGCTTGTTCCCATGGACAGCACAAGCCGATTCTAGGACATCCTTCTCATCTTCAGGTAGAACATCAATCCAAGATTGTGGCTCATTGGTGTCGACCCTCGATAATTTATACCTTGGAGCATCTTTGTTAGTGAGAAATGTGAATCCAGTATCGTCATTGGCTATAAGTCCGTAGTATGCCTCAAATGTGTCCACAAGCTTCACAAAAGGAAGCATGTCATGGGTTCCCTTCATGCCTTGCAGTCCATCAGGAAGAGATGCGAGGTCACAGTAGTACAATTTGTTGACCGGCTCTGAAGTTTCTGAAACGGACAGAAGCACATACTGCAACAAGTAGCAACAGGTACCAGCTTAGGAATAACTTCGCTTCTGTCGATGCTTACATATATAGGAAAATGGTATTGTGTATATATGTGTGTGTGTATGTATATGTGTATATATGTGTGTGTGTATTAAAAGAAAGCTTTGTACTAATTCCAGTGCCTTTTATACCTTGCCGTCTTCTGTAACTTCAGGGGTGTATATGTACTTCGGGTGGTCAGTGTCTTTCCAGCACAACACATCCTCTGACTGGTCAGCTCCAAGAAAATGATAATAGAGTTCGTGATTGAGATTAACACCAGTCTTGATCCCAGAACCCAGCGCGCCATCCTCCCTGCTCACCAACACCAGCAATGCCACATGAAGCGTGAAACATCGATACCATTTCATCATACTAGCGCAGTACTACAACTATCTTAGCATACCCTGGGGTCGGAAAACGAGAGTAGAAAAACCCCTCCCCGTCGCGAGTCCACGCGATGCGCGAGAATTTCACCTGAATCGTACAATTTACAGGCATACATGCAGTTTTTCAGATGAATCAAGTGAAACTGTTTAACAGTCTGCTACGTGCGCGGCGGAGAGGCCTTTTGAGCTCACCCAGGATAGCTTATCGGGCAGGTGCTGCTTGTCGCGCACACTCATCACCCTGATGGTGATCCAGTCGCTGCCGCTCGCGCTGCTGCCGTAGGCCAGGTGCTCGCCGTCGTCGCTGACGCCGATCATGGAGAGCGACACCGTGGCGTCCTCGCTGAACGTGTTGGGGTCCAGCAACACGTCAGGCTCGCCACTCAGTCCACGCTGCAAACACACGCGATTACGCAACACAGTTCAGGAGTGGCGTCACTTCTTTTCCCAAAACGACAAGAGAAGCGTCGTCACTGGGGCAGCAGGGCGATGTTGCCTTTTGGAGATACCTGGACGTAGAGGGCGCTGTGGGGTTGGAGGCCGGGGTTGTGGAAGTAGAAGTAGCTGCCCGCGCGCTTGAACGGCGCGCGGAAGCGCGGGTGGTCGAAGAGCGCGGTGAGCTGCTCGCGCAGGCGGCCGCGGTGGTCGCAGGTGGAGAGCACGGCGTCGGCCACGGCCGCCTGCGCGTCCACGAACTCCTTCACCTCCTTGGACTCCAGCTCCTCCATCCTGCAGCAACCAGCAACAACGTCAATTACGGTGCATACACAGCGTGCCGGTGCTACCAAAAAAAAGAAAAAGGTTTCGCTTTGTTTGTTTTCGACGAACTGAGAATGAATGGATGAATCGCCACGTACGTACTCCTAATAGTTTTTGAAACTTTGCATTCTAGGGAAAAAGTTTTTCAAACTTTTAACTCTGTTTCAAAAATTTACATTTGATCTGAATCATCTGTCATACGCATGGCGATGTTCATTGAATAGCAGAGGCCCATTCAAACTGGAATTGGTTGTGCTGCCGACATGTGAGCCGAGTGATTTAGAACCGGTGGCCGGATTGAGGGCTCGTTTGCCGGTTTGTACGGTTGGTCTTCGCGGGGTAGTTGAGAGGTGTAAAACGTGCGGCTCGTTCATATTATTTTTTATTTATTGATGTCTTTTGATTAAAAGTAAATAGTAATAGTTGAATAAAACGATTTTAAGAAGGGCACAAGGAGTAAGGAAACTGAGAGAGATGTATACATATACGAGAGCGAAAGGAGTGTGGTATGTGATGTACCCATGACACCTATCTTATCTCTGAATGAGATGATAACGAGGAGAGTAAAGAAACCGTTTCGAAAAGTCATGTGTTCGTATATTTTTTTAACTTTTTTAAATAGAAGATAGAAGAAGAAATCAATACAAACAGAGCAGCACTGCAGAGAATTCAGAGAATCAGCGCATGCGTGCCACAGCGTCTGTGCCTGAATTCTTGCCGCAGCATGCCACAGTGAATAAATGAATCACTAATCCTCTTCTGACGTCGTCCATTATTTAGGAAGTATTTTTACTGTTGTGGTGTGCCTAAGGGATTGCATCTTATGTAGCAAAAACTGTACCTTGTGTACTAAAATGCTAACCAGGCCACTGTTTTTTTTTGTCCTGAAAAGGAACTATAGATTGTGTTCACCTTAACTGAAAACCTAAACAATTTGGATTCGAATGTGCAATTACTGTTTCTCTCCGGTCTAGAAGTATCAACTATCAAGTCGGGCAAAGTTCATAGATGCAGAACAGAAGTAAAACATTATTGTGAGCTGTAGGAAGGTAGAGGTGCAAACAAACATATAGAACGCTTTTCAAAGAGAGAGAGCGAGCGAAATAGCGAATAGCTGAGGATAGGGAAAACAGGTGAATAACGCATAAATTGATATATACAGACTCACCATCTGTAGGGGTCCGGCACAAGAACTCCATGGTAGCCGTCAACAATGTCGTCGTCGCGGCGAGCCGGAGGGTACCGGAGCGGCGGCAACGGCTCGTCGGCGGCGGCCAGGGACCCCATGGCGTTGGTGAAGCAATGCAACGGCCTAGCAGTACTTATAGCGCCGTCACAAGCAGAAGCACAAAGAAGTCGCACGATGACAGCGAAGCGCAGGATACATCCAAGGTTATGGAGTGCAGGATGTGATCACGTGGCGAGCATTTTTCCTCTTTCTCTGTACATAAAGGAGCTGGGCAGCTTACTATACTAATGTACAGTGGGAGAAAACATTTCTATAGGACAGATAAAGTTTCATGCTAATTTATTATTCGACACCTCTGCACTCGTACGACGAGCCTGTGGGCAGGGAAAAATGGGTTTGATTTGTTCTCATAAAAAAAAGGAGAGAAAATTGCTACACGGCGACGAGTGTGAGACCACAACGAATTGACAGAAACGAGGATGTCGCCATGGAGGTGTAAGGATGTTGCCATGCATCCTCATTCAGGCATTTGTCGCTGTCACACGCGGCGCGCCCCACGGCTCCGCGACTGCTTCCGTACTTCGACCTTGGCGTTGGACATTTTACTGTCAAGATTCTTAATGGTGGTGGACTAGTGGGGTATCTCTGTATTTTTCCTCGTCCTCTTCTGCGTCTTATAAAATGGTATCTTGGGGTTTGGCATGATTTATTTGGGGCCTTGCTTTGCGCAGGGTCTTTCTTAGGGTTACACCGAGGGAGGCGACAAATTGCGCACGATTTTCATCGCTTTTGGCTCTATTTTAAACGTCGGTGGATCATGTCTTCTGTCTTTTAGAATCCAAAAAGCATTTGAAATATATTAGAATCCAATATGTCCACACTTTATTCCCATACTGTAGGACCGAAATGGCGACAGAGGGGTGGTGAATGTCGTTCTCTTGAAAATCGCCCCCGAGAATTCGTATACTGATTTTTTTAAAAAGATGCAGAACAAGGCAACTCACAGAAAATTAATTTTGCTGAAATCGAGAACGCATGCGACACTGAAAAATTCAGCATATATCAGAGACCAACCAGCAAAAAATTCAACTGAAAATAACTCCATTTGAACTGCATGCGGCAAGGAAGAAAATCAGCAAAAAGAATGAAGTTTCCTTGTACATTTGCCCAACGAGGGAATAGTATACAGAGGACTGCCGGGAAGAATAATCAAGGAGACCACAACATGCAGCCGAAGAGAAGCAAAGATACTAGAGAAGAATACTAGCCAAACTGCCGAACAAAATTAGTACATCGCGTAGCATTAAGCTAATGAGAGGACCCCAGAGAACAGCACTAAATTCAGCAACAAGAGCTAATTTGGTCCGAGTGCAGAACAAACCAAAAGAACTTAGGCTCAGTTTCTTACTGCCGAAAGTTCATGGCTGGCTGAGAAATGCTAATGCTGCTGAAAAAGACTACAGGCATTTAATCTGAACAAAGAAGCTAGACTGCTGCTGCCGAAAGTAATTATAAGGTGAAATCGGATGCAAACCAAACACTGAAGGCTGCAGCCAAACATCAGGAGAGAATGCAGAGCATAAACCGAAATCTGAGGCTTCAGTTTGACGAAGGGAATTTCAGGTAGCAGACTAAAGTCAGCCGAACCAAGAGACTGTAGCAGCCTGAAAAATACTTCTCTGTAGAGAAAACTTCAAACAATCTTAGCACAAGAGAAAAGAAAGAAATTAACTCCTCTCCTGAGACCAAGAAAATGAGGAAATGACCACAATAGCTCAAGGAAACTGGGAGACCAAAGAAATCCAACTCATGACAACCAATTTCAGAATTGGACAAAAAAACTGATACCTTACAGAGTCAACACAAAAACCTCAAATTCTTCCCAATCTTTGATCCTATGGCCAAGATACTTTGCAGATATGTTAGCAATAGCCATGGGACAATCCAGACCAAATTTCATGCCATCTCTCCAAAGGAATCAAGAATTCCACCAAACCCTAGAAATTGCAAGGGAAGAACAGGGGAGGCCAAATGGGAAAAACTGAAATTACACAAGGTTTGCTCTTAGGATTGGCTAGCCAAATGGCTTTTGAGCATCACCCATGTCATAGCAACCCATTTTGGCACTCTCCAGCAAGCAAGAACTCAAAGCAACGAAAATCAAGAAATCATCAAAAGGGAGTAACGAAGAACAGAGAGCACAAACCGAGAAAACCAAACTCCAGATTTTCATTCATTGAAGCTAGATGAATACAGAGGAGTCACGATACGCATGGACATTAGAACATGAAGGATTACAAGACTCTCTACTCAATCCTCTCCCTCTCAATCCCTCAACTATACATGCTTGGAGGAGGGGATGAACACACTCAAGAAACCATCGAAGGAGACACAGAGCCTTTGCCCTCTCCCTGCTCTCAACCACTAAAGAGTCTCACCAACTAAAGCCTAAAGCACAACCACTTGCCAAATGCTCTTTTGACTCAAATGAAACCCTAATTCTCTCTAGAATCCATGAGGAGGGCATGCAGCCCCTCCAACCTATTTATAGCCCTTGGCTAACGAGTCTCTGCCCCGTTACACCCGCTAAATCCAACGGAGCCCGCTCCCGCTTGTGCAGCCTCGCGAAATTCCCGTTTCGCCCCTTCTGCACCTTCCGGGAAGCTTCTGCGTTCCTTGTCTCGCACGCCTTGCAACCACCTCGAGTCCACGTCGTTTTCGACACATCCCGACCGTTCTGACCTCAGCGCCACCTGCGTCTAGTCCAGTCCACCGTGTCTCTCCACGACTCCGCTCGATGTCCTGCAGCCACACAGACAAGAAACACATCAAATAGCACCGCTCGATACATGAAAGTGTAAATGGTATAAACACACCATACTTACACACACTGAAGTCCAAACCTGTTGAATCATCGGAATATGTATCCTAATCCCATATGACAAAGTCTGACCAAGTCCAACCGAGCCCGTTGCACCACGCAACGACATGGTCCAGACCACCCAAACCAAACTCGACTATCCTAAACCCTTGTCAATTACTCATCACTCTCATGGGGTCACGACTACTTGGTCTCTCACATACAAAGAAGTCTTAGAGCGATTTCTCGCTTTAAATATAGCAAATAACAAAAATAAAAAACCATGAGCCCTTCCGGACCCAGCCATTGACAACGGCGGATTCCTAAAAAGATGACGTGGCGGCGCAACGGGCAAAGATGGATGGGAGAAGAGATGCCGTTAGGGTATGGTAGATTCCTTCAGCTCGGCGCCATATTTACATACCTTTCGGCGAGATGCAACTTGAAGGTCCCGTCGGTCGGTCACCAGATCAGCATGCGGACTACTCTTATCATGTGTCGCCTGCCAATTTGTCCCGGCACACCACCGATCGAGGCACAAATTCACCCAACTGAAACCGGACTCTGCTCGCGTCCAAACGACCGATTTTGTCTACGACAGCCAGTGGCGGATCCAGTATTTTCAAGATGGACGTTCGAAATTACAAAAAATTTGTTTAATATAAAATATAAAGATCCACGATAACATAAATTAATGTTCAATTTGTTCGTAGTATAGATAATATCTCGAATAATATAGAGAAATTACAAAATAATTAAGAAAATTACAATCTAACTCAACGGCACTTCATGACTTGGAAGCGAGATATGATATCATCATCCTTAACTTGTAAGAAAAATTCTCGCTTAAGAAAGGTAACCAAGCAATCATTCAAGTATTGCTTTCCTATTATTTTTCTTAGCTTATTTTTGACATAATTCATTGAAGGAAAGACTCTCTCAACACTTGCAAGTGCTACGGCAAGAAAAAGGCTAATTTAAACAACTCAATTAAATTTAGCATATTGTGTGATCCAGAACTTTATGCACATTCTCTGTAATACTTAGAATTGAATGAATTTAGATTCATTAATAACTTTCATATTTCGGGAAAGAATCAAAGTATAAAGAAATATAATCCTCAATCCTTAATCCCTGAATCCTGACACCTATGTCTTACGGAGATTATTGAAGCTATTGCCCACGAATAACCTAATGAAAAATCTTCCTTAATAGTAATTAGTCAATAGTCATGAGTAGGGGTGTAAATGGAGCGGATATTTCCCGACCGACCGTCCGTTCGTTTTAATTCGGATATAATTCAGAGCATTTTCTCGGATATCCGAAATTTTTGTCGGATACGGATACAGATTCGAATATTTTTTGTCGGATACGGATACGGATTTGGAACAAATATTATCCAACGGATACGAAATTATCCGGATAATTTCCCGGATAGTTACCAGATTATTATCCGGTAACTATCCGGATAACGCGTCGGCCCGTGGACTCGTCCATCCGACTGACCGAGGCCTAGCCCACTTAACCGGCGAACCGAATCCTAATCCCTAGCAACCGCCAACCAGCGCCAAGCCGAGAGAAGTAGCGAGCGGAGCGGTGGCGGCGCCCAAAATTTAGATCGAGACCGGCGCCGCCTCTCCGCCCCGCAGACCGGCGCCGCCTCTCCGCCATCTCTGTCCTCGCAGACCGGCGCCGCCTCTCCGCCCCCGCAGACCGGTGCCGCCTCTCCGCCATCCCCGTCCCCGCAGACCGGCGCCACCTCTCCGCCCCCGCAGACCGGAGCGCCGCTGCCCGCCTTCGCCCCCACGGACCAGCACCGCTGCCTCCACGGAACGCCGCCGCCGTCAGCTCCCGCCTCTCCTCTGGAGTCCCGATGGTATGTGAGTTGCTTTGTAAGTTGTAGCAAATGCTTGTTGTTTATACTTCATAATGTTGTCCTTGGGATTTTTCTACTGTAAATGTTCAGCCGTGTAGATCAGTATAGCTGTATAGTTGTAGGCTTGTAGCTAAATCTTTATTATAGACTGAAAACACCAAAGCAGTTAAGCTTACTGACCACAAACAGGACACTAATGGAAATATTAGACATTAATGATGGCAGGAATAATAGGTCTAAATAATAGCAATAAAATTATAGCTGAAAACCTGTCCAAACATAAATTTCCAGTCTGGTTTGCCCTGATGCCAATACTAGCGATCTTGTTAGAAGCCTACTTTGCTCAATTACGCACACATATGTATGCTAGGTTGAGAAATAGAGATATCAGCATTAGTACATCAAGGTTGGAGCACTCTGCATCGTATGACAGCTCATATGAAAATGATCTCACATGTCTGACCAAAACTGTCTTCCATATGTTACATGATCAGGATATGCATTTTTTTTAAAAAAAAAAGTTTCACAAACTAAAGCTTCCTCACTTAGATCTCTAAAATATAAAACCAGCTATTGAAGATTAAAAGCAGCATACTGAATTGGCTAACACCTTTAAAATGACAGCAACTTTGTTTGGTTTCTTTACTATACTCTTAAGGCCAAAGCCCAAACATCACAAAGACTAGATCTAATTGATCAAACACCAAAAAAGAAGCTATTGCTCCAGCAAACAGAGACTGCTACTATATGAATTCGCATGTAGCAACATAGGCTGTCCACTCATTCTTAAGAAATTAAGTGAAATCAGAGTTTCACAACAAGAGTGATCTGGCCACTACATTTCACCATATTCAAAAGGTTCACTCTTAAATGCTACAGAGCTGTTTCATCTCATGTAGCAAAAGTTTAAGGGAAATAATGTATGATAAGGTAATTCTTGTGACACCTTTGCATACTTGTCTCCAATAGCACGATGCCTATAAGCAAGCTTCCTTTTATTCACATCATCACAAGGAGAGCTAAAGCAGTTGGCCTCAAAATCATATTTTGTCAAGTCTTTCCCATCATCATATTCAATCAAAGCATTGAGATAGGGTTCATTGTAGCTCTCAATCTGCATTTGGTGGAGAATAAAATGGCCAGTTGATATCATATAAAACAGATGTGGTTACAAATGTGATCTTACAAATGTGTTTACAAATGTAGTGATCTTAAATCAGTATAGTTTAGGTCAGACTTTCGTTAAATCAGGCAGTCTGGGAACAGTGTGGCTGTCGTGTTTGTCCAAATAATTTTCCCTTGCTGTCCCCATTATTGTTGCTCTTTTGAGGTTGTGTTGATAAGTTTACCTTCCTCTTTATAATTCATTGCGTTATGTTTTCCGGCTTACCATCCAATGTCAAAATCAGATGTTTGCATACTTTTTTACATGCTTTACTGTTCAGTAAAGAATTAAAGATAGAATTTTGAGTGAATGAATGAGAAGGTTTGATAATTCTACACATATATACACTGTTACTGTTTCTCTAGTTTGATGCTTATTTACTTTCAATGAGTCAATGACATACTGATAGGACAATGAGTAGAACCGAACTATACAAGTATTAATTTTATGTTTCTATTCTTCATTTAATAATTTTGGATTCCAATTGATATTTTATTGTAGGACGAGATAATGACCGATGTTGAGCTCCACTGAAACATGGTTAGAGATGGCTCGCTGTTGGCTTTTTGCTAGACAAGATTAACGTTGTGGACTTATCATGTGATGTAAATGTAATGAACTTAAATGAACTAGTGATGCACTAGACTACTTTATGAGCAATTTGTACTTTTGAACTATGTTGCATGTAGCTAGTTAGCTACTAGCCTACTATTTGTTTAACTAGGCTCTACAATTTACTTGCTAGTTGCTACTTTGCTAGTTAGAATTTACTAGTTGCTTAATTTGTCTCTATCATCATGTAAAATTTGCTTCCGCACATTATCCGACTAAATATTCGTGACCGAGACTAACCGCATCCGGAGCGGCATGTATTCGATCCGTATTCGTGACCGAGAATATCCGCATTCGTATTCGTATCCGGCACTATCCGTATCCGACTCCGACTCCGACAAAAAATATGGAAAAGGATACGGAATGAGCAATATCCGTCTGTATCCGATCCGTTTTCATCCCTAGTCATGAGTCATGAACCGAGGAACATTGAACAACACTACAAGTCAATGAAACAACATTGAACTAAGGAACAGAAGTATATGGCATATGCAAATAATGAAGCAATCAAATGAATCAATGAATCAAGCTGAACAAAATGAAAACGTACCAACCTATCTTGTTAATTGCATTATTGAATGGGCGTCAAGAGTTTGTTGCAGCATCTTTATGATGAAGCAATAGAATATGTATCCGGTTTGTGTGCATCTTTACAAGTTGATTTTGTTCATTTTTGTAGATCATCCCTCGTGTAATTCAATCTTTGACATTACATTTCAAGTGTTAACTTGTATAAGCGTACCAGTAGGAACGATAGCATGTGCGTTTTGTTCTGAAGAACGAGAGCTGCAGTATGGTTGGGTATTCATGAACCTTACATACTAGAGCTCCGGTACTTATTTCTTCAGGCATTTACACTTTCAGTTTGAAAGGGCCCATTCCTTGGATCGAACCCTGAACATAGCACCAGAATAAAATGATGTTTTCGCAATATTTTTTCCGTGTATTGCCTGCACATAAACAATTTCATAGGATGAGATCTTGATGGAATTTAAAATTTGGGCAAACACAAACAATATGAGAACTATGCAGTTGGTGAGATACAGAAAGCGAAGGCGCTGGCATAAAAAATCATAACATAGAAACAAACATGTCCTCACAGGGAAGCGGGAAGCTACTATTGCGAAACAGAGAAGCAAAGCACAGTGCTGATGTCCAGACAAACCTGTGAACCCTAGCCGCGGCTGCCTGCTGTTGTCCTCAACTGATGACGGGGTGCACTGATGCCTGGTGGAGTGGCCTAGTGGGCTCAGTGTGGTGATGGACTATTGGATTAGACTGAGTGGGCTAAGTGACTGTGGCCAGGCCCAGGCGGAGGCGGGATTGCATGTCGCAGGCAGGAATGTGAGTAGGGAGCGCACTGCTGTCTGATAATTTGAGAATAAGAATAGTAATGTATATACATGTGTAATATACCTAATATATAATAGATTTTTTTTGTCAAAAAATTTAGGTGTTCAGCTGAACACCCATGAACTCAATGGGATCCGCCCATGACGACAGCCCCAAACCGGCACCCAAAGGGGCTCGGCCGACTAGGGCTGTAAACGAGCCGAGCTCGAGCGAGGTTGACCTAGCAAGCTCGAGCTCGGTAGAAACTCGAGCCGAGCTCGAGCGAGCCTGAGATTAACATCGAGTTTTAAGCTAGGCTCGAGCTCGGCTCGGACAAAACTCGAGTCGAGCTCGAGCTTCGCATGTGTAGGCTTGGTGAGGGAGTACCTGCAGGAGGTGGCGGCGGTGGCGCCGGGGGACGGCCGGAGAAAGTCAGGACGGCCGGACTGCACCTTCACCACGCGGTGGCCGAGCTGCAGGGACGGCCGGACGGGTGGCGCCGGCGAGGGAGAGGAGGGGCGCCGGGGGGAGGAGGGGCGGCGGCGGGGGGGGGGGGGGGGGGGAGAGGAGGGGCGGCGGGGGGGGGGGGGGGGCGAGGAGGGGCGGCGGCGGGCCGGGTTGAGGAAGGGCGGCGGCGGGGGGCGAGGAAGGGGACCCGGGGGGGCGGCGGCGGGGGAGAGGAAGGGGACGGGGGGCGGGAGAGGGGGGCGCCGGTGGGGGGAGGAGGGGCGGCGGCGGGGGGGGGGGGGGCGAGGAGGGGCGGCGGCGGAGAGGAAGGGGACGGAGGGAGAGGGGGGTGGCGGCAGGGGGGTCGAGGAGGGGCGGCGGGAGAGGGGGTCGGCGGCGGGGGAGAGGAGGAGGGCGACGGGAGTGGGGGGCCGGCCGGCAGTGGGGGCGGCGAGGAGTGGAGGAGGGGCGGGGGCCGGGGGGCAGGCGGAGCCGCGTAGGCGGGTGGGGGAGACGGGAGAGGAGGGAGGGGTGTGGCCGTGTGGGGGCTGCCCGAGGGGAGATTTGAGAGGAGAGGCGGGAGGGAGTGTGGGAATGGGGAATTAGGGTAAAAATTGTAAGCTCGCAAGCTATTCGAGCTCGGCTCGTTAAAGCTCGCGAGCTTCAGATGGAGCTCGAATTCGGCTCGTTTGGAGCTCGAGCCAAGCTCGAATCGAGTCTAGAACGAGCCAAACTCGAGCAGCTCACGAGCCTTGAGCTTTTTTACAGCCCTACGGCCGACGTGTGTAGCCACCCCCGCGCCGTTCCAGTCCCCAACCCCGCCGCAGGTGAAACGACCCTGCGAATATTCTGCGGGATCCCACCGCGGCCCCATACCCCGGCACGCGTTCCCAACATCGCGCCCCCATCCTGACCATCCATCGCTCGTCTCCATCCGTAATTAACTGTCCAGATCGACCACTCGGACTCCTTGGCCCACCACGCTCGACCCTACTTAGTGTTTAAATTTAAAAATGCTGTGACTTTTTTTGTTGTGGTTTTATTTTGTTTTTGGCTGATTATCAGAGTGATTTAGAGAGTAAAAAATATTTGTGATGAGAAACCACTCTGTTTACGGTAGTTACTGTGAGAGGCGGAGCCCGGGCTTCATAAAGCTCTAGCCTACCCCCAGTGACCGGAGCCCCCTACCCAGTTTGAGCCGACCTCCGCCTCCACGACCACGAGCCCCTCCACGTCTCATCATGCCTTTCACCGTCGCCCTCCTCCTCGTAGCTGGGGTCTTTACGGTCAATGGTTGGCAGGACGGGCTCGAGCCCGCTCTCGACGAGGTCATCGGGCCCCTCCTATGTGTACTTGTCGCCACAGTTGGACTTGGACGGCGGCGCGCCGATGCCACGAGGCCTGTTGGCAGGGTGGCGCTCGAGGCGGTGCAGACTCTGCTACTCTAGCATGCGCTCGAAGTGCTTGGCCGTGTTCGGACGTTGTCTCTAGGACGGGCGCCTTCACCACCTTCTTGCCCTCCTCATCCCAGTGCATCACAGGCATGTGCATTAGCTTGCCTTGTTCTTGCTTGCTAACAGTAAGTTTCTCTGGTTAGTTGATTGAACTAGCGTTGAATTAACCTGTGGTTGAGGATACTGAGTTCTTGCTGCCCATGTGATCAGAGATGAAGACGCGGTGGGAATTTATAAAGGAGGCAGGTGGATTGTTCGGTGGAGGAGTCTAGAAAGTAGGGGAAGGTGGCATAAGCTGAAGACGACGACGAGACAACGGCGAGATAGACATCGCCACGCCACATGCTATTGGAACAATGTGTGTTTATTCATTTTTGTGTACTGAAGGATCATGTGAAAAGGTTTACAATAGTACTGTGATGAACTATTATAAATTTTGTGAAGTAGATATTTGATTTTATAAATATTATATTTTGTCTATATCGATTTTAGAAATTTTCAGGTAAACCGATCTGTCCGCTGGGCGGTTATCGATCAAACCAGCAGGTGGATGACCGCGGCGGTTAGACTGCAAAGCCCGCACTTGCCCACTCTGGCGGCGTGCTGATTTATGCGGGCCTTACTGTTCATCCTATTATCTTTGTTTTTGTTTTACTTCTCTTCTATTTATGTATAATTTTGGATTGCACAAGAGTAAAATAGTATGTTTACATCAATTTAGCTTAATCCTTGAGGCTTTGAGCATCCTCTATTTTAATTCTAGCTTCGCTAGTGGTTACTGCAGTGACTCCTACAAACAATTTATAGAAATTACCTTAAGAAGTTACTAGTTGGGTGCCCATGCGTTGTTACGGAACAACATTCAACAAACATGGATATGTAGGGAAAACACATGTCTGACAGTTTATGAAATATTAACAAAGGAAAACATTTGACGATTGACCGATTTTTAAGAAATGAAAAAACATTGTTGTAGTCTCCCAATTTTTTTATTAAAAGAAGATAAAGGTAAGTCATCACTTCAGTATATTCATCCTAACTCTTTTAACATGTATGCCTTGCTCTGAAAATACCAGTTCACAGCATACTCCAAAGGAAACAAAACAAATATAGATAGCAACAACAGCAACAGTAAAAGAGTCAATGGAATTGGATGTGCTCAGCATATTATGATACAAATAAACATCATATCATCATCATATGTAGCAATATTCGCTTAATATGAAGCAGCCATTGCCAATACTGGGATTCTGAGTACTTGAGTGTATGTGTATATGCATGCATGTGTGAGAGCAGTATATCACCTCCCACATAAACCAATGGTGAGAGAGGCAGTCCTTGTAAAAATACTTAGATTTGATAGAATCATCACAGTAGCCTCCAGTTCCTGTGTGTGGCTACGAGGCTACGACTACGAGCTACGACAACAGTGTTCGACCACTGGCTACGACCACTCACTATGACCACATTCTTCGACCACTGGTTACGACCATAGTCTTCGACCACTGGCTACGACGACCGTCTTCGACCACTGACTACAACCACTGTCTTCGACCACTGGCTACAACCACATCACCTCGACTGCCCATGCTTCGCTCCTAGCACTGACGGCTACTACAAAGCCTACCTACCGCAACTGCTGCCCACACCGAGCAGAGCACTGACAATTGTTACAGTGACCGTTATATGCTACAGTGACCACCGACTATTACAGAAGTTGGTCGTAGTCAACCACACACAAGCTAATCGTCTACGACCACACTGGTCGTAACGACCATGTACAACTTGGTCATCTACGACTATACAGACTAGTCATCTACAGCCACACTGGTCGTAACAACCACGTATAACCTGGTCACTTACGACTACACAGACCACTCAACTACAATCACATTGGTCGTAACGATCACGTACAGACTGGTTGTAACGATCACACACAACGTGATCTAGTCGAGTTTATACGACCACAGTTCCGGAGTCAGTGCGCCGGCACGACTACGGGCATGATGACGAGATCGAGCGCCGGCCGCTCATGGACTACGGCATCGAGGCGGGCGAACGGTGCGGCATATGTTCTGAAGGAGAACAGGTAGGCTACGCTAGCTACAACATTTTTATTTCTACCGCGTTCAACCAGAAAACATGCGTGTAAGGAAGTCATAGATAGTTACCACTAGATGCGCTGCGCAGCGGAAGAAGAGTTGGAGTAGCCCGGTCCAACGTAGATGCGCGTTGATGAAGAAGAAGCAGTCGATCGTTTCACGAACTGAATGTCTCCTCCTCGCATCCTAGTAATAGCCTTGCGCTTCTTGCCGATCAACACAGCAGCAACAGCAGCGGCGCCTCCACGGAGTCCACACGTTCGGGATGGAACGCCGTGCGCTGGTGTGCTAGCACCGCCCGCCCGGCTAGGGTTTCGGGATACGGCCGAGGGGGGGTGGCGGCCAGGGTTTTCAGCACAGTAGTCTATGTTACCTGCAGCTCCGCCTCCACATATTTATAGAGCATGCTAATGAGCTTCCATATTGTAGGCCCATTAGAACCCTAATCTCATATGAATTAATATCCCTTTTAGCCTATAAAACCGAATTATTTATGATTGCCTTTTGGTCACATCACTAACATGTTCAACGCAGCGTCCATAGACACCACCGCTTCCCTGCATTCGCTTCGCTGCGCTGCGTCTCATAGTCGCCTGACGCGGCCACTGGGCGTTGCTTGGTCTTGACTAGGTGTCGTTCGTTTCTGCAGCTGCTCTATTATGTCAGGCCTTGTATTTGCGTCCCTGTAAAGTCTGTACAAATCGGTGTGTCAGTGGAAAATGATGAATATAATGATAAGATATGAGTTTGTCAAATTTTCTTCCAATACTAAACTCTGAACGAGAAAAGATCAGTATCGACATGCAGCGCAGCTCATTGCTCCATTTCATCCCGCCACGTTCTTCCGATCGAACTTATTAATTTCCACTCAAGGCTTAACTAAGCATGCGCCGCTCTCCAAGGCTCAAAAACTGCAGTGCCTCCATCTCCGGCTAGTCGCCCCACCATCTCTGGCATCACCAGACAACCACATAGGCATAGCCAGAAGCAACTTCTTTTGCTGCCTCCGCACGCGGTTTCGAGCGCAAGCCCAGCAACTCCATGATGGCGGTGAGGACGATGCCAAGAGAGAGTTTCTTAGGCGCCACCTACGCGTGCTGTGCCGCGCGGTTATTCCACAGCACCAACGCTGCGCAGATCAATATGCCCACGCCGCGGCGTTGGATGCGCGGGATGGACCGTGTCTTCGCCCGGTCTCCCCCGTGCGGCCTTACGGCCGTGGCTGCCGGCGCCAGGGTCGTCGAACCGAGGCTTCAAACAGATACATGCCGCGACGGCCGTCCAGGTGGAGGAAGAAGAGGGCGACCGACCGAGCCGTGGATCATGAGTTCTCCAGAGAGCAAGTCGCGGCCGCCACTATCCAGGCCTGTTTCCGCGGCCACCTGGTACGCACGTTACCTTGCCGCTCTGCTCTTGTCCGCTTAATAAAAACTTTAGGCGGTTCTCCAAAGATATTCAGAAGCTTGCCCGTTTCAGGCGAGGCGGGCGTTCCGCGCCTTGAGGAGCCTGGTGAAGATGCAGGCGTTCGCGCGGGGTTCGTACGAGCGGAAGCCGGCGGACGTCGCGATCCGGTGTATGAAGGTGCTCGTGCGGCTGCAGGTGCGCGTGCGCGCCCGGCAACTGCTCGACATGTCGAAGGACTAGTGGCAGACAGTATAACACCGAGGCTTACACTGAGCGATTTGTGAAGATTAATCAGATAATCTAATTCCATCTATGTTTTCTTGTGTTGGTTTTGCTGTCAAGTCTGTTTCTGCATAACTGTTGGCATTCAGCTGGCTTTGACAAAATGTGCATCTCCATTTGTAAATGCAAATGCCAATTCATGCTCAAACTTATTCAGGAGAATGTAAAACTGCAGATATGCTACTTAAAGTTCCGCAAACAAACTTAGGATACAATAGTATTTGCAGCAAAAATTCAGGCGTCCATCTTTTTGATGTGTTAATCATCAAAATTATTATGTAGCAACATGTTAACTTCTCATCAGAAGCGGTACGCACCAGAACACCATAATTACAGGAAAGCACAAGTGATGGCTGCAGGGACAGTAACACCAGTTGCTTCTCGTTAGCAAACTGTCACAGCTCAAACCACTCAACGGAGTACTTCACCACCTTCCCAAAAATTACTATCTAGCAACTTCACAATCAGGATCGGTCAGGCATGGCAAAAAATTTCAAGAATACGTTGTCCATGTTGTCGGCATCCTTGTAGACTGGATAGTAGGTGCATTCCGAACATTGATGTCGAGTGGCAACATCCGGTATTCGATGTCGAGATCTTTCAAGATCTTGATCATCTCTTGGAGCACTAGCTCCCTCCTCTCGAACCTCATCCCCATGTCGTGAAAGTTGATCGTGTGACGGCACCATATGGATACTTTTAGTCTGTTTGTGTCATCCACGTCACGGAGGACGACCATGGAACCCGGATACCAATGTTCTTTCTTGTTGTCAAGGTAACTGAAAATTCAAATGACAAGATTGATATAAGTCTAACACACAGTCGAATTGTCGAAAAATATAATTCTATAGACATTCTTCTACATGATTAGATTGCTCAGAACGAAATTACTTTTGACTTGGTAAAGAGCAATGATACGTACTGCAGTAGTCTTTCCTTCATGAGGGCCAGTTTCTCCACTGGTGTAGCGACATGAACAGAAAAATCAATTGCATCTCCCATATCAGGACTCCTGTAGTAATTCATGATGGGTAGGACGGCGAGCTTACTGTTGGGATAATAAACTTTCAGGTTGTCATATCGGAGGAAGATTGTTGTCATGATGTTCATTTCCTCGACGACCACCTGAAATTTGAACAGTTTGGAACCAAGTCAATTAGTGTGAAGCAATCATTCAATGTAGATAAAGCAACAAGAAAAATTGTAACCTGCATTCCATCAACTTCACAACGATCACCAACATCAAAAGGATGCATCACAAATAAGAACACGATCGCCTCGAAGATCGTCTTAAGAGTGTTGCCAAACATGAAAACTGCCACTAGAAGCTGCGAGCCGAGGAAGACAAAGAAGCGTGTCGTTGCTATCCCTAGAATGAGAAGCCATAGTGCAAACACAATAAGCCCAACAACAACATTGGCCATCTGGTGGAGCTTGTTCACTGCTGTTTTCGTGTCGTTGAGCGTTAGGGCAAGAGCTTTGCGCTCTCTGAATGCGTTTACCTACAGAAGCAAACAAGGCAGTGATAGGGGATTACGAATTAAGCATCGCAAAATTTCTAGATATGTTAGAGAAAGAGCGTGTAAAGAGCATGCATTACCACCCAGTTCTTGAGCGATCTTTTGCTGACCCTGTTGTGCTCCTGTGCTCCTTCAAAAAGATCCATTGCTTTGAAAGCTTCCTCCTGCCTCAAGAAACGCATCAAATCTGACAAGTATATGTGCCTGCAACACGTTCATAATTCAGAATTGGGCCAGCATATTGCTATGACATTTTCAAACAACTAGCGAGGCGTGCGCACTTGCGCAGGCATCATCCTTCAAATATATTTAAATGACTTAGTAATACATACGTGATTTTGCTTCTTAGAAATAAATCGTTGCAGAACTCTATTTGTGATATTTTAATATTATATATTATAAGACAGGAAATACTCACTCTGTTTCCCAATACTTATCACCTATAACCAAAAGTTTCTTTCCCCAATACTTGCATAACAAAATAGTAAACATAGTATAACACAATATTTTTTTTTATGTAATCATCATCTCTTTCTTTCATTGTTGCAATGCCTGTCCATACTATATGCTCATAATGTACATCATATAACTTATACTGGCATAGCCAAGTTAACAGCCGTCTATATATCACCCTCTTAATCTCTCCTTCCCACGAAGGTTCACCAAATAAATGGTCAGAATGTTTACTTTTTGTGAGAATTTTTAGCATATTCATTTTTTCTTAGCGACTTGAAACTATCTGTCATCAACTTTTATTATATAATAGATTTTGATTCCTAATACACACAAATCAAATTCTGTACCTTATTTTATTTTTTTCTCGAATTAATATATTTCTTCAATTTTAATTATGAATAAATCAAAATTTATATTTTTCACTTAGTTTGGAATTAAAGAAACAATCACTAATTTCCATTGATTTTTATTCTGAATTTCCATATTATTGGGCTGTACTTCTTATAGATGCTTTTTCAATTTAAATCAAGTTTCTAATTTTATTTCAAATTTATGTTATTTTTTATTGTACTTGACATGGACTCCTTATTTTCATATAAATTTTATTTTTATTTAATTTTCAATTTAAATTTATGTTAGAATTCATATACAAATCCAAATAATTTTCATCTATTTTTTATTCTAAATTTTAGCTATGTAGGAGTTTTAATTTCAGTTTTACTAATTTCCTTTTATATCTCATTTCTAATTTCTATTATTTTAGTTTTTTATTAAATTGTAGTTTTAGATTAGAATTCGTATACAAATCTAATAGCCTATTTTCATCTAATTTTTATTCCAAATTTCTGAAATGTAGGTGTTTTGATTTGGATTTCATATGAAAATCACATTGTTAATTTCCTTGTATTTTTTATTATGAATTTCTGTTATTTTTTGTTATTTTATTTAATTTTGAATCTCAGTTTTAGGTTAGAATACATATACAAATTCAACTACTGATTTTTATGTAATTCTTATTCAGAATTTTATCTACATATGGGTTTTAATTTGGAGTTCGTATGAAAATTAAATAGATAATTTCCTTATTCTGAATTATTTTTTATTCTACTTGGCATGGACTCTTTCATTTATTCTAAACTGTTATAACTCAGGTCTACTAGATGGATAGTTCAACTTAGTAAGGATTTTTTTAATTTATAGTCTATTTCTCTTTTTTCTTAATAACTCTAAAAGACCTATCATGAACTTTTAATATATAATAGATTTCTTAGCAGTTCTAATCGACCTGCCATGATGTTTTAATATATAATGAATATTCTAAATATGAAACCAGAAAAGGTGTAAAAAGATCTCACTTGGATCCAGGTTTGGCAACATTGTGGAAAATCCTCTTGGCAGCAACCTTGGCCTCGTACTCACTGTGTATCTGTGTCGCCTGCTCGTCCTCCTCACCTCTCGCATGCTTGATCTGCTCGTCCATCGTTGTCAGAGCCCCATACCGAACAATCTTCATCAACCTCTTCATGCTCCATGCTGAGATGTTCTTCTGGCTGAGCCTGTGAAGCTGGTCGATCGTGATCCCTTCGTCAAAATGCCGCTCGGTTTTCTGCCTCTGCAGCTGCTTGCTGACCCCTCCTCGCCTAGACGCCGCCGCCGTGAGGCGTCCGCTCTTCGGCAAAGGCCCAGATTTGTCTGGCATCGCCGCTGCTTGGAGCTCATTCGGGATGGCTGCCCCTGCGCTCTGCAGCCTCTGCACCTCGGCAAGCATGCGGCTTTCGTCGACCAACGGCGGCCCAGAGAGGGTCTCGATGACATACTGGTTGAAGAGCGCATCCTGGATCCTGTCGAAGTAGGTCGAGACGTGGAAGGACGAGGCGAGCACCTTGAGCAGCAGCGTCTTGATGAGGCGGATCACCGTGGCGACGAGCAGGCAGCACAGCACCTTGGTGACGTAGGGCAGCACCAGCTCGTGCGTCTCCCGCTGGACGTCCTTGTCGAACAGCAGGTGCCAAGAGACGAGCGCGAGGCCCAGCCAGAGCACGTTGCGCACGGCTCGGCGCACGCCGTAGACGAAGTAGAGCACCTTCTTCCGCAGCAAGAAGTTGCGCTCGATGAAGAAGACGGCGATGCGGATGACCCAGCCGGAGACGAGGCGGCCGCAGATGAGCACGAACACGAGGAGCTCCCACTTCCAGAGATGGAGCCCCGAGAGCTTCTTGTTGGACAGGCTGGGTATGGTGAGGCTGCAAACCAACGCGGCCACGATGACCACCAGGCCCACCCATTCCAGGATGATGAGGCAGTCGACCGTCTCCCGCTTGAAGTCGGAGGTGAGGCCCTCGTCCACGAAGGGGTCGTCGTCCTCGTCGTCGAAGGCTCCTGACTTTCCAATAAGCCCCGACTTGCCGATAAGGCCCGACCGGAGCTGCCCGGACTTGGGCGGCCCCTTCGTGAGAAAGGACTTGCGCTCGCAGCGCTCCCCCTCGGTGGCGGGGCCACTCGACGGCGGCGGGGGATCCATTAGCCGGGAGCGCGTCTTGCTGCGCGGCAATAGGCCGGCCCCGGTGGATGTCGACGTGCAGCGTATCACCTCGGCGGTGTCCCCGGCGTTGGCAGCCTGGTTTCGATTGTCGGCGGCATCGGAGGAGGAGGAGGAGGCCGACGACGACGACGGGGAGAACCGCTTGTGGGGGTCTTGGAATGAGACGCGCAGCTCCCGGGAGGCGGAGACGGAGGCGGGCGGGCGCGGCGGCCTCCTCAGCTCCTCCATCTCCAGGTCAGGGTCGAGCGACAACTCGCCGCCGGCTGCAGCCTGCTTGCGTAGGAAGCTGCCAATGAGGCGGCTCGGTGGGTCGTCGCTGGTCTCACCACCAACGCTCAGCGCCGGTGACGCAGGTGACTCCGGCGGCCGATTCTTGAAGCTGAACGACTCGCCGTCGCGACCCACGTCGTTCCCGGAGCTGGGCGAGGTCGACACGCTCGACCCGGACCCCAGAACCACGCCCGACGCGCCTGCAGCCCTCGGCGTGTTCACGGTCGAGCCGTAGTTGGAGCTGTGCCCGGACACATTGGCAATGCCGCCGGTTGCGTGGAGGGCCAATGAGGCTTGGCCGTCACCGTCGATCTTGACGACGACCTCCCGGCGGTCGCCGTCGCGATCCTGATCCTGGTCGAAGTCGAAAGAGCCAGACCGCGACGACTTGTTCGACCCGTACGACTTGATGCTGCTCTTCCGCGGCAGATCCATCGCGCGGGACAGAGAGAGCCCGGCAAGCTAATCAGCAACTCCGAAACGGGCTGGCTCGCCGGTTATCAGCAGGGAGGCTCGGCGTGGAACGCGCATCGCCCCTCACGGCGCGACAAGGACGCACGCGTGCATGCACCTGCGGCGAGAAACGTTACTTCGCCGTCGGGGACGAGCAAAAGGCCGAAGCTTTTGGCTCGGCGGGGAGAGCGGCGCAAGCGTCGGCCGGACCGGGGTGGAAATTAGCAGTCGGCGTTTACGTGAGCGCGGGGTGCCTCGCTTGGCTGTATATATCGCGGAACGGCGGGCATGCGCCGGAGATGTCGCTGCCGCACGGACGGAAGTGCTCACCACAACCAACGGCGGGCAAAATAAGCTGGGGCTGTGCGGTCGTGGTGGTGAGCTGCGGTGGCTATTTTGGACCCCTCGACCTCATTTTTGGGCGCTTTTGGTGTGCGTTCCGGACCCTCACGTGCGTCTGATTCATTTGTTGGTCGCTGCTCTGTCGACGTTGGCTCCTCGCCTCTTCTTTGATCCAGTGGTTCTCTTGATATCCGTGGTCGATAGGCACCTTACACCAGAGGAAAGTGTTTTGCATGTCATGTCGTTGTTGACTTTGTGGGGGTGATGGCTGATGAGCCATAAATGATCTAAAAGAGAAAATTGAGAATATGCCCTTCAACTAGATGGAAATCTAGGATATACCCTTCTTTAGATCCTAATTGATAATATACCCTCTTTTAGAGTGTTTTGTTGAGAAAATGCCCTTTTTATACTATTTAGTACCTCTTAAGTATACTAATCCGTATTGTACTGTATTTTGACATTAGGATGACCATTTTGCCCCATGTACGGCCGCCAGACCTCTGCCATAAATGATCTAAAAAAGAATCATGGACTATCAATTTGTCACATGCGTGGGTCGTCTGGCCCATCTAGGGCACAGTGTTTTTTTAGCCCAGAAGGCCTGGTGCATGAATACATTACAATTTTCAGTTTGGAACCAGTCCAGTTTATCCACCCAACTTTGGTGCTAAGGCCTCTAACGTTAAAAACCGGGTATTCTAGCCTCCAAAGTTCTAAAACCAGAGTAAGAGGGTGTTTGGGACTGCTCTACAAACTCTGCTTTACGAATTCTACCGTGGAGCAGCTCCACAAAAAATCTAGAGTTTGTGGAGCACCCCTTTAGGTGCTCTCACAACTCCACCTTTTTTTTCCTCGAACAAAGTGCGTGGAGCTGAACCTATTTGGCTAAAAAACATAAAGCGGAGCTGAAAAATGTGGAGTGGAGCAGTCCCAAACACCCCTAAATATTAAATAACCACACGGAGGTTGGAAAATCCCATCGAACCGGTCGAGCCTATCGCCGCCGCATCCGACATCGCGACGCCTAACATTACAAGCTCAGAGCCTCAAGAGTTCGGGTACGATTCAGTTCGTGGATTTGGGGCGCACACGGAGCGAAACGCTTTACAGGCAATGCTTGAACCGGCTCTTTTTGTTTATGAATTTTGATTTATATTATAGTAACTAGTTTTTAACCATATATTCTTTTAAAATAAAGTTTGTAAGTTAATTATAGTAGATATTATACTGAATTCATCTATTCACTGCCAATTTGGCATAGGTATATGTTCTAACATATGAAACTGCAGCAGATCCCATTCATTTCACCACTTTTTTTTTTATCATTGTGTTAGAGCAGAATATATAGATAGAATACAAGCAAAGAAGATGGTGGGCAGAAGAGATTCCTACCTCTCCGTCGTGACCGACGAGTACATCTGCGCTCCGCCCTTCTACTCCATCAGCACCAATCTCTTCGATCGCAGTGTTAATATAAGTTGACGATACATGCTAGCTGTCTATATATGTCATGGAATTGTATATGTTCGATTTCAAGTTATGCATGTACTGTACACTATTCAGAAGAAGTAATATTGGACTTTGTTCTTCCGGTTTCAATTTGTGTGATTTGTCTGATGGATGTGAGTGCATGGATGCGAACGAGTGGATGTGTTACTAGTTATTACACGATTCCAATGGTGAAGTGCTAATTAAGTCGTATGCCCGTATAGAAAAGTTTGCTTCATACATAACCATTCGATCAAACTGCAATTTTCTAATATTATAATACCATGTTTGCAATAAATAAAAATGCAATATTTACAATATTTGTGAAGTAACAGCACTGTTGGGTACAGTAATGACTACCGACAGGCCTATCGATATTGGACGGGTTCTTTTGGGTTAATGCCTTATGACTTATAGCTTAAATATTTGAATTCTGGCTATTCGCGAGAGGTAGTACACACAGATAGTCGCATGTAATTTTGATCGGTACAGCTGAACTCGGCATACTTTTTACTACAATCTTTTTATTGACTCCGCTTTTTAAAAAACACACTATTTAAAAGCTAGTTACTGTAGATAGTACGAGTATAAGCCCACCTTAAGCCATATCGAACACGGCCAATATTATTGGGCCCCATAATTGCTCTACCAGTCAGGTGACAAGGTGTATCATCGACAGTTAGCACTGTCAGAAAACACATTCTACTACATGGTTGTCGGCAATCTATGGCCATCACTAACAAAGTTTTACCAATAGTGAATTGCCGATAGCTGGCTGTCAGTGAAATAAATACCTGATAGTTTCTTATTCTTTTGTGACAGTTGTTGCCTATCGGGGTTGTTATACTCTTGTAGTGTACGCAAGCTTGTACTGCTTTACCTATAGCTACTATGATTCTTATTGCGAATGATTCTTTACATTTCCTTAAATACGATGTCCAAATTGAAGTACATGAGTTTTTCCTCATTTTCCGTATATTATACCTCCACCTGACTAGTTTATCTCTAGTCATTGGTCAGGTCGGGCGCACATTCACTCAACACTCTATTGCGCTAAATATAGATGTTGGGTTTATCCTTTATGGCTAGAGATGGCAATGGGTACCCGAAACCCGATACCCGATGGGTTTTTACTCTATTAGGGCATGGGTCTGGGTCAGTTTCCTAACCCATGGGTCTCTTAATGGGCAAAAAACCCAACCCATCGGGTCTGCTGGGTTTGGGTACGTTCCTATAGTACCCAAACCCGTAAACCCATGGGTAATATAAACCTGATCCATAGTAGTTCACCAGGTCAGCCCATTAGCCATTTAGCAAATTAGCCATTTAGATTTTAGCCGAAGCCCCAAGCGGCCAAAGCGCCAAGCCCTCCACGCCGCTGTCGCATATGGCCAAAAGGCCCATAACGAATCAACGCCATCGGCCCATACGTAACCCTAACCCTAGCTCTCACGGCGACACGGCCTCACCCACTCGGTCTCACTCTCGGCCACTCCGTCAGACCGTCACCCACTCACCCCAAATGCCCGTCTCCTCGATTCCTCAGCGGCGGCGCAGATCTGGCGCTCCGCGCACTGCGCTTGGTCGCCGGACTCCAGCTCTCCGCTCGCTCTCCAGTCTCGCCCTCCCATCCCGCTCCTGCTCCCGCCAGGTCGCCACTCTCGCCGCACGCAGTATTGCTGAGAAGAATGGACGCCTCGTCAAGCCTGTGGCTGCTGCAACGACCAAGAACGGACGGCCTCCTGTCTCTCCAACTTCACCTGCAGGGGGCAACATCGTGCGTTCTTTGGGGTAAGACCGTAAGAATGTGGTTTGTATGTACTGAAATTAGAGGAATGTATGAGTGATTGCCAAAGTTCATGCAGCAAAATTGCTCCCTTAGGGAGTTAGGGTTCTGCAGTAAAAATGTATGTCTTCTTATTTTGTTTTTCGTTTGCTACCAAGTCATCAGCCAGTTCTGCAGAAAGAAGTTGAATACTGCACTTTATGCTAACTGAGTTGGAAATTTGGAATAGCTTATTGTAAAGTTATATTGCTGTAGCTCTTATAAATTGAAAAATCTTACCAAGATTAACATAAACATTGTTTTAACTAGTTGTAGTAAATCTGGCTGTAACTTGTAATACTGTTGAGATGACCCTACATAGTCATGTCTGCTATCTTTGTAACTTGTATAAGCTGCAATAGAGTTGTTTTCATGTGGTAGCATTTGAATGCAGCTCTGCCCACAACCTGCTCGCAGCTCGCCTGACTGCCGCCCTGTTTTTGTTATTGTGAGAAGGGTAAGCAGTAAGCTTGGGTGTGGGATTAGATGTGATCCTTTACCAAATTCAGTAAGCAGTAAGCAGTAAACTGGGGCATAAGGAATCATGCTTCATGTGGGTACCCACGGGCGACCCGTGGGTACCCGTTACCCGAGTGGGCATGGGTTTGGGTAAAAATTTGTACCCGTCACGGGTATGGGTTTTTTAGCGGGCACGTCTAACTTTCATGGGCACGGGTTTGGGATAGCAAAACCCAGCGGGTTTGTGCCCGTTGCCATCTCTATTTATGGCCTTGAGTCCAATTAAGACCTCACTCATGAAGTTCCCTAGATAATCTATATACCCATATGGAATGTATAATAACACGGTATAGTTACTAGTTCTGCCCGTCTTAGACGGGACCATGGTCAATACGACAAACATAGCCCATTATACGAGTGAAAGCTGGTAAGCTCTTAAATTATGTCCATATGCAGAGGGTCCTAACCTTCATCTCTACACCTTCTCAAAGGCATCGTCTGTCGAGCAGATACTTACACTACAGATCAACTGCTCCTTCAGTTGAGCCCGCTAAATTTTCATCCATCATTCTCCCATCATTCATCTGAATTGAGTAGAAATTCATTTGATGCAATTGATGATTATATTGTAATAAGGAAATAACTTGTTTTAAGTGAAGATACTCTAGTTAGTCAACATGATCAAAGCATGCATGCCTGGAATCTAGTATTGATACTCAGTCTCAATTATGATCTATTGAAATTCCTTCTCTTGAATTGGTTCGCTTCCTGCAATTCATACATACTCTATAGCTTAGTTTATCTAGATTTGCATTAGTGTATGCAAGCCTATGGTTGAATAAAATTGGCTAGGGTATTTATAATTAAAATTTAGTACACATTTGTTGTCTTTCTTGTTATTTTTACTGATGTGAGAATGTGTTGACTTGTTGATTCGGCATAGTTGATTAATTAATCATCGTTGGTCATATACTGTCTGCGTATATGTACATATGGACGTATACCTACATATATATATATGCATGAGTGTGTAAAATTTCATATACATATGTATACATGCATACATATATACAATCCCAGGCCAACCCAATAGGCCTTGGCCCACGACCAACTCTCTCTCTCCTCGCCTGATGCCAGCATATCTCCAACATATTGCCACTTCCTTCGCTGGCCCCAAGCCGACTAGTCGTCGGAACCCAGCGAATGCTGCCAGTCTCCTGCACCTCTCTCTCTCTCTCATGTCTCCCTCACCGCACTCCGTTTCCCCCACCTCTAAGCCACTGCCGCCCAAGACACCACCGACTCCGCCTGTCATCATCGCCCTAGATCAGGCCATGGTGCCATCGACGAGTAGCTTGGGTCCCGCCCATGTTGTTGTCATCCCACCTGCCTCCAGCTGAATCCGATTGGAACGCTCACACAGAGCTGATCAGAAGTACTGATCGTCGGCCACACTGGTCCCTAACCACGTCGGATGGTTTGATCACTCAAGTTACGTTGATCTTCAACCACGTTGTCCTATTCAACCACACTGGTCTCTAACCACGCTGAGCTTCGACCACGTTGTCTTGTTCGATCACACAGGTCTCCGACTATACTGGTCTCCGACCACATTGGTCTCCAATCACATCGACCATGTCGATTTTTAACTATGTTAGTCTTCGATCACATAGATCTCTGACCACTCCGTCGATCTTTGACCACATTGTATTAATCGCGTCAGTTCGACCACATTGATTATGAACACACAGGTCTCGTCCACGTCGGTTCAACCATGTAGGTTTCGACCATGCTGATTTAAATCACACAGATATCGACCACATCGGTTTCAATCACGTTGGTTTCAATCACACAGATCTCAACCACGTTGGTTTGACCACGCTGGTCTTCGATCACACAGATCTCGATCTCATCGGCTCTAACCACCAATAGACGTGGTAGTTCTGTGATTACAATCCTGGTATTTCCGCTAGCGGTAGTACCACAGAATACACTGCGGTAATTCCAATTTCCCTGAGAAATATATATACTTCAACAGATTTTGTAAACTACTATATCATGCACATAAGAATTATCCATGATTCTCAACAAGTTGCAAAACATATTTGCACACTTTTAGAACCATGACACAAGGATTATATATATGAGCTTCAATTATTTACAAAACACATTTACAAATATAAACCTCATACTACAAATAATTAAAATATGGACTTCAAACACTTGCAAAATATATTCGCTATGTATAGTCCCATTGTTGTGGCTACAGACCAAACAGAGAGAGAGATGGTAGTGGAGAGTGATGAAGATAGGTGTCATGGCCTGGGTCCTCCCCATGGCTTACTCATATATATATATACACATGAAGAGTGCTTTTACAGATATACCCTTACGTCTGGTTATCCCCTCTGGGGCAGTTATGTCATTACACATGGCCTATTCTGGGCCGTATAATTTCCTACCAGGCCTGCTTGGTTTAGGTGGGGGCCATCCCTACGACAGGAGCCTCTCATGGTGAAGGGCTTCACAGGGCCGAAGCCATGTCGCCGAGTCCTTTGGCCCCCTCCATCCCCTGCGACCTGTGAATTCCTCCAAGCTTGAGGTTGGGGAGCCCGAAGTCTGGGATGGTGTTAGCGGAGGCGGACGCCTGATTCGAAGCAGGCGCGCGCGCGCTCCGTCCCCTGTCCTTCGAACTGGTGGCAGCAAAGCTGGCGCCTAAATCGAAGTAGACGCGCGCGCTCCGTCCCCTGCCCTTCGAACGGGTGGCAGCAAAGCTAGCGCCCAAGTCGAAGTAGACGCGCGCGCTCCGTCCCCTACCCTTCGAACGGGTGGCAGCGAAGCTGGCGCCCAAGTCCAAGTAGACGCGCGTGCTCCGTCCCCTACCCTTCGAACGGGTGGTCAGCGAAGCTGGCGCCCAAGTCGAAGTAGACGCGCGCGCTCCGTCCCCTACCCTTCGAACGGGTGGCAGCGAAGCTGACGCCCAAGTCGAAGTAGACGCGCGCGCTCCGTCCCATACCCTTCGAACGGGTGGCAGCGAAGCTGACGCCCAAGTCGAAGTAGATGCGCGTGCTCCGTCGCCTACCCTTCGAACGGGTGGTTAGCGAAGCTGGCGCCCAAGTCGAAGTAGACGCGCGCCCTCCGTCCCCTACCCTTCGAACGGGTGGCAACGAAGCTGTCGCCTAAGTCGAAGTAGGCGCGCGCACTTCGTCCCCTACCCTTCGAACGGGTGGGCAGCGAAGCTGGCGCCTAAGTCGAAGTAGGCGCGCGCGCTCCGTCCCCTACCCTTCGAACGGGTGGGCAGCGAAGCTGGCGCCCAAGTCGAAGTAGACGCGCGCGCTCCGTGCCCTACCCTTCGAACGGGTGGGCAGCGAAGCTGGCGCCCAAGTCGAAGTAGGCGCGCGCGCTCCGTCCCCTACCCTTCGAACGGGTGGCAGCGAAGCTGACGCCCAAGTCGAAGTAGACGCGCGCGCTCCGTCCCCTACCCTTCGAACGGGTGGCAGCGAAGCTGACGCCCAAGTCGAAGTAGATGCGCGTGCTCCGTCGCCTACCCGTCGAACGGGTGGTCAGCGAAGCTGGCGCCCAAGTCGAAGTAGACGCGCGCCCTCCGTCCCCTACCCTTCGAACGGGTGGCAACGAAGCTGTCGCCTAAGTCGAAGTAGGGCGCGCGCACTTCGTCCCCTACCCTTCGAACGGGTGGGCAGCGAAGCTGGCGCCTAAGTCGAAGTAGGCCGCGCGCGCTCCGTCCCCTACCCTTCGAACGGGTGGGCAGCGAAGCTGGCGCCCAAGTCGAAGTAGACGCGCGCAGCTCCGTGCCCTACCCTTCGAACGGGTGGGCAGCGAAGCTGGCGCCCAAGTCGAAGTAGCGCGCGCGCTCCGTCCCTACCCTTCGAACGGGTGGGCAGCGAAGCTGGCGCCCAAGTCGAAGTAGACGCGCGCGCTCCGTCCCCTACCCTTCGAACGGGTGGGCAGCGAAGCTGGCGCCCAAGTCGAAGTAGACGCGCGCGCTCCGTCCCCTACCCTTCGAACGGGTGGGCAGCGAAGCTGGCGCCCAAGTCGAAGTAGACGCGCGCGCTCCGTCCCTACCCTTCGAACGGGTGGGCAGCGAAGCTGGCGCCCAAGTCGAAGTAGACGCGCGCGCTCCGTCCCTACCCTTCGAACGGGTGGGCAGCGAAGCTGGCGCCCTAAGTCGAAGTAGACGCGCGCGCTCCGTCCCCTACCCTTCGAACGGGTGGGCAGCGAAGCTGGCGCCAAGTCGAAGTAGGACGCGCGCGCTCCGTCCCTACCCTTCGAACGGGTGGGCAGCGAAGCTGGCGCCCTAAGTCGAAGTAGACGCGCGCGCTCCGTCCCCTACCCTTCGAACGGGTGGGCAGCGAAGCTGGCGCCTAAGTCGAAGTAGACGCGCGCGCTCCGTCCCCTACCCTTCGAACGGGTGGGCAGCGAAGCTGGCGCCCAAGTCGAAGTAGACGCCGCGCTCCGTGCCCCTACCCTTCGAACGGGTGGGCAGCGAAGCTGGCGCCCAAGTCGAAGTAGACGCGCGCGCTCCGTCCCCTACCCTTCGAACGGGTGGGCAGCGAAGCTGGCGCCCAAGTCGAAGTAGACGCCGCGCGCTCCGTCCCCTACCCTTCGAACGGGTGGCAGCGAAGCTGGCGCCCAAGTCGAAGTAGACGCGCGCGCTCCGTCCCCTACCCTTCGAACGGGTGGCAGCGAAGCTGGCGCCCAAGTCGAAGTAGACCGCAGCGCGCTCCGTCCCCTACCCTTCGAACGGGTGGCAGCGAAGCTGGCGCCCAAGTCGAAGTAGACGCGCGCGCTCCGTCCCCTACCCTTCGAACGGGTGGCAGCGAAGCTGGCGCCCAAGTCGAAGTAGACGCGCGCGCTCCGTCCCCTACCCTTCGAACGGGTGGCAGCGAAGCTGGCGCCCAAGTCGAAGTAGACGCGCGCGCTCCGTCCCCTACCCTTCGAACGGGTGGGCAGCGAAGCTGGCGCCCAAGTCGAAGTAGACGCGCGCGCTCCGTCCCCTACCCTTCGAACGGGTGGGCAGCGAAGCTGGCGCCCAAGTCGAAGTACACGCGCGCGCTCCGTCCCCTACCCTTCGAACGGGTGGGCAGCGAAGCTGGCGCCCAAGTCGAAGTAGACGCGCGCGCTCCGTCCCCTACCCTTCGAACGGGTGGTCAGCGAAGCTGGCGCCCAAGTCGAAGTAGACGCGCGTGCTCCGTCCCCTACCCTTCGAACGGGTGGCAGCGAAGCTGGCGCCTAAGTCGAAGTAGCCACGCGGGCTGCAGTCCCCTACCCTTCGAACGGGTGGGCAGCGAAGCTGGCGCCTAAGTCGAAGTAGGACGCGCGCGCTCCGTCCCCTACCCTTCGAACGGGTGGGCAGCGAAGCTGGCGCCCAAGTCGAAGTAGACGCGCGCGCTCCGTCCCCTACCCTTCGAACGGGTGGCAGCGAAGCTGGCGCCCAAGTCGAAGTAGACGCGCGCGCTCCGTCCCCTACCCTTCGAACGGGTGGGCAGCGAAGCTGGCGCCTAAGTCGAAGTAGGCGCGCGCGCTCCGTCCCCTACCCTTCGAACGGGTGGGCAGCGAAGCTGGCGCCCAAGTCGAAGTAGACGCGCGCGCTCCGTCCCCTACCCTTCGAACGGGTGGCAGCGAAGCTGGCGCCCAAGTCGAAGTAGACGCGCGCGCTCCGTCCCCTACCCTTCGAACGGGTGGCAGCGAAGCTGGCGCCCAAGTCGAAGTAGACGTGCGCGCTCCGTCGCCTACCCTTCGAACGGGTGGTCAGCGAAGCTGGCGCCCAAGTCGAAGTAGACGCGCGCGCTCCGTCCCTTACCCTTCGAACGGGTGGCAACGAAGCTGTCGCCTAAGTCGAAGTAGGCGCGCGCGCTTCGTCCCCTACCCTTCGAACGGGGTGGGCAGCGAAGCTGGCGCCTAAGTCGAAGTAGGCGCGCGCGCTCCGTCCCCTACCCTTCGAACGGGTGGGCAGCGAAGCTGGCGCCCAAGTCGAAGTAGACGCGCGCGCTCCGTCCCCTACCCTTCGAACGGGTGGGCAGCGAAGCTGGCGCCCAAGTCGAAGTAGGCGCGCGCGCTCCGTCCCCTACCCTTCGAACGGGTGGGCAGCGAAGCTGGCGCCCAAGTCGAAGTAGACGCGCGCGCTCCGTGCCCTACCCTTCGAACGGGTGGGCAGCGAAGCTGGCGCCCAAGTCGAAGTAGGCGCGCGCGCTCCGTCCCCTACCCTTCGAACGGGTGGGCAGCGAAGCTGGCGCCCAAGTCGAAGTAGACGCGCGCGCTCCGTCCCCTACCCTTCGAACGGGTGGGCAGCGAAGCTGGCGCCCAAGTCGAAGTAGACGTGCGCGCTCCGTCGCCTACCCTTCGAACGGGTGGTCAGCGAAGCTGGCGCCCAAGTCGAAGTAGACGCGCGCGCTCCGTCCCTTACCCTTCGAACGGGTGGCAACGAAGCTGTCGCCTAAGTCGAAGTAGGCACGCGCGCTTCGTCCCCTACCCTTCGAACGGGTGGGCAGCGAAGCTGGCGCCTAAGTCGAAGTAGGCGCGCGCGCTCCGTCCCCTACCCTTCGAACGGGTGGGCAGCGAAGCTGGCGCCCAAGTCGAACTAGACGCCCGCGCTCCGTGCCCTACCCTTCGAACGGGTGGGCAGCGAAGCTGGCGCCCAAGTCGAAGTAGACGCGCGCGCTCCGTCCCCTACCCTTCGAACGGGTGGGCAGCGAAGCTGGCGCCCAAGTCGAACTAGACGCCCGCGCTCCGTGCCCTACCCTTCGAACGGGTGGGCAGCGAAGCTGGCGCCCAAGTCGAAGTAGACGCGCGCGCTCCGTCCCCTACCCTTCGAACGGGTGGGCAGCGAAGCTGGCGCCCAAGTCGAAGTAGACGCGCGCGCTCCGTCACCTACCCTTCGAACGGGTGGGCAGCGAAGCTGGCGCCCAAGTCGAAGTAGACGCGCGCGCTCCAGTCCCCTACCCTTCGAACGGGTGGCACCGAAGCTGGCGCCTAAGTCGAAGTAGACGCGCGCGCTCCGTCCCCTACCCTTCGAACGGGTGGCAGCAAAGCTGGCGCCCAAGTCGAAGTAGACGCGCGCGCTCCGTCCCCTACCCTTCGAACGGGTGGCAGCGAAGCTGGCGCCCTAGTCGAAGTAGACGCGCGCGCTCCGTCCCCTACCCTTCGAACGGGTGGCAGCCGAAGCTGGCGCCTAAGTCGAAGTAGACGCGCGCGCTCCGTCCCCTACCCTTCGAACGGGTGGCAGCCAAGCTGGCGCCCAAGTCGAAGTAGACGCGCGCGCTCCGTCCCCTACCCTTCGAACGGGTGGCAGCGAAGCTGGCGCCCAAGTCGAAGTAGACGCGCGCGCTCCGTCCCCTACCCTTCGAACGGGTGGCAGCGAAGCTGGCGCCCAAGTCGAAGTAGACGCGCGCGCTCCGTCCCCTACCCTTCGAACGGGTGGCAGCGAAGCTGGCGCCCAAGTCGAAGTAGACGCGCTGCGCTCCGTCCCTACCCTTCGAACGGGTGGCAGCGAAGCTGGCGCCCAAGTCGAAGTAGACGCGCGCGCTCCGTCCCCTACCCTTCGAACGGGTGGCAGCGAAGCTGGCGCCCAAGTCGAAGTAGACGCGCGCGCTCCGTCCCCTACCCTTCGAACGGGTGGCAGCGAAGCTGGCGCCCAAGTCGAAGTAGACGCGCGCGCTCCGTCCCCTACCCTTCGAACGGGTGGCAGCGAAGCTGGCGCCCAAGTCGAAGTAGACGCGCGCGCTCCGTCCCCTACCCTTCGAACGGGTGGGCAGCGAAGCTGGCGCCCAAGTCGAAGTAGACGCGCGCGCTCCGTCCCCTACCCTTCGAACGGGTGGGCAGCGAAGCTGGCGCCCAAGTCGAAGTACACGCGCGCGCTCCGTCCCCTACCCTTCGAACGGGTGGGCAGCGAAGCTGGCGCCCAAGTCGAAGTAGACGCGCGCGCTCCGTCCCCTACCCTTCGAACGGGTGGTCAGCGAAGCTGGCGCCCAAGTCGAAGTAGACGCGCGTGCTCCGTCCCCTACCCTTCGAACGGGTGGCAACGAAGCTGTCGCCTAAGTCGAAGTAGCCACGCGGGCTGCATCCCCTACCCTTCGAACGGGTGGGCAGCGAAGCTGGCGCCTAAGTCGAAGTAGGCGCGCGCGCTCCGTCCCCTACCCTTCGAACGGGTGGGCAGCGAAGCTGGCGCCCAAGTCGAAGTAGACGCGCGCGCTCCGTCCCCTACCCTTCGAACGGGTGGCAGCGAAGCTGGCGCCCAAGTCGAAGTAGACGCGCGCGCTCCGTCCCCTACCCTTCGAACGGGTGGGCAGCGAAGCTGGCGCCTAAGTCGAAGTAGGCGCGCGCGCGCTCCGTCCCCTACCCTTCGAACGGGTGGGCAGCGAAGCTGGCGCCCAAGTCGAAGTAGACGCGCGCGCTCCGTCCCCTACCCTTCGAACGGGTGGCAGCGAAGCTGGCGCCCAAGTCGAAGTAGACGCGCGCGCTCCGTCCCTACCCTTCGAACGGGTGGCAGCGAAGCTGGCGCCCAAGTCGAAGTAGACGTGCGCGCTCCGTCGCCTACCCTTCGAACGGGTGGTCAGCGAAGCTGGCGCCCAAGTCGAAGTAGACGCGCGCGCGCTCCGTCCCTTACCCTTCGAACGGGTGGCAACGAAGCTGTCGCCTAAGTCGAAGTAGGCGCGCGCGCTTCGTCCCCTACCCTTCGAACGGGTGGGCAGCGAAGCTGGCGCCTAAGTCGAAGTAGGCGCGCGCGCTCCGTCCCCTACCCTTCGAACGGGTGGGCAGCGAAGCTGGCGCCCAAGTCGAAGTAGACGCGCGCGCTCCGTGCCCTACCCTTCGAACGGGTGGGCAGCGAAGCTGGCGCCCAAGTCGAAGTAGGCGCGCGCGCTCCGTCCCCTACCCTTCGAACGGGTGGGCAGCGAAGCTGGCGCCCAAGTCGAAGTAGACGCGCGCGCTCCGTGCCCTACCCTTCGAACGGGTGGGCAGCGAAGCTGGCGCCCAAGTCGAAGTAGGCGCGCGCGCTCCGTCCCCTACCCTTCGAACGGGTGGGCAGCGAAGCTGGCGCCCAAGTCGAAGTAGACGCGCGCGCTCCGTCCCCTACCCTTCGAACGGGTGGGCAGCGAAGCTGGCGCCCAAGTCGAAGTAGACGTGCGCGCTCCGTCGCCTACCCTTCGAACGGGTGGTCAGCGAAGCTGGCGCCCAAGTCGAAGTAGACGCGCGCGCTCCGTCCCTTACCCTTCGAACGGGTGGCAACGAAGCTGTCGCCTAAGTCGAAGTAGGCGCGCGCGCTTCGTCCCCTACCCTTCGAACGGGTGGGCAGCGAAGCTGGCGCCTAAGTCGAAGTAGGCGCGCGCGCTCCGTCCCCTACCCTTCGAACGGGTGGGCAGCGAAGCTGGCGCCCAAGTCGAACTAGACGCCCGCGCTCCGTGCCCTACCCTTCGAACGGGTGGGCAGCGAAGCTGGCGCCCAAGTCGAAGTAGACGCGCGCGCTCCGTCCCTACCCTTCGAACGGGTGGGCAGCGAAGCTGGCGCCCAAGTCGAACTAGACGCCCGCGCTCCGTGCCCTACCCTTCGAACGGGTGGGCAGCGAAGCTGGCGCCCAAGTCGAAGTAGACGCGCGCGCTCCGTCCCCTACCCTTCGAACGGGTGGGCAGCGAAGCTGGCGCCCAAGTCGAAGTAGACGCGCGCGCTCCGTCACCTACCCTTCGAACGGGTGGGCAGCGAAGCTGGCGCCCAAGTCGAAGTAGACGCGCGCGCTCCATCCCCTACCCTTCGAACGGGTGGCACCGAAGCTGTCGCCTAAGTCGAAGTAGACGCGCGCGCTCCGTCCCCTACCCTTCGAACGGGTGGCAGCAAAGCTGGCGCCCAAGTCGAAGTAGACGCGCGCGCTCCGTCCCCTACCCTTCGAACGGGTGGCAGCGAAGCTGGCGCCCTAGTCGAAGTAGACGCGCGCGCTCCGTCCCCTACCCTTCGAACGGGTGGCACCGAAGCTGGCGCCTAAGTCGAAGTAGACGCGCGCGCTCCGTCCCCTACCCTTCGAACGGGTGGCAGCCAAGCTGGCGCCCAAGTCGAAGTAGACGCGCGCGCTCCGTCCCCTACCCTTCGAACGGGTGGCAGCGAAGCTGGCGCCCAAGTCGAAGTAGACGCGCGCGCTCCGTCCCCTACCCTTCGAACGGGTGGCAGCGAAGCTGGCGCCCAAGTCGAAGTAGACGCGCGCGCTCCGTCGCCTACCCTTCGAACGGGTGGTCAGCGAAGCTGGCGCCCAAGTCGAAGTAGACGCGCGCGCTCCGTCCCCTACCCTTCGAACGGGTGGCAGCGAAGCTGGCGCCCAAGTCGAAGTAGACGCGCGCGCTCCGTCCCCTACCCTTCGAACGGGCGGGCAACGAAGCTGGCGCCCAAGTCGAAGTACACGCGCGCGCTCCGTCCCCTACCCTTCGAACGGGCGGGCAGCGAAGCTGGCGCCCAAGTCGAAGTAGACGCGCGCGCTCCGTCCCCTACCCTTCGAACGGGTGGGCAGCGAAGCTGGCGCCCAAGTCGAAGTAGACGCGCGCGCTCCGTCCCCTACCCTTCGAACGGGTGGTCAGCGAAGCTGGCGCCCAAGTCGAAGTAGACGCGCGTGCTCCGTCCCCTACCCTTCGAACGGGTGGCAACGAAGCTGTCGCCTAAGTCGAAGTAGCCGCGCGGGCTGCATCCCCTACCCTTCGAACGGGTGGGCAGCGAAGCTGGCGCCGAAGTCGAAGTAGGCGCGCGCGCTCCGTCCCCTACCCTTCGAACGGGTGGCAGCCAAGCTGGCGCCCAAGTCGAAGTAGACGCGCGCGCTCCGTCCCCTACCCTTCGAACGGGTGGCAGCGAAGCTGGCGCCCAAGTCGAAGTAGACGCGCGCGCTCCGTCCCCTACCCTTCGAACGGGTGGCAGCGAAGCTGGCGCCCAAGTCGAAGTAGACGCGCGCGCTCCGTCCCCTACCCTTCGAACGGGTGGCAGCGAAGCTGGCGCCCAAGTCGAAGTAGACGCGCGCGCTCCGTCGCCTACCCTTCGAACGGGTGGTCAGCGAAGCTGGCGCCCAAATCGAAGTAGACGCACGCGCTCCGTCCCCTACCCTTCGAACGGGTGGCAACGAAGCTGTCGCCTAAGTCGAAGTAGGCGCGCGCGCTGCGTCCCCTACCCTTCGAACGGGTGGGCAGCGAAGCTGGCGCCGAAGTCGATGTAGGCGCGCGCGCTCCGTCCCCTACCCTTCGAACGGGTGGGCAGCGAAGCTGGCGCCCAAGTCGAAGTAGACGCGCGCGCTCCGTCCCCTACCCTTCGAACGGGTGGGCAGCGAAGCTGGCGCCCAAGTCGAAGTAGACGCGCGCGCTCCGTCCCCTACCCTTCGAACGGGTGGGCAGCGAAGCTGGCGCCCAAGTCGAAGTAGACGCGCGCGCTCCGTCCCCTACCCTTCGAACGGGTGGGCAGCGAAGCTGGCGCCCAAGTCGAAGTAGACGCGCGCGCTCCGGGGCTGTTGTGACCTTGCAGTCTGGTAGTGCGCTTCTAATGGCGGCTTGAATCGCGCCGACGCCTGACCTGGCAGAAGTCAGGCTGTCGCATCGTGCAGTCTGCCCTGCTGCAGGTGGGGCACGTGGCGACTCACGACTTGTGCGTCGTGGGATGTGAGCGGTTGCGTGACCGCGGCCGTTCGCCTCGTCCCCCGAGAAGTTGGACGCGTGTTGAAGATGTAGGGGCGTTGTGCGCTGCTTGGCTACCTACCTGGCACGGCCCTCTAGGTCCCGGCGGTTCTTCGTTCCAAATCTTGGATAGCCGAATCGCTGGCAATTTGATCCGTCTGTGCGCTGAGCCACAAGGCAGGCGAGCGGCCTTTATAAGGTGCTAGTGTTGGGGTGGAGGCTCCCTTTCTTGCTTTGCTTTTTGATCTGCCGCTTCGCTTCCACCCGTGCTAATTTTCACGCCAGTTGCTCCTTTGCCTGCACCTTCCTCCCTTGTCGCGAAGAGCGATGGCCAGCCAGGACGACGCCGCCTACCACCCCCGCAGTGGTTCCTTGCCTAGCCAGGGCGAGGCGACCCATCCTTCTCAGGAGTACAAATTGGTGCCGCGGGGGAGCTCGCGCGCCAACAAGTGGTGGAACGCCATGGAGCACTCGGGAGGCTCCTGCTCCCGTGTGCTGGGGAAGAGCCGCATGACTGAAGGGACGCTGCAGCGACTCGTGGATGAGGGGAAGATCGTGGATCGCAATGGGGCTCGCCTACCCCGTCGGGACGAGACGGAGCCGAAGCCCGGGGCCAAGGAGGCTATTGTTTTCGTGGCGTTCTTCGATGCCGACCTTCGAATGCCCTGCACGCTGTTCGTGGGCGAAGTCCTGCGGGCCTACCAATTGGAGCTAGCCCAGTTGACGCCCCACGCGAGACTCCGCCTAGCCGTCTTCACGTGGGCGATGCGGACAGAGGGGTGGCGTCCCAGCGCGAGCTTATTCGCCACCCTGCACGACGCACACTGTCGACCCAGAAAGGTTGACGGGGCGGTGTCCAACTTCGGCGGTGTGGACTTCGTGCTCCGGGCGTCAAGCGCGACGTTGTTCCCTGTGCCAGCCTTGTCAGGGCAATGGGCAGCCGGCTGGACGCGGTGGTGGTTCTATTACACCGTGACCGACAAGAGCAGAATGCATTGCCGAGGTAGGCCGATCTCGTTTAACAGCACGCCGAGTCTGAAGGCGGAGGTCGATGACACGCAAAAGCTACAGAGCCTTGTCGGTGTCGCCCGTCGAATGAGCGTGCGCGACCTAGCCGAGGAGTTCACGATGTATGGGGCAGCGCCACTCTCCTCCCGGGGAAAGTATGTTGGACAGAATGGCCCCCGCGAGGACGGGTTCGACCCATCCGTGTCTCGCCTGCTGCCGTCGTCCGCCCCTTGTAAGTCGCCCAGCACGCTTTACGCGCGCCATTGTATCTGTTTGGCTTCCGCCTGACTGATGCAATCTCCTGCGCAGTGGCCCGGCTAGAAGATGCGGAGCGCGCGGTTGCGGCGCTCCTCGGCCCGTACACGCTTAAGGAGCACCGGGCTCGCGAGGCCGCAGTCAAGGCGGCTAAGCAGGGGCGGGTAAACCGCACCTGCGAGGCTGTGGGCATTGCCGTGCCCGAGCGTGCGGTGCCGGAAGAGCTTCCCGCCGGGCCCGTTCCCCGGCCACCATACGCGACCCTGCAGCCCCTCCGGCGGCTAGCCCAGCTGAGACGAGGCGTGCGACCGGCGGTGGGCCTGGCCATACTGCTTCGGAGGGGCGCACCGTCGCGGATCCCCCGGCACCTTCTGCCGACGCCCACGAGCCCGTGCTTGGGCTCGCGGCCGTCGTTGAGTTGGAACTCATCAACCTGGGGGGTGGCGCCGTTCCTGGCTAGCCAACCACGGTGGAAGGTGCGTTATCAACCGCAGCAGCCGACAAGGGCGTGCCCCCTACAGAGGAAGCCGTGCGGGCAACAGTGACTGGAGCTGGTCCTGCCGTGGAAGAATCGCCTGTGCCACCGCAGGCGAAACGCCCTCGGATGCAGTCCCCGCCGCCAACTAGGGGTCGATACGCTGTTGCGGGGCCTTGCCGCGGGATTACGGCGTCTGGCACGGTCGAGAAGACGTTCTCCCCGAGCGTCGAGGCGCCTGCCTCCCCCTGGACGGTCGAACCGGCGCCACCTCCGACCGTGACGAGGGGCGCAGGAGGTAGGTGTGAGTCCCTTTCTTCACCTGACTTCGCGAGACTCTCTCCGATCTGCTCGCTCATTCTGCCGACATCAGGTGAGACGACGTCTCCCGTACGTGGCGAAGGATCGAGCAGCAGAGGTATGCGCGAAGTTGGGAGCCTTGTGCAGGATGCCCCGCAGGTGTCCGATGCTGCTGACGTGGCCGTGGCCGCGATAAATCTGGGCGCTTTGGGGCCGGGGCTCGCTCGCTCGGACTTCCTCCCTCGCCCGGAGGTATTTTGCGACCTCACCGCAGCCGCAGAGCGTGCCGATAACGTCCTCAACCGAGAGGCGCTGTCGTCATGCGCGGGGGACCTCCTAGCGCTCGCGCTGCAGGCCTCCGAGATGAGGGTAAATACGTGCGCTTCTGTTTGTAAGGTATTTCTGAACGCCTGCTGATTTGTTGTTTCTGCCAGACGCTTGCCCTCGGCCGGTCCTTTGACGAGGCCCGCGTCCGGGAGCGGAGGGCTCTGGAAGCCAGCCTCTGCGAAGCAAACACTGCTCTCGCCGCGAAGGATGAGGAACTTCGCGCGCTGGGGGACGCCCTGGTGGCCGCACAACTCGAGGCCACGGAAGCTCAGATTGCCACGGCTGGGGAGCGCGCCGCCTTCGTGCAGCAGATCACCGTCCTAGAAGGGGAGAAGGCCCAGCTGGCGGAGTCTGCTGCCGAGAACCGCCGTGTCCTGGAAAATGCGTCCCTGTCGGCATGGCGGGCCATGGAGGCTCTGAACCAGGCCCTCCGGGATCTGTGCGTCCGAGTGTCGGACACCACGCACAGGCCGGAGGCCCTGTCGGAGTCGCTCGGGCTGATCGAGGAGGGGGCCGGCGTTGCTCTTCGTGGCGCCAGGACCTTTGGCGAGCACTGCAGCTATGTTGGTGCGTGCTTCGCCCTCGTCCTGCTTCACACTCGTGGGTGTAGGCATACCCATGAGCTAGCGAACCCTCAACTGGATCCTCCCGACCGCCCAGAGGTTATGTCGGACGCCATCCGTTCCATCGGGCCTAGCCTGCAGAACTTCCATCAACGGATCTGGGGCCGCTTCGGGGAAGGTGCAGCGAGGGTCGCCGTGCAGCAGACGTTGCATGGGGAGGGGGACCTCCTCCAGTGGCTTGAAGGGGTCCTTCAGCGCCGTGATGACGACGGCGCGGGCTCGTCCGTGCCGCGCCAAGGCTGAGCGGTTGGTCGGGAGGGCAGGGGGATGACGCACTGGGTCCTACGCTTGTAATCATGTAACCCCTTTGCGTTTATAATGGAACCAAATAGTACCTTATTCTTGGTGTTACCTGCCGCCGAACGCGGAGGGCAGGTCTGCACGTCTCGTTTATACTCCGTGGAGTGGCGCGTGCGGAGGCGAACCTCGACGCTACGACTTCCTTTATAGTCCGAAGACTCGCGCGTGCGGAGGCGAACGTCGACGCTACGTCTTATTTAAAGTCCGTGGACTGTTGCGTGCGGAGCTAGGCTCGACGCTACGTCTTCTTTATAGTCCGGAGACTCGCGCGTGCGGAGGCGAACCTCGACGCTACGTCTTATTTAAAGTTCGTGGACTATTGCGTGCGGAGCTAAGCTCGACGCTACGTCTTCTTTATAGTCCGGAGACTCGCGCGTGCGGAGGCGAACCTCGACGCTACGTCTTATTTAAAGTCCGTGGACTGGTGCGTGCGGAGCTAGGCTCGACGCTACGTCTTCTTTATAGTCCGGAGACTCGCGCGTGCGGAGGCGAACCTCGACGCTACATCTTATTTAAAGTCCGTGGACTGTTGCGTGCGGAGCTAGGCTCGACGCTACGTCTTCTTTATACTCCTTAGAGTGCGCGCGGAGGCGTCCCCCCGCTGCGTCTTATTTATACTCCGTAGAGTGCGTGCGGAGGCGGACCTCGACGCTACGTCTTATTTAAAGTCCGTGGACTGGTGCGTGCGGAGCTAGGCTCGACGCTACGTCTTATTTATAGTCCGCAGACTCTCGCGTGCGGAGCTAGGCTCGACGCTATGTCTTATTTAAAGTCCGTGGACTGGTGCGTGCGGAGCTAGGCTCGACGCTACGTCTTATTTATAGTCCGCAGACTCTCGCGTGCGGAGCTAGGTTCGACGCTACGTCTTATTTATAGTCCGCAGACTCTCGCGTGCGGAGCTAGGCTCGACGCTACGTCTTATTTAAAGTCCGTGGACTGGTGCGTGCGGAGCTAGGCTCGACGCTACGTCTTATTTAAAGTCCGTGGACTAGTGCGTGCGGAGCTAGGCTCGACGCTACGTCTTCTTTATAGTCCGGAGACTTGTGCGCGCGAGGGCGTCCCCCCGGTGCGTCTTTGGTTTATACTCAGTCCCGCCCCCCTGGCGACGCTGCGGGGACGGGCGCGTTGGCCAAGCCTGCGCGCGCCCTCACCGCGTGCTTGCGTGTGACGAAGAAAGATTAGCGGCAAACGGCGATCTTCATTACATCCCCGTTTGCGCGGGTGGGCAACTACAAAGTGTGGATATACTGACCGTTTGCCCTTGGTGCGGCCGCAGCCTCTAGTCGCTAGACATCTGCAGGGCCCGCGCAGGCGCCTATGGATGACCCCGCGGACCTCCGCGCTGTGACGCCGGCTCTAAGAGCGTCATTGGGCTTCGCGACGCGGGCACCTGGTGCCTGGCTCGATGTGCCGGGCCATATCCTGGTCGCCTCGGACGGTGATGATGGTCCGGGGACCCGGGATCTTCATGCACAGATAGCCGTGATGTGGTACCGCGCCGAAGGAGTTGAGGATTGGGCGCCCTAGAATGGCATTGTAGGGGTACGGAAGGTCGACCACGTCGAAGGTGGCATCTTCGGTCCGCACATTGTCATCTTGGCCGAAGGAGACTTGAAGGTTGATTTGGCCCAGCGCCCGCAGGGGCTGTCCCCCGAAGCCCTGCAGCGGGATTCCCGAGGGCCCCAGGCGGCTTCGAGGGATTCCCATCTGGTCGAAGGCCACCGCAAACAATACGTTCGCGGAGCTACCACCGTCCACCAAGGCGCGCCCCACGTCGCATCCCGCGATGGTGACCCGGATGACCAGGGGGTCCTGATGAGGGAAGTCCACACCTTGGGCATCATCGGGTGTGAATGTAACTTCGTGCTGCGCCCACTCCGGCGGTGCTTGCGCTGGGTATGCCGCCACGTGATGTAGTCTTCGCGCGTAAGCCTTCTGTTGCTGTGCCGAGGCGAATTCCACTGCAGAGCCTCCGGATATGACGTTAATGACCCTGCGGTAGGTTGCGTCCGGGGCCTGCAACGACAGGAGGCCCTCCCGAGGCTGCTGTACGTGAGCTTGGATCCGTAAGGCGCCTTCCTGGGGTTGCATTCCTTGCGCCTGTACCTGCATCCCTTGCGCCTGTACCTGCATGGGGGCCTCGTATGGGAATTGGACGTGGGCCACCGCAGGCGGGCGCGCCTCCGGGTTCCTGTCCCTAGCGACGCTGTCGCGGAGCACCGCGATGGAGGTGCAGGCGCGGGTATCATGGTTGCCGCGGCCGTGGATTATGCACCACAGTCCCTGATGATGGTCGTCGTAATCCCCACGACCCCTATCGTCGCGGCCCCTGCCACGGCCGCGCCCCCGGCCACGGCGCCCCCAACCGCCTCGGCCCGCTGGAGCACCCTCGTCGGGCCCGCCTTCGATGTCGAGGACGTACCGGTTTCGCCTCGACCTCTGCTGGCCGCGCTTGGGCTGCTCGGACAACTCCTTATGCGGGTTGTCCCTACGGTCGGGCGCGTTCCGGGACGACTCCTGCTTACGTTTTCCCTTCGAAGAACCGCCCTTCGGCGGATCTTCGGCTTTTGCCGAGGCTTCGGCCTGGTTGGTGTCGGAGTCGTCGCCTTGCCTGCGCCGCGCGTCTTCCTCCGCCCTGGCATATTCTTCCATCTTGTCGAAGAGCTTTGCCACCGTCTTGATTGGCTTTCGCGCGTTGTACTCGGCCATCGGGCCCGGACGAAGGCCATGTATGGCTGCATTGACGATGGTGGTCTCGTTGACGTCTTTCACTTGACATCGAATCTTGGCGAAGCGTTTGAAGTAGTCCCGGAGCTTCTCCGAAGGTTTTTGCTTCACGGCGAAGAGCTGGTCCGCGTCGACTCGATCAACGTAGTTTCCTTGGAAGTTGTTGTGAAGGCGGACACAAAGCTGTTCCCACGCGTAGATGGAGCCCGGCTCTATGGCAAAGAACCAAGAGAGCGCCACTCCTTGTAGCGCGAGGGAAGTCCCTTCGCCTTCGTGGTGTCGTCGCCGCCTGCGGCTTCGATCGCGGTTTCGTACACGCGCACGAACTCACGGGGGTCCGTGTCGCCTTTGTACGAGTCGATGGCGCTCGAAAACTTGAAGTCTTCGGGCCATGCCGCCTGCTGCAGCCTCGCCGAAAGCGGGGACTCCGGATCCACGCGCCGCAGCGGCACGCGGCTGGATGCGGGGGCTTCACGACTGTCCGCCCTTTCCGTCGTGGGCTCGGACGCGACCACTGGCGCGGCCTGCTGACTCCGAGCCTCTTGCATATCTCTAACGGCTCCGCGAAGGTCCCCTAGCTCCCGCTGGAATGCATTGAGAGCCGCCAGCAGGGCACTTTCCATCGCCAGTGCAGGCGGGGTCGCCGGCACCCCCGACGGGCGGGTCGGCGCGGGGACGACCGCGTCGCGAGGTCCCGAACTGCCGGTCGCTCCGTCGTGGCTACCCCGAACCGCCTGGTCCGCGCCGCCGGCGAGGGTTGCAGAGGGGGCGGCGAGGTCGGCTGTCGTTGCGTCGGCGGGGTCGATTGTCGCCACACCCGTGCCGACGTCTTCGACCGCGGGGCCCGTCCCCGCAACGCCGGTGGCAGGGTGGGTCGTCGCGGTGCTGATGACGGGGTTGGTCGTCGCGGCGCGAACGTCGACGTCTCCGGCTACCGCGCCTGCATCGGCGCCCGCGTCCGCCGCTGCTGATGCCGAAGCCCTGGTACTCATACGACGCTCCGGCCCGGCCGCCTTCTTTCCCTTCGCCGCCGCTGAAGAAGCTTTTTTCGGTGCCATCCTTCTTCTTCGGTCTTCAGGCTTGTCCTCGTCCTCCCCACGGACGGCGCCAACTATTGTGGCTACAGACCAAACAGAGAGAGAGATGGTAGTGGAGAGTGATGAAGATAGGTGTCATGGCCTGGGTCCTCCCCATGGCTTACTCATATATATATACACATGAGGAGTGCTTTTACAGATATACCCTTACGTCTGGTTATCCCCTCTGGGGGCAGTTATGTCATTACACATGGCCTATTCTGGGCCTTATAATTTCCTACCAGGCCTGCTGGGTTTAGGTGGGGGCCATCCCTACGACACCCATGTTACAAGGATTCAATACATGAGCTTCAACTATTTGTAAAACATATTCGCAAATACAAACCTCATGCCAAGGAGAGCTAAAACAAGTGAGGTTGAGCTATCAACACATGATGAGACTGAAGCTACTAGACATAACCCCACTTAATAGTACGACAATCTATACTAGCAATCCGGTCTTCCAACCAAACACTAAAACTGGTAAAAGACTAGGAACACATCCTTAACCGAGCTAGTCATACTTTTGCTTTGTGTATCCCCTTGAAACTTGATGACTCACATCTATATTTTAAGTTCGGCTCATCGTCTTTGCATGCATCAATACATGATGCATCCTTTACTTAACCTCCATCAATACATGATGAGTCTTCACTTGACTTGATGATCAACATATGATCATCTTATCTTGGACATACATTAACTTATGATGCATCTTCTTCTTGATGGCCTTCAATACATAATGCAATCTTCCATCTTGCCTTGATGATTTTCAACCCATGAAGTTATCTCAAATCATCCTCAATTGTGGAACCTAACATATACATCCAACTCATGAAAAATGTTAGTCCACAAGATAATTGTCATAAATTACCAAACTTCACCACTAACACATAATAGAGGGACTAGATTCTACAATCTTCCTTTTTTGTAATTCATGAAAATCTCAACAAATGATGAGATACAAATTGAATTTTAAATATAAAACATGTACACAATACTTATATACTCTAAGATAAGCTTTTAAAGCAAACTTTACTTATCCGGTTGTCATTAATCATCCAACCATTAACACATAATAGAAGAACTGGATGATAATCCGATTATGAGTATATATAAGCTATATATACTCAAGAGATATGTTTCAAAGTAAAGATCCTTAATATGTGGAAATGCAACATGAATCAATACTAATGAAATCATAAAACATAGAGTGAACACCCCTTAAATGTGTGCATACAAGAATGTATTGTAAAAGCATATACATATATTCAAGTTTGACTTAGTTGGTAAAGTTCATTCTATATTTCAAATCCGAGGAATGCAATAAGATATAAATATGATATTGAATGCACACCTTTTATGTTTTTCACCTTTTCATCCAAATGAGACTAAACAATTGTAACACCCAAGAAATAATAATAAATAAATAATTTTAATAAATAAATAAATGAATAAAAACTGCAAAACCCTAATCAATCCCATACTTAAATAGAGAGATATGTTTTTTCCTATTGCGTCGTTCCTTCCTCTCTCAGGTAATCTCTCTCTTCATCTACCTATCCTTCATCTCTCTCCTTCCATCTACCCTCGCTCTCCCAAACCCTCTATCTTCTCCATTGGGCATGCATGGGCTGCCAGCGGCCGGCCGGTCGGCGAGCGACGGCGGTGACCGGCGAGCCGCGCAGATGCATGCACAGCCGCATGCAGCGCCCGCCTGCTCGGATGCCGTGGGCTGCATGGGCTGCCGGCGACCAGCCAGCCGACGTGCGGCGGCGGTGGCCGATGAGCGGTGGCAGCGCATGCACAACCGCGCACACGCATGCATCTGCCCGCAACGCACGCTCGCATGTAGTCGCATGGCGCGGTGGCTTTGGCGCGGCAGCGCCGCATGCTCGCGCGCACGTGCATGCAGCCGTGCGCAAGCAGCTGGGTAGCCGGCGGCGGTCGGCGACTAGCGGCGACAGGCGGCGGCCGAACGGCTGTTCGCTCAACCGAACTGCTATTTTTTCTTTCAGTTGATTATTCCTTATCGTTTCCTAATCAAATCGTCATATATGATCGGTTGACCTCCTTATCACCTTGTAGGTCCTCACGCAGCTGTCGAGGGAGCAGTTGGGCAGTTGCGCATCTCAGATCCATCGTGCAGCGTGTCCGTCGAGCGTACTTGAGGCAAGTACCTCGCGGCCATAACCCTTTTCTTTTGCACGATTATATCACATGATTACATGCTACCTTAGTATGATTTTCGATCATTGCACTTTATTAATTTTCTGTTGTAGTTGTTGTAGTTTTTAGTAACTTTTGAATATGATGAATTAGTTAGTATTGAGTGCTTGTAATTAATATAATGTTAACCATAGAATCCATGTGTGATTAGGGATGTGAATAATTGTGTAATGGTAATTAGGGTTGTGAATAAGCATGTCCAATTTAAGGTTAACCACTAGTAATTTTTAACACTGGACGATTATGATTATGTCTTGTTTGTGAATCCTACCTGTCGATTTGTAACTATGAGCTGTAGTTGATTTAGTTGTTGTACATTAACCTACCTAATAATCACTTATAACCTAATAAAATTGTATGTTTGACAACCTTGATGTGTGACTCTGGTTAGTATCATCTCCATCAATAGATCTTGATTCCATCATCTAGTAGCATCAATTCTGTCTCTTCAGTCTCATTGGATTAAATCATTGCTCTCATAACTTTACCTTAATTCAATCATAACTCTCTAATTATATCATGGATAATTCGCTAAATAACAAACTAAGGGTTATCACTCCGGGGCTACCCACATATAGGGGTCGTTTCCACCCAACTTGGTAACGTACGGGGGGCCGTACATTCTCGTTACACAGGATATTACACCCCGTCTGCGGTTATACAGTCGAGGACAAGGTTGTGCCTGGCTATTCTCGTATAACCGGGTATGTGGGAGGAGGTCGCCGGCACCCTTGCTATAACTTGTCACATAAGAAATATCTTTAATACACAGTTCTCATAATATCCGTCTTCCACTTATGACAGTATTTCCGATATCAGTTGTCCATTGCTTGCCTTATGTCCATTGCTTACTTGTCATGCTTACTCTTTATTTCATATGGTTGCATTACCTGTTTTACTCTCGTGTTGCGACCGTTGTTAGGTACTTGCTGAGATTTCTAAATCTCACGCTTGCTCTTTCCCTCTCAGGTAAAAGATCAGTGGATTGATAGCAGCATGCATAGGTGGGAGCACTCGAATTTCTGCACTGTGGTTTGCCACAAGTTTTGCCATTTACCATATTTGATTAGAAGTGGACCGGTCCCATATTTCAAACACTATTTCAGCTTCCGTTGATTATTTAATAAAGTACTTAAAGTTTTTAATTGGTCGATGTATTATGTTATTGTCTTTTATTATTACTCTTATTCTTGGCGATGACGTTCCATAGTAGTATTCCACCTTGGCTATATGTGGGGTGCTACAGTAATATCATAATCAATAAACCTATTAGTCTCACAAATATATTTGTCATTATCATCAAAACCAACTTTATGGAGTTTGAACTTACACCCAATTGGGTGGATTTGAGGAAAGGGGGAGGGGGATGGAGGCGATGGTAAACTGGGCTTTGCCTCTTTCTCCCGTGCTAGTTGTGGATTGGGGTGTATTCTCTCTTTCACTCTCTTTCCCTCGCTGGTCCTTATCTTTTCTACTTTGTGCCCCTTGCTTGACTCTCACCACTTGCAACGAATACACAAGTTCAAATGGATACAAAATCTACCTCTAGATGCAACACATGTAATCTAGAGACCTTCTCTTTGCTCACAAGGTGCAACACATACACAATTGAGAAGAGAAGCTCACATTATCTCAAGAGAGTGTCAAAAGATTGTCTCCCAACAAGCCAAGGGGTATATATAGCCCACACTACAAAAACTAGCCGTTGGAAACAAAACCCTGAAAAATCAGGATTTTTGATAATACCGCCGTTATAAGGCCAATACTACTGCTCCTCTCGCAACAGTCAGAAAACTAGCCGTTATCAGCAAAATCTAAAGTACCGCCATACAAAGTCCAGTACTATCGATTTTCGAAAGTACCACTCCACACTGCGAAACTACCGTTCTCACCAGGGAGGAGAAGACTCCTACAAAGATGTCCAGATCATTGTCTTGACATGCATCAACACATGATGCATCCTTCACTTGAATTCCATCAACACATGATGGGTCTTCTCTTGACTTGATGATCAACTCATGATCATTTTCTTTTGGACATGCATCAACTCATGATGCATCCTCTTCTTGATGGCCTTCAACTCATGAAGCCATCTCGTATCATGACTTGATGATTTTCAACACATGAAGTCATCCCAAGTCATCTCATCTGTAGAGTCTAAGCTATTCATCTAACTCATAAAAATGTTAGTCTACAAATCAGTTGTCGTCAATTATCAAAATTTTACCATTAACTCATAATGGAGGGACTATATTCAATAATCTTCCTTTTTAGTAATTCATAATAATCTCAATAAATAATAAGGTAAAAATTGATTTGCGAGTATAAAACATGTACACAACACTTGTATACTCTAGGATAAGCTTTCAAAGTAATTAACTCATTGGAATAGAATTATTTATCTTTGAGATTAATTGCTAGCAAAGATTACATGAGATTAATTGCTACCAAAGATTACATATTTGGTTGTCATTTAATCATATAACCATTAACACATAATGGGGGACTAGTTGACAACCCGATTGTAAATGATTAAATTCAAATCAATCAAGAGTATATATGAACTACACAATTTATATATACTCAAAAGATATGTTTCAATGTAAAGATCATTAATATATGGTAAAGAAGAGACACAGATCAATACTAATGAAACCACAAAACATAGAGTGAATTCTCCCTAAATATTTGTATACAAGAATATATAAAGGAAACATATGCACATATTTAAGCTGGACTTTTAGTGAAGTTCAATCTATATTTTGAATCCCAGGAATGTATTAAGATATAAGAATATGATATAGAATGCATACATCTATGATTTTCACCTCTTCATCCAAATGAAACTTAAGTAATATCATAATCAATGACCACGTTAGTTTCACAATTGCATTTGTCATTATCACCAACATCATTTGTCATTAATAATATCCAAATGTGACTAAGCAATATTATAGTTAATAAGCAAATTAGTCTTGCAATTGTATTTGTCATTATCACCAAAACTAATTTAATGGAACTTGAACTTATACCTGGACAGTCTGGTATCTTGATGAGCTAGTTGCCCAAATATTATTTTCCCAAAAAGGATTCTAGGGGCAATGTTGGCCTTATCAATTTAGTTGATTTGCTTCTTCTCTATTTCCATTTATTGACTCTTCCTACAGGCACTTGATCTGGTGCTACTATGGGTTGTACTATTACCACCGGTCTCAAAAACGTGTATTGCTCGTGATGGTATATAAATTTGTATTACTCGTGATGTTATTTGGTTGTATTAGATCATATGTATAGATAAAGATGTGTATTCCTTTGTATGTTTGGACATGGATGTATAAATTGTTGTTTACACTTGTACTGGAAGATTTGTGATGTATGAAATTGCTTGGGTCATTAAATTGTTAAACGGACTTGTTCTTTTGAATATATATGTATATGTAGAGTATTGCTATACAACATTCGACTGTTTTTTAGGACAAAAACAGTCAGATTGATCTGGGACGTTAGATCTTCATCTAACGGATCCACCCATACAAGCCCCCCTCCAAAAAAAATGATCTAGGGCGTTGGATCTCCATCTAACGGCTTAAAATCTGACAGTCAAATGTTGTTTAGACACTCCCATGTAGGGCTGTAAACGAGCCGAGCTCGAGCGAGCTTGACCTAGCAAGCTCGAGCTCGGTAGAAACTCGAGCCGAGCTCGAGCGAGCCTGAGATTAACATCGAGCTTTAAACTAGGCTCGAGCTCGGCTCGGACAAAACTCGAGCCGAGCTCGAGCTTTGCATGTGTAGGCTCGGTGAGGAGTACCTGCAGGAGGTGGCGGCGGTGGCGCCGGGGGACGGCCGGACTTCACCTTCACCACGCGGTGGCCGAGTTGCAGGGACGGCCGGACAGGTGGCGCCGGCGGGGGAGAGGAGGGGCGCCGGGGGGAGGAGGGGCGGCGGCGGCGGGGGAGAGGAGGGGCGGCGGGGGGGGACGAGGAGGGGCGGCGGCGGGCCGGGTTGAGGAAGGGCGGCGGCGGGGGGCGAGGAAGGGGACCGGGGGGGGCGGCGGCGGGGGAGAGGAAGGGGACGGGGGGCGGGAGAGAGGGGGGCGCCGGTGGGGGGAGGAGGGGCGGCGGCGGGGGGCGAGGAGCCGAGGAGGGGCGGCGGGGGTGGGGGCGAGGAGGGGGGGCGAGGAGGGGCGCCGACGGCGGCGGAGAGGAAGGGGACGGGGGGGAGAGGGGGGTGGGGGCGAGGAGGGGGCGAGGAGGGGCGCCGGCGGCGGCGGAGAGGAAGGGGACGGGGGGGAGAGGGGGGTGGCGGCGGGGGGGTCGAGGAGGGGCGGCGGCGGGGGGGGCGGGAAAGGGGTCGGCGCCGGGGGGCGGGAGAGGGGGTCGGCGCCGGGGGAGAGGAGGAGGGCGACGAGGGGGCCGGCCGGCAGTGGGGGCGGCGAGGAGTGGAGGAGGGGCGGGGGGCAGGCGGAGCCGCGGAGGCGGGTGGGGGAGACGGGAGAGGAGGGAGCCAGGGAGGGGTGTGGGGGCTGCCCGAGGGGAATTTGAGAGGAGAGGCGGGAGACGGGGAGTGTGGGGATGGGGAATTAGGGTAAAAATTGTAAGCTCGTGAGCTATTCGAGCTCGGCTCGTTAAAGCTCGCGAGCTTCGGATGGAGCTCGAATTCGGCTCGTTTGGAGTTCGAGCCAAGCTCGAATCGAGTCTAGAACGAGCCAAACTCGAGCAGCTCGCGAGCCTCGAGCTTTTTTTACAGCCCTACTCCCATGTGTGTGTGTGTCTATATATATATATATATATATATGTATGTATGTGTGTGTGTATATGTGCGCGCGCGCGTATACACAACATCCGATTAAACCAAAATGGCGCGGAATAACTTGACCGCGAGCTGTTGTTTCTGCATCACCGATGCCGAATAATCACCTGGTGCGGCCTGCACTGCTTGCATAAGATGGCGTGATTCCGATGCTTTTACTTTTGAGTCTTCCTTTCCCTCTCGAGATAACCAAACAAGGCATAAAGCTCAAACCCCAGATCAAAAGCAAACGTCTAACAGAAAGGACAGGCACCAGCGTCACGTCAAGCGGTTTTCCTCGTCCATCTTTTCCTCGCAAAAAAACCACCTCAAAACCCCCGGCTGCTACCTCTCTCAAGCCATCTCATTCCCGCCACCTCGACGACCAAAGAATCACAGAGAACAATGGGCAACTGCTGCGGGCTGATGCAGCCGCGGCCGTCGTACGGCCAACAGGAGCGGCCGCCGACATCGCGGCCGCCTACCTTCCCGAAGCAGGCGCAACCGTCGTCCCGGAAGGCCGCCGGTGGGGAGGTGGGCACGGTGCTGAATAGGCCGATGGCGGACGTGCGGTCGCTGTTCCACCTGGAGCGGCGGCTGGGAAGCGGGCAGTTCGGGACGACGTACCTGTGCACGGAGCGCGCGACGGGGCTCAAGTACGCGTGCAAATCGGTGCCGAAGCGGAAGCTGGTGCGCCGCATCGACGTGGAGGACATGCGCCGGGAGATCAACATCCTGCAGCACCTCAGCGGCCAGCCAAACATCGTGGAGTACAAGGGCGCCTTCGAGGACGCCGAGAACGTGCACCTCGTCATGGAGTTCTGCTCCGGCGGGGAGCTGTTCGACCGCATCACGGCCAAGACGAGCTACTCGGAGCGGCAGGCCGCCGCCGTGTGCCTGGACATCCTCACCGTCGTGCACGTCTGCCACTTCATGGGGGTTATGCACCGCGACCTCAAGCCCGAGAACTTCCTGCTCGCCAGCGCCGCCGAGGACGCCCCGCTCAAGGCCATCGACTTCGGCTACTCCGTCTTCATCGAAGAAGGTCAGACCACACCACACGTACACACACAAACACACCATTCACATACTTAGCTCATCATTACATACAAAATACAACCATTTGACAGAAGCACAAGGAAAATTTTCCTCAACAAATGCAGGTAAAGTGTATAAAGACATTGTCGGTTCTCCATGCTATGTAGCGCCAGAAGTATTGCAGCAAAATTATGGAAAAGAAGCTGACGTCTGGAGCGCTGGAGTGATCTTGTATATTCTTTTATGTGGGTTTCCGCCTTTCTGTGAAGGTAGATACATCCATACATCTTCAGCCTAACATACTACATTTGTTTCCAGTATCATAGAGTTGACTGTCGAAATTTGCATATCTAAGCAGAAACAGACAAGGCCACATTCGATGCTATACTGGTCGGTCAGCTTGATCTTAGTAGCACCCCGTGGCCTACGATATCTGAAAGTGCAAAGGATCTTATCAGAAAAATGTTATACAGAGATCCCCAGAAGCGCATTACTGCAGTACAGGCCCTAGGTAGTAAACCATCGGCGGTTATGAATGTAAAGCTCATCTGCATTTGTGTAGTTTGTATGCCATCCCAGTAAAATTCATGTCTCCATGTGCAGAACATCCATGGCTCAAAGAAGGTGGTGCATCTGACAGACCTATCGATAGTGCAGTACTATCAAGAATGAAGCAATTCAAGGCAATGAACAAGCTAAAGCAACTAGCTCTTAAGGTGAATCCTCCTTAACAAGGACGACTACTAATTTGCCTTGGTATAATTAAGCTGAGACACCTGTCGTCCTTAACAAGGACGACTACTAATTGGCCCTGGTATAATTAAGCTGAGACACCTCTCCTTTCATCTCAAGGTAATTGCAGCGAACCTGTCACCAGAGGAAATCAAGGGCTTGAAACAGATGTTCAGTAACATGGATACAGACAAGAGTGGCACAATCACAGTTGAAGAACTGGAGGTTGGTCTAACAAAGTTAGGATCAAAGATTAGTTCAGCAGAGGTTCAGAAGCTTCTGGAAGCAGTAAGATCACTTATTTTTGTTTCACTCTTCAGTATATGTTTAGTACATATAAAAGGTTTCACTAATCATACTGTGATGCAGGTTGATGTAGACAAGAGTGGCAGCATTGATTACACGGAGTTCCTCACAGCTATGATGGATAAACATAAACTGGAAAAGGAGGAGGATTTACTCCGAGCATTTCAGCATTTTGACAAAGATAACAGCGGGTAAAACTAATTTTGCTAACCAAGAAATATACTTAATCTTGCATGCATCACCATAAATGAAGGGCTATACAATTAACCATGCTAAATTTTTTTGTATAAAAGTGGGCAGGAGCGTGACCTCTCTGTTTCTAGAAAAAAAAACTATGTCAGCTTAAGTACCAATCATGTTGTTTATAATATAACAATGCTCAATTCATGCTATCATTGCACTATTTTCTGCTTGGTATAAACTCATTTATGAAAACCAAAAGTTAAAGAAATATTAATCAGACAACATGTGTAATAACTGTAGGTACATAACAAGAGACGAACTTGAACAAGCCATGACAGAGCATGGAATGAGTGATGAAGCCAACATTAAAGAAGTACTGGATGAAGTTGACAAAGACAAGGTGAGAATTTTTTCACTAATTAGTGCCATTTACATGGATTTAATCATTGTCACCACTGAATTCACAGGATGGGAGAATCGACTATGAAGAGTTTGTGGATATGATGAGGAAAGGAATTTGTACCTGAGGAAACTCCCTGATCTCTTGATGGACAGAGTTGTATAGACATGTTTCAATATACACTGCAAGGATAAGCAACACTGCAAAGTTTAACTCCAGAACAAGTTCCTTTGGCAGTGATGATTTGAGACCAGCGTGTGTATTTGCTGATAACCAGTACGCAAAAACAATAAAATGATATAATGTTCAGAAACTTGGGGCCATCATACATATGCAAGAGAAATACAAGCTACCTGAAAACTGGGACTACCACCAGTTAAGTCACTACCTGAAATCTTAATTAAGCACTAATCATTATGAAGTCATACCACACACATATCAGCGAGATATCAACTAGAAAATACAGAAACCCGGATCAAGTTGTCACTGTACAAGGTATATTCTCCCTTAAGGACTAGCTGGATATAATAGGGCAAGAACTAGAACTAAACTGATTTAGTTTGTAATTTGTTGGAATAAATCAGCAAGTAGAGGAGGTTTTTTCTATGCTAGTCACGAATTCATTGTGTCAAAGTGCATGCAGCTGGTCAATGAGGTAGGCTACCTTATCCTAATACAAAGATTTGTTGTTTAACTGTTTTGCTAGTTAGTACTTATTTGTTACAAAGCTACTAGCTAAATATTCAGAAGTAAGAGCATACATATATTAAACTGCCAATGATTCCAATATTTTTTAAGTGTATTATTATTATCAATTTTATACTGACCTTCCCCAGATGTTGTTGTTGCAAGGCAGAGGCGGTCCTAGAGTAATTCAAGGGTATTCAGTCGAATACCCAAAATTTTTGCCAAAAATCTACTATATACAAGATATAATATATATATATATATATATATATATATATATATATATATATATATATATATATATGTATGTATGTATATTAGTAGTTAGGCCAAATTCGTCTTGTTTATACCCAGTCAGCCTAAATTATTGTTATATTCTTTTGGCCCATTTCCCTCTCCTAAGCCCAAATTGGTGCCAAACACTGGCCTAGACCCACTGTGCCACTATCGTGATTCACATGACACATGGTAGAAACTCTAGGTCTCACTCAGTCTTTTCTCTCACTCAAGTCTCTCCTCTCTATCTCTCTCCATTTGGTGGCACCGGAGCTTCTGGTCTTAAAGGAGAACTGGAGCGACCATTTTGCAACGCAAGTCACCTTGCCATCATCGCTCGCCAATGTGGTGCAGCCGCATAGGTTCACCCTCCCCGACCTAGTGACCCCCATGGCGTCATGGCCCTATATCCCTAATCCGATAATCCCTCTGTCTCCTTCTACACCCCCAGCGATCTCTGATTTGAAGCAAAATTATGTGTCTAAATAAAGACGGGAGTTGTATTTTGCTTAAAAAAGTGAGGTATCTATAATGATTCTAAAGTTTTTGCATAGTAGTTGATTATATTTTGATGATTTATGTATCAATTATTTAGAAAATATATAAGTGTTATCATGTTGCTTGATGTGTTGGACACTTGGATGATTTGATCCCCTTTGATGTCTGGCTGTCTAATCCATATTTTGTTTAGCATACTACATAAGTTGCTTAGTTAGAAACCGTTCGACAAAGTATGTTCACGATACAAGCACTTTTGAACTTCCACTTGGAAATACAAAAATCTAACAAAGAGAATTGTCTTTTAACTTGATTAAAGCATCTCGTTGTGATTGTACAACTCTATTATAGAATTATTCCGATTTGAACTTTGACTCAGGTTAGTAGTTCCAGGGAAACAGTTCATCTCTAATTCCAATCATCATGGTTAAAACCATTAGTCTTTGAGATCTGTTTTTCATTCCTTGCTGAAGTTGCTTCCTTTTTGTGTGTTTGTCTGCATGACATTATATCTCGTTTCTAAGGCATGAAGCATCGTCGTGTTAATTTTTATTATTTTAGAATTTCTTTATATTATCTGATATAAATAATTATACTTTAATTTTCGCTACTGTGGACCTTTGTGTTTTCAATTGAACAATATTTTGTAATTTCGAATACCCATTTTGAAATTTCTGGGTCCGCCACTGTTGCAAGGCAACTTTAGATTTGACACCTGAAAACCTCGGCGCGATAAAATAAAATATAATAATTGATGTTTTTTATAATGGCCAAGGTAACATGGTTTGTACGACTGAATCTTCTGGATAATACTATGTAATTTAGTACAGCGATCATGCACGTGTTTAGCGCTTAATTAAGCTCATAATTAGTGCTAACTAATTGAGATTAGTACTAATCAAATATGATTAGCACTAATTAAAGCAGTAGATAGAAATATAATTAATTTAGTGCTTTAATTAGTGTTAATTAAAACACTAGTTATTATGATTAATACTAATTAAATACGAGTAATACTAATTAAAGTGCTAATATAGGCACGCATAGTGCCAACCGCCCGCTACCACTCAGGGGCCTTGGTAGGTTGAGCTAGGGAGAGCTCGACAAGTATCTATCGAGCTCAGTAGATCTACGTATGAAGCTATATTTATAAAAAAAAACATGTGTTTAAGGCCAAATTTGGAAGGGAAAAAAGTGGCTATGTAAACAGTTCGTTTATTTCGCGCGCGCGGCTCGCCCGAATTCTGACCGGTTGCCGCGCACGCTCCTCTCTCGAAAGGAAGGGGAAATGAACAAGCGGCAGCCCACCTGATGCATGTACAAGATAATTAAACTACTCACATTAACGCTCTGCCCCGTCTACTGTCACCACGCGCCATCTCTCGAGTAAATTTCTTGGAGTCATATGTATTTTGGGCATGATCAATTCGGCTTCAGCTTCTGGCTTCTGGCTTATTTTTCACTATTCATAAGTTTCGTCTTTTTCTGAACTTTTGGTTTTTTGTTGAGTTTTTTTGCCGGTTCTTTTTTTTCCCCGTATTTGTTTGTATTATACGTAATGGGCTAACATATTTTTTATATTTTTAAATTTTTTTAAATTTAATTATGCTAAATAAGCCTCTGTCAGCTACAGTACTTTTTTCAGCCAGCTACAGTGTTTTCAGCCATAAGCCATGAGCTTTTCAGCCGAACCGATCACCACCTTTATATAAATTATCAGAGAATCATACTTTTTATGGTATTTCAAGAAATCACACTATTTCATACTATATTATCACATACTACACTTTTACAATAGCGTATGGTCTTAACCATACAGGTCCACTTATCAGCGAAACTTACATACTCTGCCATTGATTTCTTGTGTTCCGCTGACAAGTGAATTAGTATGCATGGTTAGCACCGTATACTACTGTAAAAAGTGTGGTTATATGGTAATATAGTATGAAATACTTGTTTCTTGAAATATGATAAAAAATGTGATTCTCTGATGATTTACACAACAAAATACGTGTGATTCTAAGAAATTTACTCTCATTTGTAGTTTTTTTGAGAGTACAAGTCTTACGCAGATACCGCACACCCTTACTCACACCATCCACACGTGCATATATATGTGCGTACACGTCCTCTACACTATGAATTTTGCGAAAGCACGAGCGCCTCATAAAGTTCATCCCATATTTTTTTCACTGAACGCTCCCACATTTGCACTTTATTTCGTGAGGCGCTTGAGGTTCGATCCTCCTGGCTCCTAGGGATCAACCGGTTGGGCAGATGTTACTGTCCAAATTTAGTAATTTTAGTGTGACAGATATGATTTGTATTAGATGCCATTATATTAAAAGATCTCGGCGAGCTCATCGTAACGATACGTTGTTCGTCTAATTTCGAGTTTAGATGATTAAGGAGACTGAAAAATCGGCAATGGACTAGTACAGGGGATGCATGTAAGATAGGAATAGAACAAGAGAATTTACCTAGCATGCAGATTTTAATCGGTTCATGTGGGCCTTAGGTTGGGACAAGGAAACAACTGTTGAGGAACCGTCGCTAGCTACTAGTCCAATCGATTTCTCTACTATGTAAAAGACAAATCAATCACAGAAGACACAAATAGTATATTAAAACACAGAGATAGAGAGAACTCCTGGTCTTTCTTTATTACTTTTTTTTCTCATGACGTATACAAAATAGCCAATAGTACTCCCTATTTATAGCCTAGTGGTGAGGTGTCCACCATAAGCCAAGGCTTCAAGGCCAGGTCCAGGTTTCCTAACACTCCCACTTGGGCATTCATCCGACATGTTTATGCCTCATCAAAACTCCATAAAACCTAGTGGAAAAAATTTGGAGAAAGAGTATATGATACATGTTATGTTGCGTTGCACGAATTACCTCATTAAAAACTTTGACCGAGAAACTCCAAGAAAACTCGTCAAGAGAAAAAGAGTACAATCCACCCAATTTCGTTTAATTTTTAGGATTTATTCTTTGGGTACTCGATCTTCGTGATCAAGTTTTGATAACGAGCTTGAGAAAAATCTCTCCCTGAATTTTGCACTTCTCTAAGTCTTATCATTACAATTACTCATACGCATCTTTTAAAACTAGATGCTGGGAGTGACTTAGTGAATAAATCTATAAGATTTTTATATTATTTAGTATGCAATACCTTAATTTCATCCATCTTTTGTAATCCATGAGCATTGAAGAACTTGGGGTTGATGTGCTTTGTGAGATGACTCTTCACGTAGCCCGTCTGCACTTGTGCAACACAAGCTACATTGTCTTCATAGATAATTGTGGGAGCTTGCATGATATTCATCCCGCATGACTGCTAGATGTGGTGAATCATTCGTCGAAGCCAAGCTCATTCTCGTGCGGCTTCGTACAGTGCTATCATTTCTGAGTGATTCGTCAAAGTCATTACAAGATTTTGCTTAGACGATTTCTATGACACTGCAGTTCCACCACACAAGAATACATAGTATGTTTGTGACCTTGCGGTATGTGGGTTCGACAGATAACCAGCATCTGCATAGCCAGTCATATTCAAATATTGATTCTTTCGGTAAAATAACCCAAGGTCCTTGCTTTCTTGGAGGTATCGGAAGATGTCCTTTATTACCTGCCAATGCCTTTTGGTAGATTCTGCACTATGCCTTACTAATATGTTTACAGCAAATGCAATGTCTAGTCTAGTGCAGTTAAATACATAAGAGCTAAAGCAAGTGAGGTTGTGCTATCAACACATGATGAGACTCAAACTACTAGATATAATCCCTCTTAACAGTACGTCAACTTATACTAGCAATCTGATCTTCCAACCAAACACCAAAACCGATAAAAGACTAGAAACACATTCTTAGCCCTAGCTAATTATACCTTTGCTTTGCGTATCCCATTGAACCTTGATGACTCACATCTACACTTTAAGTTTGGGTCATCGTCTTTACATGCATCAACACATGATGCATCCTTCTCTTGACCTCCATCAACACATGATGAGTCTTCTCTTGACTTGATAATCAACATATGGTCATCTTATCTTAGACATACATTAACTCATGATGTATTTTATTCTTGATGGCCTTCAATACATAATGCCATCTTTCATCATACCTTGATGATTTTTAACCCATGAAGTCATCCCAAATCATCCTCATTTGTGGAACCTAGCATATCCATCCAACTCGTGAAAAATGTTAGTCCACAAAATAGTTGTCATCAATTACCAAACTTCACCATTAACACATAATAGAGGGACTATATTATACAATCTTCCATTTTTAGTAATTCGCAACAATCTAAACAAATAATGAGATAGAAATTGAATTGCGAGTATATAACATGTACACAACACTTATATACTCTAAGATACGCTTTTAAAACAAAACTTACTTATATGGTTGTCATTAATCATCCAACCATTAATACGTAACGGAAGAACTGGATGACAATCTGATTATGAGTATATATGAGCGACATAAGCAATATATACTCAAGGAATATGTTTCAAAGTAACAATCCTTAGTATGTGAAAATGGAACATGGATTAATACTAATGGAAAATGTATTTGTCATTATTATCAAAACCAACTTAATGGAATTTGAACTTACACCCAATTGGGTGGATTTGAGGAAAGGGGGAGGGGGATAGAAGCGATGGTAAACTGGGCTTCGCCTCTTTCACCCGTGCTAGTTGTGGATTGGGATGCATTCTCTCTTTCAATCTCTTTCTCTCGCTGGTCCTTATCTTTTTCTACTTTTTGCCCCTTGCGTGACCCTCACCACGTGCAACAATGCACAAGCTCAAATAGATACAAAATCTATCTCTAGATGCAACACATGTAATCTAGAGACCTTCTTCTTGCTTGCAAGGTGCAACACATACACGATTGAGAGGAGAAGCTCACATTATCTCAAGAGAGCGTCAAAAGATTATCTCACAACAAGCCAAGTGGTATATATAGCCCACACCACAAAAACTAGCCATTGAAATTAAAACCCCCTGAAAAATCAGAATTTTCAGTAGTACTGCCGTTATAAGGCCGATACTACCGCTCCTCTTGCAACGGTCAGAAAACTAGCCGTTATCAGCAAAATCAAAAGTACCGCCACACAAAGTCCAGTACTACCAATTTTTGAAAGTACCGCTCCACATTGCGGAACTACCGTTCTCACCAGGGAGGAGAAGGCGCCTACAAAGATGTCTCTCTGGAAAAAATGTATCGCAGATAAATCAGTACTTTCGTCAGCCAGTCCGACCGCGCAACACATGCCAGTCTGACCGCTGGCCGGTCTTATCGCGCAACACATGTCGGTACTACCGAAGTCCGGTCGTATCTCGCAACACATGCCGATAATTTTGATTTTATTGACAAGTGTATATACTTCAATAAATATTGCAAAACACAATTACAAATTATAGTATCACGTACACAAGGATCAACCATGATTCCCAACAAGTTACAAAACACATTTGTATACTTTTGAAATCATAACAAAAGGTCTAGATATATGGACTTAACACATTTGCAAAAACACATTCGTAGACCTAAATCACACGCTACAAGGATTGCGTATGAGTTTCAACCATTTGCAAAATACATTTGCAAATATAAGCCTCACACTACAAGGATTAGGAAACATAGACTTCAAACACTTTCAAAACATATTTGCAATTTATAGTCTCATGTTACAAGGATTCAACGCATGAGCCATAACCATTTGCAAAACACACTCGCAAATATAAGCATCATGTCACGGAGAGCTAGGACAAGTGACATTGAGCTATCAACATATGATGAGACTCAAACTATTAGACAAGACCTATTTTAATAGTACGATAGTTTATACTAGCGATCCAGTCTTCCAACCAAACACGTTGTTGTTTCTGCATCAACGGCGCCGAATAATCATCTGGTGCTTGCATAAGATAGCGTGATTCCGAGGCTTTTACTTTGGAGTCTTCCTTTCCCTCTCGAGATAACCAAACAAGGCATAAAGCTCAAACCCCAGATCAAAAGCAAACGTCTAACAGAAAGGGGAAAAAAACCACCTCAAAACCCCCGGCTGCTAGCTCTCTCAAGCCATCTCATTCCCGCCACCTCGACGACCGAAGAATCACAGAGAACAATGGGCAACTGCTGCGGGCTGATGCAGCCGCGGCCGTCGTACGGCCAACAGGAGCGGCCACCGACCTTCCCGAAGCAGGCGCAACCGTCGCCCCGGCCGCCGTCGCTGCCCCGGAAGGCTGCCGGTGGGGAGGTGGGCACGGTGCTGAAGAGGCCGATGGCGGACGTGCGGTCGCTGTTCCACCTGGAGCGGAAGCTGGGAAGCGGGCAGTTCGGGACGACGTACCTGTGCACGGAGCACGCGACGGGGCTCAAGTACGCGTGCAAATCGGTGCCGAAGCGGAAGCTGGTGCGCCGCGTCGACGTGGAGGCCATGCGCCGGGAGATCAACATCCTGCAGCACCTCAGCGGCCAGCCAAACATCGTGGAGTACAAGGGCGCCTTCGAGGACGCCGAGAACGTGCACCTCGTCATGGAGTTCTGCCCCGGCGGGGAGCTGTTCGACCGCATCACGGCCAAGACGAGCTACGCGGAGCGGCAGGCCGCCGCCGTGTGCCTGGACATCCTCACCGTCGTGCACGTCTGCCACTTCATGGGGGTTATGCACCGCGACCTCAAGCCCGAGAACTTCCTGCACACCAGCGCCGCCGAGGACGCCCCGCTCAAGGCCATCGGCTTCGGCTACTCCGTCTTCATCGAAGGAGGTCAGACCACACCACACGTACACACACAAACACACCATTCACATACTTAGCTCATCATTACATACAAAATACAACCATTTGACAGAAGTACAAGGAAAATTTTCCTCAACAAATGCAGGTAAAGTGTATAAAGACATTGTCGGTTCTCCATGCTATGTGGCGCCAGAAGTATTGCAGCAAAATTATGGGAAAGAAGCTGACGTCTGGAGCGCTGGAGTGATCTTGTATATTCTTTTATGTGGGTTTCCGCCTTTCTGTGGAGGTAGATACATCCATACGTCTTCAGCCTAACATACTACATTTGTTTCCAGTATCATAGAGCTGACTGTCGAAATTTGCATATCTGAGCAGAAACAAACAAGGCCACATTTGATGCTATACTGGTCGGTCAGCTTGATCTCAGTAGCACCCCGTGGCCTACGATATCTGAAAGTGCAAAGGATCTTGTCAGAAAAATGTTAAACAGAGATCCCCAGAAGCGCATTACTGCAGTACAGGCCCTAGGTAGTAAACCATCGGCGGTTATGAATGTAAAGCTCATCTGCATTTGTGTAGTTTGTATGCCATCCCAGTAAAATTCATGTCTCCATGTGCAGAACATCCATGGCTCAAAGAAGGTGGTGCATCTGACAGACCTATCGATAGTGCAGTACTATCAAGAATGAAGCAATTCAAGGCAATGAACAAGCTAAAGCGACTAGCTCTTAAGGTGAGTCCTCCTTAACAAGGACGACTACTAATTTGCCTTGGTATAATTAAGCTGAGACACCTGTCGTCCTTAACAAGGACGACTACTAATTGGCCCTGGTATAATTAAGCTGAGACACCTCTCCTTTCATCTCAAGGTAATTGCAGCGAACCTATCACCAGAGGAAATCAAGGGCTTGAAACAGATGTTCAATAACATGGATACAGACAAGAGTGGCACAATCACAGTTGAAGAACTGGAGGTTGGTCTAACAAAGTTAGGATCAAAGATTAGTTCAGCAGAGGTTCAGAAGCTTCTGGAAGCAGTAAGATCACTTATTTTTGTTTCACTCTTCAGTATATGTTTAGTACATATAAAAGGTTTCACTAATCATACTGTGATGCAGGTTGATGTAGACAAGAGTGGCAGCATTGATTACACAGAGTTCCTCACAGCTATGATGGATAAACATAAACTGGAAAAGGAGGAGGATTTACTCCGTGCATTTCAGCATTTTGACAAAGATAACAGCGGGTAAAACTAATTTTGCTAACCAAGAAATATACTTAAGCTTGCATGCATCACCATAAATGAAGGGCTATACAATTAACCATGCTAAAATTTTTTGTATAAAAGTGGGCAGGAGCGTGACCTCTCTGTTTCTAGAGAGAGAAAAAAACTATGTCAGCTTAAGTACCAATCATGTTGTTTATATTATAAAAATGCTCAATTCATGCTATCATTGCACTATTTTCTGCTTGGTATAAACTCATTTATGAAAACCAAAAGTTAAAGAAATATTAATCAGACAACATGTGTAATAACTGTAGGTACATAACAAGAGACGAACTTGAACAAGCCATGACAGAGCATGGAATGAGTGATGAAGCCAACATTAAAGAAGTACTGGATGAAGTTGACAAAGACAAGGTGAGCATTTTTTCACTAATTAGTGCCATTTACATGGATTTAATCATTGTCACCACTGAATTCACAGGATGGGAGAATCGACTATGAAGAGTTTGTGGATATGATGAGGAAAGGAATTTGTACCTGAGGAAACTCCCTGATCTCTTGATGGACAGAGTTGTATAGACATGTTTCAATATACACTGCAAGGATAAGCAACACTGCAAAGTTTAACTCCAGAACAAGTTCCTTTGGCAGTGATTATTTGAGACCAGCGTGTGTATTTGCTGATAAACAGTATGCAATAACAATAAAAAAGATATAATGTTCAGAAACTTGGGGCCATCATACATATGCAAGAGAAATACAACCTACCTGAAAAGTGGGACTACCACCAGTTAAGTCACTAACACAGTTCTTTTTTTAATTAGTACTAACACAATACATTCATATTGAAGCTTCCTCTGAAATAAATATGTTTAAAACGAGGCCAGGAAAAAGAAAAACATTGTTCTTAAACAAAAAATACATAGTTCATGGTAAACCAAATGTGATATATGCAAGGATCAAAAAACCGGAACCGGGGCAATTCCCGGCCGCCGGGCGGTACCGGTAACCAGCCGGTTACTGGAAATCCCGGAAAAAAACCGGTTAAATTTTGCCAAATGGATTTTTTGCGCGGGGCGGGAGTAGACCGGTTACCGGTCCGGTAACCGGAAATACCGGTGGAAAAACCGGATAAACCGGTAGAATGAAGTATGAAGATTGAAAAATATTTAATGAAGTATTTAATAAAGTTGAGTATGAAGACTGCAGCCTAACTCTTACTCATGTCTTATATATGAAGAGGATGGCCGGATGGCGTCGGCGTAGAACGAGAGGGAGAGAGACTAGATGTTTAGGCGAGGAAGACTTAATAATTCTCTGCTTGATTACAATAGCATGCGGTAGCCCTCTTATATAGACGGTTCCCCCTAACAGATGGAATCTAATCCCAATTATATCTCTAACTCTATCTCTAATACAAGGAAACTAATCTCTAACTCAAATGGAAATCAATTTCTAATTCAAATAGAAACCAATCTCTAATTCCTAATAATAACCCGACTGGGCCTTGAGCCCAAGACCTACACCCCTGACACTACACCCCTCTCGGACATGCAGCTCGTCCTCGAGCTGCTAGACGGCGGCCAATGGAAGACCTTCAACGCCGATGTAGAAGACGAACGGTGACGGGGTGCTGCTGCGGATGTAGACAACCAGCCAGATCCAACCGGAACAAGGCTAGACGAAATGTAGCGCCTTTGATATATAATGCCTACAGAATAAAAAAATTGGGTTTTTTTTTTGAATTTGAATTTTTTTATTTCTTTTTTTTGGCTTTTCCTTTACCGAACCGGTCAGTTTTAAACCGACCGCACCCCATGACCGCATCAGCCGGAAGCGTCGACTACAGGCGCAGAGGCGGCGGCGGTTTCGGGCGAAGCAGCAGACGGCGTGGGCGGCCGGAGGAACGGCGGCGCCGCGGCGGAGGTGGCCCGGCGGAGGCGGATCTGGAGCGGCGGCGGTCGGGCCAGCGGCGGCGCGCGGGCGAAGGCGCTTCCGCGGCGTTGGCGGCCGGCGGCTGAGGTCGGCGAAGCGACGGCCGAGGGAGCGGCCGGCGGCGGAGCGGCAGCCGAGGGAGCGGCCGGCGGAGCGCTCGGCGGCGGAAGCAGAGGCGGAACGGCGCGGCGGCCTGCGGAGCGGCCGACTGCGGCGGCGGCTCGGGCGGAGGCGACGGTTCGGTGGCGTTCGAGCGGATCGATGGAGCCAAGTGGCGGCGGCCGGCGGAAGCTGAAAACGGACGACTCCAGCGGATCCGGCGGCGCCTGCGACTGCTCCGGATCTCAGAGGCGGCGGTGGCGGAGCTTCCTCAGGCGGCATCGGCCGATTCGAGGAGCGGCCACGGAGACGGCGGTGCCGGAAGCGGCGAATTGGCGGCGGAGGATGCCGGATCCGGTGGCGGTGGTGTCCCAGTCGGCATCGGTGGGTGGCGGCTACGGCCTGGCGGAGACAGACCGCGTAGCGGCTGGAGACGGCTCGACCGGCGGCGGCAAAGAGCGGTGGCCGGTGCGGACCGGAGAGCGGGCGACTGTGGCGGCGGCTCGGGCGAAGCAGCGGAACGGCTCGGGAGATCGAGACGTCTCGACGGCGGCGGCCGACGCAGAGAGCTGGCGGCGCTGGCGAGCGGAAGGTCGCCGGCGGCGACAGAAGGCGTCTCGGCGGCGGCCGACACCGGGCGACAGCGAGCGAAGCGGCATAGTGCAGATTGATGGTCGGCTTCGACGGTTTTACCGAGCAGATCTCTAGTGGCGCAGGTGAGGGCGGTGCAGTCGATGACTGCCGGCGCTGATCCAGTGTTCCACAGAGGGGGAGAGGAAGATCTGGTGATGGTTGCTGGGATGGTTCTTGTTGTTGTTGTTGAGGTTTGGTGATGTGGTGATCTCGGAATCTGGTGTTGGATGATGAGTCTTGCTCTTTGTTTCTTGTTGCGCCTCATCTGCTCTGCGAGCGGCCTCTTGCTGCGCCTTCTCCCGCTTCTTCAGGATCTTCTCAAAGAAGGCATACATGTTGAGGCAGCAGTCCGTCCACTCTTTGTCGTAGCTGGCGTTCTTATCGGCGATAGCTTTTATTATGGCCATTGACTCGACAAGGGGACGAGTCGTAGGAACCATGGTAGCAGAAGTCGTGGGAAGGGATCGACTGCTCTGATACCAAGTTGTCATGAACCGGGGTAAACACCACCAAGAGGATGGCCGGATGGCGTCGGCGTAGAACGAGAGGGAGAGAGACTAGATGTTTAGGCGAGGAAGACTTGATAATTCTCTGCTTGATTACAATAGCATGCGGTAGCCCTCTTATATAGACGGTTCCCCCTAACAGATGGAATCTAATCCCAATTATAACTCTAACAGATATAGTAACTAATATCATATCTCTAACTATATCTCTAATACAAGAAAATCAATCTCTAACTAAAATAGAAACCAATCTCTAATTCCTAATAATAACCCGACTGGGCCTTGAGCTCAAGACCCACACCCCTGACAATGGCATTGCTACTCTTCATATAAGACACCAACTAAAAGTCAGGGCATGTCGGCTTGATGAGGTATTCTCATGCTTACTATGGCTAGAAATCATTTTCAGACAAGTATATAATTTAGCAGATGGTAAGGTCAGTTGGCTTTAATTTAGGAAGTAGCTACCCACCAAATCGTCAGCAACACCAGCAAGGTGCTAATTTAGTAAGTAATACTGGGAATTCCTTAAAACAATCATCTATCAATCAACATCTACTGCATTGTCATGGTTCTGATATGTTTCCATTTTCACATGGCATGTATCATTCAGATGCATGGTTCAAATTTACTGTTTACATTGACCCTTTAATACAAGGAGTGGTAATATCAGTTATGTTTCATTAGGTTCAGAATGCTGGACCCCAAAATATTGGACTAAGACCACTAAATTCTCCAAGTCAAACTTCTAGTTTGGGATCATATTGGACTTATCATCTCTTGCTTTAGGAATAGATTTGACAACATTGGGTCTAAATACATTCTATTAGTGTTAAACAATGTAAATATCATCAGAGAAACTAATTTTTACATTCAAAAGTTTAAATTTGAATTAAATAAAAAAAACCGGCGGTTTTTTTCTCACGGTCGGCACCGGTAAGACCGGTAACCGGCCGGTTACCGCCGGTATTTGGAACCATGGATATATGCATACATAAGCAACTTATGTACCAGGAAATGTTCTTGCATGGCCAGCAAAAAGAATGACAAAGAAAATGGTGGTAGGATGAAAGAATTTCTGTTAGGTCTTATTGGCCTGAAGTAGATGAAAGCCATTGGAAAGCTAATCACCTTTATAAACAGCACATACACAAGTTTATCCATACCATTTACATGATAACTGTTGCACTTTTGAGCAGATAGACAGGTAATATCTTTTTCCTATGAAAACTAACCTGTTCTAATGTAGAAAAGCAATGTTGCCCTCAGCCCCTCAGCCCACAACTCTTTTTTTTCTTGATAGGTTGTAACATGCACTTAAGTCTTACTTTTCATAAAACAAAGCACAACATGCAATCTCAGAGCTAGGACTGGCAGGCAAATGTGCACAACAGCAGAAGAAATGTTTTCTCTGACCAAAAACAATGAATAAATGAAAAGGCAAATGAAGTGAGAACTGGCTGACCTTTTATGTACGAGTAGTACAACAATTGCACTGGTCATGGTCTAGGAAAATCACAATCATGTCATTGGAGAAAGAACTCTGAGAAAGGAATCTGAGTCCTTAATTCATTGGCTCTTCTGTTGAGATTGCGCACTGTCTCTATATGAGGCTCATCTCCTTCAACTGCAATTATTTTCGCAAAGTCCCCTTTGCCAAAATAGTCCACCACCCTATTAGCAGCTTCAAGTCCAGTCACGTATGCTTTTTCCTAGAATAAAATAACATAAATCCATAAACGCAATTTCTAGTGACTATGAAGCATTTCTGTGGCATATTATTCCCTTACCTTTGAAAATGACCCGTGTCGGTTGACTATCCAATCACCAGCAATAAACAAATTTGGAAAGGAAGTTGATCCTCGCATTGTATACTTGTAAGAACCTGCAGATAATGTGTTTTTGTCCATAGGTATCAACTTAGGTATTCCTCGAGGTAGTATAACCTAAAGTAGACCATTGTTATACCAGTATTTGTGGTGCACATATGCAATAAAGTCTAAAAGGCATCAAAAGTAGGATGTTTTGATTCTGGAAACTTATCACAGCATCAGTTTATAACTAATGCACAATTTTCTTGGGCAATATGCACTGTAAGGAGCTAGTGCCAGCCTAAGCATTAGGAATCATTGTTGTTGAGAGACCATGTACAAGGTCTAGTATATATTTGTGATGAACAATTGGCACTTTGGTTGAGTTGAATTTGAATTTTGCAAAAGTTTCAAAAAATTCAGATTTCAGATTGTGCTGTCAGGATTCAGGCAGTGTGACCGGCTGATGGCTGGTAGTCTGACCGCCACGGGGCGAGCGGTCAAATCAGGTATGGTCTTTTGGGTAAATGAACATCAAGCACTTGGGTAGATTTGTTTGGGGATAAGTTTGCACTACGTGCTACTAGAATTGGAAACTAGAGCAGATACAAGAGAGTTTAATCGAAATTCCAGAGAGTGTTTTCTGGTCAGACTGGCGGGTGTGGCCAGAGAACAGTGAAAATGGTTTTTGAGTTGGATGATGCATGGTTTTGACTGTTGGTTGGTTGTGCTCGAGATGATTGCTTGGTCTTTGACTATTGGTTGGTTGTGTGGTGTTTCATGATGCATGATTTTGACTAATATGAATCAAGTTCATGAAACTTGTTCTTAAGATGGTTGTTTAGTCTTTGGATGTGAAGGTGGCTTAGAAAATATTAGCGGTCGACAGCAATGGACCAGGATTAGGCAGGGGAGCTGAGGATCGAGCGGTCGTATAAGTTTGGGTGAGGCTACATGACTCAAGCGAGAAGCACAGAGAAGACAAGGATCGTGAAGAAGTGAGTTAGTGTATGTGGTGCGCCAAGTGACGAGGCCGATGCACGTAGAGACGATTCGGAGGAGTCCGAATGCGTGAAGACGTAACGGCTAGTTATTGGGCACTACAGGCTGCGTGTCAAAGCATATGGAGATGCTTTGAAGTGAAGGTGAAGACAAAGTCAAAGGAAAGTGCTCGGAAACTTCGTCGATGATATTTTGGTAGTTGGCCAAATACCTACCACTTTGTCCCCGTCCATGGTTGTGAGAGAGAAAAACTAAGAGAGGGAAGACTGGAAGAGTAGTGTTTTGGCTCCACTAAGAATAGATCAAAGTTGTCTCAATCATGTTCTTGTTTGTATTCTTACTTGGTTTTGCTTATTCTTATGCTAGATTTGTTATTTCATATTCGTGGGTGTTCTAGCCCGAACTCTTACTTAAATTACATTGCTAGGACATGTGAGAATAGATCTGGAAAACCTCATGTTTTAGATTCTCACGAGCAAGAAGTAATTTAGGTTTTAGGGTTTTTAGTGTTCTTGTGCCATAGATTTGATTCTCTCAAATTTAGAGAACCCAAGCCCAAGAACCTTGTGATTCTTGATTGGTTCAGGTTTGTAATGTTTTGAACAAACTCATGCAAAATTAAAAGTGCTTGGATAAGAATTGAGCAAGTTCTTGATATTTTAATTTTGTCCCGAGAGACTTTCAGGTCTGAGAATAGGGGACCGGTCCGACAGGCCTTGGACTTGCAGTCAAATTGGCCTTAGTGGTCAGACCATCGTTGCACTTGCAGTCAGACCGGCCTTGTGCTGTTGTGGCTAATTTTGTTACCTTAAGTCTCTAGTCGTGTTTTGCTTAGCCTAGTTGGTGTGATCTGAATTTGGTGATTATCATAGTCACTTGAGTGAAGATTTTAAATACCTTTGAGGGAAAAAGTTTCGCGAATCATTCATTCCTCTGATTGCCAGCATCGGTCCTACAATTTTGGTCGTTATTTGAGTACGGGTCCGAGGATCGAGAATTGTGCACTCTTCATTGACCAGCCAACTCTGAGGCCCGATTGAGAAGATGGGGAGACTCTTCCTACCAATGATTATAATATGCCTCCTTATATAGAGAACTCTCTTAACAATTATGGATAAGATCAATCTAAATAATAACCTTTCTAACTAATAGATAAGATGTCAAACAACTAATCTGCATCTTAGGAAACTAATCAAACTATTTAGATCCGTATCTTAGGAAACTAATCAAACTATTTAGGAAATAGATAACTTGATAAAGAAGAAACTAGCCTTCTCGTGTGCCCGCTGCTACAGTACTGTTCACATGCTACAGTGCGACCCATGTCCCTTGCTGCTGAGTTGGGCCCATAACAATCATATACTATGGTTAGTGACAACTTGGCTTAGGGCCTTAGGCATGAGGTATACTTGGCTATCGAGATCATTTAGGACTTACATTACAGTAAGATCAAAGTTAACTTTACCTGGAGTAAAGTGGATTACAGCTCTAGGAGATCTTCTGACCGATTGCTGGATCACATTGGCCCCCTCAAAATCTTGTATGCATTTTATAAGGTGTGATGAAACCTCAGAAACAATCTGTTCATCATTCAGTGGTAACAAATGGCTGGCGTTATACTGCAACAAGGGATATTTGCAAGAGTAAGATACATACTAGCAGAAAATGTTCTCTGTTATTATAGAGTTGGTTGATTATGAGTTGAACATACAAATTCAGCCTCCACAACTGTTATTGGTTCATCGGTATAATCATCATATATTGAGGTAAGGTCAAAGAACGTCCAGCCAGATGAATCATCAAAACCGGAACAAACGTTAGCAGCCTTAGGAATTGTGACCTGTCATTACATATCAAAGTAATATATCATGAGCACAATGTGAACTACCGCCTTAGTGGATGAAGTGTATGCTGTGCTTACCTTTTTATCAAACCATAATTTTATAGAGATCACGTCAATTGTTGACATATGAAGAAGATTGGCGAACTCTTGTCGAGACTGCAGAAACGGACTAGATAAAATTCAGTAGTCAGAAAAACTCATAAATAGATTTACAAAAGACATATTTCAAGTTGTGAAAACTATTACAGCCTAAGTACCATATATATTTTAAAGCAATCTTGGCTCTCATATTTATTAAATGTAACCAGCTAAGGTAAAACTGGCACACGCAGTTACCACCTCATGTTCTTAATGATAGATTGTAGAGGAGACAGCCCCATAGCCAACACAAATGCATCTGCCTCATATACCTCCTCTCCACAGACAATTCCAGAGACACATTCAGTGTCCTTATTTATGGTCAAACTTGTTGGAACTTTGTTTGCAAAGAATTTTAAGCTTTTCAGTTCCAGTGATTTCAGCCAAGGAGAGAATATTTTATCTTCTACTTGCCCACGGCACATAAGAAAATCAGAGTTTTCCTGTAAAATAGGGAATTTATGAGAAATCACAATGCAAAGAGACAACAAAAAAGGGTTCATTGATCAAAGAACCATTTGGATAAAAATGATAAGAAGAAACCAAGGGGGGAAAGATGAAAAGAGAGAGAACCTGATGGGAGAGCATATAATAATACAACATTCCCAATGTTGCAGCGGCACTACATTGCTCACCCGGAGCAAACAGGGCGACCTGAATAGCTGGTTCAAAAACTTCCTTGTACAGTCTTTGAGAGCAACCGAACATCTTGAAAAGCTCTCTTGCAGTCACTGCAGGGAAGATGACCAATAGTATGAGAATGCTAGCTTGTCAGGAAGACATGAGGCAGAAGTGATTTACTGTGAATCAACTAGCAGCTTCAAAAACTTAAGACAATAGGCAATCAAATTTCCTCACTTGTGTCATATTTCCTCCAAGCAGTGTCTGTGTTGTCAAAGTCAATGACTGGACGAAAGCAACATATAAGTGGTTAGAAGTGAGCTAATTAACAATACAAGCTGGACATATGGAAAATCATACCTGCGGATATCACAGGAATTGATGTCAACCTATCAATCAAAGGAAGACTAGGGAACTGTAATGGAGAAAATTCAGGATATTATGAGGTATTTGGAACTGGATAGATAGGTAAGCAGCACAAATATTTAAATGAGGGAAATCATACTTCCGGGTATGCAAAGATTCCAAAAGGAGCTGGTAACCGGGGCTGATCATGAAAAATGGGGAATTCGACCTACAGGGTGATCAGAAAAAATACGGTGTTAATCGGGATTCAGGAAGGATGTTAGCACATCACTGAAATCCAGACTAGATTTCAATGCGAAATGATATAATACATGCTATATTCTGGACAGAAATTTCTGAGGAATTTTCCACTAAAATCCATTATAAGCAATAAATACAACAAGAAATAACCCTTGAATCTGAATTAGCGCAATATAAGGATTGATCTGAAAAAAAATTTAAGTGCTTTGTTGAAAAATCACAAAAAATCTCCTGAAATGGTGTTGGGACCATGTTAAATCTGAACAAGTTTGGAAGAAAATAACCTTTTCTATTTTACCATCTGGAAAAAATAGACATGGAACCATCCAAAACTAAAAATATGCTGAGAAAAAAACTGCTTAATTTGGATACAAATAGTAAGGATGACAAGGAAAGTTAGGGAAGCCCATGTGCATCACAGTTTCTAGCGTGGTCAAGCTGACAGAATTTAGAAGAAGAAGAAGAAGAAGACGAAGAAGAAGAAGATTACTGAAAGGCCTTGTGGAGAATAGTACGCTGCTTTAGTCCACCCTGTGAAAGGCGAGATCCCCAGCTCATCGACTAAAGAGAAAATGTTGCGATATGGATACCAGAACCCTAAGTGCAACGTCACGATACAAGAATTATTGAAACAAATCTGGCACACCAAGTTGAAATAGATTATTGACGGTGCAAATTGAGAGTTACAATACCTCTGAGACCGACCTCCTCGGTTGGGCCGCTCTCTGTACCGAGAAGCGTAACCTCGTATCCCTGATCAGTGATCAATAGTAGTACTAGTAAGCAAACTGAACCTCGAAAGCGGAAACATTCCTTTACGTGACCATCAGTAGGAAACGGAAGAGGAAGCAAACAGCGAGTCAGCGATGGAGAGGCACGCTGAGGCCGCGCAAACCCGCAGATTGACGCAGGCGCACAAGCGGAAGCGGATGACGCGCACGAACTCTACACTTCCACGGGCGCGCGCGCGCGCACGTATCGACGAGCCAGCTCACACGAGCGCGTGCGCGGTACAAAATCGAACACACGAATGAAGCGGGAATAATCGGGAACTAGCACGCAGGAGCAGACCTGTTTGACGAGGTGGTGCGCGGCGGCGAGGCCTGCCCAGCCGGCGCCGGCGACGGCGACCTTCTTCCGCTGCGTCTCGCCCCCCGGAGAGGCCTCCGCCTGTGCCCGGACGGAGCTTCCTCTCCGGTGGCGGCGTCGCAGGGAGGGCGAAGGCAGCCGGGCTCCGGCGACGGGCGCGGCGGCGAGAGCCGTACACCAGCACATTCCTCCTCCGACGGGAAGCTTCGGGTGTCGCGGAGCGTGGGGGAACGAACGAGTGGGCATGGTTACTCCCCTCGAGGTGTTCTCTTGTGGGACGCGTATCACCCGCCGTCACTACTGCAAAGGCAGCGAAGCACAGCCCTCTGCGTTTGGCCCTCTCAACCGTCAGATCAGATGTGGACGACCCAGAGCGATCGCTACAGTGGAAATTTCGGCACAGCAGTTTTGCTACAGTCAATCGCTATTTTACACCTTTATCCTTCGAGCTTTCGAGTTCGAACAGTTTTGCGAACTGAAGAAAATAACCAGATGGTGAGGGGAAATCAAGAAGAGATTTGTAAACATCATCCTCCTCTCTGCTGGTGCTCATCAATGCATCAAAATGCCAGCAAAACAGTAAAAAAAACATAATTTGAACTGAGAAGTTTCGACGTGCTGCAGTGTGTCGGTAAGGCATCTATGATGAGATTCCCTACAGCATGCTATAGCCACATTAGCAGCAAGACATGTGCATAACCACATTATCATGCAACATTCATGTGTTCCAGTCCAAGAAACTGGGATCAGAGATCAAGTAATTTAGGCACCACGCTTGCTTAGGTCGCCTGGTTGTTAGCCGTCTCTGATTCTTTTTTAGGAACGTTGGTTGTCTCTGATTTGGTGTGGTTGTTTGCTTGTAATCTTCTTCATTACCTTCTTCGGGACACAGGGGTGCCTTTTTGTTCTACAAGCTTCAACTCTGGCTAAGTACTCTGTGAAACATGTACGTTGTTATTTTCGTCTTGAATGGAAATGAGTGAACCCCGAATAAAAAGAAGAAGAAAGCAAGAAATTTAGGCACCAAAGCACCAAAACTAACATCTGAAGCTGAAGATAGCAGTGACCCGTTCAGAAATGCTACCACAAAGACCATTATTCATACCAGCAGCTTCTTCAGAGTTTCAGTGCAGGTGACCCATGCAGTCACTTGGTTGCTGAAAGTGAAACGCCCTTGATCAAGAGATTCATGAACCAAGTTGCGGACGACATCGATTTCCTCGCCATCTCGCATACACATCATGTACTTTTTTTCCCCTCCGCACTCTTCCACGTCTATTTATGTACGCTCTCTGTAGGAATTTTTATGTGCTTTCAATTTTTATTGTGGTTATTATCTATTTTATTTAATATAAAATAATCCATATCATTGATGCAAAGAATAGAGAATAATTTGATGCGGAATTTAACTTGAGAAATTAATACGCGAGGTGTCCAGAACAGCTGTGCTAGAACTTGGTGACAAATTTTTATATGCTGGGCGTATATTTGTGCACGTGCTTACTTTTGAACTTCACGAATACCGTTTGAGTTAATTAAAAAAGATAGCGTTGTTTCAGCTTAGGATTGACTTGCCTGCTTCCTGCTGTGGAGGACAGCTGCCTCGGGTTTCTTGAATTTGGCAATGCCCCAGAAATCATTTTCAATTTGGCTTAGAATGAGCTAGCTGTTGGAGTGATGCGCACATGATGTTAATAAAACACTCATCATCAATTTTGGAAATAACCTCCCTTAAAAGACTATGAAGTACTTATGGGTTGTGAACAAGAAAAACTGATGGCTGCAGACTGGTTCCTTCCAGAAACGCTACTGGCCAGCAAATGGATATGAGCAGATACCATTTTATGGAATCTAGGAGACCTGTGAGCTCACTTGTGAAAGTTTTGTGCAACAGAATTTTCCATCTTTAAACCAGGAGCACAGGACAAAGATGTTGAAAAAGAAAAAAAATCTGGGTCAATATATTAATGTTCACACCGTAGACATGTTCAAACGCTGGGCCAGGCTGGGCTTCGGGCCAGGCCTTAAAAAGCCCGGCGTGGTAGCACTGGGCCCGAGCCCTGCCCGATAATTGTGCATTTTGTATGAAAAGCCCCTAAAATTTCAAAATGAATTTTCTTAAAATTTCTGCTGAATTTTGGGTGAAATTTCAAAACTTTCCCTTTTGGGAAAGTCCTCCCGGTTCCCGCTTTCTTCTTTTGGCCGGGACGCCACCCCTGTCTCCTTGGCGCCCCGTCTCTTTCCGCTTCCTCCCTCTTCCGACGCCCTCCCCGCTCCCTCTCTTCCGTTGGCACTGCGCTCCCTCCCCGTTTTCCCCTCGCGCCCGAGCCGCGCCGGCGCCACCCAGCATCGCCTCTCCGCGCCCGCGCACCCCGCCGCCCTCTGGTCCGAAGGGAGCCCCGCCCCTTTCCACTCCTCGTGCCGCAGCAGCTCCCCCGACCCCACCTGGCAGTCGCCGCGCCTCCCCCCCCCCCCTTTTCCGCGCGCGGACGCGCTCTCGCCATGACCGCCGTTCACCTACTCCCTGCTCCCGTCGCGTCGCCATCACTTCGTACAGGGCTGTGCGTCATCTCTGCGCGGAGGAGACGCTCCACCAACTCCACTGTCTTCCCGTTGTCCCCGGAGCCTTGCCTGTTAGCTTCTCCCCCACGGCTCCTTCTTCCCCGCCCGGGTATAAAAACCACTCCCCTTGCTCCCCGCTCCCCTCTTGCTCCCCAAGCCTCCCAACCGCACCATTCGTCTCCCACTGTACCTACGCAGCTCCCAGAGCAGTGGATTGGACTCTCATCGCCCTCACCGCCGTCGCCACCCCCTCCCTGCGCCGGCGACCCTGTAAGCCTATCTTCCCCATTTCCCCTTCATTCTTCGATTGCTTTTGTCCCGAGCTCCCCTACTACCCCCTGACGCTTTTGGTAAACTCCCTAGGCCAAGGGAGCCTCTGTGGGGCTCCGGCGTCGAAGCCACCGCCGGCCAAAGACCTTCTCCGTGGCCAGCCCAACAGAGCGGCTCCTAGCTTCACCCAGCGTCGCCAGCGTGAGCCCCGTGTCCCCCTTATCGTGTGACCGCCGCCAATTTGTCCCCTTCGGCTCCGGTGACCCCTCCACCGCCGGGGACCCGAACCTCCCCTCTTTGCCTCCTACCGTTCACTCTGGTTCCCTCGCCCTCCTAACCCCAAGATGGGCTCCCCACCTCGGAGTCTCGCCGGCGATACCCTCGCTGTCCGCCGAGAGCCTCACGGTCGCCGGAGAGCGGGAGCACCCCATCTCCGCCCCTCTGCCTCGCGTGCCTGGCGAGAGGAAGAAGACGGAGGACGTGGCTCCATCCCCGTCGTCCTCTCCCCTCTACGCCATTCAACGCGGGCCGTTGGACGGTACCTCCTCCCCGCCGTCCGATCTTTGTAAAACCCCCACTCCGCATCCGTTGGATCCTCCCGCACCGTTTCGCTCATCCCCGTTGTATCGCCTCCGTTCGATCTTCACACCGTAGCATCCCAACCACCCATTTCGCTCGATCTCCGCCCTCACCCGAGCCGCGTGTCAGGCATCCGGGTCGTGTGGGCGTGGGTGCGTGGGCCGAATCTCCCCTCGGCCTGCTCCGTTCCCGCGCACGCGCGCGCTCTTGGGCTGCACCGGCCGCCCGGCCGCACGGGCCGTCCCACGGGCCAGGCCGCACTGTAGCAAGCGGCCGGGCCGACTACTGTTCATTCCGTTTTTCCCGGTTTATTAATTTCCAATATTCCAGAAAATCCAAATAAATCCTAGAAAATCACAGAAAATCCCAAAAATTCCCAAATTTCACCACCTTACTCAGAAAAATGTCCTGAACCCATTTTTGGCCTCCACTTCTCCAGATTCATCCCAGATAAATTCCTAAAATTCTCCACTTGAGGATTTATGCATTTTACTCCTTTTTAAATAGTTTATTTTTCCTCGCTTGATTAGTCTCAAGCTGGATTTGATTATTTTCCGTGTTTGCGCTAGTGTCAGAGATCCCGGAAGTTCAAGTGCAGTCGCAGGACCAAGGTGCTTCTACGTTCGAGCTAGCCGAAATCGTCCAACTTCACGGCAAGTCCCAAATCCTTTGATCATGTTGCAACCCATGTTATTTAATTATGTTATTATGCTATTTGCATTAAGCTAGTTATGAAATGTTAGTTCAAATTAAAATAAAATGTTTAGAATGACATGTTATATAGTTAATCCTACCACCGACAATTGCCATGTTAAACTCGTAGCCATGCCTTTGTAACCCTAGAATTAATTATCTGTTATTCTAGATAATTGTAAGTTATTATTATCGTGCAAAGTCTTATACTAATAAGGTTGTGGCTGCGGGCCAATAGAATTTGGAAAACCCGGCTCTAGGGCAGGGTGGTATGGGACACCGTGCCTTAGGGCGGAGATTGTCGGCATGCGCAGGATAGGGTAAGGGGGGCTGTGGTGCGCCGCAAGACGGTTTTCGCCCGCCTCTTACCCTAGGTTGCAGGTCGCGGACCTGGTAGGGGTTGCGGGCCCCTAGGGGAAAATATAAGGACCAGACCCTTACGCTGAGCAAATGACATGGTGACCGCTCAACCACAGGAGTTGACTTGTCAACACCGGTTTTGTAGCTGCTCAACTCGATTGAAACTCTACAGGTGTTGTGGAGTAGGTGTTTGGGTAACAAAGGTTAGGCAGGCCGTGCTGCGGGTGCCTAACAACGGTAGAGTTCACTCGAAGCGGACGTTTGTGTGTGTGTGTGAGCCAGACCCGAGTGGATTCTACCGGGTAGAGCCTATATAAAGAGTTGAGCAGTGAAACGACCTGGCTTTCTTAACCCGGACGCGGGAGTTAAGAAATCGTGTGGGTAAAGCTGAGCAAACTCTGCAGAGTCAAATAAATGGTATTCGAATACGCCGTGCTCCCGGTTAATGGAGCTATGTCACTTGGGTGATTCCAGCAGCGGAGCTAAGTAGTTTTGTACATGCTTTAACTTGATTAGTTGGTTAACTGAAATTTCATGAAAACCCCTGAGTTCTTGAGGAGTAGTTTTGGGTCCGTCTTATCAAAATGTTTGCAAATAAAACTGCATCCACCAAAGTTAATAAACCAAATATACTCCCTTCCTTTGATGTTCTGTGCATGTAGTAAGATAGAGTCCCTTTGGGACTTGCTGAGCCGGTTGTTTGGCTCACGGCTTGCTTAATCCACTCTTTAGAGGATCAAGACAAAGGTGAAGGTTTCCACGTCAAGGACGCCCCTGAGGATCGCTTCTTCGACGAGGACCCGTGGCTTTAGGTCTTGGCCGCGCTCAAGCGGATTCTAGAGTTTTTGTGATGTAAGTATACTTTGGGCTTGCACGCCCCGCTGTTGAAAATGGATGTTAATCCTTATGTAAAATATATGCTGGATTTTGTTGTAAGCATGCAATGGTATACTCTTGCGCGACACTCCATAACTGTTCATGCGTGAATAGTTGCGGAATGCCGTGTCCGTACGCGCCCCTGGAAACGGGGGCGTTACATTGTAAGGTCGAGCCCGACTCACTACTTCCCAAACAGAGAACTTCGAGTCTTCGATACCGATATCAAAAAAACTTTAGCAGAAATTAAAGAAAAATGATGTGCCTCATACTCACAAAAAAATGAAAGAAAGAATCACCCTTTTCATCTAGAGAAATCACATAGTTCCACAAATCTAACAGCTAATAGAAGAAACTTAACATAAACAATACAAGAAGGCTTAGCTGCTTGGCTTATCTCTAGAATCCAAAGGACAACAACAGCACAACACAACATCACATTGGAAAAGTTCTACAGACTAATAAGAGCAAAGGTGAATAGGTGATACAAGTTCCAACATCACAGACAACAGCAAGGGGGAGACGCCCGTGTGGCCACCGAACCCACGACCGCAGCAGACAAAGGGTGGTTTCTTTTAAACTAATAGCTTATGACTTAAATATTTGAATTTTGGCTGTTCACGAGAGACAGTACGCAGAGGGAAATAGTCGTATGCGATTTTGATTGGTACAACTGAACTCAGTACACTTTTACTAAAATTTTTCTATTGACTCCGTCTTGAAAAAACACACAGTTTAAAAACTAGTTATTGTAGACAGTACAAGTATAGACCAACTTTAAGCCCAAAAGAACCCAACCAAAGGCAATGACCTTGACCCTACGCAGCTAGTGAGCATGACGAGCACAACAATGACCTTGACCCGTGAGGTCGGTGACCACGAAGAGCATAGCAACAGCCTTGAGGAGCAGAGCTGCGGAGCACGCGTCTAAGATGAGGGAGGAGAAATCACTCGTTGAGCCACACTGCTGCCGTGCAGGGGCTTGCCGTCGCGAGGAGGTGTGCCGCTGCTGCGTCTCCCTCTACCGCGACGATGAGGAGGCGTGTCGCTTGGGGAGGGTGCCAGGGAGGAGACATGCCATCGGTGGAGAGCGCGAGGGTGGAGGCACGCTGCTGGGGAGCATCGCTCGAGGTCGACTGGTTGGGGGAGAAGTGGATCCAGATCTGGTTTTGGAATTTGGACTAAGGGAGGGCGAAGTTGTGAACTATTATTTGGCGGCTAGGTTGGAGATGTAGCCGACTAGCCGTGGATGGAGCGGTGACTTTTGCTCAGGCAAAAAATTGCAGCCCGAGCCAGGGTTATCATGGTATCGCCTAGGCGACTCCTAAGCGTCCAGTCGGCCGGAGGAGGAGGCCGAGGACGGTCGTCCGTTGCATGAAGACTTAGACGATGCTAGACGACGCCTAGGCGTCCATGGTATCGACAGGACGTCGAGGCGGCCGCCTGGGGCAGGGGGGAGTGGGCTTCAAAAGGCCAAAACGGCGAAAGTGCGAAACAGAAAAGCAAATACCCGAAGTCTCGAAGTAGTCTTCTCACCGCCACCGCTGGTAGGGTTTCGTCGAGCTGCTACATCGCCTCCTCCCGCAGCCTTTCCCGAGCTGCTGCTTCTCCCGCCGCCTTCAGCTTCTCTCTCCATCACCACTTGTGGCTCTCCCCGTGCATCTACCACCGGCTCAAATCTGGAGCCGGGCGCCTGTTCCCGCACTGCCGTTGCCTCATCCCGCTAGGAGGGAGCGGAGGTCGTCGACGGAGCGGATGAAGTCGTGAAAGTGCGCACGGCAGAGCTTCTCGATCTCGGCCTCACGGTCCCGCGCGGCGGCACGGAGCGAGGCCAGCAACGGCTCCGGCCTCCCGCACGCAAACACGCGCTGCACGAACGGGCCGAGGTCCTCCCTGGGGCAACTAGTGGCAGAGAGGGGAGGCGGTGGACGGGGGGAGGGGGAGGTGCTGGGTGGAGGGAGGCGGCGGGGAGGGAAGGCGCAAGGAGGAGAGAGCTGGAGAGTCGAGGGAGAGAGGAGATGGGGGAGAGGAGTCGGGCTGGATGGAGTGGGGAGAGAGCAAGAGAGAGAGTCGGGGGTGAAAGGAGACAGCGGGAGACGAGTTGCTGGCTGGCGGTAGGGTTAGAATGGCTTTGGCCTTTTGCGATTAAGTTCTTGGAGTTTTGAAAAATTACAAACAAATCCTTCTCTCAAGAATTCTTCTTATTTGGACCTCCTAAGATATGGTTATTTAAATAATTTGTGCCATTATGTTACATGATTATTTAATTTTCAGTCATATAAGGTATTATTTGTCGTCTAACTGTCGCTATGGTGGACGCTTAGTTGACTAGGCGTCCAGGCACTCTAGCCTCGCCGCGACTTGCCGGAGCGCTATGACAACTTTGGCCCGAGCTTGGCCTGAAAATCTCTTTGGGCTCAAACCATAGGACCAAGCCCGCCCCGAGAGGCAAGCCTGGAAAATCAGGCCGGGCTGCCCATGAACAGGCCTACCACACCGAATGAATGAATTTGACATCTTTCTTTTCTGTATTGCTCAAAATTTCTCATCATCTGAATGTGGAACCTCCAAAGCTCATTTACTTGCATGAAAATTTATGAAATATTGAAATGTTAAACTTACATGAATTGAAGTGATCAGTTGACTAGTAATCAGAATTGAAGTAATCATCAATGCGACTTAGATATGAATATGCCCCTTTTCTCGGCTACAGATTGCCGCAATATTCAAGATTGGAAACAGCAAGGAACTTCCACCAACTCCAGATCATCTCTCAGAGCAGGGCAAGGACTTCATTCGAAAGTGTCTGCAACGAGATCCTTCTCAACTTCCCACAGAAGTGGAGCTTTTTGCAACACCCGTTCATACAAAATGGAGTCTCACTTGAGAAATCTGTTATCTCTGATCCTTTCGAACATTTGGCTGTGATATCTTGTAGACCGAATTCAAAGGTACCACCTGAATATTGCTGTTGTAACTGACATATCATGGATAGCTGACTGTCTTCTTTTATCATTCTCGTGACCTGCTCACTTTGTTGGGTTTTCTTTGACTTTTAGGTGGCTGGGCATACAAGGAATATCTCCTCATTGGGATTGTAGGGTCAGACAATTTACCAGAGAAGGGGCACAAAATTTTCTTTGAAACAAAGGTACGTCATTTCCCAAGTTATGCTTATTAATTTTAGAAGCACACACCATTAATGTGTCCAAACAGCGCTGCAGTAAGCAGTAACCAAGAACAAAAGTATTACGCCATTAGCTATGCAAACTAAAGCCATCTTAGTTGGAAAAATATTCCACCACTAGTCGCACGGCAACCAAACATCCTACTGTTTTCTGTTATGAATATTGTGTGTATAGATATGAGACCCAAAGGGCCATATATATAGGAGAGTACAAGAGGATATGCCATATAGAGATAAAGCATATATGGAATAGAATACAAACTCTATATCCTAATACAACTCTATCTCCTTAACAACCCCCCTCAAATGCAAGGCGTATGCAATAACATTGCATTTGAAAAAGGGCTAACACTAAAACAAGAAAAATCTGAAGTCCGAGTCTTGATGATTTCGACGTTACGTGCAGCCTTTGAATAAACTGTCAAATCAAGCCGAAGAGGAATAGATAGATGCATGACGGCGCAGATCGAAGCCCAAGAGGCGGCGGCGCAGTGCACAGAGGACGCGCGGTGGCCTTTAAAGCTCGGGGTGGCGGCTAGAGAAGCAGCGGCATCATAACGACTTCTACGATCTGCACGCGGCTCAGAGAATAGAGCGGCGGCTGCTGCCATGCAAAATAAAATTCCTACACTTCTACGATTGACAATAAATTTGTGGACTCGCACGGCTTAAACGAACTAAAAATTAGAGACTACGAATTTTGGATGGACGCAACGAGGGACTCACGAAAAATAACCGAAGACTGACTTAAAAAAAATTAGTAATAAAAAAACACCCGAGCGGCAGATCAAAATTCGGACGGCCCAGCTAGCCCAAGTGACGGCGGCAGTGTTGCCCTAAACCTTCCTCCGTCTCAGTCCTCGCGCTCAGCTCCCTTCTCGCGCTCCCTCATCTCCTCGCCCTCCCTCACGTCTCCCTCCCTCGACCCAAGAGCGACAACGGCGGCCGAAGGCGGCGAGGAGTGGGCGGATCCGGGCGGGCGTTGGCGCGGGCGACGACGGCCGGAGGCGCGCGGCGACCGGATCTGACGGATCTGGGCAGAGATCCGGGCGGGCGCTGGCGCGGGCGACGACGGCCGGACCGTCGGATCCGGCGTGGAGGCAGCCGGACTCAGGCGACCGAGACGAGCCTTGATCGTGGAGGCGGCGGCGGCTTCGAGCGGCCGAGGCCAGGCAGCGGCTGTGCGGCGGACGGATCCGGGCGGGAGGCAGCCTGATCCAGCCGAGCCGAGGCCGGATCTGGTGCGGGGTCGCCGGATCTGGCGGCGGAGAGCGGAGGCGGTCGGAGCCCGGCGACGACACAGACCGCGAGCAGCCGGAGAAGGCCCGGAGAAGGCCGGATCCGCCCGGATCTGGGGCAGGCGGCGGTCGGCGCGGCCGGTGCAGAGGCGGCTGGAGATCCGGCCGGGCGGCGCGATGACAGCGAGAGGTGACGACGGCGCCGACGCAGACGCGGATCCGGCACGGATCCAGCCGGACTGGCTGGAGGAGGCAGCCGGAGACGCATGCGTGGGCGCGCCGGCGAGAAGCGGAAGGAGGTGGCTGCCCCCGGGAGTGGAGCACATTCCTCCCGGGGGGCGGCGACGGCGGCGGCCGGCGGTGACCGACGGCGGCGGCCAGCGGTGACCGACGGCGGCCGGAGCGGAAGTAGATCGAGATTAGGGTTTCAACCTAAAGCTCTGATACCATGTTATGAATATTGTGTGTATAGATATGAGACCCAAAGGGCCATATATATATGAGAGTACAAGAGGATATGCCATATAGAGATAAGGCATATATGGAATAGAATACAAACTCTATATCCTAATACAACTCTATCTCCTTAACAACGACGGCGGCGAACTGGAGACGAGGAGGCGGCGGGTCGGCGCAGCCCAACGAAATCTGGACACATGTGGACCTCTAAACACCCGAAATTCCGTTTTTGGCCCCTAAACCAAAAAAATTCCGTTTCTGGACCCCTCCCGACCGCGCGTTTCGCGAGATGGCGCCACGTGTCCCGGTCGTGCGGTGTGGTACCGCACGACCTGCCTGTCCTCAGCGCCGGCCGCGCGACCGCCCGCTCCACCGCGCGACCGCCCGCCCGCCCGCGCGACCGCGCGTCCGCCCGCCCGCCCGCCCGCGCGTCCAGCCACCCGACCGCGCGTCCTTTGTTTGTATTATAGTATGAGAACTTTTGGCTTTTGTTGAGTTTTTTTGCTGGTTCTTTTTTCCCCGTATTTGTTTGTATTATACGTAATGGGCTAACATATTTTTCTGAACTTTTGGCTTTTGTTGAGTTTTTTTGCTGGTTCTTTTTTCCCCGTATTTGTTTGTATTATACGTAATGGGCTAACATATTTTTTATATTTTTAATTTTTTTAAATTTAATTATGCTAAATAAGCCTCTGTCAGTTACAATGTTTTTTTCAGCCAACTATAGTGCTTTTCAGCCATAAACCACCAAAAATAAGCCCAAATGATCACCACCTAAGGTAACTGGTGGTTTTTGGCTACTTTGGCCTTCAGTGGCTGGAACTGTATCATAGTATGAGAAGGATCATTAATTTCTTTAGAAGGTAACGGTTGGCAATGGATGGGATCTTTGTTGTCATCCTCACAATTCAAGTCGACAAAGGTATGCCCCCTGTCACAAACTCACAATTCACGGCTGATTATTTGCATTCAGTTACATAAAGTCAAGGCAACATGGCTCAAAATGTTTTCTCCTGGGCCTGTAGAATCATTTTTGGTTTTTTATTTCATGAAGAAAAGAATGATTTCTTCTGTGATATTTTTATGAGATGATAGTCCTACTCCATTTAATTGCCAGTAGCCCAGTACTATGTGGCTTGTTCTGGATGGTACTTTTTGGTGTAATTCTGAAGCTTTGCACCTGTTAGTAGCGTATAGATTCTCTATCAGGTGCAGTAGTCACATTGGGAGCTCCAAATTCACATTTGAACCTTTGCATCTCAAATATTATACTTATTTTCAAGATACTGAATTTTGTCTCGACCCTTTTCTTTATCTTTTTTGCTAATTTTGTTCTATGAATAGCAGATGTCGTCGATTCCTGTCAGGCAGAACAACTCGGCCTAGCATACTACAACTGGCATGCTAACAAGTGTCATGAGAGGACTGTATATTAGGTTCCCTACATGCTGAAGGACCTAAAGTAGTAGTTCGCCGCTTGTATACTCCTCTTGCCTTTATATGTAACTTATTTTCTATTTTTTCGTGGCGATCGGATGCCATTGTACAGAAGGAATCTCAGCTAAGAGCCACGATTTTGCACAGGAGAAACAGCCGGGCCATTCAGTACCCGATTTTTTTTACAGTTACATATCTCACCCGTGGTTGAAGCTACTGCTGCTGCAAGTTAACTGCATACTGAAAAGTATTTTGTAGCAGCACTCAGCCAATGAGCCAACTCAATTCACTGTATTAGCTACTCAGGAAATCTATACAAAGGACCTCATCCTTAATTAAACTAGCTTTTCCCATATGTATATTATTTCCGTACCCCGTATGTCATCCCTATGAAATCGTATATAATATAGAGTGTGATTTGGTGCTTTTGTGCTAAATCTTGATTGCAGGAACTTTTGATCTCATCTCATATAATCAAGATCAAATCAAATAATTGTTCTTTTATATAGACCTAGAGTGAGATTTTTCGACTCATTTGGTGAATTTAAAGCTTTTTGTGAAAAATTGTCATTTTCAGTAGCTTCTATGCATTTCTGTCTCAAATAGTCATGTTTAGCTCTTTTCAATATTTCTTTGACCATTTGGAGCGCTTTTGCTAAAATTCTTATTTTCTTTTCTAAAACCACCACCAATTTGTATTTTTGAAAAATTACCAATGGATTTATCAAGGGGGAGATTGAAGGACCATATGAGAAGGTCTATGATACTGTTGTGATGAATCATTGCAATGTTTGTGGAGTGTTCAATTGGTTTTGCAAAAATTGCATTTGATTTGGACTATCTTCTGAATGTGTTAGGAAAATCGGAAGTACCACAGTCATTAGTACGATAGTTCTTCTTTGCGGAAGTACCGTACGCATATGTGCGGTAGTACTGTTTGGCAGAAGTACCAGGTTGAGTAGTAGTGTGTTAAGCGCGGTGAGGTTTTTCTAGAGAACTCCAGGTGAGGTTTTCAGCGTGCCGAAGTACCGTTTTGGGAGGCGGTAGTACCGCAGTACAAAAGTAGTAGTGTGTTAAGCGCGGTACTTTTGATATTCCTAGAAAAATAGGGGTTTGGGAAAATGAGTCATGGATTGAGTTGGGATGACCTGAATCATTGAATTAAGGTTGCATGATACATGTCTTGGCTGGTAGGTCAAGTTGTGAAGAATTTATGTCTGAAAACGATTTCTTTGTCTTTGGATGTTTAGGGTCGCTTGGAGTCAACTGTGGTCAACAGCGTTGATCGGGGCTAGGCTTATGGAGGAGTTGAGGCCCAGAACGATCGAGGATACAGGGTAAGACGGTGAGCTCAAGCATGGCATGAGAAATGGGGAAAATGTTGAAGACGAGTTCGAACGATGGGATGGCGCCATATGACTTGCACGGACCAAGTGAGCCGTGGTTTGGTGGAACCAAAACGGGAGAAACTTGGCGACGCATGGCAAGCTAGAGGTGCACCTACACGTGGCAAGCATGTCGATTGCTTGCAGTGGTTGGTGATGACCGGCTCAAGAATGAGTATTTTGGTAGTTTGACCAAAATACTGAAAACTATTTTGGATCAAAACCGTAGCGCGTGGGCGATGCGTTAGAGAGCAGTTTAGGTCAAGGTGGAGCTGGTTTGATCAAGGCAGATCAAGGCTAAGAATTTAGCGGATGTACACTTATGCGCTTTGAAAAGTGTGCATAAGTGATCTTGTGTGAGTAAAAACCGTGTGTGGAGTTAACATGTTTTCTCCATTGTAATAATGGATAGTATCTACTAAGATGAATAGGTGCCTGGTTACCTACATATAAAAGGAGGTTGGGATGGAGACATGTAGGATTAACCATCCAACCCCTCTATTATACTCTCTTCTCTAGGGTTAGGGTTTGAGAGTGAGTACCTTGAGTGCTCTTTATCCTCCCAGGTGAAATGGCTGTAAACCAATGTTCTCAAGTAAACAATACATCAATCTTTGTGCAACCCTTGAGTCTCTTTTGTTTTCGATTGATGTGCTTGACTTTTAGTTGGTTTTAAACTCGTCTTTCCTTCTTGTGATCTTGTTGTGTCAAGAACGTATAAAAGATGGAGATAATTCTTGGGAATATATCTCCACCCTTCTAGGCTTTTTGATAGCAAGATTTACGAGAAAACCCTTTTTTGCTTGATTTGGCCTCAAAGTGTGATTTCTTGATCCGAGTATTTTTTACATGATTTTTTTTTTGTGTTCTTACTTGTTGGGATATGTGGGAACATATCTAAAGCTATATTGGCCATCGTCCACCCACAAGCAAGTTGTATTGATCAATTTTAGTTTTAGCTCGATTTCAGTGCACATTTCCTTCAAACTGAAAATGTCTCAACTTTGGCCGTGTTTTTCATGTTTATTTGTTGGAATAGGTTTTTGATAACATAGAGAAGATCTCTGCAAAATTTTATGTCATTTAGATCTACATATCAAAATTTATTTCGATTTTGGTTTTTAAAATCGTGTTAAAATACTATTCACCCTGATTTTACTGTAGCAGTGGAAATACCACGATTACTGTAGCAAGCGGTAGTACTGCAATCAACAGTAGTAGTTCCGTTTTTGCTGATTTTTCGTAGGTTTTCAGCGTCTTGAATGGCTAGTTTTTGTGGTGGTTTTCCATTCTAATCTTTATCGCTCTGTAGCTATTGAATTGATGGATTGATGAATATTTAAGGAAAAAATTTGAGGCACCATTCACCTTCATTCTGTTGCCATCTTCGGTCTTTCAGAATCAAATTGATTTCAGGGCTAATTTGGGGAAATTTTAACAACTTGCAAAAGGGAAAAGAAACAGCTAAGAACAAGGTAAAAGTAGACAACAATTAACTAGGGTTTTCATTGATAGATTCTCGCGAGTACACCGGCGGCTGCTTATATCGAGCCTGCAGCGAAGCCCTCAGCTCGACGGCAAATCAAACAGTGTTTGGCGGTAAAACAGTGACGGAAAGCGCGGTAAACGGCGCTTTTAACCGTAGCCACTAGATCTTCACAAGTCTCCTTCCTAGCTTCACCACCTTTGGATCTCACTTAGCGAACGGGTATCAAGGCATCTCAACCGTCCGTTAACTGAAATGTTTCCCATGCCACTAGCTCGGATTCTGAAGATTTCTGCAATCTGACACACCTCCTTATATTCAGGCGAAAGGAAGCCAAGGACACCTTGCACACAACGCTCCCTTACCTTACCTCTTCAAGTTCCGTCCGGATCACCGCTGTCCGTGGGGCGCTGGGGATCCATCGTACCAAGCCACCGTGCAGTGGTCGCAAGCATGGACCAAATGTAAAGAAAAGGTAACGAAACAAAGGTAAAAGGGCGCAATCATCCCTTGCGGCTAAAAGGAGCACCCAGCTAAGCAGCCCGCCGGAAGAAACAATCAGCACGGCATGCGCCACGGTGTAGGTTTTGTAGTGTTGCGTTTAGGACCAGAGCACCCACACCCCTAGTTGCCAATGGGGGTAACCCATCATTGTCCTTTCCCACCACCACCAACCTCGATTCGTGAAGAAATTGTTTCATCCACAACCTGGTGGTCTGACAGGTAAAGGCCGCATTAGTGCATTATGTCATGACTCGTGACACGGTAGGATTGGCCACACGGCCGAACGGCGCAGATAGAAGAGTTTCTACTCGTGTTCGTAGGAACTTCTTAATACTATCTTGTTGTCAATTGCAGAAAGGCAGCAGCTGAACTAAACTCTTAACAGGATGATAACTTAATTTGCACAATAACAGCGGCATACACAATTGAGTACTGAGATTACAAGTCTTGAGTTCAGATAAAGACATAGTACAGCAAACTTGAAGAGAAATGGGAATTCCACAATATCATAGTAGGCATGGGGAACAACCGCCCCATCACCAGCAGCTTGCTCTTTGGATTGGCATCTCATAACACAGCAGCAGCAGCAGCAGCAGAAGCTTAAGACCTGCTCTTGAATGGAATTGCTCTGATGACCACCTGGTGGTAGACGGCAGCCAGGGCAGCCCCGATGAAGGGGCCAACCCAGAAGATCCACTGCAAAAGCCGAAAATTGGAGGGGGTTAGTTCGCACTGGTCAGTACCAACGCTCCATCAATTATTTCCTCACTAATGATGTGGGTTTAGCATGCAGTAATGGACATTGAAGTCACTGTCCTAGAAGGTAGTAGTTCAGCAATTGCCTGCTACACTGAAGCAAGCCTTTCAGCGTTTCCCTTAAGATAAGGGTAGACTTTCCATAATTAAATGACCAACAAATGATATCACATCATGCTTGCACCTCTATAAATCAGCTACATCCACTGAATTATTGCTGGTAGTGGTAGTTGTCTACTGTCACATATTTTTACTTGGAAGTGAATTCACAAATTCACATCAGTCAATCAGCTTAGACTTCAGTTTTCGTCTTACTGCTAGCAACTACACTACAATAGCTTGGTGTTTGCAACCCATGTGAAGTTACAAGTTACTGATTACTACTACCGCATGACTGTAACTAGGGAAAACATTTCAAGGGAGGGAGGAGGGAGAAGGGGACTGGTTTCAGTTCACTCACATGGTCATCCCAGGCATGGTCCCTGTTGTAGATGATGGCAGCTCCAAGGCTCCTAGCAGGGTTGATGCCGGTGCCGGTGATGGGGATGGTGGCTAGGTGGACCAGGAACACTGCGAACCCAATTGGCAGTGGGGCAAGGATCTGTTCATCCCACAAACGAGAAACAACAATTAATCACCTTGTCACTTAAGCATACAGTAAAAAAGTCACACTATGAACAAGGAGTGGGATGGTACTCACAGGAACATGGGAGTCCCTGGCGTTCCTCTTGGCGTCGGTGGCGGAGAAGACGGTGTAGACGAGGATGAAGGTGCCGACGATCTCGGCGCCGAGGCCGTCGCCCTTGGTGTAGCCCGGCGCGACGACGTTGGCGCCGCCGCCCTTGCTCATGTACAGCCCCTGCTGGAACCCCTTGATCACGCCGGCGCCGCAGATGGCGCCGAGGCACTGCATCACGATGTAGAACAGCGCCCTGGTCAGCGACAGCTTCCTTGCCAGGAACAACCCGAAGGTCACCGCCGGGTTGATGTGCCCGCCTGCAGTTGCGAGTTGCGACAACGCCATCTGTTAGCACACAAACCAAGAAACAGAGGAAGGGAAGAAACACATAGGTGAGTGGGGGAACAGTACCGGAGATGCCGGCGGTGCAGTAGACAAGGGCGAAGATCATGCCGCCGAAGGACCAGGCGATGCCCTGGATGCCGACGGTGGCGCACTTGGAGTTCGAGTTGTTGACGCCCATGACGGTGAGGATGGTGATGTAGAGGAAGAGGAAGGTGGCCATGAACTCGGCGATGCCGGCGCGGTAGAAGGACCAGGACTTGAGCTCCCCGGGCTCGAACAGCGGGGCCGGCGGGGGCTCCTTGTAGTCCTTGTCCTCTCCTGCTCCCTGCGCCGCAGTGCCGATGGGCTGCCGCTCCGAGAACTTGTTCGCGCCGAGGCGGACGTCCTCCTCTTTCCCCTCCATGTTGCCGCCTCCTTCCTCCTTGCAGCAGCCGAGCTCCTAGCTACTTAAGCTGGAATGAAACGAGATACTTTTGTGTGCGCGTGAGGGTCGCAGTTGGAGCGAAGAGTCTTATAGGCGCAGGCCAGCAATGGTGGTGGGGGATCGGAGCCGTGGAGGTGATTCTGGAAGGAGCGGGGGACGACGGGCGAGGTGACGAGGTCAGGGGTGGGTCCGGTGGTCGGTGTGGGGACGGTGACAGGAGGAGCGGGGAACTGTTTGTACAAGTGACACTGTAATTTTTTTTTTCAAATTTCATCTTCTAATACCTGTTTTTTAAATTTAATTCCCTCTTTGAATCTATTCAAGTCGATAGGTACCTATCGGCAGGACGTGGGCAGCCACACACGTCACAATTAGGGTATCTCCAATGGTCTGAGTCAGCTAGCTATATGCATGTACACATCAGCATATATCATATGTGGAGGAAATAGAGTATGCAAAAAAAATCGAGCCAGCTCTTCCTTAAGTACTAGTCTATAACGCCAAACGAGGCAGCCTCTATAAATTTTGTGTGTGCATGTAAGCATCAAATAACTATCCTTATAGATAGTTCTTTAGAATGCTAGCTTTAGTGTGTACTATATAGATGATGTGGAAGTTTTATAGTTAGTTGCTAGCTATAACCATTGGAAATGCCCTTAACGTCCTCTGTTTAATTAGTACATGTACTTAATTAGTGTTAATCATAAAAATTAATAGCCATTAATGCTTTACCGTGATGAAAGGCTCGGCAGCAGGCTGCTGTCGAGTAATTATTACTCGCATAGTAATTATTACTCGACAGGTGCTACCAAGCTCCTGTAGTACGGTAGCACCTGCCGAGCTCATGTAGCATGACAGAAAATACGTGTTGCCTGTCGTGGCTATTGAGTTTATAAAGGGGTTTAGATTTACAAAAACAATTGTCCAAATGCTAAATTTGAAAAAAAAAAACATAGCTACAGTGCTATATGTGCGAATAGTTCGAGGAGCGGTATGGCTGATGTTGCCTTGTCGCTGAAGTTCTGAACTAGGGCATGTTCGTTTTGGTTTTTGCTGATGGCTTTTGGCTACATCTGATAAATAATAGTCTATTATTTAAGAAATATGATACAATAAAAGACAATACAACATTCAAACCGCCATGCGATCATGCGACTTACGGAATTGTGATATAATAAAATACAAAATACGTTACAATATGTGAAAGTATATATTATCGTGGCTGATGAATAATAGTGCCCGATAGAAACTATTTATAAAAATTAGGATATTTATATTGGTTTTGGCTTTTGTTTGATTTCTGAAAGCAAAAATGATTTATAGAAACCAATATAAATAGATTCTATGTGTCTAACGTTTAAGGTGGCGTTTGGTTGGTGGGTTAGAGCATCTCTAAGAGATACTCTATATGGCTCTGAATATTTAAATTTTAGAGTCGAATGGTAAGAAGTAGCTCCAACAGATTCCCAAATAGACTCCCAAAAATAGAACACACCCAAAAAATGGGCTCTCGCTCTCTACTTATAGAGGATGATCTAGGCTCCCAATACAGTTTTTCTGGTTTAGGGTATCTGTTGAAGGGAATGATTATTTTGGGACCTTATATCGTGGTTAGGATCTGTAAAAAGAGATTTAGGGTGTGAATTTATTGGGCATCTCTTGGAGATGCTCTTATGATCGGTGGAAATAAGAAATGAGGGTAGGAGGATGTCATTTACCATGTTGGGTTGAAAGGAATGGGAAACGAGGATGGATTGGAAATGGCCCTCATATCCCAGCGATTTAATTGGAGGTGGGTTTCAATTGGGATACGATGAGAAGATGCAGAGGAGACGAAACTACCCGTCCGCTGGAGCGCCACTCACCGGAGTCCGCCCTCACGTGTTGAGCCCCGCCGTGGAAGCCAACATCAAGCCTGACATTTCGCCTTGCCTTCATCGCCGAGCAGAACCCCTCTCTAAGATCGCTGCCGAGCTTCTTCCGTGGCCAGCGGCCGTTCTTGAGGGGCCTCGTCCAAGGCCATCCATGGGCCATCTGCCCATCTCCATGGTGGCTCTACCTGGCCACTCTACAGATCTTTTCTTTTTCGTTGGATTTGTGTTTGCTGATTGCTTCTTTGATCTTTGTTGTCTCGTCCTACTTTGTATTCTCCGATATGAAATAAACTAGGGAATATTCTTGGTATATTTGGGTGACTCCAGCTATTTCTAAAACGTGTTTCAATTTCGAGAAAATTGATAATTTGTCATCTTCAAGAATGGGATTCGCACTTTTGCTACTCTCAACGTTGGCTTCGCAAAAATACCATGTAATACATTAATCCCTTGATTAGTATGCTATTTCATCCCTTTAATTCATTTTCTTTTTATTTTTCTAATTTCAGGGACTGGAAAAGACCCTTCTACCCCTGGCTAATTCCTCTTCTTTGTAATATCGGGACGGGATGGTCTTTTTATGGTTTGATCCGTGTATTCTTTCTGTATTGTGTAACGTATACTACGGGAGGATCTTTTTTATGGTTTTGTCATTGTATTCTTCTGTATTGTGTAACGTATACTGCGGGAGTTGACTGGTCAAGTCAAAACGAATTTTTGAGTGATTAAACTGGGCGTGTAAAGGAAGGCGAGTGAGACCGTCACAAGTATACTAGAATGCCCTTTGGGGTTTAATTTTTTAATCCTTCTAATTATGTTCAAGTTTGAATTAAATGCCAAGATATTACAAAGAAAAGGAATCATTGGCTTATTTTTTTTGCTGAGGTTTATAGTTTTTGGCTATCGCTTGTGGCCCAACGCAACACGTATTTGTATAAAAATCCATAATATAATTATTGAGCTAAAATAATAAACAAATGCATATCACAGCCATAGTATCATCTCACAAATCTAAAGTCGAGAATAAAATGAATTCATCTCACATCCATAGTATGAGAATAAAAAGGAGTTCATCTCACAAATTAGCCAGGGGTAGAAGGGTCTTTTCCAGTCCCTGAAATTAGAAAAAGAAAAAGAAAATGAATTAAAGGGATGAAATGGCATACTAATCAAAGGATTAATGTGCTACATGGCATTTTTGCGAAGCCAACGTTGAGAGTGGCAAAAGTGCGAAACCCATTCTTGAAGATGGCAAATCATCAATTTTCTCTTCAATTTCACTTGTTCTACATAAACAAATTGCATTACATTTTTTCTCTTTTCTTTTTAGACAGGTGTATTTTGGTCATTTAAGATTATATCTTATCCCAAACCCAATACATACCAAACAAAGTAATAGGGCTAAAATCTGGTAACCCAACCCAAAACCCTTCTCGTTACATCCCACCTTAGAGCAACTCCAGCAGGGCCCCTACTTGAGCCCTCAAACCTCATATTTGAGGGCTTGAGGCAAAAATAGAGGTCCAGCAGAGCCCCTACTAGAGCCCTCAAATTTGAGGAGCCCCTCAAATCCCCCATTCAGCCCTTATTCCTGGGGCTCTGGACCAAGCCCTCAAATTTCTGTTGGTTCCCCGCCGTCTCTTTCCCCATCGCCTCCCTTTCCGCCCGCCCGCCTCCCTCGCCGACGCCTCCCTTCCCGCGCGCCTCCCTCCCCGCCCGCCTCCTCCGCTTCCCCGCCCGCCCGCCTCCCTCGCCGACGCCTCGCCCGTCACCGCCACCTCGCCCGTTCTGCTCACCCCCGCCTCGCTCGCCTCCCTCGCCGCCGCCTCCCTTCCCGCGCACCTCCCTCCCCGCCCGCCTCCTCCGCTTCCCCGCCCGCCCGCCTCCCTCGCCGACGCCTCGCCCGTCACCGCCACCTCGCCCGTTTCGCTCACCCCCGCCTCGCCCGCCTCCCTTCCCGCGCGCCTCCCTCCCCGCCCGCCTCCTCCGCTTCCCCGCCCGCCCGCCTCCCTCGCCGACGCCTCGCCCGTCGCCGACGCCGTCACCGCCACCTCGCCCGTTCCGCTCACCCCCGCCTCCCTTCCCGCGCGCCTCCCTCCCCGCCCGCCTCCTCCGCTTCCCCGCCCGCCTCCCTCGCCGACGCCTCCGCCCGTCGCCTTGCCCGTCGCCGACGCCTCCGCCCATCGTCGTCGCATGTGTCAGGGGTGGATTTGTCAGGGGTGGGTCCCATGTGTCAGTGGGTAGTGGAATGGATTTGAGGGCTTAGATTTGAGGGGTGCTGTTGGAGTAGAAGCAAAAAAAATTAGGCCCTCAAAAGTAGGGGCTTAGATTTGAGGGCTACTGCTGGAGTAGCTCTTATATCCCAAGGCCCCATCCAAACGCCACCCAAAGCGTTTTTGAACTTCAGAAATGCTCCTACTGCACGATCGATCGGTGTGTTGTAATTGTTGCATGTACCGTAAAACATCAATGTAGCCAGAACCACGGTAACCAAATCGCACGGAGAAACGCCAGCTAATAATATGTACAATTTCTAGCATATAGCAACGCTCATTTGAGGGCTACATGGAGCACGGAAAATGTGAAAATCTTATGAAATTTCCACATTCCAAATAGAGCCTTAAGCCTCGTACGCAGGAACAGGAAAACAGTAGGAACCGGGGTGTTGCATCATCTGGATTCCTACAGGAATTGAAAACACACAAAAACTTCAAAAGTGTCGTTCAGATATCGCACAGGAATTCAAAATCACTGTGGAATAGTCCATTCTATAGGAATTTCAAAGGAATTCTTAAGGGACATTCCTTTGTTCCAAACGGCACACCAGGAAATTTTCCTGGAGTCTAAATCCTCAAAAAAAAAATCCTTTGCTTTTCCTTTGTTCTAAACAGGGCCTAAATTTTGAAGTTTCTAGCGTGTAACTGTGTTATTGTACCACCCCATAGTGTTTACGGAAAAGGTAGAAATTGTTGGGCAAGGGTCGGAATGTTCGTGCGTTTTGGAGCTTCCACTGTTACAACAGTCTAAAGGTTAAGAACAGAAACAGGTGAATTTTATGTTATTCTTATCCTTTTGTTTCGGAATTTTTCATGCTAACCTTTTGTTGCATCTTTTTCTTGGTTGCCGTTCTCTCTTCCCTGGATTCCTTGGAGCATACAAAGACAACGACGAGGAAAAGCAGAAAAAAGTAGGACTTGTATGCAGCTATATTGTTTAAGTTCTCATTCGATTAGTGACGTCCTGTTCTTGTCGGTATTTCTGTTTTTCAGTAACTGTTCTTGGCTTCCTGTGCAATCATTTTCAGCAACAAAGCACAGGAAGCCAAGAGCAGTTCAATTAGCTCAAGCTAGTGACATCCTTTGGTTGTTGCTGGTGCAATCATTGTTTCAGCAAGCCGCAATACTGAACACAATTTTCTTGCAAGGGAAGGACCAATTATGACAGTGAATTGGATGGGTGAAGCTACATGCACCTCACTAGGCTTTAATATTAATTCTCTTCCCTAAACTGCCCCAGACATACATAGTCGTCCTATCTATCAAGTAGAAAGGTGAGAGAAATCCCATCATGTTATGCATAACTCAAATTTGGCTGCTTGCACCGTGCTATCAATCAGTAAAGAGCGAGAATACAGAGCTAGCGTGTTAGAATGGCCTACAAGAGCATGGTAGCACTCGTTGCTCTGCTCTGAAAAAGGAAAGCTGTGCAGCTGTGCATCAGTCTCTCCAGCAGTTCAGTTCCGGCCCCACCTTGCAGTCGCATCTCGAAAAAAACATGTACTGATTCAAGCATACTTTTCGCCGTGAGAATTTCAGATCAGCTCTCGAGAGCACCGTTGCAGGTGAAGACTGAAGAGAAGGCCACAAGCCTTCTACGGCTCTACCCTGTTTATTCACTTGTTCTTGTTCTTTTCAGCAACAGTAGCAGCGTGCTGCGTGCAGTTGCGCACGGCCTCCCGTCCCAAGCATCCTTCCTCACCAACTCTCGTCCAAACTGGCCACATCTCCATATCTCCCACCACCGGCCATCTCATCTGTACCACAAGCTGTGGCACAATTCAGAAATCTCTGAAAAATTCCAATCTCATCACTCACCGCCCGACAATAGGTAGTTTGGGACGGCGCGGCCTACGTAAGCTAAGCTTGTGGTGGGGTCGTGTTTTAGTTGGCGCCGATGCTACTTTCCTACGCTACGACGAACAGCTCAATTTCTCCAAGTTTATGCTCGTGTCTGTTTGGACTATGTCTCATGGTTTTTTTATTTTTTAAGATGATAGTAGGCGGTGAAGATGTCTACGTGAACGGTGTATATAATTTTAAAAGTCGTTTAAAGAATATGCTTTAAGAAATCGTTTCATTTATTTTAATTTTTAGAAAAGCTAAAAACCAAAAGAATATGCATATGAAATTTTCGAAGAAGCCAAAAATATGTGTGTGACTACATAGCCTAATGATTGGTTCCAGAGAGGACTTAACGGCTTAAGGCTGGAAATCATAAACAAAGCTATCAGAAGGCCTAATGGGCATCACTCAACCACTCTCAGTTTGGAAACTAAAGCTTGTTTCGCTGGTTGGTTCCCCTGTTGCAAATAATTATTGGAGAAATGGAGAGGGCAACATGAAGCGTTCAATGATACTGGCTCATGAAAGGAATGTTTTGCATATTCAAATCGAACCGAATGGGCGTCACTTATCTCATCTGTGTTGTATCTAGCCTGAAACCCAGTTTCTCTCTCTCTCTCTCTCTCTCCCCCAAATCAACGGTTTACTCGAAACTTAAACGGCTCTCGGATGTAACATTTAAAAAGTAGTACTAAACTTAGGATGAAAATCCACATCATACAGCGCCATCGGTATGTTGAAAAAAACGGCACCATCGGCGCAGGAGTATACGCACAAGTCATGAGAAGAAAACTAAAACAGAACAAAAAGTTGAAATCAATTTGGTGGTACACACGATGAGGCTGCATATTACCCAAGCAGTAGTAGCGTACAGCAGCAGCATGTGATATCAGTCCTTTTTTTTCTCTATAGTCGATGGTTTTTGTAAGTTTTTTAAAATAGCGTTGAACGGCATATATAATTTTCATCCCGCTCGGTTGGGCTAAAAAGCTGTAACTTATGGCTAAAAAGCGTATTATAGCGGTTGAAATTACATTGTAGCTAAAGATGATTTATTTGACGTAATAAAATTTAAAAATAGAAAAAATATGTTAACTCATCACGGATAACGTGAACGAATACGAAAAAAACAGACAAAAAAGCTAAAATAACCAAAATAAAAAAGCGAAATTTATAAATACTAAAAAAATAAGCCAGTAGCTCCAGGCTCAATGAGCGAAGCAAAATCACTTCGAAAAAAAAACAGGACTATCACGTGTCGTCCTTATCCATATGGTACAAACTACGAACCGTAAAGCATGTGAGGACAACTCACCGCTGCCAACCCGGCCCCACGCCTCTCTACCTGTCACGCACGAGAGACATGCCGCCCACTCCCACCCACCCACCCACCGATCAGCTCAGCTCGGCGAGAGCATCGGAGAGCAGAGCGGCCGCGCGCCGCGTGCGAGGGAGTTCGGGATTCAGATGCCGCCGTGTTGAGCAGGGCTGCATGCTCCTGCATAGCCTGCATAGCTGAGCGTCGCTGCATGATTTGCAGCTTGCAAGTGCGTGCAATTCACCTGCGACTAGACATCAGTTATCTGTTACTGTGCTGGACTAGTTCTCTGTCATGCTCGGTGAACTTCAGTGCCTCAGGTGTGACCTAGCTGCAACGCAAAGTTGTGCCATGTAGCATTCGCCAAACTTGGCCTTGGTTAGTACAGGAAAGATAGCTGCGATGACACGGCGGCGTCTGGAAGAACGCGACCACTGGCCACTCAAGACGACACGGCGCATTGGAAATACCCGACTGATCGATCGATTCGGCGCGTTTTGCCTCTCCTCAGGAGTCTGGAACTTTCTCCACGACCGAGACAGTGCCAGAGTTTTTTTCTTCTAAATAATGTAATTTTATTTTGAATTATAGTATTATATCTATATTTTACTTTTTACAGTTTTAACCATCAGTCGTCTAACGATTGAACGACTAGGAACTGAAATGAGAGTATGGCACGCGGACGGCCACACACACGTGGAAGTATAGCCCCTAGTTCTCTAACAGTTGAATGACTTGGACTCGTCGTCCAACCGTTAGACGATAAGAACTAATTGCTTAATTGTTGAATGCTGTAGAGCGACGAATAGTCAAAACTATAAAAATAAAATAAAATAAGGTATCATAATGTAATTTGAAATAAGAATAGGTTAGTTTGAAAAATTGGACAGTGCCATATGCCTAACGCGAGGTACAGGGAAGTGCGTTGGTACAGTCATTTGCAGGTCTGTAACGTGCTGGCGAACAGCGATCCGTGCGGAGAATAGACAGGTGTGAGGCTGAGGTTTAGCCAAGTGTTGTCCCTGTCGTTTTAATTAGTCCCTCCTCCCTCCATCTCTCGCTCTCTCTCTCTCCTACGCAATAAAGAAAACGAATGGTACTGCTAAATGCTAAGGGCATCACCAATGGTTTGAGTCAGCTATCTATATGCATGTACACATCAGCATATATCCTATGTGGAGGAAAGAGAGTATGCAAAAAAATCGAGCCAGCTCTTTCTTAAGCACTAGTCTATAACGCTAAACGAGTCAGCCTCAATAAATTCTGTGTGTCCATGTAAGCATCAAATAGCTATCCTTATAGATAGTTCTTTAGAATGTTAGCTTTAGTGTGTACTATATAGATGATGTGGAAGTCTTATAGTTAGTTGCTAGCTATAACCATTGGAGATGCCCTAATAACTAGTTCGTCCTGATACTTAATTCGCTCCTTTCAACTTTCAACTTGAGTTTTTAATTTTTGGTTTATTTTTATTATTTTTAAATTTTATTTTTAAATAATTTTTTATTTTTTTGAGTTTTTTGTCGGTTCTTTTTTCCATATTTATTTACATTGTCCGTGATGGTCTAACATGTTTTTTCTATTTTTAAAATTTTTAATTTTAGCTATGTCAAATAAGTCATTATCAGTTATAGTGTAATTTTAGTCAGTTACAATGTAATTTTAATTAGGGTATGATAAACATCATCCGGATGTTTTCTTCTAACTATCATCCAGATTTGTGACCATTGGATTAGAGATCCAACGGCCATAAATTCTCCCCCACCCCCTTCAAAAAAAATCTCCCCCTCCTCAACAAATAATCTCCCCCCTCCAAAAAAAGGGCCGTTGGATCTCTAATCCAGATCCAACGGTCTCAAAACTAGATGATAGTTAGAAAGAAAACATCCGGGTGATAGCTATACACACCCTTTTAATTATAAGCTAATTTAGTGTGTCAAAGGCAGATCGTACGGCACTTTGGTCCCCTCGTCCAGTGCACGCGATGTAAGTTTAGATTTTGATCCTCTTGTAAGTTCAGATTTCAGATGCTCTTGGGCTCCGTCGCAAAGTTTTAGGGCAGAGGAAACTCAGCGCTGCAGGCCTGCCAGTCGCACGGATGCGTGCCAGGGCGTGCGTGTCTGACGGTAACTTATGGGCCTCCAAAACTCCTCACGCGGGTGCTGCTTGATGGACTGCCCCAGTCTGAAGAAGAAAACTCTCAACCTCTCCGAGCCGAAACTGCTCGCTAGACCAGATAGCAATTGGACCGCAGCCCAAGGCTGGAATCGTGACAAAACCCGATTCTGAATTCTGTTTTGATTCTGAATTCTGTTCAGAGAATCAAAACCCGATTTAAATACTCGGTTTATATAAGTAGCTCAAAAACCGTTAACCAGTTTTCGACATCTGCTCCGTGTTCGCGTCTTTCAGATTATATTTCAACAATTGTTTTTTCTAGTATTACTACTCTATTTCAACCACAGGATCTGTTATTTTTGGCTTTGTGTCTTATATATGCGGCTTATAATTTTTGAATTGTTTGTGAGAAAAAAATACAGAGTAACAAAAATTTATATGCAATTTTAGACAATATAAATAAAATTATTAAAGTATATATTATAATTAATTTATAAATTTTATTTTAAAAATATTTTTAAAAAAATTAGTTACCGTGAAAAAGTTAAAAACATGCGAGCGTCTTCGCCCGCAGAAGAGAGCGTTTCTGTGTCGAAACAACGGCTGCCGCCGGCGGTTTACACGCTCCCCTCTTCCCCCACCACCTCGCCCACCTCTCCCACTCGCACTGACAGGGCAGGACCACTCGCCCCCTGCTCCCACGCGTCATCGGCACAGGGGGTTGTCGCGGTCCCACGTCCCGGAGGCCGCGGGACCTGGCGAACCAATGGCAACAAGCCGCCGGCTACCCGTTCACCGTTCGGGCGTTCCCCAGCAGGCACCCGTGTGACTCCGTCTCCTCTCCCCACCGAACCGGCCTACCCCTCAACCACCGCTTCCGATCCGCCCCGGCGGGACCTCCTCCGCCTGCGCGCCTTCGCGTCCCCATGTTGTTGTGCGGTCTGTGATGTGATAACATGCAAAATTTTGAAAACCGGGTGCTTGACGCGCTGCCAATGATCGATGCTGCCTGCCAGTGGCGGAACCAGGATTTGCCTGCTCGCCTGCTCGGGGCGGAGGCCAGAGGGTGGAGCATCGGCAAGCGAGCAGGCAAGCAGTCGGAGCACGGCGATCACAGCAGGGACTAGGGAGCAGTCGGCAAGCGTGGCGAGAGGCGAGCACAGCAGGGAGCAGAGAGTGAGACGAGAGTGGAGAGCCGAATGGGCGAATGGCCGAGGGCCCGAGGCGATGCCTGAGTGGACCGACGAGGCGATGATTTAACCGGATGTCTGGAGATCGGATTGGATGGGAGTTGATAACCGAATGCCTTGAGACCGGATCGGATGGGAGTTGAATAGATGAACACTAGAACCGATTCAACCGAGGCAAGCAGCGGTGCAGGTAAAATCGTAAAAGAAATTATTTTTATGTTTTAAAATAAGTACAAATGATCAGGTGAAATGATACATATTTAATGTTTTATATTTGTAGTCTGACGCTAGTTTTGAACTGGATATAGAGCTTTTGGAAGTAGTCTCCTGCAGAAAAATGATCATTTTTGTTTACACTGGATGGGAAACATCAATGAGGTAATGTGCTACATTGCTTATGTTTTGCCATAGTTTTCTTATTATGTTTTATGTTTTAGTATTGAACTCAAGTTTCATATTAATGATGCATTTGTAATGTATTTTTATTATACCGTAGTATAAATATAAATTGGCGTTAGTTATAGGTTGCTAAAGTTTAGTCCGAGGTGTAGGCAAATCCTGATTCCACCACTGATTGTTCATGTGAGCTGAATGTTTTAGCACAGGAACCCCGGACCTAGTCCACTTCAACTGGAAGACCCTTGGGTTTCGACTGGTGCCGACAGACTTTATGTATATAATGACGTGTTCTTTAGATGGGTTATTCACCAAGGGTGAATTGGTGCTATATGGGCCAATCCAGCTGAGTGGTGCTACATGGGCCAATCGAGCTAAGTCGAGCTGCTGCAGTGTTGAATTATGGCCAGGTTTGTGTTACCTCCGTCATCTGCCTTGAAAAAGAGGATGGTTTACCATATATGCAGGTTGATTTCTTCTTCACCATTATGTTGAAAATGCTCTAAAATACTTGTGAAATATATGCAGGGTTTGGTTGAAGGTCTAAGAGCACATAGAAAATGTTAAGATTTTAATGTGTCTTTTAATATTTATTATGATTATTGTCTGTTTTACTCAACATGGAATTATTTATATTATTGATGCAAGTGATAGGGGATATTTTGATGCGGAATTTAACTCAAGAAATTAATACTTGAGATGCCGAGGATGGCTACGCTAAAATATGGTAGACATATTTATTAAGATCGAGTCTACTGGAATTTAATATGCATGCATTTATTTAACCCTGGTACAGCATAGGGCGGAATAGCTAGGTTTGTTTTGCAGGATTGGTTCTGTAGGCTGTAGACCCACATGATCATATTGGAATTAATCTCTTAAATAATCTGATCATGACACATGATTCACTCATGTGTGATTGGGACTAATATATTTTAGACTCATAAAACTGGTCTGTCTGAGTATGGTTGGTGATATAGTTCAGGAGTCTCATGGGATACCGGAAACAGGTGGATCACTTTGTAACACCTGGAAGTGGAGTCTATAAATATGTCCCTATCCTCTAGCCTTATTATGCATTGTGAGTCGCATCACAGATAAAACAGAGGATAGAGGGTAGATAAACAGCTATTGCTTCTTCTCATTTCCAGGGACGGAGCCACACCCCGAGCAAGGTAGGCTTCAGCTCGGGGTGTGAAAAAAAAATATCTAGTGTACAGCTTAGGTAAATTCAGTCCAGTCTGAATATATTTTTATGATATAGTTCAGATAACCTAGATCATTTTATCATTGAGCCCGAGACGTAACCTGGCTCCACCACTACTCATTTCCTTTCCCATCTGGATTGACCACACTGTCACAGCTTGCTTGCATCCCAGGCCCTGGGTCCATAACTTGTCTGTCTTCCTGATATGTATTCAGGACAAACTATTGATACAGTTGGTCAATGGGGTATGCGTTTAGAACAGTGCCTAATTATATTTCGTCAGGTGGCAACAGGCGAGTCATGAAAGCATGTTTGCCAATAATGGCTCTACAGCAGCAGGGAGCGACCTGCATCGATGCAGGATGGTCGGTATTTTTAGCTTATATCTTTTAGTTTAAATTTTTGAATTTTAATTGTTCATAAGAGAAAATATAGAGAGGGATTCACGTGTGATCTTAGCCGATATAGATGAATTTGATATAATATTTACTACAATAAATTTATAAATTCTATCTTAAAAAAATATTTTTTGTACCATAAGTTAAAAACCATAATAAAAGAATCCTGTCGTCTCATCTGGTCTCCTCAGTGCAACAGCATGCCGTGCACTACAACGCACAGCCCCACGTGGAGCATATGCCTCTAGTTAGGCAAGCCTCAAAAGTTTGATGCTTTTTCTGGGTTCATAACCTTCTAGGTTGGTTTCATTTACCAAGTTACAATCTCACCATGATCAGGCCGTGAAAGAACAGGGAAGATATATATTCTCACTGCAGCTCTCGAGTCTCGACGACTACTGTCGAATTGTTCGCAAGGGTACGTCAGACCATAGCTTACCTGCTGTTTCTTGACTTCTGAAAAGAGACTGGCAGTTGCATGGGGTGGTTTGGACTAGTACAACACTAACATCTTAACAACCAGTTCTTCTTAAATCTTAAGCACAGATGGTGACATATTTGTCCTTGGTAATGGCTGGTGAGGTGTTCACCTCAAAACTGAGGAGACTCTTATCCGGCCAGTGAGCTTTCAATGTACTCTTCGCTCATAGGCAGCATCATGAAATGATTTAAGCTCTATTTAAAAGTATTGTAGTTTTTGTCTATGACTTTTAGCTGATTATGAGAGAGATTGAAAGAATAAGAGATACTCACAGTGAGAAGCAAGTTCGTTCAAAGCAGTTCTAGCAATGACTCCTACAAATAGCTTATATAAATCACCTTGAAAAAACATTTCTTTCAAAAACTAACTTTTAAAAGTCAAAATTAGAAACTGTTTGCAATAAGACCTAACATTCCTTCGTCTTCTTCCAGAAAGGATGGTTTAGAACAGGCAAGAGTTTAATTACAACCAACATAGCTCTGCTTTCACCAATCAAATCCGCGTTCAGTGAGGAAGAAACGTGGCCTCTACTAGCTACATATGGCTGCAGTCATAAAACAAAGGGAGATCACCGGTGATGGGAGTAACAATATTCTGGGTTGTTAAATGATTGATGAATTGAATGATATATCAAATCACCTTTTGCATTAGCATGGTTGGGAAATTAATCCCGGCCAAGTAGGCAAGCCAAGGGTGATGTGTATCGCCCACCTAGAGCAGAGACAGGCAGACAGCGGTCGGCGTCAGCGGTGGGTATCCGCGGCCCCAAAAAGCTTGTTTTCTTGTTCAGTTCGTGCGTTGCTGCTGCAACAGCGAAAGGGAACAAACGGTGATGCCTACGCAGACGGCGTATTATACATGCGTGCGTACGTGAATTATCTTATAGACCTGGCTAAATGGGTCGGACCAACCTGACCAGCCCGGGGCATGGTACTGTTAATTTGGTCCAGGTATAACACGACACGAAAAGTAACTCTTCTGTAGTAGTGCAGTATAATTACTTACGGTTGGCAGTAAAATTATTTATGTTGGGGTTACTACACTCTTCTGAGCATGAACTGGTTACTTGGCAGTAAATTATTTGTGACTGACAGTAAAATTACTTGTGATTGGCAGTAAAAATATTTACGACTCAACGACTAACAGTAAAATTCCTTGTGACTGGTAATGAAATTACTTGCGTTTGATAGTAAATAAATGAGCCATCGGTTGCCCGTTTGGCTAATTGGCACGGCCCGACTTCTCTTTGTGTTGTGTCTGGGTCGAAGGGTAGGCACACGGGCTGACACGGTATGGCCTGACAACTTATTCAGACCAACGGTGTTAGGTCTAATCGGACTGTATCCTGTTCAGGCCTATGTTGTGCCATGCCAGACACCCTATTTGGCCAGTTTTGCTATCTTATGTAGCATCTAGATTCTATTTTTTCTGAATTTTCAAGCTAGTGTTGAGCCTAATTTGTATTGTATAAGTGCATGATATTTCATCTCCCTATATTTTTAGAGCTTTATCAGGCACTTCTCCCTCGTATCTGGCTTCTACCGCACCTTCAATGACTCAGTGAAGCATGCATGTGTGCTAAACTACACTAAACTCAAGTTGCCTTTTTTAGTCGCTTGATAAAGCCTCGAGAAGCACCTATTGAGTTGGTTTCAGTATTGTAATAGAAATGTACTTTAATCTTAGGAATTGGTCGCTCAAATACAGCAACCCCTATATCACCTACCATACTTATGTCCGCAAAGAATTGCTTAATGGGGACACTTTGAGCAGCAGGAAGAAGGATAGGAAGGGGGGACAACAGCACTTATGCTCCCCTTTTTCTTGTCAGTGGCATTTGTTAGCCGACGTCTCTTGGCTGGAGGAGCCTTGGCTTTCTCTGCCTCCCCTTCGATGACCATCAGCTCGACCTCTTGGTTATCCTGAGGGTTGTTCATGCCTACTTTCTACCAGAAAGAAGATTACTATTCAGTCACTCTCTATGACTATGTAGTCCTAAAGACAAAGTCAGTTTTTCGATTACCTTTAGATGTTCTTTTCTTTGTTCAATGGATACATCCACCAGGATACGAGGAGCCTCCACCTCGAGTGGTAGAGCCTTCTCGCAAATGAGCTTGACTCGGAATTCAATTTCCCCCAAATCAAGATCTATTCATGCATATGACGTGGTCAGTGCATAGTGTTCAAAATCTAATTACGAGAACGAGTACAACTCTTACTTACCATTCTCGTAGTCTCTAGTTGTATCTTTGGCTCCTGAGTATATCCACATGAGATGCGCTCGTAGCTTCAAGGGGCTAATGCGATGGGTGATGAAGTACTAGTAAGTCCTTTGTTCCTCAGCTCTTTAATGTCTGAGATGTAGGGGGCTATCTGAGTAAGGTCCTTTGGGACCGAGTTCTAGGAAGTGTTTTTTCGGCACCTTTTTCCACGAAAGAAATGTTGTCTTCACTTGTTATCTCCTAATAGAACCACTTCTTCTCCCAGTATGGCCATGAAGATCGGGTAAATATCTGGATGTACTACTCTGTCTTGCTATCATGGAGCTTCAGATCGATCTTCATAGTAATACTAAAAGAGCTCGAGGTCCGTAGGAATCCCTAGATAAGCCTTACACAGGTACACAAATACGCTCAACATGGTAATCGAATTAGGAACCAATTTCACTGATTTGACCGTGAAGTATTCGAGTATGATTGTAAGAAAAGGAAGAGCTGGAAGATGAAGGCCGCACTCACAGAATGCCTGGAACATTGGGATTTGTCCAATCTCCCCTGATGGCCAGTTTTGTCCGGCAGCTTCGATTCATCTCCCTTGATTTCACTTTGTCCATCTCCGACACTGGCCAATTAGACGATGGCTTTGTCATTTTCTTGACTAATTGTTTTAGATTTGGATGAGATTGAAGGCAAAAGATGACTTGGTCGGTGGTGGAAAGCTCGAAGCAAATTGGATTGGAAGGGGAAAGTATAGAACCCAAAAATTACTCTAAGGTAAGCTTTCATAACCGTGTGGGTTATCTGTCTTGGAAATTGATAGTTATCTCAGGAATCGATCCGGCGGACAGATCGGTGGAAATTGATTGTGATTCATTAATTCCTCTATTTGAGGTCCGTCTGTCTTTACAACTCAAGTGAAATTACCTCATTGATTAAGATCAATTTTGGTCGAAGAAAATCGAGAAGACTTTGCTTTCGACTATCTTTTCTTCTACGATCACCCCGTGGTCATAAACCTGTCTACGACCCTATTTTATCAAGTTACTTTCACTTGAAATTAGAGGGTTAGATGATGAGGATATAATAATCCTTTGATTATTACATCATTATATTATCCGAGTATACCCCTTATCAATAAGGAAGATATTCTACAAGATAGTCGCAAGTTTTACTGTGACTACTTCTTGGTCGTAAGTCTTTCAACGACCACATAGTCGTAAGTCTTACTGCGACTACTCCTTGGTCGTAAGTCTTTCTATAACCACATAGCCATAAGTGTTATTACGACTATTCCTTGATCGTAAGTCCTACTGCGACTACTTCTTGGTCGTAAGTTCTACTGCGACTACTCTTTGGTCGTAAGTTCTACTGCGACTACTCTTTGGTCGTAAGTCTTTCTACGACCACATAATCGTAAGTTTTACTGCGACTACTCCCGTGTCTCTATTCTGCATGTGCATACACCAATTCTTCTAGAGTTTTCTCGAATCCAAACAAATCATACGTAAGATCGATATTAGAACATTGGCACCTGTATTTGACATATATTTTTAAATTTATGAAATACCACAACAATGTTCAATCGCAATGATTCACTGGACAACAGTGTTGCAATCATCATAACTTTCAACCTACCCTACCAAATCATGTATTCAAAGTACTATACGGAAAGCTAACAAAATTATCGATGTTTTCCTAGTAGATCAAATTCTCAATTTATCCCCTTAACTGACCCAAAATTTCAATAGAAGGCATTGCACATGAAATCCACTCCTAATCGTGTTCTAGCCACTCCAAACACGCCTACCTTACTAATCGCTACTCTAACCTCCACACAAAACGATAAACTAGCATGGGAAAAGGGATTCGAGGCGTTACCTTAGCAACAAATAGCTAGATCAGAGCACCTTCTTCCTCTCCTTGGATAGATCTGGCGAATCTAGTGTTGATACATCCTCCTTTCTTCTACTTTCCCCTTCTTCCTTTCTCCTCTTTCCTTCATACCTCTTTCCTTCTCTTTTTTCTCGACTGAGCCTTCTGTCTTCCTTTTCCCTTCTTCCTTGGAGGCATGGAGGGACGATGCTGGCGACCCGCTCTGGTGCGTGTGGAGAGAAGGAGACGACAGCGTCGATGGCCGACACGAAGGGAGGGATGCGACGTGGAGAGAGGACGATGGCGTCGATGACTCGCATAGAGGGAGGCGGCGCACATGGGGAGGTTGGGGCGAGCGCACGGGAAAGGTAGTGGATAATGTTCTTGTCCCTTCCCCTAGCACCCCTTATGAGGAGGTAAGCGTGGGCCAGGCGGCTTGGATTTGGGTCTGGCCTAGTCGCCCTAATCCTTTTTTTCTGGTATTACAGGTTGAGTGCTGGTACTGGTGTGGTCTTGAGGGAGAGGAAGGGGTGCATTTCATTCAAACAACTCACATCCCGGTCCGACAGCCTTGTCTCTACGCATACACATACATTGCAAGAGGTACTCATAGATTTGCGTTTCCGTCCTAAATAGTTACTATTTGGAAAAACTTTTGCACAATAATTGTTACTCACACCGTCCAAGTTTATAAGACGTATTGTCTCTTGTCACATAGACTAAGTAGGTAGTGAAAATGGCTAGATTACCTCTAATTATTATCTCTAAGCACTATATTTAATGCATACATGTAGAGAATAACAAATAGTGCTATATATTTATTAGAGCTATAAAGAAAATACCATATTAATTTTATATTAGAACGTAAAATATACTCTATATCTATAGATAAAATTATTTAAAAGTAAACTTACATGCCATGTATCTCCCAGTCCAGACCCTAGCACAAATGTTAGTTAATAGTAGTATGTTAAGTGGTAACATTAGTTATAGTATGTTAAGGGGTGTATGTGTCAAATTGTTGTTCTTTTCTCCGGCTTTTTCTTGCCACCACTACGTGTTGACCTTGATCGAGCCGCTGTGACGTGGAAAAAGAGGTAGAGACCAAAATAGAGACAAATATCAAACCCAAGTCCCACCCTTCTAGTCTACAAAACCAAAAATACAAACCAGAGAAAGAGAGGGAGAGAGAGAATGGGGGTTCGAGAGAGATGGTGGTAGGAGCAGCGGTAGGAGCAGAGGTTGGTTCAGCCACAGAGGGCAAGGTATCCCACGTCCCAAGAAGCCTCTCGATTGGCAAGGAGCAGTGCATGTGTCTCCGCGACGCATGGTCCTGTTTCTTCCAGGATACTGAGGAAGAAAGGATCGGAAAAGGCAATTAGATTTCCATTGGCCCGTTCAGATGGTCCTGTGAAAAGGGGCAATTTTTTTGGCTGTGAGTATTCATTTATTTTCTATTTGTTTTCGGCTTTGGAGGCCGGAAAATTCGATATTGGTGGTGGTGTCTGCGTGTTTTGAGGTTTTCTGTGAAGAAACGGATGATCGGAGGGGAAAAGATTGCTTTTTCCTTTGGCTTTTGGTTCTAAGGTTGTTCTGGGACACGAGTCTTTCTTGCTTGTAAGACTCTGAATTGCTGGAGGCCGAAAGGTTGAAACTTTACGGTGTGGTCTATATGTTTGGGTGAAGACGGAGACGAATAAAGAAAAATCGGAAATGCAGTTCTGCTCTCTTCTTTTCTTTTGCGTGTTCAGATCCTTCTGAGATATTCCTTCCTGCCAAGTTTCTCAATTTTGGACGTGAATGCCAAGCCTGGGGGCATCTTGTGGAAACCGTGGAAGCACATACAAGAAGGGTTCCTTCTTGGGCTATGAGATCATTCCAATCCGTTTCTGTCCGCCTGCTTGATTGCTGAAGGCTCTAATATTGGATTTTGAGTTGTTTCTGAAGATTGAAGCATCCTTTGTTGGGTTTTCGGCTCAAGAGGCGAGCAACGAGGTGCAGGCAAGGAAATTCAGATGATTCAGCAGGTCATTGTGTAAGAACACTCGTAAGGGCGCCATTTGCGTGTTCATTGTTGGGCTCTCCGATCAAATACTCACAGGTAAACTATCCAATTTGAATGCTTTGTTCATCTGGGTGATCGTCTGATTGACATGCTCCAATATTGGCAGAAGCTTAAGCTATTTTAGCCCTTTCATTGGCCGGTGCCTTCACTTTTAATGATAATATACATTGCGGTTTGGTTATTTGGTAGCCGTTCTTTGTTTGTTTGGGAGGTTCTTAATCCAAGTATCTGATGCTGGGTTCCGCAGACCGACACGATAACTGTTCCTTTCTTTATTAGGAAAGGGGGGGGGGGGGGGGGGGGGGGAAGAGCTTTGAAATCCTCAGAGTTTCATCAATTTGCCTCTTTGGATACCCAGAAAAGTTTTGTTTCTCCAATTTCAGTTACTTTTATTAAATTCTCGTAGCATCTTATCACATTAGAAAACAAGTGGATGGTCCTTCAAATCTTCAAGAGCTTGTAACACGGTTAAACTTATGTTATAGTTCATATTAGTTTTTAAAAACTATTTTCTATAATAAATAACTTTTCTATAGTACCTTGATTTCAAATGGAGTGTTTTTTAAGACTAGATTTATTAGTCAATTGTAATACATACTTTAATAACTTCATTTATGTCAGCCAAAATCACACGTAAGTTTATCTCTCTCCGTATAACTCTATACAAACTGTTATTATTTATAAACTAAAACTAAAAGCTATAAGCAAACACCAATATGAATAAACCCTAAATAGAAATGCATGCAACTCTGAGCATGTCGAAGCATTTGCATCCGTGGGGTCAAATGTGGCCTTTGTCTCCTCTCTTTGTTTTGCTTTTCTTTCATTTTCTTTAGTAGTTAGGGACAACTGTATTGTTTATGGAAGTAGATTCTGCAACCATTCAGTAGTTGGAAGAGATCTTCAGCAACTTGAGTAGTTTAGACTTTAGAGAGTAGAAAAACGGAAGCTGTTTTTGCCATTTGTATTTCTAATTTTGTACTGTTCACACAACTTCTGACACGTGTGTTTTTTGCATTCAGGTTGTAAGCTTGTCTGAGGAAAGTCCTTACAAGCAAGTAAGCAACATTGTCTGACCATGTTCTCCTCTATGGCGAAGAAGAGTTACAAACAGCGGTGCAAGTCCGGAAAGGTCCAAGTGGGCTGTATGTCAGGGCTGATTCGCATGTTTGATTTCCGTCGCAATCCAAAACTTCTTTCAGAAGGGAGCCATGGGATTAGTAGGTATTCAGGTGAGGAAATTTAGCATTAGGTTCAAAAAAGGAAATTTAGCATTCATTCCGTTTTGATGAGAACAAAAAGAAGACCTTAGCTACACTATAACAGTATGAGCTATTTTTAATTAATGTATTATTCGAGCCATGGCATTGCTAATAGTAAATCCTGTGCTTCATGCAGTCAGAAGTGATCTAAAAGGTTCTGAAGATCAATGTGGAATCATATCTGCTGATGTAAGTTTTCAATAATTGAAAAGTTATTTTTATCGAGTTTTCATATAGGAAGCACAATTTTCATGACCAATGAGAAAACAAAGGAATAACCATAAGTTCTACCTTAAAAAAAATTGTAAGTTCAGTTACTGAATTTAACCTGCTAGTTCTTGTTAGACAGTTTTATCTTGCATACCTATTCTGCTTGTACTACAGAAGCACAACGGTATTATTTGTGCTTCCATTTTGTATTTTATTAACATTTTTGTATAATGTTGAGCTATACTTGTTGTTCTGTAGAGTCTGAACCTTTGATTGTAGAGCACTATTGCTCTGGATTTCCAGGAACATAAATAATCCTATTGAGCAACTAAACAGTACTATAAAACCTCAAAATATGATAGGTTTGGAATTTTTTAAGCTTTTTAAGACATTTTACTACAAATGTTTAAGTACAATAAAGCATTTTTGCCAAAGATAATAGCATAGAAAAAGGTTACAATATATTGGGTATCAAATATGCCGAAATATTTCCAACCTTTTGAAGATAACTATGAATACAATCATCTAAACACAAATTAATTGATTTTTACAGAATGGCAAAGACCGTCAGGTTCAAACAATTTATGCCGGTAGGGCAAGTATTAAAGCACTGATGGAAGAAGAGATGGCCAGTGGCACACAGCCCTTGAAGCAAATGCAAAGAAGCATAAATGGGGTATGCTCTGATGATTTGAAGTCTGTGAATCTGCCTGAAGTGTCTGATATTGACCTAAACTTGGCCGCAAGTCTCATGGAAATATACAGACATAATAATGAAGGCCGAGAGATTAGCAATTCGGTAGAATCAGGCAGTGCTTCCAATTCAATTGACGAAGACAACAATATTGATGCTGGTGGACATCTCAATCGGATCCCCTCTAGTATTCAGAAAGCACTTGAAGATGTGGCAGAAGCAGTAATTAGCCATCAATCCTCAAATGCAAAATACATAACCAGCAGCGGTGAAGCTAGGTCCAAAGAATTTGTTGATGCACTACATCTACTGAGCTCAAACAAAGAGTTGTTTCTGATGCTTCTGCAAGACCCAAGCTCAAGGTTGCTACAATGCCTCCAGAACCTTTACACATCACTAGGAAGTCCCAAGTTAGAACTGACAGAATCTGATAAAGAAACTAAGTTGCAAGGTATGACTAACAGTCTAGCGCATTCTGACGTTTCACCATGTATAGTGCAAAGAAGGCATAATTCTTTCCTGAAGGAGGATAAATTAGTCATGAGGAAAGCACCAAAGTTAAATGAAAGCTCCCGTGGCCTTAGCAGGATAGTAATCTTGAAGCCGACTCCTGCTAGAAGTCAGAGTGGTCTGATCTCAAGTAGTGTGACTTCGTCACCGCTATCAAATCACACTAATTTGCAAGATCAGGGGGACAGTGATAATCCTGCTCACCGTTTCTCTCTTAGAGAGCTTAGAAGGAGGCTAAGGCTTGCCATTAGTGACAATCGAAAGGATATCGTTAGTAGTACTTTTCAGAAAACTGATTCAACCAAACAATTTCCTGTCGAAAGCATGTCGACGAGTTCAGCAAGTACAGATTCTTCTGACTGTGAGAAAGCTGAGCAACCGTCCATAGTTGACAAAGAAACAAACCCTGAAGATAGTGGAAGTGGCATGGGAAATGATGCCACTCATGGTGTCAGCTCTTTCTCCTATGAAAAAGCCAAGCAGCATCTAATGGAGAGGCTATACAATCAAGGGGACGACGGTTCTCAGACTGTACATAAATCAGAATCCTTTGGGAAACTAATTTCACATATGGAGTATGACACCTTTCGCAGTCATTGCCCTCAAGAGGAGGACGTTAGCTTATTACGGGAAGATACAGATTCATCAATGTTGCAGACAATTGAGCAAGAGGATAGCTCAGCAAATTGTAAACCACCAAAGCAGTTCCAAGAGACAGCACCATCTGATAACAGCGCTTTAGCTAACAAACAGTTGGATGAACTTAGGACAGATCATGGCAACCATCAATCCGGGAAAAGTACTTTCTCTCAGGAGTTAATTGTTGAAGGTATAATGCTTATGTATTATATTGCAAGATCTCATGTTTATCTTGTTAGTTTTTCTACTTTCTTGTTTTATGTAATATACGCATCAAAATATCCCCAGGGGTTAAGAACATGCAGGATGCAGTGGACAACCTGCCACTGTGTGCTGAGATCGAAAATTCAAGTGAGAGCTTAGAACATAAAAAATCAGGCCATGTAAGTCGTAGCACTTTTCGAAAATTCAATACAAAGTTGATAACTTTTGTGTCTAATGATGATTTAAAATTTTCCCCCACTACTGAAGTGTTCGTTGGAGGAACCACAATCCATGAATGTATTATCAGAAGTGCCCCTGCATTCTCAAGACGACCTCGTTAGTGAACAAGACAATTATAATCCGTCGGCAGTTGTTGAATTAGCCAAGCCATCCATAACATTTCCTTGCTCTCCAGACAGTGCTGATGAGAAAGAGGAGAAACTGAGTCCACAATCCGTTCTAGATTCATTCTTAGGAGATAGTACCAGCCCTACCCACAAAACTCGAAAGCAAGGTACTGAACTGAAAATAAGAAATTCCCCCCTTTGGTATTTTTTTGGTAAACTTATTGGTAACAGAATAAAATTTTATGTGCTTGCAGATGAGTTATCCATGCCCTGCTCAAGAATTTTGTTCAGAGAGCCTGACACTCCCTCAGTGTCTCCAACTTTACGGAACAGACCACAAGTAGCTATTTTGGATGATAAATACGCAAGGGTTTCCTTCATTAAGGCCGTGTTAGAAGCTTCAGAATTGTTGGCTGAAGAAAGTTCAGAGAGATGGTATATGGATGGGTCACTGCTTGACACATATGTATTGGCTGAAGTAGGAGTTTCGTACTGCCTGACAGACGATACAGCGCTTCTTTTTGATTGTGTGGGAGAGGTTCTTCTCAAGATAAGGGATAGCTTCTTCGGTGTTGACCCTTGGGTAGCTTTTCTGAAACACAATGTGAGGCCAGCTCCAGTAGGAACAAAACTCGTTCAAGAGGTAGCTAAGTGCATTGATTTTCTTGTCAGTAATGAATTTCCCAGTACATTAGATCAGGTGGTGATGAAAGACTTGGAAAGTAGATCGTGGATGGATCTTCGATGCGATACTGAAGGCGTTGTTATTGAGGTGTGGGATGATTTGCTTGTTGACTTGCTGGAGGAAATGGTGTTTGACCTGTGGCTTTAAGATTGTAGAGCTTTGTAGTCATCCATGAAGCTACATCCTATCAAAACTGAACAAGAGTTTATAGATTCAGCAATGTTTTCTTCTAAAAAAAGATTCGGCAATGTTTTGTCAAAAGGTGAGGAAAACGTGAGTATGATAGATTTCAACGAATTATAGAGTTAGGCATTTCATCGTGATAGGACTGAATTCCATTTTCAGTGTGGCTTTCGAGTGAATAACAGCTTGTTTTCACAGTGCAGTAACTGTGTGCTTACTGTAACTCATATAATCCTGGATGAATGTGGGCCCTAACACCGGGGATTTTTCTTTTTATTTATGCTTCTTCTCACTTCCGGTTCGTTGTAAAAGTGTGAAAATAGGAAAGACAAGCTCGATTGTATGTACATTTTTCCTTTACTGTCCTAATAATAATTTTCCTCTTGAGAGCAGGATAATTTCCCTCGTCTGTGAGATATAATACAGTGCTGCTCCATTTTAAGCATTACTTGCATACTCTGGTGAATCATATCAGTTGCGAACTTGTAATGCATAGGACATGCCCATGCCCATATGTCGCAACACTCACAAGCGACTACTGATTTTTCCTCTCTCTTTTTTACAGTGCTGCTCCATTGTTGAGAGGCACAAGTGACAACTGATACTGTACTCACACTGTTGACTCCTGACATCCATTGTCATGATAGAGAATGCAAGGTACTGAGGGACCATGGGAATGAAACCCCAGACATGGCTGGCTAGCTAGGCGAGTAGCGTACTGTGCTTATGCTATCTGCCATTAGTACTACGTGTTATGGCATAATGTACATATTGTGGATGATGGATGGACCCTTATTTTGATTTCTGGACTGGGCAGGATGGACAAATGATCAGATCTTTCTTGCAGACTCGTCGGCGAAAAGAACATCATCTATGCATGTTACTATGTTGTACGCCAGGCTCTCTAGCACCCTGGAGTAACTCTCCAGGATGGCTTGCCCAACATCCTGCACAGAATAGTACGAGCAGATTCAGATCGCAGGCCTGTAAAAGCTTCGGTGCTCTTGTTCATGGCAATGCTGCTGCATTGCTATGTGCTTGTTTGCTTACCTTGTTGTACTGTATCTTGCTTGCATCCATTGTGGTCTGCGAGAGGCCGGGGAACCGCTGCTTGAGGCACAGCAGGATGTCCTCGGCCCTGCTCGCCAGCATCACGTTCTTGTCGGACTCCATCAGGTCCTTCACCGCGCTCCATGGGGATCTCGAGTGGCCATGGTTCGCCTTCCGCCGCCACACGTACATCGCCGCCTCGACGCGGTCGGCCACCTCGAGGGCGTCGTGCTCCGACGATATCTCCAGGCAGTCGAGGAGGTACTCCGGCGAGAACTTGCCCGGGAACGACATGTGCCGGTACATCAAGTCGCCCACGCTTGCCCGCCCACACTGAACATTCAGAATCAAGAGGTTGTTTCAGATTCACCAGTGCTGAGGAATCATAATTTTTTTTGGGGGGGGGGGGGGGGGGGGGATTCTGATTCTTAGAGATCGGTTAGTACATGATACTTGTTCAGATGAAAATTTTTTGGTGTTACCTTGGGAAGTGCTTGCTTGTACAGTTCAGGGATCTTGATCTCTGCAAGAATGCCGTTGTTGATGGCCATGGCCGCCTTGTGGATCTGGCTTGCGCAGTCATGCTTCTGCTGCAGGTCTCTCCGCGCCGACTCCGTTAGCCCGGGCTTGGTGACGCACGGCACGGGCAGCCACCACTTCTCGTCGCCGCGGTGACTCACCGGACGGCAAGGCATCGCGGCGCAACTGTCCTTCTGCCCCTTGTCGCTGACGTACCAGAATTCAGTTTTCTGAAAGCTGTCCAGAATCTCCTGCACAAGTGAACAGCAACAGCTCAGCTCACAATGAGCAAACAGCAATCCTCTTTCTTACAGGATAGCGTGACGAAACTTGGATCTTACGAGCAACATGTTGTCGAGTTTCTCGAGGGCGGGAAGGTTGACGTAGATGTCGGATCTCGGCCTAGTCGCCATCACCTGACAGAATCAGAATGCGTCGTTGATTGCTTAGTGACATGGAAGAAAACTTGCCTCGACGAACACCGGGCTACAATTCTCACCTCGCGAGTGGTGCCGTCGGGCAAGATCTCCTTGGACGGGAAGAGCTCGACGATGTAGTCGCACACCGACAGAAGGCAGTCCATCTCCCGCCGCCACATCGACTTCTTCTCCACCGGCAGGGGCTCCAGCCGGTGGCAGCTCCCAAAAACAGTCGCTGTGAGCAGAGGAAGCAAGTTAGCAGAAATGCTCTGCTCCTAACCGGGCTAAGATCTTTGAGACAATAAAAGGCGCACTGACCGTAGAGGTTGGTGATGGCATTGGAGATGGCGACGGCGGTGGAGACCCCCTTGCCGCTCCCGGACATGTCCTCCCCAAGCAGAAGCTTCGAGAACCTCTCCTTCATCAGCTGCAGCTCTGCCAATTTACCCTCGCTAGTACATTAGCATCTACACGCAAGACCCAAGAAAGCGAAACTCCAAAGCAGCAGAGAGATCCTCCAATGAGGGACGTACGTACCGCCGTCGCCGGCCTCCCGGTCACGCACACGCACACCACCGCGCCGCGCCGTCCCGAGCCTCTGCAGCAGCGGCGGCGGCGGCGGCATCCGCCCCGCTAGCCTGCACACGGGCCACCGCGGGTACGGCGAGCCGTAGGGGCTCCCGGGCTCGCCGCTGCACTCGGACGACATGTCGGAGGAGGCCTCCCGGCGGTGGGCACGCCGCCGCTCCATGTCGTCGAGGTCGGCGTAGTCGGACTGCGAGCGCGCGTCGACCTCCGAGCCCTCGTCGCACGTCGACGACGGCGTGTCCATTCTCGCATCGGTCGATCAGCACCACGCCAGCACGTACCCTGGTTGGTGGCGCACCGGCGGCGCGTGCGTGAGCGATGCGAGCGAACGGCAGCGGTGGCTTTGCACGCGGTCGTGCTCGTGGAGTGGAGGACAGCGCTGTCTAGGACGCTGAGAACACGCTGCCGAGGCAAAGGGAATGAGCAGAAATAGGAGGAGGCATCCTGCCGCGCCGAGACGAGGCCCCACGGTGACGGCGATGAGGTAAACGGTGCAGGCGCCTGGCCCCTACTCTATGCCGGGAAAGCGTGCGATTCCCTCGCTTTCCTGCTCGCTTTGCTCGGCTGCCCTCCCTCCGGCCGCGCGCGCGGAAATTCTCTTTGAAAGGTGTAAAAACTCGCGGTGGTTGGGGCGCGCGGATCAGATCTAACACATGAATTTACTGTGCACTGCCCTGAGCCCCTGACGCGCTACTAAAAGTAGCAGAACGCCAGAAACTACACGTCCCCTCTGCCGACATATGATTATGTGCTTGCTAATAGCATTGCCAACGTACTAATGACTATAATCAAGTACCGCTATTTGTCTCCCTCAACAGCGCAGCTCTGCCTCACACTCGAGAGCTCCCGTTGTAATTAGCAGGCCTTCTCCATATTGATTTCTAAAAGCTGTTTTTCTATAGTAAATAGTTTTTTTATTACATATAAATATCTCCCTATAAACTTCTCTATATACAGTTTCTCTTAATAAACCAAAGGTAAAAACTAAAGCCTAAGACTACGCGGCTTGTGCCTCACAGTAACGGCCATGTGGCAGCGGCATAGCACGGAGGTCATGTCAAGCGCTGCCATGAGCTTTATCTGACAAAGTCGCGAGCATGCCGGTCAGAATAATGGTGACATTACGGACGGCAAAGAAAAGAGAAGGGAAGATCATGACAGGCAGTTGCGTGCCCCGAGGGAACCCAGCCGATCAAATTGCCCTCGCAAAGTCGCAATTAGTACCATCTTTACCTTCTCCCTCTCCATGGAAGGAAGCACTGCTTTTCTCCTTCGTCCTCTCACCGTCCATCTCTGTTCGTTAGCCTTTGCAAATAATAATAGTCCAAAGGCTCTCTGCCTAGCGTGTGTGCATAGTAAAGTACAACAAAGCAGGGTATTTCTCGGTTGTCACAAGCTGTCGTGGTACTATATGGAGGGAGTTCATGCAGATGAGAGGAGAGGCCGCATAAAATAGAGTTTTGCCAGCTTCTTCTCCTTGGCGTGTGTCTGGCTGGTGAACGGTGAGCTTAGCTTAAGGGGCTTACCGGCAAGTATATTTTAGCTTATCCTTAGCACGCTTATGCCAACTCTTGATTGGGTTGTATGGCGCATGATGGCCTACGAAATAGCGCCACGTGCCTATGCTCGTTGGTTGCTAATGACATGTTTGTGCTAGCTGATGAATGTGCGCTACGCTTGCCTGGCTTCTTGCTGAATTTTGCTGTCTGTTTATAAAAACTAGTAGATTAGGCCCTGATCAACTCGGCTTCGACTTCTGGCTTATTTTTTACTATTCATAAATTTCGTCTTTTTTGAACTTTTGGATTTTTTGTTGAGCTTTTTTACTGGTTCTTTTTTTCCCCGTATTTGTTTGTATTATACGTAATGGGCTAACATATTTTTTTATTTTTAAATTTTTTTAAATTTAATTATGCTAAATAAGCTTCTGTCAGCTACAGTGCTTTTTCAGCCAGCTACAGTGTTTTCAGCCATAAGCCACGAGCTTTTCAGCCGAACCGATCACCACCTAAGGACAACAGCCTGCTGAAGTTCTTATTTCTTATTATGAATTTTCAGCGTACTATATATATCCAGGATTAGATAGGATTACATTGTTGAGTAGTATGTTTATATGTACTTCAAACTCCTATTTGATCAGGCATCAAATGAGAAACGTTGCATATCTCAGGCGTAGTATATTTATGATCTTGGGGTTCAGTATTTTCCGGAGGATTTCTTATAATTTGTAACAGCGTTTTAAAAAATAAACACCCCTAACTTATTTCTGAAAATGAACCCAGCCACTTGCAAAAACATGGGCTGTAGCGTTAAGAAGCCGCCACCTGCAAGGTTTGTGGCGCTTGAGCGGCGGTCCTTGCAGCGCCATTGGCTAGCTCTGGCATATTGCAAGTCAGGTGTATTCTTGAAAATATGTATAGGACTATTAATTCATGGCATTGCCGTAGCCTTCAGCGTTGAAAAGAGGATTCATTTTTTTTACTTTTAGAGAGGTTTATTTTCAAAATGAAATTCCAAATGTTATTTAATAAAGATTTTATTTTAGAGGCAGCTAAGAGCTAACTATTTTAGACAATCGGCTTAAAAAAATGCATGATTCCTCAGTTCATTCAAGCTAGCAACTTTTAGCACGGCAAATTGTGTAAAAACTAGCAGTGTTACTTTCACATCCGGATTAGACTGAGATCGATCTAGTGTTCGCATTCCTAAAGAAGAACATATCTACTACGTACCAGTGTCAAGTGTGTCATGAGTACTCTCGATGGCACATATGTAGTTGAGATGACAGAATGACAGATACCATGCACCATGCGCATGGCTGCATGAGTAGTGAGCCCTATGTGGTCGCCATGACTGCCTTCTGGTCCTGTTACTAATTATTGTTGTAGTTAGGTCTTCACGCCTTCCTGTTTTTCGTTAGGTACACATGTTTAGCACGTAATAAGCAGGTAAGCACCCTACGGACCTTGCAGGAAGCGAAGAAGTCGCACAAGCCACTAGGGACAGTTTAGAGGAAAACATAAGTAAAGAAAATGATATGCAGATCTTATCAATGCAAAAGGAAGGAAATGGAACAAAAATCAGAGTACGCAGAGGTATGCATGGCTTTTCAAGAACGCACTAGAGACGTTCTCAAGTCTGAAACTGTACTGCTATCTAATAATGTCCCCAACAGTCTAACTTCTCATGATTTTATCGAATCATCGCGTTCGCGCACGTGGTGCCTCAATTGCCACTACAACCGTACGGATATTGATGTTTTGGAGGCTTCAGTTTTACTTTGTTTAATTATTACATTTTTTGAGGTGTGCAACAAATCCATGAAAAGACAGCGATTTGCATAGGTTGATGGTGTGGCACCCTCGGCTCTCTTGCTGACGATGAGTTCGATCTTTTACCCATCAACCACTAATTGGATGTGTTAGTTATGCGTATTTTACACTATGATTTTTAAGGATTTGAACATATCTGTGGGTTTATCTTAGGATGACCACCATATTGACCAATTTTTCCTAACACAATTTTAGGTAAAAGAAATCCAAACTTGTTCCTGAAAACAGTTCTACGTAAAATAAAATCTAAAGGAGAATAGAAAAGGAGATGGACCAAAGTCCAAACAAACAAGTGTTTGCGGCTTTAATATGGCCCACATCGACGTCAAATCATGGGCCAGAGTGAGTGATAGGCCTCCTCGCAGGCCCTGTGCTGGGCAGCAAAGCAAAAGCTGTAGCGGGCCTACATGAAGCCCAGCAATGTGACCTATCCACTTTTTTTTCCTTTCCTTTTCCTTTTTTTGCTTGACTTCATTAACTAAACTCAAACCAACTAAATTCACATTGCAAACTTATTAAAAATTCAATCGCTAATAAGTCCATACATCACATAAACAATTACTAGGCACTACATGCATATCTTACGAAACCCTTTTTGATGTGCATATGCTGTTTACACACAATCTAATGCTGTACAGTATGCTGTACGACTACGAACAGCTCGCCCTTTGTGCCAGCTTGTATATGCAAATGTTGTTCGCGATCGAGAAATGGGTGGTTTTTTTGGTTGTAATTATAGCTTTTGAATTTTGGCTATTCGTGATAGTTAATACGGAGAGAGAAATAGTTATATATGATTTTGATTGGTATATCCAAACTTAATATAGTGTCTACTATACTGTACCTGAAGATTTCGCTTTAAAAAACGTTCCATTTAAAATCTAATTAGTTATTGTAATAGAAAATAATAAACTAAAGCCCGAGCCCGGTCTTCTCTTGGATGCTTCCTTGTGCTCACAGGCAAACGTCGCGGGCGGCCGCCACAACGTTCCTGCAGCTAACTCCCAAGTCTCTGTCCCCAATGCGCGCGGCAATTCCCAGGCAATGCAACCCAACGCCGTGGCCACGTTGCTCCGCTTCGTTCGTTAGCCCGGTCTCCTCGATCGCGATCGCAACCTCTCAGCGTCAGCGCACAGCTCCAACGCCCCCACCTTGTCACGGCTAACGACCACATCGCCTGCTCCGCCGATCGATTTCTTCTCCTCACGTGGGCCTAGCCAGCAGGACACTGGCACTCTGAAGGCCGGCATCACGGGCCCCGGCGTGGACGTGCGTGCCGCATGGCCGTTCCTAGCCGGCCCGCCGTCGGCACTGGTTCTCCCTGGACCGACCTTCGACATCGTCTCCGGCACATCCATGTCCACGCCGCACCTCATTGGTATTGCGGTGTTCATCAAGAGCAAGCACCCAGACTGGTCACCGGCAGCGATCAAGTCGGTCATCATGACAACCGCCGACGTTCACCGACCGCTCCCGCAATCGCGCGCCAACCGGTCAACTGCTCGGCCGTCACGCTGATCCCGGACCGCCTTCTGAATTACCCGTCGACGCGGAATTCGACGGCGCCGGTGCTTATAAAGCGCAAGGTGAAGAACGTAGGGGAGGTGCCGTCAGTATACTACGCGGCGGTCGACATGCCAGACAACGCCGTAAGCGTCGGCGCATTTCCGCGCCAGTAGAAGTTCACCGAGGCAAACCAGGAGGAGAGCTTCACGGTGGTCGTGTGGCCGAGGCAGAATGGCACGAGGGTGGTGCAGGGCGAGCTCCGGTGGGTGTCCGAGAAGCACACCGTGCGGAGCCCAATCTCCGTCACCTTCGCCTAGATTTCAATCAAGTTCTATTCGGTTTATCTATGTTTGTCCCTTTCGTGCAATTGGACCATTGGTAATTCAATTTGAATCTATTATAATATTAAAGCAGAAACAAAAGAAACCATCACATTCGCTTTTAAAAGGGTAAGAAATTAGCACGTTAATCTAAAAAAAGATAATAATCTACACCATCGATTATGGTGAATCTAGATTATAACATTCAAGATTAAAAACAAGAGTCCACGTTAAATACAATTAAAAAATAACTAAAATTCAGAATAAAAATAAAAAAGTTATTTGATTTTCATATAAATTCCTAAGAAAAATCTCTAAAATTATATATTTTGGAATAAAAATAAACAAAAAATAGCAATTGGAATTGTATATGAATTTAAAAAATCAGAATAAAAAATAAAATAAAACTAACAATTTGATTTTGATACAAATTCCAAAGTAATATCCTAAATAACTATAATTCAGAATAAAAAATAAAATAAAATAAACAATTAGGTTAGCGCAAGAATTTCAACTCTAAATTTGAATAAAGGCCAGAGTCAAAAGGGCTGCAACAACGAGTGGTGAGTGTTAACATTGTTGAAGAATTCCGTGACCAAAGAAACTCGGTGATGGGAAAGCTCTGATAGAGAAGAGATGAAGTTTTGCATTGAAAATGAGTTATGGACGATATGGGACCACCAGGTAGCTAGGAGCATGCTATCACTGGTGAGCGCCACGACGTCACTGCCGATCGTGAGAAGATTATCCATATCATTAGACAATGACTAAAACAGACATGCCGACATCGGTAAAGATGAGATATTACTGTGGTTAGTCAAAAAGTCATAAACATAGTGCATGTGTATATACATGCATGAAGCATAGTTGTATAGAAGTAGAGGAGCAAAGAGCTCGGAGTAGAGATGACGAAGCCATAGGGAATAAGCTTGGGCCATTGGAGCGAGTGTGATGAGTGTCCCCTGCAAGGATCGATAATGGTTGTGCGTGTATGGTGTTTGATGTCGCAACGATTAGCAATAATTAGAGAGAAGTAGAAGATAGTTGTGTCATAGAGTATTGTATTAGAAGGGGTAGCAGCTAAGAAAGATCCATCAAGAATTGGAATTGCTGTTGGAGGTTAAAGTAAAAGGCTATGGGGTGAGAAAAGATAGAAGACACACGATTCGGTGGGGGCAGCCGACGTGCGAGGGAAGATAAGTTCAAAGTAGGTCGTCTACGGTGCATCGTTATATGCATAAGCAAGGTACTTTAATATTATATAAACTAATAAGATAATTTATCGCACATATAATCAGCGTATCGTTTGAGATTAAATAGATATGCATATGCATGCATACATTTTGAAAAGGAGTAATCAATGGAGGAAGAATAGGGGCATGCATGATGGAGAGTGGTTACATTCCTAATAACCCTAATAGCTTACTATGCTTAATGATTTTCTTCCATCAAAACTTATACTTCAATTACATTTCTCAAGTTGTATTTTTTTCAATGTTCTATTGTGTTTTCTAATTTTTACGATATCTTAAAAATCTAATTAGTCTACAACATACGTAAATATATTCTTAATCATCTAAGTTATATTATTTAATACTACAAAATTTAAAACAAGTTTAGCCACGCAAATACGCGGGCCACCCGCTAGTTTCCATTAAATGGCCCGCAAATAACAGTCAATAATATATGTACACTTTTTTTTTCAATCCAGTAACTTGTGTGCACTTTGGTAAAGGATCGGAACAAACATTGCATGCTTCAACCTTTTTTTACCGGAAGAGATAACATTGTACTCAGATTTGATTTATTGAGCATGTATAATAATATGACATTAGTTGTTTGCAAGACTTATTATATAAGAGACGAGATGATAGGAAAGAGAGAGGAAAAGCATAGAGAATCTAGCCATCTCTCATACAGTAATCGACTGTAACATGAAAACAAGACACACTGTATACGGAGTAATTATCTATAAAGATATGTAAAAAGACAAATCATTGTAGGAATTGTCTTTAGTGTTATTTATAAATGATATAGATGATATTATAGACAGCAGTTGTCTATATCATTATATGTGCTACCACCAAATTCTAAAGGGAAACTCAAATTATGATCATAAAGAGATTCCAATGATCAGCAGCCCAATCCAGCGATGGAGCCAGAAAATTTTTAGAGTCTGAACAAGTCTAGCTAACTATCGGCAATAAGCATGAACAAGTTGATATACACATCATGCAAGCAAACTTAAGAACTTCAGTAGTTTTAAACTAAAAGTAGGGTTTAATGTACATATGAATATCTATAGATGAGAAAAAAAGCAAATTATTCCGTGCTTCACACTGGGAAACGTTACACTAGCATTTGCCTTGCTCACTTAAAAAAAAGCAATCCACCACCTAATACTTTAAAAAATGACTCAAAAATTTTCGGACAAACACAATGTGTTCATTACACGGTATAGTCAAAGAATAAGTTACATCAAACAAGACATTTTATATCACAAAAAAGGAGTACTTTTCCGTCAAATTTGTCGGTGTTGCCTATTATTTTTTCGACAATGGGATAAAACATTACATCTTCAGCTTTAAAACAGAAAATAAGCCCAAGTTTCACCCTGATTTAAGTTTACAGAAACAAAAAGAAAGAAAAAAATCCAACAAACATATATGGTGGTGATCGGTTCGGCTGAAAAGCTCATGGCTTATGGCTGAAAACACTGTAGCTGGCTGAAAAAAGCACTGTAGCTGACAGAGGCTTATTTAGCATAATTAAATTTAAAAAAAATTAAAAATATAAAAAATATGCTAGCCCATTACGTATAATACAAACAAATACGAGAAAAAAAGAACCGGCAAAAAAGCTCAACAAAAAACCAAAAGTTCAGAAAAAGACAAAACTTATGAATAGTGAAAAATAAGCCAGAAGCCAAAGCCGAGTTGATCAGGGAAGTGCTCACAAGTCAGAATTGATTAGTGGCCTAGTCGGCCTAGTCTGTAAGAGAACATTTTGACAGGTAGCTAGTAGTATATGCGAATTAATCAGCCAAGGGGTGTCGCATTATGAGGGCGCAAATTTTTTTTACCAATTTTATTGTTCATTCTTGCAATCGACCATAAGTGAAGACAAGATACTTGTGGAAGGTAGATTCTTGTTTGCGACGCAGAAAGCAGGGTTCAAAATCTTGACCGATTTTTCATGAAATTGGTGAAATTCAGTTATATCGGCTAACCCTGGAAATTTTCCATATCGGTTGAAAAAATTTGGCCTAATTTTAATTGAAGCCTAGCTCAAACTGGCCCATTTGTTGTCCTCTCTGCTTTGCCCTAAGTCTCGGTGTTAGAAACGGAGTCACCATCCCCTAGCACGACTGCTCCTCTCTGCCTCTCTTTGTTCGCCTCTTCTCGGTTCTTCCTCCCCTATCCTGTTGTAAATAATCTTGTTTTAGAGTCATGTGCAAAATTTGGGTGTAATCGAAGTCGAATTGCAGCCGCAATTCAAAGTCGTAGGTGGAAACCAAGTCGAAGTCGTATTAGAATCAGAGTCGGAGTAGGTGTTGAGAACCCGTGTTGAAGTAGGACAGCCGGGTATAAAAAGAGGCCTAGAGCCATGTATTCGATGGACCAAGCAATTGAGAAAAGACCAAAAAGAGGGAGAAACACCGAGCATTGTTTTGTCGTGTGTTTGCGCAAGACGTGGTCGGAAGGACTCATGATCACCGCAAGCGTGATCGGGAGGAGTTACGACCACGGCAAAATTCCAGCAGGCGTGGTCGGGAGGCGCTACGACGACGGCAAAGGAACAGTGTTTTTACGACTACGGCTAAGGAGCGAACAACGTGGTCATAAGGGGATCGACTACGCAGGGAAGGCTACGACCACGGTAAAGGTGGTCGTAAGGAGTCGAAGGTGGTCGTAACAAGCTACGACTACACCGGGAAGGCCAGAACGTGGTCGGAAGCAACTCCGACTACGTTGAAGGAAGTGAACGTGGTCGTACGAGTGTTCGACCACGGTGAACAGTGATCGCCAGCATCACTGCGTGATCGTAGAAGGCTTCGATCACGGTATCTTGAGTGGCTGAAGGAAGGCAGCGGCAGCGATATCGCGGAGTGGTCGTAAAATTGCTACAGTAAATTTACGACCACGCTGAAAAGGCGATCGGAGGAGATTGAGGCGTTCGGAATTGGTCGTAAGTACTCTGAACCGATCGTATTTGATTCTCGCCGGTCGTAAACGACTCTAACCGGTCGTAAAAGGTCCTGGGAGGTCGTAAGACCTTACAACAGTTGGTATCAGAGCCTCGGTGAACCATGGCGGAGGCTTCAAAGATGAAGGAAAGCGTGTCGCTGCAGTACCCGATCCTCAGTTCGGATAATTACCCGATCTGGGCGATGAAGATGAAGGTCAACATGATCGCACAGGGAGTCTGGGGTGCGGTTCAACCGAAGGAGAAGGACAAGGTCCTCGATGATCGTCTCGACAAGATGGCGATGGCAGCGATCTATCAAGCTGTGCCCGACTCGATGATGCGACAGCTGGTCGGCAAGGAGACGGCGAAAGACGTCTGGACTACTCTGCAGATAATGCACCAAGGAGTAGATCGAGTGAAGGAAGTTCGACTTCAAACATTAAGGAGTGAGTTTGAATCATTGAAGATGGGAAGAGACCAGACAGTGGAAGAATTCTCTGGGAAGTTTAATGAAGTCGTAAACGAGATCAAATCTCTCGGCGACGACTTGAAAGATGAGGTGGCGGTGAAGAAGTATCTACGAGTACTGCCGGAGAAGTTTCTCCCGGTCGTAACTACGATCACGTACTCACAAGACCTCTCGAAGATGAAGGTGGAGGAGGTAACTGGGGCGCTCAGAGCACACGAGCAGTTTCTGAAAAGTTACCAAGCTGACAATGAAGGAAAAGGGCCTTACAACCAACAAGCATTGTTTGTAAAGGATGACACGAGGAACCGAGGAGAATCGTCATCAAGGGGCGGTCGTGGACGTGGTCGTGGCCGTGGCGCGTCTCATGGGCAAGGACAAGGACGAGGCTATGGCCAGAATGGCCGTGGAAGAGGTGGTCGAGGAGGTCGTGGCGGTCGTGGAGATGGCAATCACCAGACGGACAAATCTGATATCCAGTGCTACACATGCGAGAAATTCGAACATTACGCTGCCGAATGTCGGAGCCACATCCAGTGCCATAACTGCAAGAAGTATGGTCACTATGCTGCGAATTGCCAGAGTAAGAAGAAAGTAGAGGAAGCAAACCTGGCTCAAACGGATGAGCACAAAGAGCCGACATTGCTGTTGTCGCTCTGCACTGCAGACGAACCGACAATGGTTCTATTAAACGAAGAGAAAGTGTTTCCGAGTCTGTTGGAGAAAGGAGAGCAGACTCAAGAGCGGACGGCAGACTGGTATCTCGACAACGGAGCTAGCAACCACATGTGGGTGTACATGCAGAAAAGCAAAGATGAGGCAAAGACGAACTTTCAGAAGTTCATAACTCTTGTCGAAAACGAAGTCGACAAAAAGGTGAAGTCGGTCAGGTCAGATCGAGGAGGAGAATTCCTCGCGAAAGTGTTCGACTCGATTTGTGAAGAGAAGGGTATTGCAAGACTCTTCACGGCTCCGTATTCACCTCAACAAAACGGAGTCGTAGAGAGAAGAAACCGGACCGTGGTCGAAACGGCTAGAAGTCTGTTGAAGAGCCGATTCCTGCTCGGGAGATTTTGGGCAGAAGCAGTACGACATGCTGTTTATCTGCTAAATCGTGCGACCACGCGATCACTGGATGGAGTCACTCCATATGAACAGTGGTCGGGAAGAAAACCCAATGTCGAGCATCTAAGGGTCTTCGGATGCTTAGCCCATGTGAAGCCATCCACTTATCTCAAGAAGCTAGACGACCGGAGCAGACGGATGATTTATCTTGGCTCGGAACCAGGCACCAAGGCGTACAGGTGCTATGATCCGGTCGAAAAGAAGATTCATGTGAGCAGAGACATGGTCTTCGAAGAGAACAAACATTGGGAGTGGGAAGAACACGAGGACATTGAGAAAGACATGTCGAAGTGGGTAACCTTCGAAGTCGAAGCAGTCGATGCTGACAATACGGAAGAAGCTACGACCACATCTCAAAGCCAAAATTCGACCGGTGCTGATGATCAGGAAGTCTCACCTAATGAAGAAGAGTCTGATGAAGAAGATTCGAGCGATAGAATACCGAACATGAGAAGCATAAGTGAGATTTATGCACAAACTGAACCAGTGCAGTCTGAAGAGCTACTGCTTTACACGACTGCAGAAGAACCTGGAAGCTATGAAGAAGCAAAGGGAGATGCATACTGGAGAGCAGCTATGCAGGAAGAACTGAAGTCGATTGAAGAGAATGACACATGGGAACTCACCGATTTGCCAAAGGGTCATCGAGCAATCGGTTTAAAGTGGATCTTCAAGGTAAAGAAGGATTCCAAGGGAGAAGTCGTAAAACACAAAGCACGACTTGTGGCGAAAGGGTATGTTCAAAAACAAGGCATCGACTACGAAGAAGTCTTTGCCCCAATAGCTCGTATGGAGACTATACGACTACTTCTTGCATTGGCAGCAAACGGTGGATGGGAGATTCACCACATGGATGTGAAAACGGCGTTCTTGAATGGAGACATTAAGGAGGAAGTTTATGTCTCTCAACCGCCGGGTTTTCAATCCAAGGAGCAAGCCGAGAAAGTATTGAAGCTGAACAAAGCTCTCTACGGACTTAAGCAAGCACCACGAGCATGGAATTTGAAGCTTAACAAAAGTCTAACGGCACTTGGGTTCAGAAGAAGCAACTCTGAACATGCTGTGTACACGAGGGGAGATGCGAAGAACAGACTGATCGTGGGCGTTTACGTGGACGACTTGATCATTACTGGATCGAGTTCGAAGGAGATTATAAGGTTTAAAGAAGAGATGAAGAGGCTGTTCAAAATGACCGATTTGGGACTTCTGTGCTACTACCTCGGCATTGAAGTAAATCAAACCGACAACGGCATATCACTTTGTCAGTCGGGATATGCTCGAAAGATTCTGGAGAAGTCGGGTATGGAAGAGTGCAATCCATGTCAAACCCCAATGGAGAATCATCTGAAGTTGAGCAAGACAGGCCCAGGATCACCAGTTGATGCCACGACTTACAGGAGCATTGTCGGAAGTCTACGGTATCTGGTGCACACCCGACCAAACATCTTGTTTGCGGTCGGATACGTATGTCGTTTCATGGAGAAACCGACTCAGGAGCATATGAATGCCGTGAAGCACATCCTGAGATACATCAAAGGTACTTTGAATCTCGGGATTCAGTACAAGAGAGGAGGTGGAAAGTCGTTGCAGCTGACGGGCTACAGTGATAGCGACATGGCGGGAGATGTCGACGATCGAAAGAGCACGACAGACATAATGTTTGTGCTTGGGGAGAGTCCGATCAGCTGGCAATCTCAGAAGCAAAAGGTGGTTGCATTATCTTCATGTGAAGCCGAGTACATCGCAGCGAGCGCAGCATCTTGCCAGGGGTCTGGCTCGCTCGACTGTTGAGTGAATTGTCAGATGAAGAAATTCAGAAGGTAACGCTCAGGGTTGATAACAAATCGGCTATTTCACTGAGCAAGAATCCGGTTCTACATGATAGAAGCAAACACATAGACACAAGATATCATTATATCAGAGATTGTGTCGAAGAGGGGAAGATCGATATCAACTATATCAGAACCGAAGAACAGAAAGCAGACATATTGACAAAGTCGCTGGGGCGGATAAAGTTTTCAGAGATGAAGAAGAAGATTGGCATGATCAAAGTCGAAAAACAAGATTAGGGAGAGAATGTTGTAAATAATCTTGTTTTAGAGTCATGTGCAAAATTTGGGTGCAATCGAAGTCGAATTGCAGCCGCAATTCAAAGTCGTAGGTGGAAACCAAGTCGAAGTCGTATTAGAATCAGAGTCGGAGTAGGTGTTGAGAACCCGTGTTGAAGTAGGACAACCGGGTATAAAAAGAGGCCTAGAGCCATGTATTCGATGGACCAAGCAATTGAGAAAAGACCAAAAAGAGGGAGAAACACAGAGCATTGTTTTGTCGTGTGTTTGCGTAAGACGTGGTCGGAAGGACTCACGATCACCGCAAGCGTGATCGGGAGGAGTTACGACCACGGCAAAATTCCAGCAGGCGTGGTCGGGAGGCGCTACGACGACGGCAAAGGAACAGTGTTTTTACGACTACGGCTAAGGAGCGAACAACGTGGTCATAAGGGGATCGACTACGCAGGGAAGGCTACGACCACGGTGAAGGTGGTCGTAAGGAGTCGAAGGTGGTCGTAACGAGCTACGACTACACCGGGAAGGCCAGAACGTGGTCGGAAGCAACTCTGACTACGTTGAAGGAAGTGAACGTGGTCGTACGAGTGTTCGACCACGGTGAACAGTGATCGCCAGCATCATTGCGTGATCGTAGAAGGCTTAGATCACGGTATCTTGAGCGGCTGAAGGAAGGCAGCGGCAGCGATATCGCGGAGTGGTCGTAAAATTGCTACAGTAAATTTACGACCACGCTGAAAAGGCGATCGGAGGAGATTGAGGCGTTCGGAATTGGTCGTAAGTACTCTGAACCGATCGTATTTGATTCTCGCCGGTCGTAAACGACTCTAACCGGTCGTAAAGGTCCTGGGAGGTCGTAAGACCTTACAACATATCTCTGTCTTCCCCCAGTCCCACCCTCAAATCGGTGCATAGAGGGGACATGCCGAAGTAGACAAAGCTTGTGACCCCTCCTAAGCTCCTCCTCCCCAGAGACACCTTCTCAAAATGGAACATTGAGCTCGCAAACGGTGGAGTCACAGGGGATGGCGTTGGGGAAGAGGCGAGTCCATGGAGCGGCACACTGATGGCGGACTCGCAGGGAATGACAGCAGGGGGAGAGGCCAGCACGATGATCGAGGAGGCAATGATATGCTACGTGAGGATCGACATTAGCCACAACAACCAAAGGTAGTGGCAGACTTAGGATCAAAATCTAGGGGGCTAATGAGACTTGCTCATGGTTCGCCCTGTTCTTTTGGGTTGTGGCTAATGGTTTTAGGTTGCAGCTGGTGGCTTTGTCTACGCTTTTTGAGGCGACAGAAATGCAGACGTGGATGACGTACACGGTTTTGGATTTGAAAAATAGTTTGGAGATGCTGTCCTGTTTGGCTTCTCGAGAAGCTGAATCCAAAAGCCACAAAAAAACAAAAAAGAACAGGGACTAGGACACATCAAGAAGAAACTGAAGAAGAACATGACTTGATCATTCATGAAGTCCATAGGAGTGGTTTAGTCTGTGGACCATGGAGTTGGATAGAGGATAGTTAGCTAGGAAAGCAAAGCCCTACCACCTCTTCACCAAAACTCTAAATTATTCCACAATTCCTCGTCAAGCACACTATTAAGCATAAGTTGGGAGACACAAATCACCACCCTATTTCCTATGCTGTGTTGTAAGCGTACATACAAGCAAGGCATCCAACTCAAGCTTCCCCCTCCTTCTCTCTCAGTCTCTCTCTCCATTCCTCTCTTACCATAGCTGAGAAACAAGTACTGCTCTCTTGCTTAGGGAGCTCTACCCCTTCAAATCCCTCCCAAACCCCTGTCGCTACCCTATGTCCTGCCCTCGATTCCAGGCCTCATTGACCGTCCCGTAGTGGAGATGATGCTGGCGGAGTTGGAGGTGGCCATCGTCGCGTTCCCCGCCAAGATAGAGGTCCTACACCAGTTCTATGAGCGCCTCATCGCCATATCACCAATCCCGCTCCCCTTCTGCTGGGAGGCCATGGACGCCTACCTTTGCTCAGTACATGCTGAGATGTCCAGAAAACTCCTCGCCGCCCAAGCCTCCAACCATGTCGTGGATGGTAGGGGAGCGCCTGCCCTGGCTGACCCCAATGGGTCCACCCCTAATCGAAGGTATGGTCCGTATGGATATGAGATTATGAGTTTGTTTGATTTATAGTGCATGCCGAGCTAATTTTGCTCTAGGACACATCAAAGGCAGCATGGCAGTTTGGACTGAACTTTGTTGGTCATGGATTGGATTTAGTAGCTGTTTGAATATTTTGGCAGAGCTCCTGTTAGTGCCCACTTATTGATGGACTTAAAGTTTTTTCCTTAACATGCTTGGATGCTATTCTGGTCTTGGTGTTCCAATGAATACGATGTTTGTAATGTTCTTTGTTCATGGATGTTGGCTACGGGTCAAACAGTAAAAGAGGGGACTAAAAGAGAGCTCCTGTTAGTGCCCACTTATTGATGGACTTAAAGTTTTTTCTTTAACATGCTTGGATGCTATTCTGGTCTTGGTGTTCCAATGAATACGATGTTTGTAATGTTCTTTGTTCATGGATGTTGGCTACGGGTCAAACAGTAAAAGAGGGGACTACTAGAGTGAGTATGAGAAATGAACTATATCTCCTCCCTTGTTAACCCAAAGAAGTATATATACATGGCCATAAGGCCTTATTACAATAACACCCCCTACCATATGGTACTATTCCAAGAGTACACATGTCTTTTACATGTCTTATTGGGGCCTCTTGGCCTAGCAAGCCGAATAGATGTCGGTGGAGGTCATCTCTACAACAATGGACTTTGCTCTTTTGCTACTCCCGATCATGGTGTTACTTGTTTTGATGGACTCTGTTTCTGTCCCTATTCTGGTTATAATGTTTCTAATGATTTTGTCCGATTTCGGCATTTTCCCCTAATATTTTCAATCAATTTTGTTATAGTCCTACCGACTGCTCCTAGGATCTCTACGACCATCTTTTAGCTGCTACAACCACTTCCTGCAGCCGTACGACCACGTTGAAGAGGCTACGACCACCTCCTGAGTCATTACAACTACTCAGTTGGTTCTTCGACCACCCTGATAGTCATTATGACCATGTTGTGACCTCTCCAATCACGCCTCACTACTCGGACCATGTAGTCGTAACTTTAACTGAAGTTACGACCACGTTCACTGCCTCTGCGCTGCACTTCCTTCGACCACGTAGTAGACTTGATCACCGTAGTTGCTACTCGATTACGACCATATAGTGATTCTGTCGACCACACTGAAGGCTATGTCGACTGCCGTTGTCGTAACCCTTACGACCACAGCTTCTACTCCATGATCATGGTCATAACTCTTTCACGACCATGTCTTCAGTATCTGCGGACACCTCCGCTCGTCACCGTGGTCATAACTCCGTTTATGACCGCGTCCTCTGCTCTTTGATTGTGGTCATAACTCCTTTACGACCATGTCTGCTTCTCCTGCGGACACCTTCGCTCGATCGCCGTGGTCGTAACTCCATTTATGACCACGTCTGCGATCCTCTACTCGCCGTGGTCGTAAGTCGTTTATGACCACGTCTGAGAACACACGATGAACTCGATACTTTTCCCAGGAGCCAAACCACTCCTTCTTTTCTTTATTTCTTTCTCTCAATCACACCGATCGCCTTTGATTACACCGATCGCCACCACTGCGATCACACCGATCGCCTTTATCCTTTGCGATCACACCGATTGCCTGTGACCACACCGGTCGCCTCTCTCATCTACGATCACACCGATCGCTTGCGACCACACCGGTCACCTCTCTCCTCTGCGATCTCCTCTCAACTACATCGCCTCAAGTCGTTACACCTTTTGGTACAATGCTCTGCCCTTTTATACCCTGTTTTATGACTACGGGGCGGACTTGACTACGACTCGAACTCCGACCACGACAGAGTTGTACTCATACACGAACACAAATACGACTACGACTTCCGACTTTGTTACAATCAAGACTTCCAACTCGACTACGACTTACAACTTTGACTTCTAAACTGAAAATAAGATTACAAACTCTAACAAATTTTGACCATTTTCAAATTTCAAATTTTGGTTTGAAATCTACCGAAAAATTTCAAAAATCGCTAGAATCGGTTCTATCGGTGACCCGGTAAAATTCTAAAACCAGTAATGAAAACCTCGGCAGAAACCACGCTTCCCGTGAATGTTTCCTGTCGCCATCTCCTAGTTGTAGTGCAAGCTACGTATTGGTCATGAATGGGCAACATCACAGGCGGCTGCCGCAACATTCCTGCACTAGCTCCCATCCTTGGCCAGTTTGCCGTCTGCCGCCATGCGACAATTCCCAAGCGACCAATCCATGTCCCTATCCATAACTCGGTCCTCGCAAACATCTCCCCACATCAGCACAGCTCCAAATTAAAGCTCCTTGCCACGACCAGAACAAAGCCAGGCCGGCCTCTGCCTACAGCAATACGCACGTAGGTTTATAAAAAGGCCATGCACGCACACGCACTAGACCAGAGCAAACCAGCAAATAGCAATGGAAAGCTTCAAGCTCTCCTTGCTCTCCCTCCTTCCCTTCCTCCTCCTCGCCCTTGTTGCCGTGGAGGCCGGCGATGGGCTCAGCACGTTCATCGTCCACGTGCAAACCCAGGAAAGCCACGTGTTCGGTACGGCCGACGACCGGAAGGCGTGGTACAAGTCGTTCCTTCCCGAGGATGGACGGCTCCTCCACGCGTACCACCACGTCGCGAGCGGGTTCGCGGCCCGGCTGACGCGGCGGGAGCTCGACGAGATGTCCGCCATGCCCGGGTTCGTCGCCGCGGTGCCGGACCAGATTTACAAGGTGCAGACGACGCACACGCCGCGGTTCCTCGGACTGGACGTGCCGCAGGGCACGACCAACTATTCGTCCGGATTTGGCGACGGCATCATCATTGGCGTGCTCGACACTGGCGTCTTTCCTAACCACCCCTCCTTCAGCGGCGATGGCATGCCGCCGCCGCCAGCCAAGTGGAAGGGGAGATGCGAATTCAACAGCTCTCTGTGCAACAACAAGCTCATCGGTGCTCGGGCTTTCGCCGCTGCCACCAATGCCATGAATGGCAACTCTACCGGTGATGCGCCTGTGTCACCGATCGACGAGGATGGGCACGGAACGCACACGTCAAGCACGGCGGCGGGAGCCGTCGTGCCAGGCGCTCAAGTGCTTGGCCAGGGCAGTGGCATTGCGTCCGGGATAGCGCCCCGTGCGCACGTCGCCATGTATAAGGTGTGCAGCGAGCAGGGCTGCAGCAGCGCCGACATACTCGCCGGCATTGACGCTGCCGTGGCTGACGGCTGTGACATTTTATCCATGTCCCTTGGCGGGCTGTCGGTACCTTTCTATCGAGACAGCATCGCCGTCGGCACGTTCGGCGCCGTGGAGAAGGGAGTGTTCGTCAGCATGGCAGCCGGCAACGACGGTCCAAACCTCAGCACGCTGTCGAACGAAGCGCCCTGGATGCTCACCGTCGCCGCGAGCACCATGGACCGTTTAATTAGAGCCAAAGTGCGCCTGGGAAACGGCCTCTCCTTCGAGGGAGAGTCGATCTACCAGCCAGACATCTCGGCGGCCGTCTTCTACCCGTTGGTCTACGCGGGCGCCAGTTCGACACCAGAAGCCCAGTTCTGCGGCAACCGCTCGCTGGACGGCTTCGACGTTAAGGGCAAGATAGTGCTCTGTGATCGTGGCAATGACGTCGCGAGGCTTGAGAAAGGCGCCGAGGTGCAAAGAGCCGGGGGCGTTGGCATGATTCTCGCCAACCAGTTCCCCGACGGCTTCAGCACGCTCGCCGACGCGCACGTCCTCCCAGCCTCGCACGTCAGCTACGCCGCCGGAGCGGCCATCAAGAACTACATCAACTCCACGGCGAACCCGGTAGCGCAAATCCTCTTCAACGGCACGATCCTTGGCACGTCGCCGGCCCCGGCTATCACTTCGTTCTCCTCCCGTGGGCCCAGCATCCAGAACCCCGGCATTCTGAAGCCCGACATCACGGGCCCCGGCGTGAGCGTACTCGCGGCGTGGCCATTCCATGTCGGCCCACCGTCGGCGCCGGTGTACCCCGGACCGACCTTCAACATCATATCCGGCACGTCCATGTCGACGCCACACCTCAGCGGTATTGCCGCATTGATCAAGAGCAAGCACCCGGACTGGTCACCGGCGGCGATCAAGTCTGCCATCATGACAACCGCCGACATCACCGACCGCTCCGGCAACCCCATACTCAATGAGCAGCACGTGCCGGCCAACTACTTCGCCATTGGAGCCGGCCATGTCAACCCGAACAAGTCCATGAACCCCGGTCTAGTCTATGACATTGCCCCCTCCGACTACATCGGCTACCTTTGCGGCCTATACACGAGCCAGGAAGTTTCAGTGATCGCGCGCCGCGCGGTGGACTGCTCGGCCATCACGGTGATCCCAGACCGCCTGCTGAACTATCCCTCGATATCTGTCACGTTCCCGCCGTCGTGGAACTCAACGACTCCGGTGGTGGTGGGGCGCACGGTGAAGAACGTCGGAGAGGTGCCGGCGGTGTACAACGCCCACCTCGACTTGCCGGACAACGCAGTGAACGTCAGCGTTGCGCCGAGCTCGCTTCAGTTCACCGAGGCGAACCAGGTGCAGAACTTCACGGTGCTCGTGAGGCCGAGACAGGGTAGCGCCAAGGTGGTGGTGCAGGGCGCGCTCCGGTGGGTGTCCGACAAGCACACCGTGAGTAGCCCCATCTCGGTCACCTTCGCCTGACAGTACCACAGCTCGATCTACTTGACGACTTCTTCTACAAAGTGAATTCGATTGTTACCTTAGTTCGACACGTTCGAGTTTGAATAAATTTCTAATGGTGCATGTTTGAATTAATTTGCAGATCGGTACTGTTGTATATTAGCCAAAGAAAAGAACAATCATGCACACCACCACGCACACACGCGCACACACACATGAGCGTGCACCTACTATACACGCCTATATAACCGTTGATCAGAGGCTACAAGGCCCCCATATTACAGACACGTGTTGTCCGACTTAACACATATGTGTGTGTACCCACTTTAATTATTCGGTTGAGACACGAGGCATTCGACCATGAGGATCGAACTTTGGTGGGTAGGGAGTTCAACGACTCCACTTGCCATCCGAGCTACGTTCAACCATCAGATCATATTTTCTTTAGCTTAGATTGATAATTTTGTCAAGTTCTTCCCTGCTAAATTTGTATTTGTATTTTGTAGGGTTCACCTATGGTAGGATAATTTGTCAAGGTTAGAATAATCTCTTTTGTATCTGTATTTGTTTAGGTTTGCCACATATGAAAATCTGCAACTGAACAATTTTCATACATAAGTTTGGCTTGCACCAGGTTGCAAGTGTAAGATAGAAATCAGGTTAGTTTTATCTATGGCAAGGTAGTGCATTAGCTCATTGTTATGTATTTGATACTTATTTTTTTTGCCCAATGGATGAATTGTGTATAAGTGTAAGCAAGCCCTTAACGGGTCAAAAAGTGGGCCCGTTAATAAGAAGCTCTTCAACTCAGCCCATTTGAACAGGCCCATCAATGGAAACAACAAGTCAGCCTAATTTAATGTGTCGTTAACTGGTCAAAAAAAAGGGCCCGTTAAGGGAGGAAACAACTCAGCCGAAACAACAACACATCAACAAAAATGCTGGCTCCTACGAGCGATCGATTGCCACCGGACGGCCAAAAAAAAGTGACAGATAATTAACAAGAAATCAGTCGCCTGATGCATAGACAGCCCCATCTTTCTATTAGCTCGGCATGATGGTCGACACTTTCCAACAAGAAAACCAAATAAAAAAGGGTGTGTATAGATATCACCCGGATGTTTTCTTTTCAATAATATCTCTTTTTTTGAGGGGGGAGAATTTTTTTTGGAGGGGGGTGAATTTTTTTTGGAGGGGGTGGGGAGAATTTGTGGCCCTTGGATCTCTAATCCAACGGTCACAAATCTGGATGATAGAAAGAAAACATCCGGATGATGTTTATCAATACCCAATAAAAAAACATAATATCTCACTTCAGTCTGTGGAAAGCGTTGGCTCCATGCATGCGTGAGCCCACGGAATCAAAGTAAAAACGTCATAAGAAACTCACATATCAAGCTCTGATACATAATGGCCATCTAATCAAGAGCTAGTTAGGGTTGACGTGTAGGCTGTGTAGCCGTCGTGTTCCTCCCCGTCCCGGGCAAAATGAGGATCGGACTGCGCACGACGTACTTGCCGGAGACCCACTTCAGCTGCCCTTCGATCGTGCTGGCCGGCGCGTGGCCGGACGCCGACTTGACGGTGACCGTGTAGTTCAGGACCTCTTCCAACGCCTTGAACGTCAGCTTCGGCGGCTTCACCTCCACCGTCACCGATTTCGGCACGTCAACCTCCACTGCGTACGTCGAGCTGGCCACCCCGACGTTCGTCACCGCGCGGGTGACGGTCACGGCGAAAGGCTCCCCGTCAAGGATTACGGTGATTGACGGGTAGTTGAGGTCCTTCTGGTCGAGTTTTGGTAGCTTGGCGCACACCGCCGGCGCCGCCGGGTGGATGATTGAGCTCACCTTCTGGTCCGTGTACCCGAGCCCGCACAGGTACGGGACGTAGTCCTGCGCCGTCAGGTTGTACACGAGCCCCGGGTCGATGGCTTTCTGCGGGTTTACGTGCCCGGCGCCCATGGCGAAGTAGCTCGCCGGCGTGCCGTCCGCGTCGGTTATCGGTTTCCGGAGGTTATCGGTTGTTTCAGTCGTCGTCATCAGGGCAGACTTGATGGCCGCGGGCGACCATGTCGGGTGCGCGTTCTTGATCAGAGCGGCGATCCCGCCGAGGTGCGGCGCGGCCATGGACGTGCCGGACTTGATGTCGAACTTGGGCACCACTGCGTTGGGCGGGAACTCCATGTCTTCGATCTTGGGAACACCGGCGAGTACGTTCACTCCAGGGCCGATGATGTCGGGCTTTAGAATTCCCCGGCTTCGCGTGTTCGGCCCCCGCGACGAGAACGGTGCAACCTTCGGCGACTGAGGGGTGTTGAATAGTGTCCCTCTGAAGATGAAGTTGGCCGTCGGGCTCGGCGTGGCCTGGATGTAAGCCTTGATCTTCTGCCCGGCCGCGTAGGGGACTTGCGCCGTCGGGAGGACGTGCGGCCTCGGGACGATCACCGGGCCGAACACCTGAGAGATGACGACGATCATGCCGGCTGCGCCGGCACGGAGTACCAACTTGGCCTTCTCGGTGCTCAGGCCACCACCGGCGTCACAAATGACGATCTTTCCTGTGACATTTTGTGCCCTCAATACATTCTCACTGTTGCACATGCCGTCACCTACGTCGCGCACTAAGGGCCGCAGCTTGCTTCCGAAGTCCTTGGGTTCGCTGAGCGACTCGCCGTCAAACTCAACTCCACTGCCAAGCTTCACGGTGGCCACGAACCGCCTGTCGGTGGTGCTCGCCCCGACGGTGAGCAACCACGGCGCCTCGTTGACGACGGTTCCCGGGCTAGGGCCGGTGTTGCCAGCCGCCGCGCTGACGAACACGCCGTTCATGACAGCGGCGTACCCTCCGAGCGAGATGGGGTCATCTGAAAAGTCAGCAGTCGAGTCGCCACCAAGCGACAGCGAGAGGATGTCGACGCCGTCCTCGATGGCCTCGTCCACCGCTGCTAAGATGTCATCGCGGTCGCAGCCCTTCTCTTCGTAGCACACCTGGTAGAAGGCGATGTGCGCACGGGGGGCCATGCCAGCCGCCGTGCCCAGCCCGTTGCCGAAAACGTTGGCGCCGGGCACGAACGCGCCGGCCGCCGTGCTGGACGTGTGCGTCCCGTGTTGGCCCTCGTTGATCGGAAGCACCGGGTCGCGAAGGCCCTTCCACTTCCACTTGGCCGACTCGAAGAAGGACCGCGCCCCGATGAGCTTGTTGTTGCACACCGTATTGTTAAAGTCGCATCGGCCGTTCCACTTGGCCGGCGGCGGTTTCATCCCCGTCCCATCGAGCGACGGGTGCCCGGCGTAGATGCCGTCGTCGAGGACCCCAATGATGACGCCCTCGCCCATGTTGCTGGTGTTCCACACGCCGCCCCCGGCGCCGCCGCCCATGAGCCCGAGCAACTGCGGCGTGTGCGTGGTGAGGAGGTGGTACGTCTTCTCAGGGAGGGCCCGGACGAACCAGTCCATCTTGGACATCTTCTCCGCCTCCTCCGGCGTCAGGCGGGCGGAGAAGCCGTTCACGACGTGGCGGTAGGAGTAGATGAGCCGGGACACGGAGGACGGGTCCGACTCCAGCGCCTCCTTGGCCAGGTCGCACACAGACGCCAGCAGCGACGCGTGCCAGCTCGACACGTTCTTGAACAGCTTCTGGTCGTACTCGTACGGCTTGCGGACGATGATGAGGTAGTTGCTGTGCACGCCGGTGTCATGACCCCCGTGACTCGCCGCGGGGGTGGCCGCTAGAGACAGGAGGAGGAGGACGGCGGCAATGCGGAGGACGAGGCGCGGCGACGAGCACCGTCCATGGTTTCGATTGTCCATTGAGTGAATGATCAGAGGAGGGACTTCTGCAGGATAACACTACATATGGACAGTCTGTTCTTGTGATCTAAAAATGGCTTACCATTTTGTGGTCACACGGTGAGATGGCTTAATATAGGGAAGGCATGCAAGATCTGGGGACGCTTAGCTCTGACCAGAAGTTGGATTAGACTTGCCTTCGATTCAGTGGTGGAGCCAGGATTTCACAAAGCCTCGGACCTAAAACTAAGGGTCTATAAGTCCATAACTAACATCGAATACTATCAACATTGGGGCATAACAAAAGTACAACACAAATGCACTAACGAAATAAAATTTAAATACCATGTTTAACGATACAACAAAATAGATAAAACATAGCAAAAAATAGGAATGTAACATACCTCTAGTTCCTATTGTTTTCGGAGTTTGATTTGATTGCAATGGAAAATAAAATGCCAATGTCTTGGTCCGCTTCATCATGTATTTCTAATTCTAGTATCGCAAAAATTCAAATAGCAAGTTAATATACATAGTCTCATAGACATACTACACTAATAAGTAATAACACTATCACAGACTTCACAACATCACTCGAAGTCTCAAACAGTCATACACTCATACTGACAACAATCACAGATTCACAGTGAGCAGCTAGATAGAAGCTCACCAGGAGCCAGCACCGGTGGACCGCGGACGGCGGTGAGCAGTGGGGGCGGCGTCGGTGTGTCACGGCGGACTGGCGGTGCCACACTGCCGTGGGCCACAGCTGAGAGGAGGCGAGGTCGGCGTCGCGGCGGAGAGGCATTGAGGAGGCGAGAGCCGAGAGGCGACGTCGCGGCGGAGAGGAGGCGGTGGGGCGATGCTGCGGCGGACTGACGGAGAGGAGGCGGGGGCGGGGCCGCGGCGGAGAGGAGGCGGGGGCGCGGCAGAGAGGAGGTGGGGGGCGGTGACACGGGGGGAGAGGATACGCCGATGCGGTGGGGGGCTAGGGGCGGCCGGCGGCGAAGTCGCGGAGGCGTCGCGAGACGAGAGTCGGGAGGGGATTACGGGATTGGGTCTAGGGTTAGGCCATCGCGGAGAGGAGGCGGGGGCGCGGCAGAGAGGAGGCAGGGGGCGGCGACACGAGGGAGAGGATGCGCCGATGCGGTGGGGGGCTGGGGGCGGCCGGTGGCGGAGTCGCGGAGGCGGAGAGGCTGCTAGAGGCATCGCGAGCGGGAGTCGGGAGGGGATTGCGGGGGGCTAGGGTCAGGGCGTTAGGCCGTCGCTCCGTGCCTCCGCTAGTATGGCATTTGGATTTTGGGCCGTTCCGCACTTCCGTCGTTGCCCGTTGGCTCTGCTGGGTCGGCTGGGAATCAGGCCGGCCGGGAAGACTCGGGCCTAACACTGTGTAACATTTTCCTTTGGATATATTTATAAAATGTTTCCATTATCATTTTCGCTGGGCCTCGGGCCGTTGCCCAACCGGCCCGAGGCCTATCTCCGCCCCTGCTTCAATTCGAGGCTTTCTAATGGAGGAAATGAAGCAGATGAGATGAGATGTTTGCGCCTCTCGTTTCCATAACACTTGCATGGAGCTGGAGACTAGAAGTATCACTTCAGATCAGTGAACTCTGTCACCAGTAACAGACCCAGGAATAAAATAAAGTTAGGACAGAGTCGGAAGCATGAAATAAATAGTATTACCTAAAAGCAAAGCAATTTATAATCAAACTATGTTGCGATCATACTAATAAGAGCATGTGATACAAAATAGAAGCAACAACTACAATTCACATGTAAACATATGTAGATAACGGTAGGACAATGAAAAATATCTCACTAATAAAGCTTAATCAATAGTTGTAAATAAGCCATAGAAGAAACAATCTATTAATTATGAAAGATAGATAGATCGGTAGTGTCACTACTCACTAACCAGCACTAGCAAAAAGCTCTAAACAAGTTCTACTTTGCTGTCCAACAGTCGGCGAGGTCCTCAGAGATATATGCCCTTCTCTGTAAGACTATAAGTCGAGGCACAGCGCACACCGGCTCACGGAATTGAGGTGCAGAGTGATGCTGCTCAAAGCACACAAACCAACAGATAGGATGAATCGATCCCCAAAATAGAGATGGCTACCAGCACCGCGTACAGCGATGCCGCTGCACAGAACCACGCCGACCACAATTAGAAGAACATCTCCAAATTCCAACCACAAATAGTACTGAACGGTGCAAACTTTATTCTGAGACATTACATGAAACACCTCACGCACAAGCAATGTGGAACTTCTAAGGGGATTTTTCACATCTAATGCTTATTGCCTTATTGCCAATTTCTTCTGAAACTTTCTTCTGGAAGTTAATTTGATCACAGTTGAATTTCCAGTGTCTAAGTATGATCAGATAAAGTTCACACAGAATGCCTCTTTTTGTCTATCAAATATCACAAAAGGCTAATTAAAGTTGATTAACAAATGTTGCATCCTAGAATGTGTATAGGAATAACCAGACAAGAAATGCACTTCCGTGCTTGAGATTGTATCAGTCAGGACCTTGGTAGGGAGCTAACTATAATTGTTACAACAAGTTGACGAATTGCAGGCATATCTGCACTGAACACTCCATTCAGCATCGAATCATTAGATTTATGCCCCAAATTTGGATAATTATCAAATAATTAAATAGGAATATCAATCTCCTGATAGTCCGTCTGACATAACAACCTTGCTACAGAACTGTAGTAGTAAAATTGAAGGCTCACTGCAAATCCTTCCCTTATTTCTTCAGGCTAAGCCATTTCCGTTCCATTCAAGTGAACACAAACTACCCAAGATTAGTTTATTAGAAGGAAAACCCTAACTGCAAAAATTGTATCACTCGTGTCTATCGTAACATTTCGACAAACACATGGTACGCATAACAACTGACACGCTTAAACACTAGAACGAGACTAGCATTGCCAAATACAGACAGTACTAGTAAAGTTCACACACTTTTGAGGAATTGCATCAGACAACTCACGCGCAAGCAAGCAAATCATAATATTCCAGGAACAACAGAGACTCTAGAAAAGTTACCAGAGACTACTGCACCATCGCCGATGTGAAGAAAAGCAACCAACCTTCTTTGATCTCCTTCTAGATCTTGGCAATTGGGAATTGGGATTAACGGGGGCCGGCGGGCCGCTGCTTCTCCGTCCATCGACGACTTGGCCGAAGTACCGCCTGGGTCGGCGTAACATCCTAAAGAATATAAAAGTAAGGATAATTTAAAAAAAATTGCATATATTTGTTCTCCCTTGGTTTTATTGGAATTTCTTTGAAAAAAGTATTTTTAAAAATCGAAAAGTGCATAAATATAAATCAAGTTAAATCCAAAATCAAATGTTAGAAAGAATGGTTAAAAGTGGCATGAGAGAAAGTATGATGAAAATCATCCTAAAAACTCACAAATATAATCATAGCACTGGAAATAAATATTTAAGTCATTTTTAAACATGATCTAAGAATTTAATTAAATTAGAAATCAACTTTATAAGGGACATTAGCCTTCCTGTAATTTTGAGAAAAATCCAGAGAATATAAAATTCTAAAAAAATATACAATGATCTACACCTTGTCAGAAGCTTGCACAAAAATATTTGTAATTTTTCGAGTAAGTTTTCTAGCTTTAAAAATTACCCAACCCACTCAGCCCTCACCCCTTTCTCTCTCTCTCAGTGTCGTGTGGGGCCCATTCACAGTGATTGTCTTCCACCTCCGCGCGCTCGCGCTAACTCTGCCATGGCTGCTGCCCTCAAATTCTGACGTCGTGCCCACGGTTCCTCTCTGTTGCTGCCAACCCCTATCTACCCGTTCCCTCAATGGGACATATCTCTTCTCCTTATCTTCTTTTGCGCCTCGCATGCCACGGCGAGAAACCAAGTACGCCACTCTGTTGTGCTTGCGAGAACTCGCGCTTTGCCCTCAACTATTCCGTACCTACAAAGCCCCCCAACAACACCTGTACTCTTTAGCTCGCCCCTTGGTCTCTTGCGCATGTTTCTTGAGCACCTCGCTCACTAAAACACCGAGAAACCAAAGTCGTTCGTGATGCCAGTGAGCACGCGACCGTGTTCTAGCAAATCCAATGGACTTCTCTCCTTTCCAACTCCGTCACAACGCGCATTATCTCTCCCTTAAATACCCTACTTATTTGATTGACCTTTCATACGGTAGACCACTCAAGCTAGGCTTTCTTCTTCATTTTTGACCAGGACACTGCTATAAGCCTTCCTCTCTCTCCGGTGAGCCGTATCTCGATTCCATTCACCCATACCTCCGCATGTATGCAAGCTCATGTGCATCCTTTTGTAGCTTCTCTATTGTCGGAATTCGTTGTTGCCATGGGCCTTCTCTTTGCCGCCAACGAGGTCACCATCGCTAAGCCACTCTGCGACTTCCCGAGTGTCGTCATCATCTTTAGTGAGTTCCCCTCCCATGGAAGCTCCCTTAGCACCGAACTGAGCTCTAGTAGCTCATAGTCCTATAGTGCCATTCCCCTATCTCCGCCGCTGCAAGACCTCGCTATCGACTGCCCTATCCTCCAAGTTAGGCCACGATACTTCACCTAGGCATGCGGTCTAAGGTCCCGGCTTTGTTTTGGCTCATGCTCCGTTTGCCGAGTTTCTCACTAGCGACGAGCCATGTTTCTCTCGAGTTAACAAGAGTACCATAGTGGTCGAGAGATAGGAGTATTGAAGTGGTTGAGTAAACAAGAGTACCATAGTCTTCGTGTTGAAAATAACTTAGCATAGAGATTCATCATTTGATATCATTGCATATATGTATAATTTTACAATACACTATGAGTCCTGCTGAGTACACAATATACTCAATCTTTCTTAAATTATTGTTGATCAGAGAATGAACAAGGATATGTGCCTGACAAATGCGTACTTTGCCCCAGTACCGGGGAATTCGACGATGGGTCTTTCTAGGGTCTAATTCCAGTCGGTTGCCTGTGGGCTATGCTGCCATACCACTAGATGCTTTTGCTAATTTACTTGGCTTCCACTGCAAATTACTGTTAACTCTAATATTTATTCAGTTAGTCGGCTATATGCTGTAAATTTTACCTCGTATCGCTTATGTTTTTTGCCTCTTTTATTATAAATTTATTTGTGATGCATATCGATGTGCTCTCAATATTGTGAATATGTTTACTAACTACTGATCATAAGAATAATATAAAATAAATACGGTGATTTCCAATATTCCACACCTAGGACCCTCACAGTCGGCACTAGCGCCGATGCCTTCCTCCGCTTCCTTTCTCTCTCCCACGGCGGATGCCTCCGGGCCTTCCTCGGCTATTGCGCCGTGCTCCGCCTCCAGCGTCTAGGGTTAGCGGCGTGGCCACTGCTGGCGGCTCGCTCGGCTGCTCTGCATGGCTCGCTCGCCGGCCCACGTGGACTTCACTCGTTGCGTGCGCTGGGCTGGGCTAGACCGCTGGAGGTGAAGCCCAATTACGGCTTGGCGTTGCCGCGTTGAAGTGTCGAATGGTTGCCGGCCGCTGTTCTACTCTGCCAGCCTGCAGAGTCCTAGACGAGGAGGAGCCGAGCGAGGAGGGGCCGCCCCTGTCTGTCACCACTTCTGAAGCTTATTGTGATCAGTTTTAATATCAATGAAATATCCATCTCAGTGTCGTGCTTCTCATGCTTGTAATGACGTGTGCTTGATCATACAGTTTTGAGGTTCGCAGACGTAATTGTTATAATAGTTGAGACAAGTGATTGAGAAAGAACAAAAGTTACTTTATTCTGAATAAGTACAGTGTTATATAGATGATGAGAGGATGAGAAGAAAAGGTGCCTTTATCAAAAGGCATCTGTACATTTGATTTAACTGTACATTGGACAGTTGTTATAACTGGTGTTTAACACTCCCCCTTGACCAATGTATCTTCATATGATCACCTTGATTCATCATCTTGGAATGACTCCTCCAAAAACCCTGTAGGGAAAAATATGAGAAGAACCTATAGAATAGGTATGCCATGAAAACTCCTTTAAAACCCAGTGGGAAAATTTAAGGAGGAAATGATATGACATATATTTGATTATATCTCCTAAAAACCCTTGTGGAAAGAGAGAGATGTATTTATGATTACGTTGTCATATTGCCTCATTAAAAACCTTCATGAGAAACCTTTAGAGGGAAAGCTCATAAAGGAAAAAGAGTACAATATTTGTATTGAACGGGTTAAGTCTTAGGAGATTTCTCCCCCTGATATCTGCAAATTACATAGTCTTCGCATACCAATTCCAAAAACACATTTTTGAAATGTGGAAGTTGGTAATGACTTGGTGAACAAGTCTGCGAGATTATCACAAGACTTAGTTTGCAGAATATTTATTTCCCCACTTTCTTGCAATTCATGTGGGTAAAATAGTTTAGGAGCAATATGTTTTGTGATATTGCTCTTTATGTAACCCGTTTGCATTTGAACAACGCAAGCAGCATTATCTTCATAGATAATGGTAGGTGATGCAATAGCACCTATACCACAAGATTGTTGTATGTGGTTAATCATTCTGCGAAGCCATACACATTCACGTGATGCTTCATATAATGCAATTATTTCAGAATGATTAGTGGATGTAGCCACTAGAGTCTGTTTCGAAGACTTCCAAGAGATGGTTGTTCCACCATGTAGAAATACAAAGCCTGTTTGAGATCTGACATTATGGGGATCTGATAAATAGCCAGTATCTGTATATCCTATTAAATCCACATTTTTATTCTTTTGAAAGAATAGACCGAGATCTTTAGTGCCTTGAAGATATCTAAGGATATTCTTCACTCCTACCCAATGTCTTTTGGTTGGAGCAGCGCTATATCTAGCAAGTAGATTTACCGCAAATGCAATATCCGGCCGGGTGCAATTTGCAAGGTACATAAGCGCTCCGATGGCACTGAGATATGGGACCTCGGGTCCCAATAGCTCTTCATTGTCATCTCGGGGTCTAAATGGATCTTTGTCCCTGTCTAGAGATCGAACAACCATGGGGGTTTTCGATGGATATGCTTTGTCCATATTGAATTTCTCCAATATTTTCTGGACATAGGCTGATTGATGCACTAGAATGCCTGTATGAAGGTGCTCAAGTTGTATACCTAAGTAAAATTTGGTTTTACCCAAATCCTTCATTTCAAACTCCGTCTTTAGATGATTGCGTGCTTCATCAATATCTTGTGGGTTGCCGATGATATTTAAATCATCAACATATACTGATATGATGCAAAATCCCGTTTGGGACTTTTTGATGAAAACACATGGACAATCATCATTGTTAGTGTATCCCTTCTGCAAAAGGAACTCACTAAGTCGGTTATACCACATTCTTCCCGACTGCTTTAAGCCATAGAGTGACTTTTGAAGCTTTACACAATACATGTTGCGATTTGCGTTTGGATCTGGTATAGAGATTCCATCAGGGACCTTCATGTATATGTCCGAATCAAGTGACCCATATAGATATGCAGTCACTACGTCCATCAACTGCATAGATAGACGATTTTGAACAGCCAGAGATATAAGATATCGGAATGTTATTCCACTCATAACTGGAGAATATGTTTCATTGAAATCAATACCGGGTCTCTGCGTGAACCCTTGTGCTACAAGCCTCGCTTTATGTCTCACCACCTCATTGTTCTCATTCCGTTTCCGGACGAAAACCCATTTGAATCCCACAGGAAAGATTCCTCGAGGTGTAGGTATTGCATGAGTGAATACCTCTCTTTTAGTGAGCGAGGTTATCTCTGCTTGAATTGCATCTTTCCATTGATTCCAGTCCGAGCGCTTTCTGCACTCTGCCATGGTCTTAGGATCTGGATCATTTTGGATGATTTCTGCAATTGCTTCAGAGAAATAGATGTCGACAATTGTAGACTTTCTGTCATATGATTCTCTAGATTCAATATAGTTGATGGAAATTTCAAGCACCCCTTGTGATGTATCATTATTTCCCAAAATGATTGCATCAGGGCGTTCCGATGTCCCAACATCAGTAATTGAGTGCACTGTTGATGTGGGATGTGAAGGTTGAACCTCCACAGGGTGTTTCTCAACGTGAGGTTGAGTTGCATTTACTGGGTTAGAAGAATTGTTCTTCCTTTTCCTTTGCTTGCTAGAAGCTGCATCTGTGGAAATAGCCGTACTTCTCCCCCTCTTACTTTGGAGTTGAGTAGTTTTATTTGGTACCTCTACTCTTTCCGGCATATTTCTCGCAGGATTATAGGATTTTGTAACACCCTTATAATCAGTAAATGCTTCTGGCATGTTATTTGCAATGTGTTGCAAATTAATGATCTTCTGAACTTGGAGTTCAGTTTCAGAAGTACGTGGATCAGAGTTGGAGATGTCTATGGCATCCCAATTGATTTCTTGGCATTTTTTGTGGTTTTCAATTCCTCCCCCTAATGCCGGGAAATGATCTTCATTGAAGATACAATCAACGTACCGGGCAGTGAATAGATCCCCTGTAAGGGGTTCCAGGTATTTAATGATCGATGGGGATTGATATCCCACATAGATCCCCAATTTCCTGTGTGGGCCCATAGATGTACGCTGCGGTGGGTAGATCGGTACGTATATAGCGCAACCGAACTTCCGCAGATGGGAAATATTTGGTGTATTTCCACGTACTAGTTGCAACGGGGAGGTTGCATGGTATGCAGTTGGACGCAATTGAATCAAGTCAGCAGCGTGTAAGACTGCGTGACCCCAACATGATGTTGGTAGATTGCAATTCTGTAGTAAAGGTCTTGCAATAAGTTTCACTCTCTTGATGAGAGATTCTGCCAACCCATTTTGAGTATGAACATATGGGACCGAGTGCTGAACTTGAATTCCTAAAGCCATGCAATAATCATTGAAGGCACGTGAGGAAAATTCAGCAGCATTATCCATTCGGATTGATCGGATTTGATGTTCAGGATATTGTGCTTTAAGTTTGATAACTTGTGCAACAATCTTAGCAAATGCATGGTTCCGTGTGGAAAGTAGACACACATGAGACCATCGTGTAGATGCGTCTATTAGAACCATGAAATACCTGAACGGCCCAGACAATGGTTGAATGGGACCACATATGTCACCTTGAATGCGTTCAAGGAACTTTAGAGGTTCGGCATGAATTTTGAGGTAAGAGGGCCTCAAAATTAATTTCCCAGTGGCACATGCGGTGCACATAAAATCTGAGGATTGGGGAAATTTTGCATTACTTAAAGTGTGACCAACAGAATTGCTTATAATTTTCCTCATCATCCCTATTCCAGGATGGCCAAGACGATCATGCCAAGTTTGGAATGCGTTAACATTCTGGAAAATTACTTTGTAAGCAACATGTGGTACGGGTTTGATGTATGTGTAGTACAATCCAGACGGGAGTGAGGGAAACTTTTCAAGTGTCTCTTTGCCATATCCGTGATCTTTTGTTATGAGAAGAAACTCCTCATTGTTGTCCTCATGAGTTTCAACATGAAACCCATTCTTACGGATATCTCTATAACTCAATAGGGTACGAGTTGAATCGGGATACAAGAGTGCATCCTCAATTGTTATTGATGTACCCATAGGAAGCATAATAGTGGCCCGACCGGTGCCAACTATTACAGCATCGCGTCCAACGATTGTTAAAATATTTCCTTTGTTCTTTGTGAGAGTTTGGAAATATTTTATCTCCCTGAGTATAGAGTTAGTAGTACCGCTATCCACTAGGCACATTTCCTCAGCCATCAGATCGACTCCCGTACAATTTGTTTCCTTTTGTCTCTGTGGATGGATTGAGCGTGTGCTGATAACGTGTTATAATAGTTGAGACAAGTGATTGAGAAAGAACAAAAGTTACTTTATTCTGAATCAGTACAGTGTTATATAGATGATGAGAGGGTGAGAAGAAAAGATGCCTTTATCAAAAGGCATCTGTACATTTGATTTAACTGTACATTGGGCAGTTGTTATAACTGGTGTTTAACAGTAATCATCGGTACGAGTCAATAACCGCGTTCAACTGCTAATGTGTTAAACTAGGACTTTTTATGCAGTTCTATACTTACGTACGTATTATGGTAACCTTGTTTGGTGAAACTACTTTTTTTGTGTTGCTTAGAGCATCTCCAAGAGATAATCCATAATAGGTAGGCTAAACTTCATATTTAGAGAGTCAAAAGGCTAATCTATACTTCCTATACATCCCCCTCTACAGCAGCCTTTCTATTTTGGATTATCACAATTTCAAATCGGGCCTGGGCCGTTGCTATGACAACTCAATGCACATATATGTGCCCCTGTATTCAAGTATTGCCGGCACATGCTATGTGCCGCTATGACAATTCAAGGCACATATATATGCCCCTGTATTCAAGGATTGCCGGCACATGATTTATATCATGATACTTTTTAGTGGCACATAGTTAATCTTTTCGCAGCTAATAATATGTGCCATGCATTACTTGCCGGCACATGTTTTTGTCCTCATCGTGCTATAGGACGACATATAGTATGATAGAAGCAGCCTTGAATAATACGATCTCCGCCACCGCCCTGTCCTTCCGCGGCGGCCCCCCGGAAGGCAGCTCCGGCGCCGGCCTGCGGTTCCCTCGGCGGCCCGCCGGAAGGCAGCTCGTCCGCTGCCTGCCTCCTCGATGCAGACCCGGTGGTGCGGCAGAGCGGTGGGGTGTGCGGGTGGGGGGTGCAGGGGTGAGGCGGGGCAGGGGGAAGGCGGCAGCGGAAGGGACCAGCGGGAAGAGCTCGAGCGGGAGCGCGGGAGGTGAATTGGCGCGCGGGAAGGAACGCGGGAGGAGGGCGATTTCGCCGGGAGAGCGCGCGAGGGAGGCAACTGGCGAGCGAAGTCCGTACGCCAGGAATACACTGCAGAACCAAAGGAATAGCGAGCGAGGCAAAATAGCGAGACATGTACAGTACATGTTGGAGGACTAATTAGCTCTTAAATAATCTAAAATAGCATTGGAATGATATTTACATTACCTGTTGGACCTGCTCTTACGTGCTTTATGTATTTGCTGGACTGAACTTGCTTTGCTTCATAAATCATGTTGCCAACGAAGATCGTTTTAGAGGAGGGGTTGAAGAAGTTTGAAGACTTGGATAATCAAGAGGCGCGGATATACCCTGCTTCATTATCGAGATGCAAACTATATCAGTACATTCCAAATATATAAGAAATAAGTTCATGTAACACCTTAAACTCTGTTTAAAAGTTAGTTTAACATTTCGAACTATTAAACTAGATATTTAACTCCTAAAATTTGCAATTCGGTTCAAATAACATACTGACCTAATTTTGTATAGTGGTATTGCCCGCGTGGTACAATGAGTTAACGGTTTTGCTGCGTAGGATGACATGTTGACCAAGTTAGATTAATGACATGTTAGATCTACGGGGACTTCTCCTCCACTGAGCTTTTAGCCGTGCTTCCATGGCCATCACCGCTGTAGTTCTCTCTATTTCAATTTGAGAGAGAAGGTCATGTAGACCCCACCTATCATTCATCGAAATTTGATCAGCGTATTATTCTACATGGTAAAACTGTTAGCTCATCGTGCTACACGGGTAATATCACTGTTCAAAACTAAGTTAAAGTGTTATGTAAATTGTATTACAAAGTTTAGAGGTCAAATATTCAATTTCATAGTTTAATATGTTGGACAGACTTTCGAACAAAGTAAAGATGTTATATGACTTTTTCCAATATTATATAACGAAGAAACGAGATGGACCACGAAGAAAAACGAAATTTATTAGGGTCTAGTTTAGTGCGTTAGATTTTTCGCAACAGTTTTTCTACAACAATTTTGGCCATACTGTGCAGCACAATAACTGACAACTGGCCCTAGTGACCAATTTTTTAGGACCCAAAAATATTCGTCTGAGATTTTGAGCCGAAGATAACCCGTGCACACGGCAGCAAGCAACACGTTGCTTCCACTCCGAACCTGAAGAAGGTGCTCCCCGCCGGAGGAGCGCATGCGACGCGCGCGAGCTCCACGTCAACCGAGATGCCGCTGGCACGATGGAATGTGCCAAATTGCCGATGAAAAAGATCGAAAGAGAGCACACGCAACCACGCGCGCACCACCTCCCCTCCCATCGCGGCCGTCCCTCTCGCATCGCACGACCCCCCTCCTCCCTCCCCGTGCCGCGCGCTCCTATCCCCCCTCACCAGCCAAGACCAACCAACCAGCAACATACACCTGACCTCACTCCTCTCTCTCTCTCTCCGGGGCTGCGGGGGAGTGGAGGGGCTGCCTGCCATGTGGGCCTCGCCGGGGAGGCTGCCGGCGTTGGAGGAGGGCGAGGACGGGGAGGCGGACGTGGACCGCCGCACGCGCGGGGCGATGGCGTCATGCTGGGGCCGCTTCGGCCTCGCGGCGCTGTGGCACAGGATCCGGCAGCTCAGCCTGGCGCGGCGCAGGAGGCGGCGCGGCCGCTCCGTCCTCGGCGCCGGCGGGCTCAACTACGACCCGCTCAGCTACGCGCAGAACTTCGACGACAGCAGCCTCGAGCCGCGCGAGCCGGACTTCAAGGCCAGGTTCGCGCCCGCGCGCAACGCCGGCTCGCCGAGGCTGCCGCCTGCTGTAACGGCGGCCGCCACGGCATGACGCGCCACTTCTTGGCGCCGTGGCATGCATGCAAATGGAGTTGTTTACCACTGCTGTGACTTTCTGCGCCTCGAGTGGTAAACTGCCATTACTCCACATGTTTTCAGATAAATGTACATACATGTCATATGGATAAATGTAAGTAGATTTTGGTGTAGTTTGATATTGGTATTCTCGAAAGAAGAAAAACATCTTGCTTGCTTGTTACTTTCAGCGTCCATGTAGAGTTGCAGGAATCCTCATGGACTAGTAACTGCTAAGGGCCCATTTCGAACATAAGCATTTTGTTGGAATCAGAACAAATTCCTCTCAAATTCTCCATTCCAAATGGCCCTAAGCATCGTTTTGAGCATGTCATGTAGTACTTGTAAGCTCCGGCTTATGAAATAAAGCAAGGATCGACCAATGACCATTGGTACAACCGTACAGCACAGTCTTCTTTGTTTAAGCTAGCCAGTATTAATCGTTCTCCATCCTTTATTTCAAATACATCCAAATTAAGTTGCTGAAAATTCAATTTTTGCGTTATGCAAATTTGTATTGTCGTTGTGCATAGTTGACTATATGTATGCGGCTGTAACTCCCGTACCAGTTTCTGCACCGTGCAGACCCCCTGAAAATGTCATGTCAGTGCTACCGTGGGATCTTTCTGCTGTCTAAGGCCCCTGCCGGCCATCATCAACTCGGCTTCGGCTTTTGCTTCTGGTTTATTTTTCACTATTCATAAGTTTCGTCTTTTTCTGAACTTTTGGCTTTTTGTTGAGCTTTTTTGCCGGTTCTTTTTTTCCCGTATTTGTTTGTATTATACGTAATGGGCTAACATATTTTTTATATTTTTATATTTTTTAAATTTAATTATGTTAAATAAGCCTCTGTTAGCTACAGTGCTTTTTTCAGTCAGCTACAGTGCTTTTTTCAGTCAGCTACAGTGTTTTCAGCCATTAGCCATGAGCTTTTCAACCGAACCGATCACCATCGAATTGTTGGAGAATTGTTTGATATTTGGGTGCTTGGTTCTGTTTGGAAAGCAAGGAAATGAGACAATAAAGATAATGCCGATCTAGTGGGAAGAGTGTTTGCTACAAATTCTAGGTTAGCTTTAGGAGGGAATATTCTGGCAAAATCCATGGTTCAAGTTGTGTATGACTCGATCGGCTAGCACACAAGACCAACTTGGAAGAAAATATCTGGGTCATCAAGGGCACCGAAAATATCTGGCTATGGATCTACCTTGTACTTTTGGTTTTCTCCAAGGTCCTTCTTGTAAAATAGTGATAGATTTACGAACCTTTTGTGATGTTCACATGTTATTGAGCCTGTCCTTTTGGATTTAGCTTATGACTTTGCTATTAATGAGAAAGTACAAAACAAGAGATATTTACGTGCGGTTTTAATTAATCTAGATGAAATCGTTACAATATCTACTACAATCAATTTGTAAATTCTACTTTAAAAAGATACTTCGTTTGAAAATTAATTACTGTAGATAAGCCAAAGTTAGATTCCAAAAAGAAGAGACCCAATGCCAGAGCTCTAGGCCCTTTAGCCCATTTTTTTTATTTTAAAAAGTTAGCCCCAATGGGGTTCAGTTTTTTTAGCGGGGGTCAACAGATTTAGGTGAAACTCTTTCGTCAGTTGTTGTTCTTGTGGTCAGGGTCGAACTCCATTAAATTGGATAACTTTTTTAAAGATAAGTTGGAGAGGCTTTAACTAACTAATACGCAGATTTTAGCCATAATATTTCAAAGATACTGTCTCAAGCTCCCACTTCTCATAAAGCGAGCAAAAGACTTGAGTGTGAAAATTTTTGCAACCAAACACCCGTAAACTCTATATTTCAAAATCTCCACCAGCTCCACAGTATATGTCCACCGCCCTATGTGCATAGAGTAAAAATACAAACAATCTAAAAAAGTAATTAGTTACATTAAACTATTCTTACCGTACTAAATGAAACAAAAGTACTTTAACTATGTATCACCTTCCATAACTCTACATTTAATTTCTTCCGTAGACAATGAAAAATCTACATTCTTAAATTTTCTAAACGGATATATATAGTATGTTCTGTAAGGTAACGATAGCTCCCAAGAAAGGGGAAAATCACGATTTTGAAGCACATTGAGGGTATAATTTGTAACTTTACACTACACTACTGACAATATCGACTCTTAAAAGAACACTATTGATAGTATTGCCTTTTCCGTTTGAAATGTGAAAAATTTTGTTGGAATTTCATAGGAAACGAAACCCCCACTCTCAACTGAGTTGAGAGTTTCCCAAGAAATTCTTATAGGAATCATTTGTCCCAAATGGGGCCTTAAGATTAGCGTAATTTACTTCGTATATTGATGTTTTATGAAGTGAGCATATCTTCTGCCTTTGGTGCACTAATGACACGGCTTCAGAAACCATTTTATTGCGATTGAACAGTCGAGATAAAAAACGAACAATGAGTAAGAGGGCTAGCTTCGAATATCTTGCCAACTCAAAGCATGCCCAGGTGATGCCATAGGGGGACCGGCGCCGCTCGGCCTCTATCCCATTGCCCAGCTGCCCGCCGCTGGTCCTGAGGATGGCAGCCTTCACCTCCGGTGAGACCTTGATCACAGGTTCGTAATGGTGTTTTGATATTCGAAGGGAGAGCTGTTTGAGGAGATGAGCCTTTGGCAGCACACTGAAAAGGCTTGGCTCCATTAGCAAGCCCTGCGCCTGCCCGATCTCATCGTTCCAATGCCTTTGGAATTTGCATCTTAGCAAACATGAAAAGATTTTTCAGCTGCAACAAGACCGGCACCTAACGTAGTGCCCGATCATGCTTATCTTGGTCCAGTTAGAGCGCACACCGGCGACCATCTGCGAGATCTCGGTGGACGCAATGACTACCGTGAGAACAAGGGCAAGGATGGATAATAGGTGGATCTCATGGGAAATTAAAGATTCATGGAGAAGCATAGAAAGGACGAGTGTTAGAGCATCTCCAACAATCCCCCTAAATCTCCCCCTAAATCAAATTATTGGGAAATTGTGTAAAAAGTCTTCTCCAACAACTCCCCTAAACACCCCCCTATTTCTATTCCCCCCAAAACTCTCCCAAAAACCAGGTAGAAACCGGGAACTTTCAGGGGTCCCGTATCCTCGCTCCCGCCGTCACGCACGCTGTGAAAAAAAGTTTGTGCCACATTTTTCCTTCACAGCTCGCCGCCCCTGCCTTTTTCCCAGCCACATCTCCCCGCCCGCCGCCCCAATCCTGCCAAACCGGCGCCCCGTATCCCCGGCGCCCCCACCCGGCGTCCCGCGACGGCCGGACGCCGCCCGATGCCGCTTGACGCCCCGCGGCCTCCAGACGCCGCCCAACGTTGTCTGATTTTGCTCCGCTTCATTCAGTATCATCTGTTTTTAGTTTATTTCAATCGAACTTTGTTTAGGTAATTGATTCTGAACTTCCAAGGATCTTGTATGATCATCAGATTTTACTAGTTCAAGTGTTGAATGTGGACCTTATATTTTCCTATATGTTCCTGTATGATGCATGTGATGTTTTCTGTATGATGCTTGTGATGCTTCCTGTGATCCTCCAGGGCAGCCTCAATAACAGATGACCATAATATTCTTAAGCTCTGAGTTGGTTGTGGGAGCAAACTTCGTCCTAGATTGACCATCCTATGTGTTCCTCCAGGGCAGTCTCAGGTGCCGAAGCTGATAAACTATGAAAAATGCCATTTCTGGAAGCTTCCCCTTATGTTGCCATAAATATGTTTGCGTAGTAACAAGCATTCTACATGAGTGTGAGGGAGGACATCATGAACCGTCGGGGTGGTCATGCTTAGTGTGTGCTTTATGGTCTACTAATTAGTTTGTGTATTCAAGGCTGCTTCTATCATACTATATGTCGTCCTATAGCACGATGAGGGCAAAAACATGTGCCGGCGAGTAATGCATGGCTCATATTATTAGCTGCGAAAAGATTAACTATGTGCCACTAAAAAGTATCATGACATAAATCATGTGCCGGCAATCCTTGAATACAGGGCATATATATAGGGGCATATATATATGCCTTGAATTGTAATCGCGGCACATAGCATGTGCCGGCAATCCTTGAATACAGGGGCATATATATGTGCCTTGAATTGTAATCGCGGCACATAGCATGTGCCGGCAATCCTTGAATACAGGGGCACATATAGATTGGCAAATCAGTAGAGAAAACTATACAGGGGCACCAGTTCCTGTCGTTTGAGGTATCGGATGACGGCGAACGCGGGGTCGTCGCGACGGCTTGCGTGCTCCAGACCGGAGAAACGGTGGAGGTCGCTGGAGATTTGCTTGTCGCGGCAGATGGCTGCACGTCGTCGATCCGCCGGCGCTTCCTCCCTGACCTCAAGCTGGCGGCCAACTCTCCAGGATCGCTCACGATCAAAATTATGTATCGAGCAAAGTAAATGGGCCGGTTGTTAATGTTGGGCCAGATTCAAAATACTATTAGGATATGTTTAGGGGTGCTGTTGGAGGAGGGGACTAAAATAGGTTAACAAATTTTTTGGGTTGCCCCTAAAAGGTGTCTTTTGGGGTGGGTTTTTAGGGGATTGTTGGAGATGCTCTTACGATGCAAAGCGAAGCGAAAATTAGAAAGGACAAGTAGAAGTGGAGAGCCGCAGACAACACGCCCAAAGAGGCCACAGGTGGAGGGTGATCAGTGGCGGACGCAAGAATTTTAGAATAGGTGTTCGAAGTTGTACAAAAATTTTTCAGTACAAAACATAAAAATCTACAGTAGCAATAGTTAACATATAATTGTTAATACTAGGGATAATATATCAAATAATATAAAGAAATTATAAAACAATTGGAAAAGTTCGCAAATTAACTTGGTGATTCTTCATGTCTTTTCTTGTTTTGAGTTTGAAGCAAAAGATTCCTTAATTGATGCTTTAGGTTTAATGAATAAATTGTATTTCTCTTGAGCTTCATTGTGGGCACTAGTAATTACTCCACCATGTTTGTCAAACCTATTTTTATGGTTTCAATTTCTAAATCCCCCATTCACAAAACTGTTTCCACCAGCACAATTAGTTTTATCTTTGAACAGATAAAAAACGAAGCAGAAAGCATATCTCGTTCCACACTACACTCAAGCCAATTATATTGGTCAAACCAACTAGCTAAGAAGCGACGCATACCTCCAATATTTCTTTTTGAAAAATCATGCGGCCACAGGTGGAGTGGAGACACCGGTCGTGCAGCGCAAAGCCGACGAAGCGGATGGCCGAAGGTGCGGTCACTGATCGTGCGGCGTGGAGCCGGAGGTGACGTTGTCTGCGGTGGCGGCGGAGCGGAGGGCCGGACGGCGGAGGCACGGTCGCCGATTGTGCGGCGCGCCGGCGCCGAGCCGGAGCCCATATCCACCCTCCAAGCGGTGTCGCGGACTCGCGGTGCCAACGGAGTGCTGGAGTGGCTGGAGGGCGAAGGCGCGCTCGTCGGTCGTGCCGGAGGGCGGAGTGGAAGGTCGGAGTGGAGAGCCGTAGCCCAGATGGCGGTCACGCAGCGCCGGCGAGGTGCCAGAGGCCGGAGGCGCGGACCGCGCAGTCGACACGGGGGTCGCGGGCTGTTGCTTGCCTGCTCGGGCAGCTCGGCTAGGGTTAGGGATTTGGCAGGATGGGGATCAGATGGACCGGGCCATCGGGGAGACGGGGACGCCGTTTTTATCGCGCAAATTAATGGGCTGGGCCGCAGGCCGCGGTGCGTTTCCTATCGGGCCGGCCGGCTAGTTGAATAGTGATGGACTGGAGGCTAGAAATAGTTATTTTGACCCAATTAAATATATGTATATATATTATAGCTTATATATACTAGGTTTTTTGTCAAAAAATTTAGGTGTTCAATTGAACACCCATAACCTATATTAAATCCGCCCTGAGGGTGATGAAGTTAATCTTGTTACTTTGTTGGTTCCGTTCAGGTTTTGGTGTTTTGTCAAAAACTCAAATAACTTGGCTGAGTTGGTTCAGTCTGTAGGCAGTTAGTAGTCTGAAGTTCAGAACTTTGTTTAGAGGTTCAGAACTTGTAGAGAATTAGGCTCTGTTTGGATCCCATGGTCTAAAATTTAGTTGTCTAAAGTTTTGGACTAAACTTTAGTTGGCTAAACTTTAGCCACTAAACTTTAGTCGAAGATCCTGTTTGGATCCTGTACTAATGGATAGGACTAAAGTTTCAAAAAGACCATACTCCTCGTTTCGTGCGTCAGCCATTAAATGAGAGGTGAGAGACCAACATGCATAGGTAAACACGTCTTTGTGCCTAAGAACCCAAAACTTTAGACCACTTTAGTTCACTTTAGTGGACTAATGGTCTAAAGTGTTTTTTAGGGGTTAGCTAAAGTTTAGATCTAACTTTAGACCACCTGTTTGGAGACTTTAGATCTAAACTTTAGTGACTAAACTTTAGATGGAGGGATCCAAACAGGGCCGTAGCATGTTTGTCAGTCTGGTGCATGATCCTATTTGTTAGGGACGTGGCCGAGTCTTCAGGGTTATCTGCTAGAGAGTCGGATGGTTTTTGTTAGCCATCGAGTGCGTGTGTGCGTGTAATCAGAAGACTCTGTTTTTGGCTTCTCAGTTTTTACTGTAGCACTCCGAAACAATAACGAAGAGCAGAGAAACTGAAAACGGTGCGCAGTCTTGTTCCACACCACAACCGAGTCTTTCCACTGGGTGTTTGTCCACTGTGTTCGCGTGAGTACTGTCAATCTCTGTGCCAGCAGAGGGGAGTAATAGAAATCACTTGCGAATGCGAGCTGACCGGCAATCACCCAGAACATTCTCTCATGGTCGTCTTCCCGGCCGAACCAGAGCCAGCCTCGGCGAGTGGATACTCGGCGAACTGCCTGTGTAGGCACTTGAAGAGGGAGAAGGATAGGTAGAGATCCTTGAGCTCTGGGACCAGGAGAGGGTCACTCTGTGACCAGACTCGGTCTAGCGTCACCAGGCTACTCGACTCGTCTTCCAGAGCCGGACGCTTGACACGATACCCTCGAGGGCTTTCTTCCACGTCCTGGTTCTTCTCTCCCATCACTATAAGACGGGGTGCTGCCGCTGGAAGCTGCCCCTCAGCTTCGAAGTAGCCACCTTCTTGGAGCTACGCCATGTAGCCATCGATGAGCTGGACGTTGCGGCCGAGGGCGAAGGAGCCACTCGCGTGCCGGAAGGCGGTGAACCTGAGCACCATTCTGGCAGCACCGAGAGCCAGAGCAGGCATATTAGGCAGATTAGATACGGCAAGGCCATCTGTCGTAGGGGTGGCCCCCACCTAAACCCAGCAGGCCTGGTAGGAGGTTATAAGGCCCAGAATAGGCCATGTGTAATGACATAAGTGCCCCCAGAGGGGATAACCAGATGTAAGGGTATAACTGTAAAAGCACTCCTCATGTGTATATATATGAATACAGGCCATGGGGAGGGGGCAAGCCATCATACCCATCTCCATCACTCTCCACTACCATCTCTCTCTCTGTTTGGCCTGTAGCCACAACAATTGGCACCGTTCGTGGGGAAGACAAGGACAAGCCTGAAGACCGAAGAAGGATGGCACCGAAAAAAGCTTCATCAGCGGCGGCGAAGGGAAAGAAGATGGCTGGGTCGGAGCGGCGCGTGAATACCAGGGCTTCGGCATCGGCCGCCGAAGGAGCTGGCGGCGGCGCAGGCGCAGCGGTCGCGGGCGTCGACGTTGGCACTACACCGACCGACCCCGCCAGCGCCGCTACAACGACATCCAACCTCGTCGCTGGCGCTACAACGACCGACCCCGCCAGTGCCGCTACAACGACATCCAACCCCGTCGCTGGCACTACAACGACAGCCCCCGCCACCCTCGCCGGCAGCGCGGATCAGACGGCCGGGGGTAGCCGCAACGAAGCATCCGGCGGATCCGGACATCGTGAGGCGATGGTCCCTGCACCGACACGTCCGCTGGGTGTTCCGGCGGCCCCGACAGCACCTGCGGTGGAAAGCGCCCTACTAGCAGCCCTCAACGCGTTCCAGCGGGAACTAGAGGACCTTCGCGGAGCCGTCTGAGATATACAAGAGGCTCGAAGCCAGCAGGCCGCGCCAGTAATCGCGCCCGAGCCCACGCCGGAGAGGGCGGACAGCCGCGAAGCCCCCACATCTAGCCGCGTGCCGCTGCGACGCGTAGATCCGGAGTCCCCGCTTTCGGCGAGGCTGCAGCAGGCGGCGTGGCCCGAAGACTTCAAGTTCCCTAGCGTCGTCGACCCGTACAAAGGCGACACGGATCCCCGCGAGTTCGTGCGCGTGTACGAAACCGCGATCGAGGCCGCGGGCGGAGACGACACCACGAAGGCGAAGGGACTCCCCCTCGCGCTGCAAGGAGTGGCGCTCTGTTGGTTGTTTTACCATAGAGCCGGGCTCCATCTACGCGTGGGAGCAGCTCCACGACCGCCTTCACAACAACTTCCAGGGAAACTATGTCGAGCGAGTCGACGCGGACCAACTCTTCGCCGTGAAGCAAAAGCCCTCGGAGAAGCTCCGGGACTACTTGAAGCGCTTCGCCAAGATTCGATGCCAAGTGAAAGACGTTAATGAAACCACTGTCGTTAATGCAGCCATACAGGGCCTTCGTCCAGGCCCGATGGCCGAGTACAATGCGCGAAAGCCGATCAAGACGGTGGCGAAGTTCTTCGACAAAATGGAGGAGTACGCCAGGGCGGAAGAAGACGCTCGCCGAAGGCGAGGAGATGACTCCGACGCCAACCAGATCAGTGGCTCGACAAAAACCGAAGATCCATCACAGGACGGCCCCTCGAGGGGCAAACGCAAGCCGGAGTCGTCTAAAGACGCGCCCGAACGCGGGGAAGCCCCGCACAAGGAGCCGTCCAATGGGCCTAAGCGCGGCCACCAGAAGTCGCGCCGAGGCCGGTTCGTCCTCGACATCGAAGGCGCTTCCGAAGAAAGCGCTTTCGCTGGTCGTGGCGGTCGGGGGCGCCGAGGTCGAGGACGCGGCCGCGGCCGCGATGATAAAAGCCGTGGAGATTACGACGACCAGCACCAGGGACTGTGGTGCGAAGTCCACGGCCGAGGCACCCACGACACACGCTCGTGTGTCTCCATCGCGGCGCTCCGCCAAAGCGCCGCTAGGGACAGGAACCCGGAGACGTGTCCGCCTGCGGTGGCCCACGTCCAGTTCCCGTACGAGGCCCCCACGCAGGTACAGACACAAGGGATGCAGCCTCAGGAAGGCCCCCTACGGATCCAAGCTCACGTACAGCAGCCTCGGGAGGGCCTCCTGTCGCTGCAGGCCCCGGAGGCAACCCACCGCAGGGTCATTAACGTCATATCCGGAGGCTCTACGCTGGAATTCGCCTCAGCACGGCAGCAGAAGGCCTATGCGCGAAGACTACATCACATGGCGGCATACCCAGCGCAAGCACCGCCGGACTGGGCGCAGCACGAATTTACATTCACACCCGACGACGCCCAAGGCGTGGACTTCCCTCATCAGGACCCCCTGGTCATCCGGGTCACTATCGCGGGATGCGACATGGGGCGTGCCTTGGTGGACGGCGGTAGCTCCGCGAATGTATTGTTTGCGGCAGCCTTCGACCAGATGGGGATCCCTCGAAGCCGCTTAGGGCCCTCGGGATTCCCACTGCAGGGCTTCGGGGGACAGCCCCTGCGGGCGCTGGGCCAAATAGGTCTTCAAGTCTCGTTCGGCCAAGATGACAATGTGCGGGCCGAAGATGCCACCTTCGACGTGGTCGACCTTCCGTACCCCTACAACGCCATACTAGGCCGCCCGATCCTCAACTCCTTCGGCGCGGTACCACATCATGGCTATCTATGCATGAAGATCCCGGGTCCCCGGACCATCATCACCGTCCGAGGCGACCAGGATATGGCCCGGCGCATCGAGCTAGGTACCAGGTATCCGCGTCGCGAAGCCCAGTGGCGCCCTTAGAGCTGGCGTCACAGCGCGGGGGTCCGCGGGGCCGTTCAGAGGCGGCTTGGCGGGCCCTGCAGATGTCTAGCGACTAGAGGCTTCGGCCGCACCAAGGACAAACAGTTAGTACATCCACCCCTTGTAATTGCTTACCCGCGCAAACAGGGATATAATGAAGATCGCCGTTTGTTGCCAATCTTTCTTCATCACGCGCAAGTACGCGGCGGAGGCGCGCGCAGGCTTGGCCAGCGCGCGTTCCCGCAGTACAAACAAAGACACACGTTCGCGTGTGCACTCGCCGTAGCCAGGGGTACGGGACTGAGTATAAATCGAAGTCGCACGTTCGCGTGTGCACTCGCCGTAGCCAAAGGTGACGGGCCTGAGTATAAACAAAGACGCACGTTCGCGTGTGCACTCACCGTAGCCAGGGGTACGGGACTGAGTATAAATCGAAGTCGCACGTTCGCGTGTGCACTCGCCGTAGCCAAAGGTGACGGGCCTGAGTATAAACAAAGACGCACGTTCGCGTGTGCACTCGCCGTAGCCAGGGGTACGGGACTGAGTATAAATCGAAGTCGCACGTTCGCGTGTGCACTCGCCGTAGCCAAAGGTGACGGGCCTGAGTATAAACAAAGACGCACGTTCGCGTGTGCACTCGCCGTAGCCAGGGGTACGGGACTGAGTATAAATCGAAGTCGCACGTTCGCGTGTGCACTCGCCGTAGCCAAAGGTGACGGGCCTGAGTATAAACAAAGATGCACGTTCGCGTGTGCACTCGCCGTAGCCAGGGGTACGGGACTGAGTATAAATCGAAGTCGCACGTTCGCGTGTGCACTCGCCGTAGCCAAAGGTGACGGGCCTGAGTATAAACAGAAGACGCGTGAGGGGACGCCCTCGCACGCACTCTACGGAGTATAAATAAGACACAGATGTTCTCCCTGCGCACTCTACAGAGTCTAAACAAGACGCGAACTCCGCACATGCCAGGGACCTCGTCCCTGTGCATACTCTGCGGAGTATAAATAGGACGTGGATGTTGACCCCACGCACTCTGCGGAGTATAAATAAAAATACGAAGGCCCCCCCACGCGTTTCGCAACGCGGGCGGAGGGCACGAGTATTAATCGCAGCGGAGCGAGGCTCACCCTCGCGTACTGCGGGAGGTGAGCGCAGCGCGCGTTGCCGAAGACACAGCGCGCCAGAGGCTACCCCCGCCATGAGGAGCAAGAGGAACAGAACGTGCGCGCACTTCCACCCTCGCCCGTGCCAGTCTACGGACTATAAAAAGGCGAAGTGCCGAGGTCCGCCTCCGCACACGCCAGTCCACGGACTATAAAAAGGCGAAGTGCCGAGGTCCGCCTCCGCACACGCCAGTCTACAGACTATAAAAAGGCGAAGTGCCGAGGTCCGTCTCCGCACACGCCAGTCTACGGACTATAAAAAAGGCGAAGTGCCAAGGTCCGCCTCCGCACACGCCAGTCTACAAACTATAAAAAGGCGAAGTGCCGAGATCCGCCTCCGCACACGCCACGGACTATAAAAAGGCGAAGTGCCGAGGTCCGCCTCCGCACCCGCCAGTCTACGGACTATAAAAAGGCGAAGCGTCGAGGTCCGCCTCCGCATCCGCCAGTCTACGGACTATAAAAAGGCGAAGCGTCGAGGTCCGCCTCCGCACCCGCCAGTCTACGGACTATAAAAAGGCAAAGTGCCGAGGTCCACCTCCGCACCCGCCAGTCTACGGACTATAAAAAGGCGAAGCGTCGAGCTCCGCCTCCGCACACGCCAATCTACGGACTATAAAAGGCGACGCGTCGAGGTCCGCCTCCGCGCCCGCCCGTCTACGGACTGTAAAAAGGTGAGGCGCCAAGCACTGCCCCCGCAAGTGCCGTTCTGAGGAACCCTTGCGCAACTACTTCGCCAACAGGGCACGTCGAGCGCGGAGATCCCGTCCCCGCGCAGCATGTGGCGTACCGGTGAACCCGAAGTGGCATCAACACACAGCGCATATCCTAAAATGCCAGAAAATCTGCATACCAAAAAAATCACACAAGTACAAAGGTCCGGCAACATCCTTGCCGCTCTAAGCCGCTATCCCGCGGGCTCGTCCTTAACACGCGCTAAAGCTGGGGCCTCGCTTGAAGAAGGTCGGCCTGCCCAAAAGTTCAACGACTCCTCGGCCCTTCGCCAGCGTCAAAGGCGCCGCCGGGTCGCAAGGCCAGACGCGAGCGGTCGCCCCCAGCAAGGAAACTGCCCGGGATGAAGGCAAGTAATCAGTTCGTGAAGCAAGCACGCACTTTATTCATTCAATTAAGGGGCAGACGTTACAACGCACGCCCACACCTAGCCGCGTTGGCGCCGCACCTGTGAGCCTTCGGCATCTCCGGAGGCCTCGGCGCCACCCTCGTCGCGCCGCGGGGCTTCGTCTAGAAATTGGCCGAGGCTCCCCTCCCCATGAAGGGACTTCCGAAGCTCGACCTGCGCGGCGGCTATCCCAACGTAGTCCCAGATCCGCTTGTAGAAGAATTTGACGGGGTGGTGAACGGCATGGATTTCACCGGACATCACTCCAGCCCCGCCGGGCATCTCCAGCTGAGGGTTCTCCAACCCGGCGATGTGCGTGCAACCACGGTGCCGAAGGAGGGCGCACGTCAGGCACACAGCCAAATAGGCGCAATGGTCGCCAAAGTTCGTCGCAGCCCCGCACGCAACGTCGGCGGCATCATGGATCCAGCGAAGGGCCCGCAGCAACTCCTCCGGGCCGAAGGCGTGATCCGGCACCGCACCCACAATTCTTTGGAGGTGGACTTCCAGCATTTGCAGGGCATCCCACGCAAGGACCGAAGCCTCGCCAAGCGTCTGGTTGCGCTCTGCTAAAATCGAGGCAAGCTCGCCCTTTTCCTTCTCCAGCAAGGCGACTTGCTGCAGAAGGCCGTCCCGCTCCGCCGCGAACTTTATCCGCGCCGCCTCGGTGGCCGACTCCCGCGCCGACGCGGCAGCCCCCTCGGCGTGTGCCTTCGCCTCGGCGCACTCCGCCTCAAGCTGGCGGACTCGGGCATCCTGGGCGGACCGAACCCCAGCGGCCTTGTGCAATTGCTCCTCGGCGGCCTGCAGCCTATCTTCCAGCGCCCTTTGCGCATGAACGTAAACCGTCTGCAGGGCCTGCCCCAATACCAGGGTCTGTAGGGCAAAAAGCGATTCAGCAAGCGCAGCATGGTCAGGGTGTTATCATATAACTATGTACTTACCCGCACCCCCGACACCTCGAAGCCGTCCCTCAGACGGTCCACCCCGTACGTGGGTAGCGCCTGCTGCCTGACGCTGGCGGCCGCGTCATCCACAATGCCACGCCATGCCCTCAGTGTCTCCGGCGGGGGGACGAAGTCCACGGGGCCGGAGCGCGGAACGCTCGTGCCAACAGCGCCGGAACCCTCGCGTTCCGGCAAAGGCTCCTCCTCCGGGATAAGCGACGCTGCAAGCAAAAGTGCGTGTGAGCACACCACAAGGAGCAACAAAAACGTTCCAGGATAACCCATGCCAATTTACCCTCGGTGGCAGCCGGCGAAGTTTGGGAGCCTTCCCCTAGTCCCAGGAACGGGAACAGGGGCGCAAGCCCCTTCCGGAGGTACGGTTCCCCAAGGAACAGAGGCTTCCGCGTTTACCGTCGCCGCAGATCGCTCCGGCAAGGTGGACGGCGTGGTCCGAGGCGTAGGAGGAACACGCGCCGTAGGGACCTCGGCAGGGGTGTCGGAGTCCCACAAACTCCCGACGCCCGTCACCACAGTGAACCCCCTCGACGTTTGGTGGAGCCACGGCCGCAGGCATGGCCGTTTGGCCGGAATGGGGGGCAGCGCCCCCGTCTCAGCAACCACCGGGGGAACAGGTCCCAAAGAGGAGGCCGGAGGCTGCGCCTTCGGCGTCGTGGTGACCATGACCGAAGGTTGCCTCTCCGGCATCGCGGCGGCCATGACCGAAGATTGCCTTTCCGGCATCGCGGCGGCCATGGCCGAAGGCTGCGTCTCCGGCGTCGAGACGGCCGTCACCGAAGGTTGCGCCTCCGACGTCGTAGCCGCCACAACCGGGCGGCCCACTTCAACACTGTCGGCCGGCTCGGGTCCCGTCTCGATGACCGCAAGGGGATGCGAGACTTCCTCCCTCTGGCGGGCCGTCGTGAGCCCGTCGTCCGGGACGCCCCTGGAGGATGCTTCGCCCCCGGCGTCCCCAGCCTCCAAGCCGGAGTCGGCATATCTCGCCGAATCCGACTCCGCGTCGGCCGCGCCGGGGACAGCAGCAGGTGCGGCTGCGATGCCAAGAACGACAGGCGCTCCGCCTCGGCCCCTTTTGCGAGACGGCGCCTTCGTCTTCGCAGCACCAGCGTCTTGAGGTTGCGAAGACGGACAAGGGCGGTCCGACACGGCAAGGCCCAAGGCCTCGCACACACGATTTATCCGCCCCAGCCCCGTCGACGAAGTTGCGGACGAGCGCTGCTCGTGTTCCCTGCCGGTATACGGCCCGAGGAACACGCGCACGAGTCGCTCCGCGTCATCCAAGCTAATCTCTAAATTAAAGCAAAAGAAAAAGGGGGGTAAATTCGTAACACGCTATGCGCGGACAACAGGAGCGAGGCAGTCGGCACTTACGAGAGTTGGGGGGCGCCGGCAGTACGTAGACCGATGGCTCAACATTGTCGTCTCGACGAGTCTCAACGGCAAGGCGCCAGCCGCTCGCAAGCGGCACCACGCCGTACATCACGAACTCTTCGGCGAGGTCGCGCATATTGAAGCGGGCCACCAAGCCCACGAGTCGTCGGGCCAGTCGCCTGTCTTCGTCGTCCAGTGTCCGGCCGGGCGAAGTCTTGAACGCGATCGGCCACCCCGTACACTCGAGGCCGCTCCCGCTCTCTACATGGTGGTAGAACCACCGCTTCATCCACTGGGACTCCCACTTCCCGCGAGTCGAATTCGCAGGGAAAAGCTTGGTGCAGGACGGCCGGAGAAGGAATCTAACACTGCCAAAGTTCGACAGTGTCCCGCCCTTCCGGTCTTTGGGCTGGCACCGTGCCTCGTGCAGATAGGCAAACAAAGAAGAGCTGGGCCAGCACGCTCCCGAACGCAAAGCCCAACTGTATACGGCAAGCCGGGCCACGGCGTTTGGAGTCAGCTGCGCCAGTTCTAGTCCGAAGGTCCGTAGCACGTCGCCCACAATAGCTGCCGCCGGGACGCGGAGCCCTGCATCCAAGAAGGCGACGAAAACGATTGCCTCGGACGGCTCGGGGTGCGGCTCGGTCTCGTCGGGGGCGGGCAGTCGTACCGCCTCGCGATCGGAAAGCTTCCCCTCGCGCAGCAGTCGCTGGATGGCCTTCTCGGTCACAAGCGAAGGGCCCAACTCGCCGGAGAACGAGCCTTCCTTCTCCGTCGCCAGCCACCACTTGTCTGCCGCCGCCGGGTCGCGCTCGCTCAGCGAGTACTTCACCACCAGCGGTGACGGTCAACGGCGAATGCCAGAGCCACCAACCGCCTGGCCGCGCTTACCACCGGAGGCCATCGCTTCCCACAAAGAGATTGAAGCGGTGAAAATATCGTGAAAGTGTAGAGGGCAGAGCAGACAGGAAAGAAGGCGTAAAGGTGCGGGGACGCTGTTACGGGGGGGCTATTTCAAGCCACCTCGCCCATGCCGCCGCTACCAAAGCGTCGCAACGATCCGCGTGCCAGATGCAACCGCAGCAGTGCAAAGGTCCGCCCTGCACGATTCCCCGTAACCAAAGACGAGACGTCGTGGCAATACACTCCACACGCGACCGCAGAACCAAGGACCATCAGCGCAAGCGGTCACGATCACACAATCCCTGACCCACCGCGGCGCTCCAGTTACAAGCCGCCGCGTGCCCTAACCACGTGAACGGACACGACACGACGCAGCAACCCGCCTTTTGGCAGGCTAGGTGTCGGTACGGTCCCAGCCGCCATTAAAGGCGCTCTACCGAACTGAAAGGGACAAGCTCCACTTTCGCCTCCGGCTCCAGCAAGCGCGCGCATCTACTTCGAGCTAGGCGCCAGCCTCCGCTGCCACCCGTTCGAAGGGTAGGGGACGGAGCGCGCGCGCGTCTACTTCGACCAGGCGCCAGCCTCCGCTGCCACCCGTTCGAAGGGTAGGGGACGGAGCGCGCGCGTCTACTTCGGCTAGGCGCCAGCTCCGCTGCCACCCGTTCGAAGGGTAGGGGACGGAGCGCGTGCGCCTACTTCGGCGGGACGCCGCAAGGGCGGGGGTCTTGTCCCGCAAAGTCTACCTCGTTCTCCTTAACAGGCCACCTACAGTGCATCAACATAAAAGGTAATGCGGGCGGGCTCCATCAGGAACACCGACTGTAGGTAGGCCTGTTAAGAAGAACAGGGCAAACCTTGCTGTCGCCTGCGGAAGCGTGGTGCGAGGGCAGGAAGCGCGGCTGGCTGTCGATAACTGGCGCTGCCCAAGCTCCCAAGAAAAATGGACCTCCTTCTGTGCATCAACATTCCCCAAGCCGCTCAGCGTCACCCAGGAATGTTGATGCACGGCAGGGGCCCATTTTAAGGGAGCAGATTCTATCACAATATATGCAGGAACAACGCCGCACCAGCGCCATATATATACCCCATCAGCAGGGGAGCCAACTGGCGGAAGTCCAACTGCCGGGAGTCCGCCGTCACATTAATGGTCACGGCGCCTCAAGGCCCGCACCGCGCCAAGCACGCTTCACCACGTGGACGGCCGGAAGAGCGAGCGTCGCAGCACGTCCCTTATCACTTAAGGCTCGCGCGGCGGCTCAGGGGCCCGCTACGCTTACCTGTGCCAGCGCAATGCCCCCGGCGCGCGTCTACTTCGGCTAGGGCCACCTCCGCCACCGCCCGTTTGAAGGGTGAGGGACGGAGCGCGCGCGTCTGCTTCGGCTACAGCGCAGCCCCGGCTCAAGTTTGGAGAAGTTCACAGGCCGCGGGGACGGAGGGGGGCCAAAGGACTCGGCGACATGGCTTCGGCCCCGTGAAGCCCTTCACCATGAGAGGCTCCTGTCGTAGGGGTGGCCCACACCTAAACTCAGCAGGCCTGGTAGGAGGTTATAAGGCCCAGAATAGGCCATGTGTAATGACATAACTGCCCCAGAGAGGATAACCAGATGTAAGGGTATAAACTGTAAAAGCACTCCTCATGTGTATATATATGAATACAGGCCATAGGGAGGGGGCAAGCCATCATACCCATCTCCATCACTCTCCACTACCATCTCTCTCTGTTTGGCCTGTAGCCACAACACCATCATTTCTCTTTCGGGAGGTATATGTTGTAGATGACGAGGCCCACCACCCAGAAAGAATAGATGAGGCTCTCCATGGATGGCCGGGTCTTTTGGTTGTCGACGTCGTCACCACTCACCAGCCACAGGTGAGGCAAGGGTAGCCACGGCTAGGGCTGCCATGTCGGCCTTGGCCTTGAGAAGCTGGACGAGGGCGACTGAAGTAAGCATGAGATAGGACAGGTCGACGTAGTGCAAGGACGAGAAAAAAGTAGTCAAGTATGACAGGATGTAGGACATGAGTGGAAAGTACACCGCGGAGGCGCCCCCAGAGGAAGAAGCGGAGCACCGAATGGCTGCGGCGGCGCCGGCACGAGCTGAGCCTCATCAACAGCAGGGCGTGGAGGCTGACCACAGCAAGCAGAATGGTGGCCTTTTTTCTGGATCATTGCCAACATTGTCCATGTCTTTAAACTTCAAGCCGCACGTTAGATAAGCTTAACTAGTTTTTTTACAGTTCTACCCTTTTAAGAATTCTACTAGAGCACTGCCGATGGTAATAGAACTAAATTTTACCTAATCTGATCCATTGGATCCAAAAGAATGTTTGGCTTATATTCATTGTAGGGTACCGTAAAAAAGCTCCTATTTTTCTAATGGAAGGGGACTTGGAATCGGCAAGAAATTTGAAATTCATTCGGTGTTTGTTTGAACAAGTTTCTGGGCTAAAGACCATTTTCGGTAAGTGAGGTTTTCTGATTTGGGGAAGCAAATGAGAGACATCAGCAGTTTGAGGAAATTTTTATTAGCAAAAGAGAACTACCTTTCAGATACTTGGGTGTGCCTTTTGACTGGAAAAGGTTGAGGAACTTTGATTGGAAAAGAATTGAAGTTAAGGTAGAGAACTGTCGCATCCCGTGTAATTATCTTGAGGATAATCACATTTAAGCAACGAATTATTATTCACCTAATCAATAAAACACTATTCCGGCGAATAATAAGCCTTTACTAGAGTCACGCAACAGAATAATAATATAGAAACTGTACTTTTATTATAACACTTGCCACGGGGGCTATGGTCTTTAGTACAAATACATAGGGGTAAAAGATACAGTTGATACCCTAAGGCTCTCCTGCTTGGCCCAGCGGGACGTCTACTCAGCCCAACCATAGTATAAGGGGTCCACCTCCCCCGACTCCTCGTAACTGTTATCCTCCTCTCCAGTGAACTCTAATGTGCCTGCTGCCCCTTCATCCAGCTCGGAGTACTCCCTGGTCGGAGCAGGGTCTAACAAGGAAAATAATAGCAAGAGTGAGTACTTACGTACTTAGCAAGCATTGTAATAGAAATATGCATTGTATGCCTCTCTTTTTGGTTTGTTAAAATTTCTATATATTGCTTCTCAAAAATAGTCTTATCAAATTAAATGGCAGCTTTTAATTTATAAAACTCTACTTTTCACTAGGGTGAAAAAAGATCCCTAGTGATCACCGTAGTCTCCAATCCAAGAGACTAGCATGAATTCATGATTCTGTGTAGCACCGCGTAGGCTTATGCCACTGTACCCATGGCTACTCTGAACCATCTTAACTAGGCTTTCCACACTTCCTTTGGTATGGGTTCAATTTTAAAGTATAGAACTTTTCCCAGGTTACGTTGCTCAATTCTCCAGTCCATCTATTTTCCGCCGGTGTACCGGGTTGCTCACCTAGGCTCCACCGACTTCCAATAGCGTTTGGTTAGTACTAGCTCCTGGCCCAACACTCCACCTACGCATATAGCACGCGCCTTGGGATTTACTCACTTCCAGACTAATATTACTGGTCTTGAGCTCCATCCATCTCTACTCACACATAATAACTTACCCAATGTGGAGAGATGAATAATGTAACGGGGTGATATTTTCTGCCCGTCTGAGACAAAAAATGGTTGGCACTTTATTTACGGTCCTCGATCCGAGTAGGAGTTTGGTGAATCCTTATATTATATCCAAATGTAAAGGGGTCCTACCTGCCCTCTCTCTGCCTTTTCAAGGTCCCCTTTACCCTCCTATTTACATAACCTTGTAGTCCTATTGCTCCTCTCAGTTGAACTACTGACTCTACCTCATACTCTTCTCTTTCTCTTTCTCTTTGTTTTTCTTCTCTTCTCTTTCCTTTCTCATTCATTACTCTTTTGTCTTCTTAATCTCTACCCTTCTATAATACACCAAAATTTTCTTTACTAAATCCACCCCCTCAACCACCCCACAGTCATGCCTAATCTAAGTCCACCAAGATTTGTGTACCAAAGTAATCCAACTTCATACAAATGAATGGCCTGGATCTCTCCTCAAGTCTTCTTCTCTTACTCATTGAAGATCCTAAAGCCAAAATCTTCCGGATCATGCACATCATTGAACCTAGAACCCTACCCCGCGCCCACGCACATGCCCCCGACCCTCCCTCCCACCCCACGCCGCCGTCGCCTCCTCCTCCCCACCCCGCATCCACCTCGCCAACTCGCTCCGCCTCGCCAACTCGCTCCGCCTCCTCTCCCATCCGCCCGCCGCCTCCCCACCTCATCTGCCGCCGCCGCCCCACTGAATCCGCCCGCCGCCTCCGACCACATCTGCCCGTCTCCTCCTCTCCCATCTACCCCCACACCCTAACTTCAAACCAACCCCCCATCCCGGCGAGTTGACGGGGGAGGGAGAAACGAAGAAGCTGGAGCCGCGGCGCGAGGTGACGGACCTGGGCGGCGGCAGCGCGGTGGTGCACGTCCCGCGGTTCGTGGCGCGGGAGACGGCGTGGGAGTAGTTGGACTACCTTGACAAGCGCATCTTGTGGACGCACCCCACCATTCGCGTCTTCGGCTGCTCCGCCGTCCAGGTCTGCGCCATCCCCATCTCCCATTACCCATTTCTTGCGCCTCGTTCGGTTAAGCTTTGGGGTTCTTGCTTTCAGCATTGGATTATAATTCTTGTGTCAAAATTGGTAGCTCTGCTGTTATTGGGGTAAAATTAAAGTGCTAACGAGTTCTCAGGCATGGTGTATGATTGGTGTTTATTTGAGGAAAATCGAATTTTGCAGTGTTGGGTTGGATCATCGGTGTTTCAGCATTTGTCCATGCTTTGGGTAGCGAACGTGCATTATTTGGCTCAAGCAGTACACTATGTATTGGAGGGTTTAACCGTAACAAAACTGATTGTGTAAGGCGATCAAGGTTGTTGCCATGCGGCGTTAGTAGTATATATGATTGTGTTTGTGGTTTGGAACTTGCAAATTTATTTCAGATAATTACTGTGTCTATGTAGACCGAATGCGATTCTTGTAAACTGGATTGGCACTGAAAGGAGAATTAGACTATGAGCAATCGGCATAACAAAGCAGAGTCGGCAGAAAAAATATCTTTAGAAAAGAATGCAGGAGAACTACATTCATTTTTATTAAGAGAGAAGAAATATTACAAGCAACGTCTGAATGGACAAAACCACCAAGTAAATCACACAACATCACCTACGCAACCACCTGAGAGCACCTTGAATCACCTAAAGCTACTTAACTAATTACTAGAAGAAGACACACACATAAAACGTACTTATGAGTCTAGCCAACTAATCTACCTGCTTGCTTCTAGAATACTGATACATCAATCAAAACTAAAATAACTTACCTGTGGCATAGGAGTTGCAAAAAGAAAGAGAGCAAAAGCTTATTTAGAGCCTAAAGGATCGACTTCAACCATATGTGGATGGGAGAAAGGATGAATTTGTAGATTGGGCAAATGGGGAAGCTCGGTGTTTGTCCCAAGCAGGTATATCATGTGATGACTTTTCAGGTGGGAATTTGCTAGAAGCAAATGCTTCATTTAACTTCGTTTCAATAAATTAGTGCCACTTTCATCATCATAAAAAACTAGATTTTGTTTCATTCACATAGATGAAGACTTTTGTGGGTCTCAAAAACCTGTATAGGACTCCTTGTTACACCAGAGTTATAATGGTCTCAAAAGCCTGTATAGATTTTAGGATGCACAAGAGTGCAAGTGTTACCTTTTTGGGAGGTGCTTTAATGCTTTTTTTTTTGAAGTGATTTGCACTTACCTCGCTTTTTTTGGATCTATTATTCATTTCATGCTTCCAGTCAACCTAGGCAACAGATTTTTAACTCCTCTGCCAATTGCTTGCGATGCTATTTGTAGGTAAAGCAAATGCTCATAAATTTCAATGCCTAATACTATGCAGGGATTTTACTCTTGTCTTGATGTATTCTCTTCAACCACAAAGATCATTCGAGTATGTTCAGTCGAGTTGTATATATTCTTTGTATTTTTAGCAGGTGAACAATGATTTTATGGGTGCTTTTCTTTGTTAGCGTTATGGTTGACCGGTTGACCCCAAGCTGTTCATTGATGTATAGCACATTGTTATCCAGCCATTGTTTGTAATCAACAATCCAGTCACTGTTTGTAATCAGCCTGTGTTTGCTATGTAACCGAACTCTCCTGGTTGCTTGAGCTTTGTATACATTATCCTCCTTGCTGCCTGATGATAGTAGCTTGCACCCTATTTATGTCGAAAAGAGTTATATGATCAGCCATCTTTCATTCGAATCGTTGCTTCTATGACAAGGTTCTGAATTGATGAGCTTTTTGTATGAGTGATCATAAAAAGGTTTCAGTCAAAAAGGCCATTAGGATTTATGTCTGTTTGATGGTACTTTGTGGCGGTGAGCATGTCGTAATTACTCCATGTATTTTTCCTGTGCTTAAAATTTAGAGTGCCAAACAATTTCCTCCTGCTTTGATGGAAACAAGTAAATGGTACAAAATTTTCCATTTGAGTTTTTTTTTGTCCTTTTGCTTTGGTGTTGCAACAAGGATATCTTTACTATTATAAAAATATGAGTTAGTGGTCGTCGGTTTGTTCTTCCTCCTCTCTTCTCAGCCGTCCGATACCAATGATGGTCGACTACTCCCGACCTACGATCACACGCTATGGTCAACGGTTTTCAACTTACGACGACGAGGTGTGCTTGAGGGCATTCGACCTATGACCGCGAGGTGTGGTCGATGTCTTCTGACTTATGATCACGAGGTGTGATCGACAGCTTTTGACTTACTTAACGGATTTAAAAACTTTTAGAACATGTTTGTATGCGTATTCTAAATTTTTTTACCATCCGTGAGTTTTAAAACATGTAGTATGATAAATTTAAACATTGGTCGGAAGTGGCTTCGACCACGACGAAAAGTGTTGTATGTGGTCGAAAAGGGCTTCGACCAGCGCGAAACTCGGTGCACATGGTCAGAAGTGGCTTCGACCACGACGAAAAGTGTTGTATGTGGTCGGGAAGGTGTTTAAATCACGCGATAAACGGTCGTAGCTTCTGTTAACCGATCGTATGGTCTCGCGAAGCGGTCGCAAGACCTGGGAATCGGTCGTAGGCTTTTGAGCATTGCGTGTTGGGTGGTTCCGACCGGTCACGTATTTATGTGAAATTCATTTTGTGACAAAAATATTTGGTTATACAATATATGAGACGTGAATCTTAATGAATCTGATTGTTCGTTTTATTTTTTACAAATTTTATCTTGTTTTATATTTTACCGTAGCGTTAGCATGGGCACACTACTAGTCAATTTAATTTTTCAAATACATTTTCTAATGCAAGTATACTACAATGATACAGAAAGTAACTTGTACATTTCACATAACAATATTTATGATCAAGAATGAATTTGCCTGAGTTGTAGTAAGTGTTGGGATCAACTGCAGTCTGATCTGCGACATGAATTGGTTCGATTTTTGTAATACAAGCAGATGCTCTATTATAAGAAAATATCTATTTAAGGTACTATTAGATTAGAACAATTTTCCCCTCCTGCCTTGGTGGATTTTGAAACTATCTACAGTGCTAGAATCTATGTAATAGCCTACTGCTCTAACTACTTAAACGACCTCGAAAGCCTAGGCCTTCAGCTTGGCCCAACTCTTAGCTACTCGGTTGCGCTCAGCCTATGATCACTCGGCTGAGAAAACGCTCCTCCTCTGTTTAGCCGACACTCCACGACATCCTCTCCTCTTCGCCTACAACGCTCGGTCTCGCTCGGCAGACGAAAATGCTCCTCCTCCTCCATTCGTTTGATGCTTTGGCTCCTGGTTGTCGCTCCTCTTCTCCAACTCTCTCTTCTCGGCGCCGGTGCTCGCTTCCTCCTCCCTTCATCCTCAAGGCAAGTTGCTCTCCCTCGCCTGACTACTCGGTGCACTTTCCTCTTCCGACTCAGATCTAGGTGGATCTACCCTTTTTTGGGTCACTCTTCCCTGGATTTACGGTCGTTGATGCTTCTTATCACCGCATCTGGTGGCTACTCACTGGATCTAATGGCCAATCACTGGATCTAGTGGCTACCTACCGGATCTATGGGCACTCGGTGGGTGGAAAGACCAGTTGATCAACCGTGCCAGTTGATTCACCGTGCCAGCTGAAGCCTTGTGCTTCTTGATCAAACCGGGGGGAAGAATGGAATCAGGGTTCTGAGAGCACACAATAGACTTGTATCCCTGAATCCCACAAATGTGGCACTTGCCAGAATAGCCACAGTGACTGCCCTTATGATCTTAGCCACAACGATAACATACCAGCTTCTTTCCAAAGTTTCCCCTAGCTCCTGAGTTGCTCCCGCCCTTGGAGCGACAGGAAGGAGAAGGAGACCGCTGGCGCTTCCCATTTGAACGAGCCTTCTTGGAATCCCAAGAACCAGACTCACGCCGTGGCTCAGAAGGATAGGGCCTACAAACAAATGATTTTAAGGAATCTTGGTCGAACAAGGAATTTAGATAAATGAAAGATTGAATAGAAAGACAAATGAACCTTTTCCTGTCAGAGTTGGCAGCCTTTTGGGCCGCGATCTGACGAAGCTGGACCTCCATCTGCCAGGCGCGGTCCACCGCATCCCGGTAGGTGCGTATGTCCCTAGCAGCTAGAACATGACGAATCTCCTCTCGAAGGCCACCAATGAACCGCCATGCCTTCTTCTGCTTATTAGCATTCACCTCAGGAAGAAAATGGCAAATCTTCCGAAATGCCTTCTTATACTGCTCCACCAGCTGACCCTCCTTCTGCCGCAAGGAGTCAAGCTCAAAGTCCTTCACCCTAGTTAGGGCAAAAGGGTAGTACTCTGCGGCAAAAGCGGTAGTGAAGTCCTCCCAGGTAGGTGGCCCTGCATGAGGCCCGCGAGAGCCGTGTACCTCAGCCCACCACAAATCCGCCTCTCCCATTTGCTGCTGGGAGGCGAACAACACCTTCTCCTGGGTTGTAAGTTCCATGGTGTCGAATTTCTTGTTCATGTAGCGAAGCCAATCATCAGTCTCCACTGGCCCCAAACCATTGAAGGTCCGCAACCCCAAGCGCTGCCACTCCCTCATTGTCATGCGAGGAACAGGAGGGGGTGGCACCTGAGCAGGTGCGGCAGTGGCAGCCGCCGCCTGAGCCATCGAGGCCTGATTGGCAAGCATCACAGGAAGAGCGGCTTGCAACAACGTGACCAGGCTTTGCACCTGAGCCAAAAGCTGCTGCACCTCGCTCTGAGAAGCTGCTTGTGTCGATGAAGAAGGAATGTCTGAGGTAGGATCCACCGGAGGAGGTAAAGTGGAAGCATCTGAAAAAGAGCGAGCTGGTGAATTGGTCTGACCCTGATTATCCAGTTCGCCAGTGTGTCCGCGCACCCGGTCCACGTACTCCTGCACGCGGTGGCTGGCACGCCTGGCCGGAGGCATACTATTGCATAGAAGGAGGATTGAGACAAGCAGGGAATAGTGATGAGTGAGAGTAACAATAGAATCCTGATTCAAGTAATATGCCAGTGACTAGACATGCATGAGTAAAATAACCCGAAGCCCTGTGCATGTGCCATTTTTGTTTATTAAATAGACATTTTTCCCCAGAAACTACAGCCTGAGCTTTGATATCAACTGTAGCACCCCACATATAGCCAAGGTGGAATACTACTATGGAACGTCATCGCCAAGAAATGAAAGTAATAATAAAAGACAATAATAGAAATTCATATACAAATTAAACCTTTAAAGTACTTTATTAATTAATCAACGGAAGCTGTAATAATGTTTGAAATATGGGACCGGTCCACTTCTAATCAAATGACAAATAAAGTAAATGGCAAAACTTGTGGCAAACCACAGTGCTAAAATTCGAGTGTTCCCACCCATGCATGCTGCTATCAATCCACTGGCCTTTTACCTGAGAGGGAAAGAGCAAGTGTGAGATTTAGAAATCTCAGCAAATACCCAACAATGATCGCAACACAAGGGTAAGACAGGTAATGTAACCATATGAAATAAAGGCAAACATGACAAGTAAGCAATGGACATAAGGCAACCAATGAACAACTGATATTGAAAATACTGTTATGAACGGAAGGCGGATATTATGAGAATTGTGTATTAAAGACATTGGTTATGTGACAAGTTATAGCAAGGGTGCTGGCGACCTCCTCCCACATGCCCGGTTATACGAGAATAGCCAGGCACAACCTTGTCCTCGACTGTATAACCGCAGACGGGGTGTAATATCCTGTGTAACGAGAATGTACGGCCCCCCATACGTTACCAGGTTGGGTGGAAATGACCCCTATATTTGGGTAGCCCCGGCGTGATAACCCTTAGTTTTTTATTTAGCGAATTATCCATGATATATTTAGAGAGTTGCGATTGAGTTAAGGTAAAGTTATAAGAGTAAATGTTTGATATGATGTGGCCCGAGACAAGATTTATGATACAAGATGATGGAACCAAGATCTGTCGATAAAGAAGTTCCTAACCGAAGTCATACAAGGGTTGTCAAACATACCATTTTATTAGGTGATAATTGGTCATTATTCAAGTTAACGCGCAGTAACTAAATCAACAACAATTCACGAATAATAATCAACAATTAAGGTTCACAGATACCAAACATATCAATAACCGCTCCAATGTTAAAGATTACTAGTAGTTAACCTTAAATTTGAGCATGCTGCCGCGCAACCCTAATTACCGTTTAAACGTTTGTTACAACCCTAACCACATATGAATTCTACGGTTAATAGCATACTAATTGCAAGCATGTACTACTATCTACCTCATCATATAAAAAATCTACTAAACTACAACGATCTACGACAACCAACAATATAATGTAACGATCAGTAATCATGCTAAGGCAACAGGTAAACATGTGATATAACGTGCGAGAGAAATAGGTTATGGCCGCGAGGTACTTGACTTGAGCATGCTCAACGGACACGCTGCACAATGGATTCGAGAATCGCAACTACCCAACTGCTCCCTCGACAACTGCGTGAGAACCTACAGAGTGATATGGGAAACCACCGATTAGATATGATGAATTTGGATAGGAAACGACAGAAGATCATCGACTGAAAGGAAAAAAAGGGCAGTTCGGCCGCGCGAACGGCCGTTCGGCCACGCGAACGGTCGCTCGGCCGCGCCGTCCCCCGGCCGCCACCGCTGGCCGCTGGCCACCGCCGTCGGCCATCTAGCCACCGACTGCCCTACTGCCTGCGTTCGGCCGCATGCGCAAGAGCGTGAAAGTGCATGCGACGCCACTTCGCAAACCGTCAATGTGGATCGCCGACGCCGCCTCTGATGCGACAACGCCACTATTGCCTCTGATGCGACAACGCCACCGAGCCACACAGTCGCATGCACGCACACGGCGCGAGTGTGCGAGACGCTGCCTGCGCGCGCTGCCGGGCAATGCCACCGCCGCCGCTGGACCGGCCGCCGGCGTCACCGCCACTCTGTGCAGCCGCTGTAGCCGCCATGGCTGAAACGGCACACAGCCGAGCGCGTGCGCGCGAGTGGCCTTTGGCGTGCCGCCGCCGCCTGCCGGCCAGCCGGCCGGCGCCGAAGCTGCCCCCCCACCGGCGCCATGCAGCCCCCATGCAAAACCCAGAGAGAGATAGAGAGGAGAGAGAGGATAGATTGAGAGAAACCTGGAAGGAAGACGGCGCACACAGGAAAAAGAAAAATTGGTTTCCACTATTTAAGGAGATTAGATTAGGGTTTTGATATTTTTATTTATTTAATAAAAATTATTTATTTATCTCTTTTTTTGAGTGCTACATTATTAGTATTAGGATTCTTTCAAGAACAAGCTTTGATGTTGGCAGGGTAGGTTGACTCTGATAAATTCATGTTTAAGCAATGCACCATTATATATGCTTCCTTTTTTAAAAAAAAAATTCCCAAAGGTGTTCTCCGGAGGGTTGACTTCTTCAGGGCTAGGTTTTTGTGGCAGGAGGATTTGGGAGTTAAGAAATATCATTTGGTCATTTGGGCTGATGTGTGCCAACCTAAGGAACAGGGACGTTTGGGGATTTTAGACCTGGAGACTGTGAATCTCAGTATCCCTGGTCGATGGATTTGGAATTTGGAAAACAGTTAGGGGCTTTGGCAAGATTTTGTTAGGAAGAAGTATTTGTGTAATGTTTGCAGTTTAGCAAGTGTGACAGCTAAACAAGGTGATTCTCATTTTTTTGGAGAGGGGTTTTGGATATCAAGGATGCCTTTTATGCTTGCTGTAGGAAGAAAATTGGGAATGGAAAACATACAAGATTCTGGGAGGATATTTGGCTGGAGAATTTTTCTTTAGCCAGTCAATATCCAAGATTATACAATTTAACTTTTAGCAAAAAAGTTTATGTGTCAAAAGTTTTTGAGGATGGATGGGGAAGTGTTAGATTTAGAAGATTGCTATGGGGAGATATTTTGAGGATGTGGCAGGAGACCCAAACAAACTGTGTGGGTTTTAATTTAAACGACGAGAAAGACATATTGATATGGATGCTTGAGGCTAGACAGTTTAGCAAAGAGGGGTTGGCCATCAACCAATGTGTGTTTTGTGCAATCAAGCACCCGAAATAGCCAATCATATATGCCTGCCTGCTCTGCCCCTTCGCTCAACAGGTCTGGACCAAGGTCCTATATTAGACAAGTTGTGGCATCCCCATCCGAGTTAGCCCGCAAGGTTTTGGTACCTTAGTAGAATGGTGGCAGCAAGCCAGCAAAGGGCTAACAAAAAAAGACAAGAGGAAATTCAATGGATTAGTCATCTATACTTGCTGGAATTTGTGGAAGGAAAGAAATTGAAGTATTTTCCAAAATCAAACGCTGTGTGCACAACGGGTTGCGTATCTAGTTAGAGAGGACCTACAACAGCAGGGGAGAGCTCGCAAATTCTCCTAGTTATTTCAGCTCCTTTCTCCCCTTTGTAGCTGGCCTTTTGGCCTTGGGTTGCTATGGGCTGCAACCTCTTTCGGGTCTCTTTCCCTTGTCCTTTCTTTTGATCTTTCGTATCTGTATTTGTACGCTTGTTTCTTCCTGCTATAAAGAATTTTAGGCAGAGGTCCTGCCTTTTTCTTCAAAAAAAGAAGAAGAAAGATATGGATGCTTGAGGCTAAGGGTAAGTTCACAGTGAAATCCTTTTACCTACATCTTAAAAAGAGACAGAAGATTTTCTCACATAAGTATTTGTGGAAAATCAAAGTATCTCTGAAAATCAGATTTTTTTATGTTTAGCGCTGAAGAACAGGGTGCAAACTAAGGATAATTTGCTTAGAAGGGGTTGGTCAAGATCTAAGCAATGTATGTTCTGTAATGTAGATGGGTATGTGGATCACTTGTTTGTGAGGTCTCCTTTGGCTAGATATATATGGAATACTGTTTGTTGTGCTTTCGATTTTGGCAGAATTCTTAACTCTGTTCAGGAGTTGGGAGGCTCTTGGATTAGAAGTTTTCCTAAGAATTTGAGAGGTTTTGTTGCAGTTGTTATTGCTGCAGTTTTGTGGACAATATGGAAAACAAGGATCGAATTCTGCAGTTATCTTTTCAGGTTTGTCGCTGGATCGAATTCTGGTCTGTGTTGCAGAAAGGAAACTGGCGAGAGGTGGTACTCGTGGGATCCAGACGGCTGTAGCGGGTTGTTTGTTGGTGTGTTGCTTTTTGGGAGGTGGTAGTAATGGTAGCTGATTGTGTTAGTCGTTCGGCAGGTTGAGAGAGTGATGGCGTCGCCCATTATCTTTGTAGCGTGCGAGTTTATGGACCTTATGGTTCTGGATTGGATTGGTTTCTAAAAACTATTTTTTTATAATAAATATTATTATTATAATACCTAGCTTTAAGACAAAATGTCTTTTTAAAACAGAATCTACTAATCGATTGTAATATACACTATAATAACTTTATTTATATTGACTAAAATCACACGTGAGTTTCTCTCTTTACAAATTGTTCTACAAGCTATTACTATTTATAAGCCAAAAACTAAAGCCAAAAGTCAATATAAACGGGCATAACTTAATACTTCTCCTGAATAAATAAACGGGATGATTTCTCTGTTATCTTTTCAAAGCAGCTTATCAGGACAACCTTTTCAAAATAGTTGTTCATGGTATAAGTGCTCATGTTAAGACAAAAAACCATTAACCGTAGCCATAATCTATCAACCGTAACTAAAAAGAACCCATTGACCCTGATGAAAATGGAGAGAAGTCTTTTCTTGCTGTGTGTTGTAGAACTCTTTTCCTTAATGAAAGAAGAGGCAAGTCTTCTACTTTATAAAAAGAGCACCTCACCTGATTCCATTTTAGCCGTAAGATGCTTCGTATTTCAGTTCTTTTCAGCTTATGGTTTTCCTCAAACAAACAAATGGAACGACTTCTCTATTGCTGTTTTGAAACGGCTTATTGATATTCAATTCATTCATATAAACGCTCACAATATAACTAATAATTATAAAACACAGCCATAAACTATAATCCGCAGTAAAAAAAGCCACCCATTCCCATAGTCTTGATGAAGCTAAGAACCGAACCATTGGGCTGAGTTTTTTCCATTTATAGCTTGTGGCTTATAACTTATACTACAGTAATTATCTTTTAAACGGTGCGTTTTTTCAAAGCGAGGTCAACATGAATATTGTAGTAAAAAGTGTACTGAATGTACCGGCCAAAATTGTATGCGACTGTTTTTCTTTGCGTTACTGTCTCTCATGAATAGTCAGAATTCAAAAATTTAAACTATAAGCCACAGCCTAAAATAACCCACCCTAAATTCATGCGGGCCCCACTCCTAGCTCCCAGGATTGAATCGGCCTCTCCGGCCGTCGCTCCCCCTTTCGAGGGAAAATTGCTCTCATGCCACAAAGTTCAGAGCCATCCTCCCATTTGCCACAAACTTGAGTGACTTTGTTATTATGCCACACAGTTGAGTGTTGTCTTTGTTTTGCCATTTTAATTTCGTTTTGCATGTTCAGGGACGGGAAATGACCCTTTTTCCCTCGTCAACAGTGGAGGCGGCCAGGCGGGCTCGTCGGAGCGCGGCCGGCGGTGGCGCGCGGCCGGCCGGCGGTGGCGCGCGGCTTCCTCCACCCGCTCCTCGCCCCCGCCGCGTCGGCTTCTCCCGCCGGGCCCTCCCCGACTCCCCGCGCCCGGCAACCCCGCCCTCCCCTCCCCTCCTTGCCTCCGCGGCGGCTTCTCCCTCCGCGGCTCCCTCCGCGGCGAGGTCGGCGAAGATGTCGGCGAGGATGCCGGCGAGGAGGGGAGGGGAGGGCGGGGTTGCCGGGCGCGGGGAGTTGGGGAGGGCCCGGCGGGAGAAGCTGACGCGGTGGGGGCGAGGAGCGGGTGGAGGAAGCCGCGCGCCACCGCCTGCCGGCCGCGCGCCACCGCCGGCCGCGCTCCGACGAGCCCGCCTGGCCGCCTCCACTGTTGACGAGGGCAAAATGGTCATTTCCCGTCCCTGAACATGCAAAACGAAATTAAAATGGCAAAACAAAGACAAAACACTCAACTGTGTGGCATAATAACAAAGTCACTCAAGTTTGTGGCAAATGGGAGGATGGCTCTGAACTTTGTGGCATGAGGCTCACGTGCGCAGAGCCAAGCTGGAGCCCCGCCCAGCAGCCACAAGCGCAAGGCCCCGGCCTCCACCGCCGCTGCCGCCGCCGTAGGAGAGGATGAGGCGGAGGAGAAGATAGAGGAGCTGGAGAGGGAGGTGGCCGATTTGGGCAGCCGCATCCTCGAGCACCACCGTGACGCCGCCTCGCCGCCCTCCGCCCGCCCACCTGCCTGGGTATGCGCGCTTCTAGCCTTGCTCTAGCACTAGGGTTCTCGATTGGTTCGTCCCCTTGTTTGGGATTTATATAATTTGCGCGTGAATAGGTCGTGCTTGAAGCATACATGGGGTTATGCTCCCTTTATACGATTTTTCTTGGAATTAATTGTCGCTACCAGCAATGCAGTGCAGTGACCATTAGCTAGTTATGTCTCGGGATTAGGGAGAGAAGGGGGGAAAGTCCAGGGCTTTTCGGATCAAAACGGGTAAGTCCAGGGCTTTTCGGATCAAAACTCCCACTTTGAGAAGAAAAGAGAGGAATATTTGGGTTTGCAAATTGTTGACCCGATAATCGGAGGAATCGGTGGTTTATAGTCTAGATAACTTATATATGGGGCTCAATTCTGAGTGGTGGTTGCCACGGCCTAGCTGAATATTTGCTAAAACTGCATGTTGATCTTCTTATGATTGAGTTATAGTAATCTCAATGTAGTTCAGTTACGAAACACATGCTCGACAACTTTAACATCTTCTTATGATGAGTTATAGTAATCTCAACGTAGTTCAGTTACGAAACACATGCTTGACAGCTTTAACATCTGACCTTACACGATGCGCTACTTTTTGCTGCGAGTGAAAGGGGATCCTGTAAGTTCGACAAATTATAGATGATAGAACTCGATTGTTGAACGGCTGTATTGTAGTTTTAGCTGAGTTGGTGATTTTGCCAGTAATTGCTGAAAATTGTTTGCTTTGTTGCTTACTCCCTCGGTCCTTTTTTTATTTGATATTTTTGACTTTTTAGATGCCCTCTATCTTTTTTTATTTGATGTTTTTTACTTTTTAGAGCTCTGAGATGCGACTTTGACCCTTGCTTTTTATAACTTTATATTGATATATACTAATAAAATTATAATATCAAGAAAGTATTGTTAACAACAAATCTAATGATATAATTTTGAGTAAAATACACCACAGGTACAACAACTTGTAAGATAAGTATCAGCATGTTACAAAACTGTAAATTTGCTCGTTTATATCACCAATTTTGTTTTAAGTGGTGCAATAAGGTACAAAAGAGTTTTTTTTCGGATAATTGCTTACAGAACAAGATCACTTCTAGTCAAGGTTATCAAGGTGTCGCCTGGGCGTCGGCAATGCCAAGGCAACTAGGCAGCAGGAGGTGGACGCCGTGGCCAATCGTCCAGCGCGGGAGAAGTTAGGTGGTGCTAGGCGACGCATAGGTGTCCAGGCATCACCTAGCTCATTCTGGCGGCTGCCTGGGTGGTGGGGGCTTCAAAGGGTTATCTCTTTCATGACCCTAGCCACCCGACCCGACACATTCCTCAGTCCAGCCGCTTGGTAGGGTTTCATGGTCACGGCTTCACCGGGAGATCTCCCGCCATTAGCACCGATCTACACCATCCTTCCACCTCCTCCAGTCCTCCTCCAGCACTGATCTGAAGTCTCCTCCTCCCACTGTCGATTTGCGGCCTCCTTTAGTCCTCCCACTGCCGATCTGCTGTAGCCTCTTCCAGTTTGAGAGGGGAGGCAGCGGGGAGGGGAGGAGTGGGGAGTGGAACCACCGAGTGGGGAAGGAGGCGGCAGGAGGGGAGGTGCCAGGTGGGGGAGGCGGCGGCGAGGAGGGGAGGCACTGAGGGGAGAGAGAGGAGATGGGGGAGAGACAGCGAGATTGCAGGAGGAGTTGGGCTGGCTGGTAGCTAGGGTTAGGAGTAGTATTTGTTTTGGTCTTTTTGCGATTAAGTCTTTGGAGTTCCTTAAAATTACGAATAGACCCCTCTCTTAATGGATTTCGTCTGATTTGGACCTCGTAAGACATAGTTATTTACATAATTTGTGCTATTATGTTGCATGGTTATTTAATTTTCAGTCATATAAGGTATTATTTGTTGACTAGCTACTATCGCCTAACTGTCTCCATGGCGGACGCCTAGTTGACTAGGCGTCCAGGCCCCCCGGCCTCGCCGCGACTTGCTGGAGCGCCGTGGCAACCTTGCTTGTAGTGAATGTTTTTAGCGAAGGCTGGCTGTGTTGTAAAAAAACTACATATCTTATCTAGGTGTACCTCCTGAATTCATTGTATCAGTGTTTCTGAACGATTGTAATGTGAGTTTGCTTGATTATTGAAATAGGTAGCTTTTCTCAAAAAGTTGTAGTGAGAAGAACTTCTAGTGAAGTTACCAATCGCAACGTTCTAGTGTCCCACTACCATCATCGCCCATGTGGCCTATGCCTACACCACCGCCGCTTCCCATGCCCTCTCTACCCACACCCCCTCCTACAACCGTCGCCCCCCGTGCCTCTCCACCTCGCCTATCTACCCCCAAGCCCCACAACTCATTGTGTGTAGACGGTGCTGCTCCTAGTGGTTGAAGTACTGGCGCCGCCAGCTGTACACGCTGGCCAGATTGTCAGACCCTCCTCCAGGTGGTGTGTTCGAAGTGTCCGTCGCTTTTGTTGTGGGAATAGGGGATAGTTTGGGCCTAACTAATGGAGGGGATAAAATCGGGGGGCTCTTTGCATTTTTTCCCACGCCAAGCCTAATACACACAATCTTGAGCCACACTAAAAGCTCGCTAGCACCACATCAGTGCCATGTGCCACCACATCTCGTTTTGTATTTCGTTGCATTACTTAAACAAAATCAGTGATGTAAACGAGCAAATTTATAGTTGTGTGATTTACTTGTATCCACCTTACAAGTTGTGGTACCTATGGTGCATTTTACTCTATAATTTTTATATAGCCAATCTAGATACTTTTAAATGTATTGACAGTCAAACATTAGAAAATTTGATGGCACGGATTCTAGGACGTCAAATAAAAAAAGAACAGGGGGAGTAACTGTTAGCCAGGAAAATATGTCCTTTGAAATGTCAAACCTAGAAAGGCGAACCTTTATTTTTCCTAGTTTCCCCTTTGCGAGTTCAACTGACCTCTCCATCGCTTCATATCATTATGAGAAAAATATTTTTGTACTATTGCTTCTTTTATATCCAGTGTAACAAGCTAACCTCATACTAATTTTATTGACATTCACTCAATACTTCACTATGAGTTCAACCTGCCACTTTGCAACCATGGTAAATGAAGTATCACTTAGAATGTGCGTGCATAAGTGGTAAATTCAAAATAAAGTATCATTTAGAATGTGCGTCAATAAGAGGCAAATTCAAAATAATGCAAAGAATTTACATAATTTTGATAGTTCAACAAAGGCTGACACCAGTATGGATATTGCAGAACCTCCAACTGAATTGCAGTCTGACGCGGGAACATCACTTGGCAAAACTGACCAAGAGAAGCTTGAAATTATAAAGATCTTTAATCCAAGATCGAGGCTAATATTGCTGCTATGCCCAAGGTACTAAGGAGAATGAATGTGTTGCTCAGATTGAGAAGCTAGAGCAATTGAATATGAATGTACATCATGTTTTCCAAAGAAAACGACAGCGGTGATAATGTGCTTTTGTTTGATGTATTATCCATAAGGCTGTGTTTCGCGCGCTCCTTAGCAAGTGTACCATTTGTACCATGTTGGTATTGAAATAGGTTGATTTTTAGTGAGAGATTGATTACTAACAAGACATCCATAATTGGATGTTGGATATAATAATTAATATGTTCTCTAGATGTATTTAATAAAAAAGCACCGAGTAACTGTTTGTCACTTCTCCATATTGTATTCTTGCTTGTTAAGTTTTTCTCTCTCTCTCTGACCATTTGTGAGAAAGATGTCAATGTCATTCACGGAAAGTCACTTGCCTACTTGCAACTGGAATTGAAAAATTGATTCAGCAGTTTTCAGTGAGAGACTGATTATTTTTTAATTAAGATTGATTACAGGCGAAGTAACATGACAACCACAATTAGATTGATTTTGGATGTATTTTGACCTGTGTACTTAATCAAAACGTACTTTGTAATTGTTCATTACCTCTCCAGATTTTTCTGATTATATGTTGTTGCAAACTTGCAATATTGCGTGACAACACTTGATTTACAATACACAGGAAGCTGCTTGTGGCTGGAATAGTAGCGTATATCTTCTGAGTACTACACAACCAAATTTTGCTTTTTTTCATATCAGCACTTAACAGTTCAAACGTGTAATCATAGTATCATACAAGCACCTGTAATTCCATACTCCAAGAAGGTGCAAACACCGAGCCTACCTTGTCGCAAGCTGCAGCAAAGTCAATGTCATGATGTGAGTTAGTATGACTGAAGAAAAGATGCAAAGTTCTTGCTTATTTTAACAACCCAATATATAATTACATATTCCAATTTCACTAGGCCAGTTCGTATTAAGTTATAGAAGCCGCTGTCCCACAACACTTGATACTACCTTTTTCGTGGTATATATATCACATAATATGCTACAATTTGGCTTCAATTGTACGAGTTATAAGGAGTATACAACTTTTCTGCACCTCTCAGAGCTTTGGCCTTGGGGTTTGTCCTGGCATCTTCGCCCTCCTAATCAGCGCCTCTTGGGTCAGCGACACGACAAGCTAACCATTTAAGAAAAAGGGAGAGTCGTAATCATTTCGATCACAGATTCACAGCAATAGTTAACAGAATGACAGAGCTTTCAAACAACGAATACACATACCTCTCCTTGTCGGTTGAACATACGTGCGGTAACAAACCCCCTACCGCCATGTGCGGATGGGCTCTCTATCTGTGTTTATTAAGGGAAGATGTTACAATAAGAACCTCATGCAGAAAGTTTATTTTCTGTCTGCATCAATTGAAAGATACAAATAATGGCTTACCACATACAATAACCAGTCACCAGCTTTCACAGGCTTGTGGAACCAAATCCTGCAAAATAGTAACAAGCAACAGAAAGAGCAAATAGCGATTTACAGGCGAGACGAATGTGGTAGCTAAAATCCCAATACTGAGCGTAGATTGTTGTAACATACGAGTGATCAAGACTGAGAGAGTATGTCTTCAGACCCTTCTCCCGGTGAGGATTTAGGCTGACGCCTGAAAATAGTAGATCTGAAGCATATGCTACGACACATCTGTAATACCATAGGATAACTTCATAACCAAATATCTAAAACACGAGCAACAATATACAGTGATCAAATGACAAACCTGTGCAGAGCTGGATCATCTGAAAGTTTTCCTCTAGCTCTAAACCAATAGTTCAAGCTGAAATAAATTCAGATGCATTATTGAATCTGAACAACATATAGTATCAAATAAGACAAATCTTGCCTAAAATCAAACCTATGATTCTGGAGGATCTATATTGAACCTTAGAATTTCTATTAGAAAAGATATGGGTGCTTTTGAAGTGGAATTAAGGATTAGTGAATCTAAAGGCCCACAAAAAATTTCATGGCAAACTTACCTACAGTTAAGGAAGGAAAAATATGAATGAACTGCACTGAAATAAAAGACAATATGTAAAGATACTAGGTACCTTGGTTTATGTTGAGATGCAGAATCTTCGCAGAACCTCATTTCAATAGGCCAAGGTACAAACTTTTTCTTGGCAGCTGAGTTCCTATATTGCCTGCAGATGACTAAACTATCAAGACTATGACAAACATAATCTGATAAAGAGATGAACAAACTCAGATGAAACTGAAACTTAAGATATGGAATATCAAATATTCCAAATGTTCTGTCCAACTTGTTGCATTACCAGAAAGATAGATCCACTTCTCAAAAAAAAAAAGAATGATAGATCCACTTGAACATTGATACACATAAACAGTCATGCTTTTTTTAACAGCACAACAGAAGTTGCTTCTGAAGGCTAAAACGATGAATCATCTGAGAAAAACACTAATTAGCCAATTATCAAAAGAAATGCTTAGCAATCAAGAAAAATTACATTGGAAAGCGTGGATCAGTAAGACGTCTTTCTCGTATCTCCTCCAAATTCAGGAGCTGCATTTGATTACTTATTAGTCTCAATACTTTTTCCCACAGACATAAAAGGAAAGAGATAAAATCCTTACCTGTTCTGGAGGAGGAACATCAGGCATGATTGCAGCCTGATGCTCAAACCCTAATTCTTCCTTCTGCAACAGAATCAATTGAAGAGAAGTTAGAACTCATTTCTTCTTCTGCTGACAGACTTTCCTAAGGAGGTTGATCCTTTGCATTCTCTCATATCTCAACCTAGTAGTATCATTTCTTGTAGTTGTACTATAGGGCATTTATCCATGGACCGTGATAGATGCACTAACCGAGTTTGAGACTAAGGATGATATTGATCGGTTGCCAATGGGTATAGCAAAAAAGTTTTGGGTCTAACTGTCTAACTTTAAAGAACATAAATCTTTGTACAGTGCGACTGTTCATATTTGCTTTTAATAGCATTTTGACATTTTCTGTTAAATCGGACAACAATTTGGACAAATAATACAGTTTAAACTTTAAAAATACCAAAGGAACAGCAATGTGATGCAACATTTTGGAAGGTGGCTCAAAACTGCCATTTGACCTACCATCTAACAGATTCTTAACACGAACAAGGCACATGTTTTCCCAGGTTATAAGAAAGTTCAAAGATTGGTAATTATCACCGAGAGTGTATTGAATAAAAAATTAATTCGCCCAAAGAAGACTGCTATAATTGTTTACAAAACTATGAGTACCATAAGGATAATCACCTGGAAAGAAGCAATTAAAGTGAATATAACAAGGCCTTTCTGCTTTGCCTCCACTTTTCTGGTGGCAAAGCTGGTTCCATCCCGTGCCCGATGAACTTGATATATTATTGGCACTACAACAGAGGAAAAAGCAAAGACAGCCATGACCATGAAACTTTCTTTAGATAAAAGGATAATGCGTTAAGGAACCCTAGCTTACTAAGAAGATCATTACAGGACATGAGATGAATAAGCATAATAACTAGATGCCAGACTAAAAGCTTCTACTTTGACCGTCTTGTTATGAACTGATAAGCATCAGGCTGGTGATTAAAAAAAAACATTTGGTTGGCCGAATTGATGTTGAACAAAAAGAGCACATAAGTTTAAATAACCTTACAATTATTGTCTCCTGCAACAAGAAAGATTGCATGCAAACTATGCACCACTTTTAGGCAATCAACAGTCTTGGATGCTGCTGCTAGTGCCTGCATGAGGATCAAACAGAAAAAAATATTAAGGCATGGTGAAAACCTTTGACAATGATGTGTGCACCCTTTTGTTTTACCATTTTGAGTGTGCAAGTGTTCTTTATTATTAATACTTTTACTTTCCCTCTCTTTTAGGAGTGCAGGGGAGTGAGTTACGATCATTTGAGGAAAATAATGCAGTGTCCAGATGTGAATGACAAATTTATAAGATACTATTTCTTGGGGGCATTTGCATCCATGCCATCACAAAACATTTTACATCTTCAGTGAACATCATTTCCAATAAAAGGGATGCCAATACTTTACCTGGATTCCTAGTCTTGTATCTAAAAGAAATCTATAGTCAACAGTAAAGGGGACATAGATGCTTTCAAATGGATCTTATTCTAAATTAAAACAAAAATCTGCAGTATACAAAAGAAACCTATAGTCGGCAGTGATGGAGTTCACATAGATGAATTCAAATGGATCTTTTTTTTTTATCGAACACGCAGGAGAGCTAATTCAAATGGATCTTAATCCGAATACAAATGCCTTCAGGTATTCAAAAGGAACCTTTACATGAATTTTTTTATCACTTTCATCCAAAGGGCTAATTAGCAACACGCCAAGACAGTTGATAGCTGGGATATATTCTTTAGGTGAACACATCATGCAAGATCAGATCAAATTTTCATCCAAAGGGCTAATTAGCAACAGGCCAAGATCAAACGATACACATCACCAACAACAATGCAACATAGCATGTCTTGAAGAAGGTTGATTACACTGTTAAAATATAATATGTATATTTGTTGTTGAATTGTTGGTTCCGTTGAAACATTCTTACATGCAACCCACATGTTTTCCAAAAGTTGAGGAAAATTGATTCAGAACATTTTTAAAGAAGCTTCCTTTTTAGCATTAACTTGGTGATTCATGTATTTCTACTTAAATGTAAAAAATTGAATATGGTGTTAGAAAGGAAAAAGGAAGTGGTCAAATACATGTAGTTGGCAGATATAGAAGTAAGAGAGAGTGGTTGAAACGTGCCTGTCCAATCAATTGTCCTCCAAAAACTTGCCTAAAAGTTGGAGCTTCTGGCAAAGTAAATCCACGGAAGATATCAACCTAAAAAAACAGAGACAATAATTCTGGTAAGCAAGATCAAGGACTTAATTGCAAATTATAATGGCATCATGTTGTCCCTTCAGCTTGTAAATTAGGAGGTGCAAATCTAAACTGTCAAACCAGCTCATATATTTATTTCTTTTAGGTAATGTAAATCAAAACTCATGACCAGAGATGATTTCAAATCTAAGGTTAGCCTTAGAATGACAATAATCTAGTTCCAGTCTCTGTCTTCACATCCAGTTGATGCATATGAGCTGTTAAAAGTGTAGGAAAACTACAAAACTAACATCTATAGCCTATAGGTGCAATATTTGAGGAATTAGTATATCTGATAATAGTTATTCGAGTCCAGTGAGCAAACTGTAATGCAATACATACATCTGCAACAAAACATAAACATCGTAGACACCACAATACATCTAGACTTACCTCTAATGGTTCTAAGTGCAAAATTTGTTCCAGCAAAGAATGGTTTTCAGGTGTCTCCTCTGCATTCCAGATTGTCTTTGGTTGCAACAGATGTCCGTATTGATTTGACAATACAAAGCAAGTCAGCTGCAATACACGACTACCAATAAGCTGAAGCCAATTATCATATTTGGAAAGTCATCAGTCAGTATCATTACAACAGGGATTCCTACAGCTAATAAAATGTTAAGTTAAAAAATATAAAATATGAAGGGAAAAATACCTTTGTTACTGCCACAACATTTACTTGATGAACAGAACTATTGGTCCCTACAAAACAATACAAAACATTATATTGGCTACAGAGAATAATACATGAAATACAGACAGTTTTATACCTTTTCATACAAAATGTGGACATACTTGATCAAAATAGAAACGACCAATATCAAAATTAAAAACCAAGTATAGAGAGGTCGTACCATAACCAAAGTAGTCATACTTATTTAACACATAATCTGGGCGGTTTGCTTCTTCTGTGTTCGCAGGAGCAGAAACTTCAGCCTGCAAGACAATGAGAATGTCTCTCAGGTAACAGGAAAAATTACCACTAAGAATTCGAAGAATCGAAGCATACTTGGAGACAACAAATATATAAGCAAAATAACTGAGCATCTATACTAATATGAAAGGGGAGTTTGTCCGTTGTCCCATCCCCTCCAATGATCCTTCCACCCTACCCTAAAAAACTGGCTAAAGAAAAAACTCTAAACACATAGCGCAACTACCCTAACCCACGCACATACCCACGGTCACAAGTTTGTCCGTCGTCCACGCAGAAGTGCCGCTCACCTGGGCCATGGGCTGCGCGGTGCGGCAATAGGCACGTGTGCTGGCCAGCATTGAAGGCACATTTTTCTTTCATGTGCTGGCCATGGTTTGAACGATGCTTTATGCTAACATGGGCTCACAAACAGAGCCCACAAAGCTTTATGTTAATATGGGCTGCAGTTTGAAGAAAACCTTTTCATGAGTGACATGTTTTTGTCTTTTTTTCTCTATCCCTATCTCTCTCTATATATACACACACTAATCTAAAAGGGAGTTTGTCCATCGTCCTTCCCTCCCCACACACACAGCACACTCCCCTCGTCCCCACATAGCACGTTTCTATGGAAAATTTATGTTCATGGTATGATTTTGGATAACGTTTATTGATATATATCACCATCATTTGGTACTGTGTTGCAACGTACATGCATTTTACTAGTAAAGTATGATAATGTAAATAAAGCAACATGACAGTAGAATAGTTGGAATATATCATACAGTTGTTGCAGGAGAAGGGCACAGAATAACAGGACCACAAAGGTACTCTGAAAAGTTTGAAACTATGAAGCCCCCAGATTGAGCCTTTCACCCAAACATCAATGCAAATAATCATTGTAACAAAAATTGATCAGTGGTATTTTGCTTGTACAATTTCCCAGAAATCTAGAAAGAAAAGCATTTTTCCTATCAAATTATGCTTTATAAACACTCTTCATTCTGTAATGCCCAAATATATGCTTGTACTGATATTTTATTCCCTTTTAGGGTGGTAATTAGGACCCCATCGAAGAGTACAGAGTCAATAAAACATTAAAGTTGAAGATGGATGACAGCCTAATAACGAACTCTGTCAAGGAAAAGTATTTCTGTGTGCATTCAAGGCATATGTTTCTTTAGCTTTGGCACCTAATTGACAGTTCATATATCAGTCAAATAGTCACTTCCATAGTGTGGGTAGATGCAGTAAGAACCAGCATATTTTATACCTGACCATCCAATATAATGTAAAGGCCATCTACAGGTTCACCTTCACGAGCGACGTAATCACCAGGTTCTGTAAAGTACCACCATGAAAACAAAATGTATAAATCAGCTTGGTTCCACGCCACACTTAATGAATACAAAATCAGCACCATTCTATAAAGGCGCAATGGTACATATACCGAACAGGCACAGAGGGCCAAACACTATCAAGTCAACTTGTACTACTACCTAGCATGGGCATTGAACGGCAACATTCATGCATTTGCTCTTGGCACTTAACTTTTTTAGATGTGTGCTGACTAGAACACACATACACACTAGCATATCACGCTTAGTCAGTGAGCTACACAGAAATCAGGTATGCAATTTGAGAACACGGCGAATTATAAATCTGGAGAGGCACTAGTAAGTAGTAACTAACATAGAGAGCGTCCTTCAGTAGGTTAACAGAGTAATCTCAATCGAAGAGAAATTTGTGCTGTGTTCGCCGAAACTAGCAAAACCGATCAATAAATCGATCCAGGGGTGCTAAAACACAGCGACGGCGGCCGCGCTACGTACCGTAGTGCTTCACCTGGACGGCGTCGGCGATCCTGCGGATGGAGGAGCCGGGGAGGCACTGCAGGAGGGGCACCTGCCCCAGGAACTCCGTCACTGCACACCAATGGCAACCACCCCCCAAATTAGCCAGAATCGCTCCCAAATTCGGTAAGACTCTGCGCTGCTTTACCTTCTTCGCCATCCATCGGCGGCGGCGGAGGTGGTGTCGTCGGCGCGCGGCGGGGGACCACACCGGGACAGCGGCGAGGCGGTCGCGCTTCAAAACTCAAGACAAAAAAGATCTCGAATTTAAAAGGCGAGGAGATTGGGAGGTCGGGGACTCGTGGGAAGGACGAGACGCGAGAAACACTCCAATTATTTTTGTGCACGTGACAGGTGTGGGCTGTGATGGCGAGGCTGCGGGACCACGTGTCAGGATCGGAGTGCTTGGAGACTTTAGTTGCTGAGTTCGTGTCCATGGCGTGTGGGGCTGGGGCATCGGGGTGGCCGACTTGTCAGTGAAACAACAATCGCCGCGCGGACTCGAGTCTTTTTCCCCGGATAATAATGGAGGGAATTAAATAGTAGTCAAGGGCGTTTAGCATGTGCAAGTTACTGGGATCCTGAGACGGGCATCTCTGCAACCGTTTGTTGTGGTGATCGGTTCGGCTGAAAAGCTCATGGCTTATGACTGAAAACACTGTAGCTGGCTGAAAAACGCACTGTAGCTGACAGAGGCTTATTTAGCATAATTAAATTTAAAAAAATTTAAAAATATAAAAAATATGTTAGCCCATTACGTATAATACAAACAAATACGGGAAAAAAAGAACCGACAAAAAAGCTCAACAAAAAGTCAAAAGTTCAGAAAAAGACGAAATTTATGAATAGTGCAAAATAAGCCAGAAACCAGAAGCCGAAGCCGAGTTGATCACCACCTGTATCATGTGCTCTTGGAGACTAGAACAGTAGACAGCATGTCACACGTTTAGGGCTCGCTCAAACAGATTAAACTTCTGATTTATGATTTTAACTATTGATTTTCTATTAAAATTACACTAGAGTTTTATTATTTTTTCTGAGTTATTCGATTAAAAAAATAAAAACCCGTTATATTATCATATACAATATAAAGAATAAAAACTAAAATAAACTAAGATTAGAAGTTAATGAGTTTAAAATGACTTCTAACTTAAATAAATCAAAAGCAAAAAAATTAAAAGTTGGCATAGGCTGCCATAAATTGGCCACATGCCTTGCGATCAGCTGAGAACATGTGGTCGTAGGAGGCACGGTGCAACGATTGGTTGATTTGTACCATAGATTGTGTTGGAAACTATTGATAGTCGATGAGCCATAGTCAAGCAGCCGTGGTCACCGCAACGTGATCAAAGACTAGCAAGTAGTCGAAGGTCAGAAGTACCAACTCTATGTGAGCGGTACGACCAGAGTTATAGTAAAATCAATGTGGTCGACAAACCATAGTTGAGTAGGCATGGTCGACACAATGTGGTTGTCTCAACGTGGTCAAAGAAACCATGCTCAAGCAGGGGTGGTCAACACAATGTGCTTGTCTCAACATGGTTGTAGTACGTGGTCGAAGGAACCATGCTCGAGCAGGCATGGTCGACACAACGTGGTTGCCTCAACATGGTCAAAGACCCATGAACTCAGATGATGATCTTGGCACATATATTTCATAGTCGGCTGGGACTTACAGCCATATGAGCCGCAATGCATCGACCATGTACTGACAGCTTGAGGACCAGCTCATGTGCCATTTCATTACCCGGCCTTAAAGAAATTAAGTCTTGCATAGCACGTACACATACCACATTTTTCTTTCCAAATATGCGTCTCTGTATTTGCTTTGACTTAGTATATTTATACAAAAACTCATCAAACACTTGCCTAGATTGATTATATATATCTTATCATGATCTAGATAGCTTTGTATGTATTTTATGACTTCAAGTGGTATCTTTTTTTACTTTAAATCTCACTTTGGATAATTTTCAATGCTCTTTTAGGTGAGAATCATATTTATCAACAAAGCGAACAACAAGTGCCATTTGCTCTCTTCTAGATTCATCTCTTGATTCATCGACAAGCAAGCAAAACTTTTCATCACCAATTTCATTATGAATTGCAGTTTGCATATTAGAAGCCACAACATGCAAATTTCCTTTTGAATTATTGATGAGGTATATTTAGCATTCAATGGAGCATTATCTAGTGCAACATCACTGACCTCCTCATTGTACGAAGCTAGCAGTTTTATCATTTCAAGAAAATTGCCTTAGTTCTTTGAATCAGGACCTTCATCATGTCCTCTAAAGGGAAAGCTTGGAATGCTAACCATCTTACTTAATCGATTGATGCTTTAAGCCGCAGCCTGGTCTACTTGATTTATTCCTCCGTCTCCTTTTCCATCACATGTTGAATATGGCATGATTGGTTCTTTAAATTATCATAACATCTGACAAAATAATTATGAGCTAAATTGCATTCCTTTCCCACAAGTTAAAAAGGCATATTGCTTTCCATCATTAACTTTTCTCCAATTCATGAATCCTTTCACTGTAAATACATCTTATCCAACTTTTCGCATTGGTTTCTTAGAGAACAGAAAGTATGGAAAGAAAAGACTTCATCTTTTGTAGGTGAATATTATAACCAAGGAAAGGCCTTGAACCAATGAGACTAAAACCTACACTAGTGGCTCCTTGGACCAGAAGGAGGATATATATCTATGAGAAATTGATATGGTCCATGCTTAATGTATGCCTTGCGAGCTTGATCTTGTTCATCAGAAGGATAATCCCAAATTTGACAACGTAGCCTGAATCTCTTTCCACTACCAAAACATTATTACCACCATTAGCTCTTTGAACTTTAGATGGTGGTCTTGAAGTTTCTTCTTCTTGAACATGTGGAGTTTCTTCTTGTTGTTCAGTAACTTTGTCCACGTGAGGGCAAGGAAGAATCACATCGTTTTGCCCTGATACATCATCCACTCTATCTATCTCGTCCGCTCTATCAATCTTCTTGAAAAAAAGAATCAATTGTCTTCCTTTTAGTTTTAGCCATGATTTTCATGGAAAGATTAATACACTAAGAAATTAAGTGGATGTAGTACTACTTTCAAATTCAACAATTATTAATCATGAATATATTTGGTCAAATATTAAAAAATACTAGATCAGCATTACTAACCTTAATTAAAACATTAATATGATGAGAAGAAGGAATTGTGCCGGTGTCCTATTTGTGAAATTAAGAAGCCGACACAAATAGAATCGTTTGAAACCAAATATACATAGCAACAATACAAAAAAAATAGACTTAACCTTGCAATTTAGGAGATCAAGGTAAAAATATTTCATCTTTGTACATGTTCTTGACTTTTGCAGCAACAAAGAGAGACTAGACCAAGAGGGAGAGGAGACGAAGAGGTTAGTCTAGTCAGAGGTGTGGTCCAACTTCCAAAATGCTCATGCGATGGCTGGACAACGATGGCAAAACCTAATTAGCCAAGAACTCTCTCCTGCCAAAAAGTAGGAGGGATTGGGATGTAATGTGAATGAATATATGTAGCTATGATGCATGCGCTAGTACTTTTGAATGGGCCATACATCATCAACAATGATTTCTAAAGTAGAAAATCAAGGGTGTAACTTTTTTTTACATGTTTGGGGGAGCCAAGGCCTCTGTTGGTCCCCTTACCTCTGCCATTGCTTAGTGGTAAGTAATTAGACATCATGAACTATGGTATGTCATAGGACTTGGGTGTTTCAAGTGGTAATGACCTCGGTACAAATATACGATCTTGACGACGAGGCATTGGACATCACATCTTAGTGAAGACTAGTGGATGGCAATCGAGGAAATTATCTAATACCGGGTAGATTGGTGGTTTGCAAAACTGCGGCATTGACCTAAATAGTTTAGATCACATCTTTGAGGATAAAGCGTCTTATCAGGCTATTAGATTTATGTGAAAGTCACACTTTAAAAAGTATGTAGGTATGTTAAGCTTGAAATCCGTTTGTGTGTGGGTTACTGAGTTTCTCCAATTGTAAGTGGTTGTATCCACTAAGTGTTGCTCGTTGTTTAAGGTTTGGTGAAAGGTGAGAAGTCTTTATTATATAAACCCCTGTGTGAGAAGAAAGAGTTAGAACTTCTAAAGTTTGTAAGAGAGATTAGAGTTTTCTTTATGTGGAGCCTTTTGTATGTGCTGTAGGCTTAGAGCTCTGCCATCTATGAGGAAGTGGCTGTAAAATATTTTCTTCCAAGTGAAATGAGCATATAAAGTTTGCCCAAATGAGTTGTGTCATGAATCCTGTCTTATGCTTTTGATTTGCTTGGTTTTCTTGTTTAGATTTATCTCTTCTTAATCCTTTTGATGCCAAGGACGTGTAAGAGATGGAGATATCTCTTAAAAATCAGATACCATCCATTTAATCACCTTCTAGGGAGAATTCTTGAGTTTGCCCTGTTTTCCTTATGACAGAAGTGATTTTAGGGTTTTGCTCTCGTAGGCGATTTTGTTTGAATCTGTGCTGTGATTTAGTTTGCTATTATATGTGAGAACTCATCTAAGGTTATTTAAATCATCAAGAACTCACGAGTGTAACCTTCCTTATTTTTCATAAAAATCAGAACTTTGGCATCGATTTTCATGATTCATAATTGAAATAGGTTTGTGACATCTTAGAAAGGGTTTGTGCCAAGTTTTACTGCGTTTGGATCAATGGTTTGATAGTTGGCTCTTTTCTTGGATTATGTGTAGTGCTGTTTGGCACTTTTCCTTGACAAGCGGTCAGATTGCAAGGATCTAGCGGTCTGACAGTGAGCAGTCAAACCGATGCCCGAGTGGTCCAACCAACGAAGCAAGAAGTCCGATTGGGGCCTGGCGGTCAGACCGGTTAGGGCAAAAAGTCCACCGTAAGTTGTGTTCTTTGGCTTTTGATTTTGACGAATTTGTGTTTCTGATACGTGCTGTTGATAATTCTTAAGGAAGAATTTTGAAAATTTTATTCACCCCCTCGTTTACCGTACCAATCCTATGCAAGGGCTGTAAGCTCGTTGTCTACTGCCCCGACTTCGCTGGCGCGAAGCCTCCCCAGTACACCGTCGACAAGGACGGGGAAAGCAGCGGGACCTGCATCATCAGGTTCCGTGCCGGGCTGCCGTACGAGGATGTCGCGTTCAGGATCGTGATCCGTGAACAACGAGTGGGAGTGCTAGCGGAAGGTGGGGTTCAGGTGCACCTTCGAGAGGAGTGTCCTGCATCTGAATTTTCACTTCAAGCGCGTCTTTCACAAGCGATGAGAGTGTAACAATTCTGAACTCCTGATGCGCCAGGAGATCAAATGATTTTTTTTATAGTGCAGATATATAGTTGATTGGGGAAAATAGATAGATGAGCAGAGACATGTTGAATCTTATATTTACTCACATGGAACTGGCTTGCAATAATTCAGAGCAGGTTAAATATGAAGGCATGTAGAAAGATATTTCAGTTAAAGCGTACTGTACTTGTGAGTCACACTATCGATTTGGTTGTTTATTTGTTCATATTTTACTTCCATGTTGCTTTTTGATTGTTGTTTGATGAGCAATGTTCTTTAGGATCGATCATCTTCGTTTGCTAACTAGTGTCTAGTTGTTCGTTTTCTCCAGTCCGTTGTTTCAAGCTTTGGTTTGCATACTGCATTCTGCATTGGTTGTTCTAACTGAAATAGCTCAGCATTTGCATTTGTTTATCCTTGTTCTAGGTAGTCTACGTATTATCATTGAAAAGAGCAGGCATATTGTACTAACAACTGCCATAGACTACATAAGCATCATTAGCAATTGCTAGACAGGTTTAAATGTGTTTGCAGACCATTCTTCTGACATGATACTCTAGTCTGTTGCTTACAGCTGGTAGATCATTCTGTAATAAGTGGGGTATCTCAGTATTTGTTTTTGTTTGTGTTCTTCAATGGAAAAGAACATCAAAAAATAAATCGATTTTGCGGGTCTGCTGTGGTTTCTGGGCTGATGTTCTCCTTTCATGAAGAAAGGAAATGTAGAGAAGCTGAGAAAGGCCCAAAATGGTTCTATGTAAGATTCTCTCTAAGGCTTAACACTGCAGTATCATCACTTGCTAATTTCAGCCTTTTAGTTCTCCATAGACAACAGATGGATCAGCTTGATGTTTCTCTGCTTCATCTCGTCACCCTACGGTCTACGGGTGTAGGCGTTAAGTAACATGTGACCCTGCACTTACTCGCTTACTGCCCTTACAAATGTGTGGAATTGAATTAAAAAGCTTAGCTGGGTACTGTAAGATTCATGAAACAAAAATGGTTATGCGAGCCTTGAGCAGTTCCAATATCACTTTGCGATCCAACATGAGCTTGCTGCTGATTTTAGATATCCTCTTGAGTCCTAAGAATTTTGGATTTGTAATCTCAGCTTCACTAAAGCAATTTGCTGCAGCACTCTTCAGTCATTGTGTGCTGTTCTTGAATTCTATCATTTTTAGCATAATCAAGCTGTTGAATCTTACATACAAAAACTTGAAATACACAACTTTGTTGTATTCAGAAGTACAGTGAAATCCTACAGCCTAAATGCTTGCTAAGAACAGCAGTTAGTAGTTAGTACCATTTGGGTCTTCAAATGTTGGTAATAATGAATTAGTTTTATATTGTCTTCTATTGCTCATAAGAAACATAGCTACACTGACCAAAATGTAAGCTTGATGATTAGCTGCTTCACCTAATCAGAACCTATGATTTCTTCTGTACTCTTCTGGTTTGCTTCCTGCAATTGTCTTTCCGACAAGACGACCTTTTATTATAGCTTGGGCCATGTACAAATTTATTTCCAGCATAAGAGTGAATTACACTATGTAATGTACAATTCCTTCAAGATGTAACTATAGTCTGTAACACCCCCCTTTCTGGGAGTATTATGAAACCCTCGCAGCTGCCCAGGACTGTTCAACTGCGAGTATATTCAATGAGTGTATAACATTGCCAACACAAGCTTAAGCGCAAAAGCGAACTTTATTACAATATAAAGGCTAAAAGCCAAGTATTACAGCAGGCCAACGGCCTTTACTTACATTACAGTAAAAGATGCCACAGGCACGCCTGAGCGGAGAACGACCCTAATTCCACGTTTTATCAACCTCGTACGGAATCATCCCTTCATCTTCTCGCGTCCTCAAAATTAGTTGGTTCTGTTTATGTTTTTAGCAAGCATGAGTACTACCACTTGTACTCAACAAGTCACACGGAGCTTAATAATAATTTCATGCATGGCATATCCAGTAAAGGGGGATCAAGTCTATTATTTTATGTGGATGCAGTTTTAGTTGGAACCATTTGAAAACCTTTAAAAAGTACTTCATTAAAGTAAAAAGGGGGGTTTCAAGCTTGATTATCATTACTCAATATTTGCTAAACCATTCCAAAACTACTTATGCCTCGATACTGGATTCACCCACTAAACACAGCTTCGTTTACCGGAAGCACGGCGTATTCGAATACCATTTGTCATGACTTTGCAAAGCTGCCCTGCTTTACCCACAAGATCCCTTAACTCCGGCCAGAGAGTTAAGACAACAAGGATGTTCACTGCTCAATTCTTTATGTAGACTCCGCCCAGTAGGTGTTTAATCTCAACAAGCTCGGATGACCCCACGGATCTCATCCGACTCATCGCAGCCCTACAGTTGTATGGTTAACCACCTCCCATACGAACTCACCCTCTGTCTCCCCCTTTCCAGTTGCAGAGGTTCAATTGAAGTTGAGCAGTTACTAAGCCAGGTTTGACTAAGTCAAGGTTGACAAAGTCAACGCTTGTGGTTGGGCGGTTACTATGTCCGTTACTCAGCATAAGGGTCTAGTCCTTATATTTTAACTGAGGCATCACCCACACACAAACCCATATTCAGTACCCACTGTACTGCCACCATTCCACAACCAGCCTCCACCCTAGGATAAGGTCTTCGGATCCATCTCTGCAATCCTCGCTTACCCTAGACCCAACTTTTCCAAAAATCTAAACAAAATACCAAAGTCTTAACAGTATAAAGATTCAATGTGATTCTAAACTACCATGATATTAATAATCTTATATTTTATGTTACTAGGTCTTGTCAAGGTGAATGTGGCCATCAAGTTAAACTGGGCTTTTCGGGTGGTAGGACATAACTAGTATCATGTTATTCTAAACATTGATTGTACATAAAATAACAGTTCACAAATAACATAATGAAAATACTGGTAAATAAATAAATAGCGGAACTGTAGGCTCAACATGATCAAGGTATGTGTGACTTGCCTTGCGGATTTTCGATTTCGATTATGTCGTATTTTTCAATGGGCCGGGTCTGGACTTGAGCTTTTCCCTTCTGCTCTTGCGAAATCTCGACTTCGTAGACTAACGCAAAACAAATAAATCAAATCAATTCCATGCCCGAAGGAATGAGCGAGGAATAAAGGAAATAAAAGAATAAAGAAAATTCGAAAAACTCCAATAAAATGGGATTTCTGGTTTATAGGAGGGCTTTATGGGGAAATGGGTCTTGGATTTGGGTTGGCGGGCTCGAAACGAATCCGGGGAGTATAAATATGTATTTTTGGGTTCGGGCCCAACACTATTCCTCCGGCTCGGCACTGTTCCTCGGGCTCGGACCGGCCGCAACGGGCGCGGGACGAGTTGGCTCGGGCGAGCCGCGTCGCCTCGGGCGCGGTCGGTGGCAACGGGCGCGGCGCGCGTGGCGCGGGCGAGTGGGTCGGGCCGAGACGCGTCGCGCTGGGCTCGGTCGGGCGCGTCCGGCGCGGCAGGCGGTGCGGTCGGGCGCAAGGCGGGGCGGTCAGGCGCCACGGGCGCGACCGGGGGCGCGGGCGGGCTGGCTGGGCTCAGCCGCGTCGCGGGCGGCTCGAGTCGGCTACTGTTCTTCTTCCCCGTTTGAACCGCGCGCGCGCAGTGAGACAGAGGAGGAGGGAGGCGGCCACCGACGGCGATGGGGTGGCCTGCGATGGTGGTGGGGGACTTGGATGGACTCAGGGAGGTACGGGGATTCCGTTTTTGGTGGTGGGAGGGCCGGTGGAGGCGGCAATCGCCGGCGGCGAGGTCTTCCGTTTTGCGGCCATTTTTGGGATTGCGCGCTAATAGGAGGGGTTCTGGGCATATGGCTTGGTTCTTGAGCCTCACTGGGGTTTAGGGAGGTTTGGGGAGGGGTTGGCCGAAGCTCGGGATGCCCAGGTTTGGCTGGCCACGGTGGCCGGTTTTGGATAGGGAGGAGTGAACGGTGCTGGGGGAGATGGGGAATTGGGAGCTTAAGGCCACGGTATGGGGAGGTTTCTAGGGCTATGAGGATGCTAGAAACGGGCGGAATTGGGATTGGTGGGCCGGAAGAAAGATATTGCATTAGGGCACGGATTTGGGGGTTTTTGGGATTACCGGAGTTGGGAGGGACGGGGGACGCTCGGGGATGTCCGGTGAGCTTCGGGGAGGCTAGTGGCTTACAACGGAGGGCTTGGCCGTGCTTAAATAGCTGGGGAATGGCGGTTCACCGAGAGAGGAGGAGGGGATATTTCCGGCGGCCATGGCTTGGAGCTCAAGACGGGCAAGGTCGGCTTGGGCGTGACTCCACGACGGTCAAGGGGGTCAGGGGAAGCTGTTGTACGGGTCGGCTACGGCTGTGAGAGGAAGGGGCGAGAAAGCGGCAGAAGCGGGTGGAGGCGGAGGAGAAACGGGGCACGGGAGTGGCGGGAGAGTTCGACGGTGGCTGACAGCAGTGCAGGCGCATTTAAGGCGGGGGTACGGTAGCTGACAAGCAGAGCAGGAGCTGGCAGGGCGGGCAGACGCGAGAAGGCGCGAGGAGGCGGCGTCGGCAGAAAAATCGGAGGCGGCGACGAAACATCTGGACGGTGAACAGTGGCTGAGCTCCATCCCTCCGTTCATGGCATGGTGATAAGGATTAAGGAGTGGATTGCTTTGAGATTGGTGTGGTCTAGGGTTATGGAGGAGTTGGGCAAAAGAGAAATGGGAATTCAAATCCAAATTTGATTTTTGCAAAATTTTGGTTCGTTTCAACCTTCCCTCCTTAAAAAGAATCTCGACCCCGAGATTCACCCAGGTTAAAGAATGGGTGAAAAGCAAAACTTGTTACAGTTCTAATCCCTTTCCATAAATCTTGTTTTACTCAGAGTGAGCTTCCAATGGTGGCTGTTAATTGAGCTTCCGTCAGTACTCTGTCCTTTTTTTGGTTATCTGTGCTCTCAAAACTTCATGAAGGTATTCTCAAAGCACATATATGACTTGTGCTCCTTGGTCTAAGATAATCTTATCTGGAAACTTGTGTAATAGCATGACCATGGTCAAGTAGAATTCTGTTGAATTTATCTTTTCGGTTTGTTTGCCTTGTAGTGTCTGTACCAATCAATCGGCCCATGATTACTCATAATCTCGTATACTTGTTATGTCTTCGGGAGTCTGTAACATAGATCTGTACCAGTATCCGTTGATTCCTCTTTTCCATTCAAAGACTAGTTATGACTGTGGTAATCTGTCTTTTATTTTCTAGCAAATGTTACAAGTGTTATACTCTGAGATTTCTCTCTTCATATTACCTCACCACAATTCTTTCTTCAACCTGAATTCATGTCATTTTATCGAACTGTATAGAGAGCTATAAGGTGTGAGTTTCTTCTATGATCGAATCTCTGAATTTCTTCTTCATTGAATATTAGGAGTGACTGTGAGATCCCAAGGGTTCATGCTTATTCCCGAAGGGATTCTGTTGAATTTACTTGTCGTGGTAGAGATAACACTTAGTAACCATACCAGGGCATTCACTTTCATTGACCATCCAACTCACAGTCTCTGATTATTTAATACCATCTTCATTGTTGGGAATTAAATCCCAGCTGACCAGTGCATGTGCTATGACTATTAATTCCAGACGATAAGTAGTGCACTTCTCTTCAGGTGTTGGCATCTCAATGCAAAAGTTATAATCCTTCTGTCTTGTATTAATATACATCTTAGTCTCTGTTTCTGAGGTGTGACCACAGGGTTGAAAATTTCTATTGGGAAATTCTAGAACTGGAGCTATAATCAATCTAGTCTTCAATAGGAATGAGGCTATAATCCTTATCTTCTAAGGACTTTTCTTGTTACGCTCGAGCTCATACATACTCCTTTTTCTTTCTCTTTTTTTTTTTTTTGGTACTTGCATATCATCCTTGTATTATACCAGTTCAATCATGTATCTTCACATAAACCTTCCTGGTTTATTTACTGTAACCTCTATTGGTATTTTGTATGTCGACATTCCTTATAATTTCTCTTACACAAAATTGGAAAGTAGGTTCCCAGTGAATTGCAATGCAAACTTCTTTATTCCTTATACCACGGTACAGATAGCTCACGGATAACTCACGAGTACATCCGATACCTTAAGAGGCTACTGGGTTACACAAACGTACTTGCTTACACAAAAGTGCGAGAGAACACTCATTTTATGTTTCGTTTTTAACCAACGATGTTGCCTAATCTTTTGACTACCTCTTTTTGTCACTTTCTCTTAGTCACCCCCTTAGGGTGCATTTGTCTCCCTTTTTCACTCGAGCCTTTTTGGAGCGGCGTCCTTCTTCCTCTGTTGGCAGTTGATACGATGTTGATGTCTGTCCTCTAGCTTGCATCCAGGCCTCTTCCTTAGGTAGGGACTTCCATGGACATTGGGAGCGAATATGCCCTTTTTGACTGCAGTGGAAACAAATCATATGTGCCAAGGTCAAGGGATCGCTTTGCTTGATAATCTTCACATATCCTGATATTCTTTCTTCTATCTGGAGAGCTTGATCGACCAAAGTCCGTAAATCTGGAAATTCCATAGTCATAATGTAGCGCTTTATTTCTGGTTGTAAGCCTTGTATAAAATATGCCATCCTTCTTGCTTTGTCGTTGATATCTTCTTGGGCATATTGTGACAGATGATGGAATTGCTGCAAATACTCCATAACGGGCTTGTCTTCTTGTCGGAGATTAAGAAAATCCTGATATTTTTCTGTGATGACTTTAGGAAGGACATAAGTCTGGCGAAATCGAGTCACAAACTCTGTCCATGTAATGTCATTCTTATTCGGATATATCCATTGGATAGCAGTCCACCAATTGTTAGCTGGTCCTGATAATTGGTAGGCGGCGAAAAGAACTTTTTCCTTGTCCATACATCCGATGGTTTTTAATCTCCTCTCGATGTTCTGCAACCAGTTATCAGCACTTAAAGGTTCCGTTGCTGAAGAGAATTCCGGTGGTCGAGTCTTCAGGAAAGTTGTAAATTTGAATGTAGTCGCACTTGACATTGATACTAGTTCTTCTGGTGACGCTTTTGTAATGGGCTGTTCCAATATTCTTGCTTGTGGTTCTAGTACTCTGACCTGTCCTTGTCCGCTTTCAATCCGGTTCTTCTCCATGATAGACACAGCTTCTTTTATGTCAGATAGGGCTTCTGTCAGGGTGGATAGGGCTTTCGACAAGATGGATAGTCCGTTCTGATTTTCGTCGTCCATCTGTTGCACCATCAACTCTTCAGTTTGCTCAGTAATAATTCATCTGACAGTGATCGAAACTTAGGAATTAGTCCTGTAACATTTTTGGGCTTAGCAGAGGAAGTAAGACGAAAACAAGGGAAGAGCAAGAAAGATAGGAAAGAAAATGAAATGAGATTAAATGATGTTTCTGATTTCTTTTGTAGGGCACCTCTAGAAAATCTTCTTGCTTGCTTATGAGGATAATCCCCACATCTGTTAGCCTCCAACATTCGTAGGCTAAATTTATTCTCATACTACTCCTGTAAATGGGCTTAAAATCCAGTACCCTTTTTAATTTGATTTCTACTTTACACTAGGGCTAACACTATATCCTAGTTATGACAACTTCATTTTTGTTGATAACCAAACAAATATAATGATTCCTTTGATCCACCGAAGACGTAATTCCTATTGCATTCTCCTAATTTTAGTAACTATATCATGGTTATCCAAATCCTACAGAAATTCCAACTTCAACCATGACTATAAATCCAATATCAAACCTGTTATAATCCAGTATCCATATTTTAAATCCACCAATATCATTTGTATCCATTTTTTCCTAAAAATCCGATTACTTTTATTATCAACTCATAACCTCAGTCGACTCATTCAATAATCACTAAGCTTCTCGCTATCTTCTTCTCATTTAATTCATCATTTGAAAAATCCACCAAGGATAATAGCATTAATTAGATTTATAACCCCATGATCATTATTATCAATATCCACTAAGAATATTATCATTGGCTAGGCCTAAAATCCAATAATTACTATTATCACTTTTTTTTTGATCCAACAAATTCTATCACTTTATCCATTCAGATTCTTTTCATACCAACATAATTCCGCCAATATCTTCGATTATCATCGTCTCATATTTTAATCCCTTATGGGTTATCTACTTCTTTCTCTAAACTCCATGGCTATCTTTCAACCTATTTGTTGCAATCAGACGCTTACATTTAATTCCTTCCAAGATTTGTGTGATAGGTAAGAGAAGATCAGAATAGAATAGGTAAGAATTAAAGACGAAATGGGATAGGAGTAGAGTTTTTAACATACTCTTTACTTAAAATCAAGAATTTAGTTTTGCACGAATCACTTATGTAGCAGCCTACAGGCTAATAGTGCAATTCGGCTATTACTACAAACAGAAATTTTCGTCTATTTAAATGGTTTTACCCTTTGCATCAAAGATATCAAACGGGTATTATTTGCTAACTACTCGAGCAGCGACCTTATAACTTTTCAGAAGGAAAAGTTTTTGGTTAGAGTATTTTTACTACTCCTTTTTAGCATCATTTTTAACGTTTCTTAAGCTAGGGTTAGCCTTGGTTTCATTTGGTCAGCATGAAGTTAGTCTAAACATCTACTCGCATTTTAAGCTTTTGACAAAACCCAAAAGGAAAGCTTTCACTTTTTGTCTAAGAAGGGTAAGATAGAAATAGGAAAGGTAAGACAGCAATAATACTTATAGTTTTCGAAATTCTTTTGTATTTGAAAGTATGGTTTTGTGAAATCGTATTCTTAGCGTAACCAAACCTATACTTAGGGTCATCCTACGGTCAAGCAAGCGGGCTCTGATACCACTCTGTAACACCCCCCTTTCTGGGAGTATTATGAAACCCTCGCAGCTGCCCAGGACTGTTCAACTGCGAGTATATTCAATGAGTGTATAACATTGCCAACACAAGCTTAAGCGCAAAAGCGAACTTTATTACAATATAAAGGCTAAAAGCCAAGTATTACAGCAGGCCAACGGCCTTTACTTACATTACAGTAAAAGATGCCACAGGCACGCCTGAGCGGAGAACGACCCTAATTCCACGTTTTATCAACCTCGTACGGAATCATCCCTTCATCTTCTCGCGTCCTCAAAATTAGTTGGTTCTGTTTATGTTTTTAGCAAGCATGAGTACTACCACTTGTACTCAACAAGTCACACGGAGCTTAATAATAATTTCATGCATGGCATATCCAGTAAAGGGGGATCAAGTCTATTATTTTATGTGGATGCAGTTTTAGTTGGAACCATTTGAAAACCTTTAAAAAGTACTTCATTAAAGTAAAAAGGGGGGTTTCAAGCTTGATTATCATTACTCAATATTTGCTAAACCATTCCAAAACTACTTATGCCTCGATACTGGATTCACCCACTAAACACAGCTTCGTTTACCGGAAGCACGGCGTATTCGAATACCATTTGTCATGACTTTGCAAAGCTGCCCTGCTTTACCCACAAGATCCCTTAACTCCGGCCAGAGAGTTAAGACAACAAGGATGTTCACTGCTCAATTCTTTATGTAGACTCCGCCCAGTAGGTGTTTAATCTCAACAAGCTCGGATGACCCCACGGATCTCATCCGACTCATCGCAGCCCTACAGTTGTATGGTTAACCACCTCCCATACGAACTCACCCTCTGTCTCCCCCTTTCCAGTTGCAGAGGTTCAATTGAAGTTGAGCAGTTACTAAGCCAGGTTTGACTAAGTCAAGGTTGACAAAGTCAACGCTTGTGGTTGGGCGGTTACTATGTCCGTTACTCAGCATAAGGGTCTAGTCCTTATATTTTAACTGAGGCATCACCCACACACAAACCCATATTCAGTACCCACTGTACTGCCACCATTCCACAACCAGCCTCCACCCTAGGATAAGGTCTTCGGATCCATCTCTGCAATCCTCGCTTACCCTAGACCCAACTTTTCCAAAAATCTAAACAAAATACCAAAGTCTTAACAGTATAAAGATTCAATGTGATTCTAAACTACCATGATATTAATAATCTTATATTTTATGTTACTAGGTCTTGTCAAGGTGAATGTGGCCATCAAGTTAAACTGGGCTTTTCGGGTGGTAGGACATAACTAGTATCATGTTATTCTAAACATTGATTGTACATAAAATAACAGTTCACAAATAACATAATGAAAATACTGGTAAATAAATAAATAGCGGAACTGTAGGCTCAACATGATCAAGGTATGTGTGACTTGCCTTGCGGATTTTCGATTTCGATTATGTCGTATTTTTCAATGGGCCGGGTCTGGACTTGAGCTTTTCCCTTCTGCTCTTGCGAAATCTCGACTTCGTAGACTAACGCAAAACAAATAAATCAAATCAATTCCATGCCCGAAGGAATGAGCGAGGAATAAAGGAAATAAAAGAATAAAGAAAATTCGAAAAACTCCAATAAAATGGGATTTCTGGTTTATAGGAGGGCTTTATGGGGAAATGGGTCTTGGATTTGGGTTGGCGGGCTCGAAACGAATCCGGGGAGTATAAATATGTATTTTTGGGTTCGGGCCCAACACTATTCCTCCGGCTCGGCACTGTTCCTCGGGCTCGGACCGGCCGCAACGGGCGCGGGACGAGTTGGCTCGGGCGAGCCGCGTCGCCTCGGGCGCGGTCGGTGGCAACGGGCGCGGCGCGCGTGGCGCGGGCGAGTGGGTCGGGCCGAGACGCGTCGCGCTGGGCTCGGTCGGGCGCGTCCGGCGCGGCAGGCGGTGCGGTCGGGCGCAAGGCGGGGCGGTCAGGCGCCACGGGCGCGACCGGGGGCGCGGGCGGGCTGGCTGGGCTCAGCCGCGTCGCGGGCGGCTCGAGTCGGCTACTGTTCTTCTTCCCCGTTTGAACCGCGCGCGCGCAGTGAGACAGAGGAGGAGGGAGGCGGCCACCAACGGCGATGGGGTGGCCTGCGATGGTGGTGGGGGACTTGGATGGACTCAGGGAGGTACGGGGATTCCGTTTTTGGTGGTGGGAGGGCCGGTGGAGGCGGCAATCGCCGGCGGCGAGGTCTTCCGTTTTGCGGCCATTTTTGGGATTGCGCGCTAATAGGAGGGGTTCTGGGCATATGGCTTGGTTCTTGAGCCTCACTGGGGTTTAGGGAGGTTTGGGGAGGGGTTGGCCGAAGCTCGGGATGCCCAGGTTTGGCTGGCCACGGTGGCCGGTTTTGGATAGGGAGGAGTGAACGGTGCTGGGGGAGATGGGGAATTGGGAGCTTAAGGCCACGGTATGGGGAGGTTTCTAGGGCTATGAGGATGCTAGAAACGGGCGGAATTGGGATTGGTGGGCCGGAAGAAAGATATTGCATTAGGGCACGGATTTGGGGGTTTTTGGGATTACCGGAGTTGGGAGGGACGGGGGACGCTCGGGGATGTCCGGTGAGCTTCGGGGAGGCTAGTGGCTTACAACGGAGGGCTTGGCCGTGCTTAAATAGCTGGGGAATGGCGGTTCACCGAGAGAGGAGGAGGGGATATTTCCGGCGGCCATGGCTTGGAGCTCAAGACGGGCAAGGTCGGCTTGGGCGTGACTCCACGACGGTCAAGGGGGTCAGGGGAAGCTGTTGTACGGGTCGGCTACGGCTGTGAGAGGAAGGGGCGAGAAAGCGGCAGAAGCGGGTGGAGGCGGAGGAGAAACGGGGCACGGGAGTGGCGGGAGAGTTCGACGGTGGCTGACAGCAGTGCAGGCGCATTTAAGGCGGGGGTACGGTAGCTGACAAGCAGAGCAGGAGCTGGCAGGGCGGGCAGACGCGAGAAGGCGCGAGGAGGCGGCGTCGGCAGAAAAATCGGAGGCGGCGACGAAACATCTGGACGGTGAACAGTGGCTGAGCTCCATCCCTCCGTTCATGGCATGGTGATAAGGATTAAGGAGTGGATTGCTTTGAGATTGGTGTGGTCTAGGGTTATGGAGGAGTTGGGCAAAAGAGAAATGGGAATTCAAATCCAAATTTGATTTTTGCAAAATTTTGGTTCGTTTCATAGTCCGCATTGAATATTGATACCTAAATTAACTGCAGATGAACATCAGTCCACATTGAATATTGATACCTAAATTAACTGCAGAAGAACATCACGTACCACTGTACCAGAGTTAGGGGAAGCACTTCAGTGAACGTGCGCGGCAAACTGTTGATTGAACCAGAAAATGGTCATACTCCCTCCGTTCTTTTTTACTTGATTTTCTAGAATCCGTCAAACTTTCTAAAGTTTGACTACAATATATTTATAACTATCTAGATTGACTATACGAAAATTACATTATTAGATTTATCGTTAAAAATACTTTTATAATATTATAATTTTATTTGTATATGTTAGTGTAAAGTTTTAAGAAATAGTAGTCAAAATTGTATCTTGAAAACCATAAAAAGTAAAAAAACGAGTAAAAAGGTAAAAAAAACGTCAAGTAATTGATCACCAAGCAAGTTAAGGCACTGTTGAGTACTAAAAGCTGATGGCATATACTGAAAATCTGAAACTCGCTGAGAATTTTCCTTCCCCTCAACCAGAAGGTTTGCCTAAAACTTGCATCCACTGTGTGTGGCAAATTGCATCTGGACATCATGCATGCACGCGTTTTATGATCCATGGCTGCAGATCCTATATATATTAAAATATATGGACTCATCTCAGCAAACTCGAGTCCAGGAGACAATGCCATTGGATCAACTCATTCTCACAAAAAAAAAATGATTGGTCACATCTCAGAGGAGTGCACACAAGAAAAGATCTTGCTTAAGTCCTTCTCAAAAACAGTAAAACATAGGACAAAACAATGTCTTGTCTCACTTATAATCAGCCAAAGCTTTTTCTGCTTGTATGCATGATCCATACAAAACAATCTCTGAAAACCCTGTCCAACCATAACAATGAAAGGTAATGTTTCAGAAAAGAAAAAGGGTAAGACTGATAGATTAGGTCCCGTTTGTTGGTTTGAACCTGAAAATTAATAATACCATGAGATTTATGTCGGGTCTCGAGCGAGCATGTGGAGTGCTATTAGGTAGATTCTTTTGAGCTGATGATTTATGATTTATAGCTTAAATATTTGAATTCTGACTGTTCGCGAGAGGCAGTACATAGAGAAAAATAGTCGTATATGATTTTGATCGGTACAGTTAAACTCAGTACACTGTTTACTATAATTTTCCTATTAATTTTATCTTCAAAAAATACATTGTTTCAAAATTAAATACTGTAGACAGTATAAATATAAATATAAGCCAATATTAAGGCCCCGCTCAGTTGGGCTGAAAAGCTGTGGCTTATGGCTGAAAGTGCACTGTAGCGGCTGAAAGTTCACTGTAGCTAAAGATGGTTTATTTGACGTAATTAAATTTTAAAAAAATATAAAAATAGAAAAAATATGCTAGCTCATTACGGACAATGCAAACGAATACGGGAAAAAAGAATCAGGAAATTTTTTTAAAAAGCTAAATGTTCAAAAATGACGAAATTTATAAATAGAATATACCGATCATTAATTAGTTGGTTGCTTACAAATCGACGAACAGTGAATCCACTGTTGCCAATCAGACCAGAAAATTGTGCCATTGGCCCATTCATTGAAAATTGCTGCACATAGTACAGAGTCATAGAGATGGTGACTCGTGGACCCGGGAAAACTGACTCCTCAAGGAGCACGAGGGTTTAGGGTTTCATCACAGTAGCATGACGTGGATTGGTGGATGGCTTGTAACTTTCCCATTCGGTACGGCGGCTGCAGCGGAATCTATCGAATTATTTCAAATCTCGATTTTGCTGCTGTGACTGTGCAAATATAAGAGCAAGTTTAATAGTACAGATAGCTGCTACCTCTAATACATTTCTATGTCATCAAAAGATAATGATGCAGTCAACTCATACAATAAGCTGACTATAAGTTGTCTCCACAAGAGCTCTCAATCATTTAATACATACATAGGTATTGATAATTTAATACATGCATGTGTATAGCAATTAGTTCTATGGGTACATGCATGGATAATGCCTCTTTTCCTGTGCTATAGCCTGACTCTTGCATGGGAGTTGGCTTGACTCTCTCTCTCCTTTCCTCTCCCCTCCACATAGGACTATGCTGACATGGATTCCCTTATAGCTAGCACAGTCAGCCTTATTAAACTTGCTCTAAGGGCATCTCCAATGGTCTGAGTCAACTAGCTATATGCATGTACACATCAGTATATATCCTATGTGAAGGAAAGAGAGTATGCAAAAAAAAATCGAGCCAGCTCTTCCTTAAGCACTAGTCTATAACGCCAAACGAGGCAGCCTCTATAAATTCTGTGTGTGCATGTAAGCATCAAATAGCTATCCTTATAGATAGTTCTTTAGAATGCTAGCTTTAGTGTGTACTATATAGATGATATGGAAGTCTTATAGTTAGTTGCTAACTATAACCATTGGAGATGCCCTAACTGTCACTTGCTTTCAATATAAGGCAGGAAAATCTGTTTCAAACAAAAAATAAAGACAACTCATCAAGCAGTTGAGATTAGTTAGGAAGGTGTAAACAAACTCGTAGTTCTGTTCAAGCGGGACAATAATATCACTTTAGTATTTTTTCAAAACTTGTTCTTCAAACATTTGTTTTTATAAATATAGTCTTCTCCATGAATCTACCGCGCGCAACAGGCACCCATGAGCTACTGTAGCTACAGTGCCTCTGTGCGGGCTACTGTTTCTCACCAAGTCACTTGCCAAGCTATGCCTGCCGTGTGCGGTAGGTTACGAAGGGGCTAAATTTACAAAAACAAGCATTTGAGAGCTAAATTAAAAAAATGGCTATAGTGAAATTTATGTGCTCAATTTTACTTAATAAGCATGAGCATTTCTGGGCCGATTTGCCTGGCCATACTCAGTCGTAGGCTAGGTGGTTCAAATATGGAAAATTTTTAGTGTATTTTACTGGTAGTAATGATAGATAATAGAAATTAAATCTAGCCGTTAATGTCTTAAGGGTATTACAGTCTTTCTTATATAGATATAATTTTTTTCTATGGATAATATCGACTTTTCCCTAATACTAATCCTATCCGGCTACACCATCTGCTAGCTAGCGCTGCTGCCGCCATCCCTTTTCGCCACTACCAGGCCATCTGGCGCTTCATCGCTGCAGCCTCTCCATGTTGGCACAGCCGCTGCCTCTCCCTCTACCCTTTGTAGATATTTAATCGAACTTGAGCAGCTACTAAACTAGGTTTAACAAATCAACACTTATGGTTGAGCGATCACTATATTCTTTACTTGGCATAAGGTTCTAGTCCTTATATTTTCAACGAGAAAACTTCCATCCGCAAGCTTTTGTTTCAATGCCCATCTGCACTACCATCTTTTTAGTCTAAGCCTCCACCTGAAGATAAAGTTATACGACCCAACCATCTTGTGGCTTCCCGTGATATCTCCTTATCCTAGAACCACTTTTGAAATTATACTAGCAAAGTGCCAAGTCTCTTAGTAGTGTAAAACTGTTGAGTTTCTGGTCTACTATGATTATTTAAATACTATTTATAATAATACTAAGTCTTTTCAAGGTGAATATGGCCATCAAATTAAACTGGGCTTTATCAGGTGGTAGGACATAACTAATATCATGTCATTCTAAACATTTATTGTACAAGAAATAACATAATGAAAATACTGATAAATAAATAATTGAAGGAATGTAGGTTCAATATGATAAAAAACATGTGACTTGCCTCTTTGTCCATAGTCTCTAATTATTCAAATTATTTCACTGCAGTCTTCTGGTTAAACTGCTCTTGTCGTTCTTCTGTTGACCAATCGTGTGTTCCGAATACTATCGCAGAAAACAAATGCAAATGAGTTCCTGCTTTGCGGAATGCAAGCTGGGAACAAAATACAAATAAACAATCAAAAAGATAGAAATAAAATAGATTTGGATGGTCAGCGTTTAGGTGGTGCCATGGCTTGGCTGCTTTGGTTGATTGTTGTTGCAATTATGTTAATGTGTCCAAGATGGTTGAAACGGCTATATAGGGGTTATATGAATTTCTATGATGACTGCAGGTATGGACAGTATTGGGTTTAGAGTCAAAATATCATTTGGGTAGTTTGGAGTTTTATTGGAGTCTAAATTGGCAAAATAGGGTTGGGAATGGCATAAATGGGCTCAAGATTATCAAAATGGACATATATATATATATATATGTGTGTGTGTGTGTGTGTGTGTGTGTGTGTGTGTGTTTTAGGGTTTTGTGAACAGTAATGGGTTTAAGTACTGTTCATCGCGGGTTTTACTATTCACAGCGGGTTTAGTCCTTATCGGGTTGTCGCTGCGTACTTGAAGAATAGAGGAGTTTCGAGTACTCGGACGGTTTCGGGTATGACTACGAAGTTGAGTGGACGGTCGAGGTTCGACTTCAAGTATGAGGTCGACAGAGATCAGATGGTGTATGAGTTGCTACAGAGATTGGACGATGTCCGAGTAGCTGCGGAGATTGGATGGCGTTCGAGTGGCTTAAGGGATTAGACGGCGTACGAGTGGCTTAAGAGCATCAATGGCGTTCGAGTGGCTTAATTAGGAGCATCGGATGGTGTACGCTTAAGAGTATCGGACGGCGTACAAGTGGTGTAGCTCAGGAATCTAAGCAGTACAGCCGAACTTTCTTTCGATTACAAGGCAGTCGAAGATTTCAAGCGATTTCGAGTGGTGGAGCAGTCGGAGAATTGTTGGTCAAAACAACAATTAATGACCATGGGTGGGTTCCTGGGGCCACGAGGATTCTAATTTTGGGCTCGGGAGCAGTTGGAAGTCAGGCGAGCGTCGGCGGTGAGGTCTTCTCTTCTCGGGACTTTTGAATGGCACAGGGATTAACGACGGTTAAGAGGACAATAGCATTGCTATAGAGCATCTCTAGGAGTAGGGGAGCTTAGGGTGTGGTGGTTTGGGTCAAAGATGGCTGAGCCGAGCTGTCCATCATGACCTCCTATGGCTGAGCAGTGGCGCTAGCCGTCAGCGCAGCAGGGGATCGGGAAGCTAGGGTCTTACTTTGGGAGTGTTTCTAAGGGCATGAAGAAGCTGGAGACGAAAGCAATCGAAACAAAAAGGACTGAATAGAAAGAATTGAAGATTGGCTTACTTTGAGGTCTTCCGATGATTGTCGGTGATGCTCTGGTCGAGCGCTCAATTGGGGATGTATGGCTCACCTTGGGCATTGGTGGTTCCAATTGGAGGGGCTCGTGGGTTTAAATAGGGCAAGAATGGCAGTTCGGCACAGGGGCAAGGCTAAGACGGTGGTAGTGCGAGCCAGGGGTCGAGAAGGTGCCGGAGGACACTATAGTCTCTGATCGATTATAGAGGTGTGGCAGTGGCGAGAAGCAACGGAAAGGCACGAGAGCAAAAGAATCGGGATGGCGGCGATATTTTCATATGGTGAACAGTGCTCACGCGAAAAACGGCTGAAGGGGGCGATGCAGCAGGGAGATCAAGGCATGGATGGCTGAGATAGGTGTGGGCTTAAGCAAAGATTCAAGAGAAATCAAAATCAAGCAAGAATTCAAATTACTTTTGTAATTCGGTTTTGTTTCAGTACGCATGCCTATTGATTGTTTTGCAGGAACTAGAGAAGGAACTTCAATTACTGGAACTCCACCCCAAAGGAAGGCTACTTCCAAGAAGACAACAAGAAGCTCCAAGTGTATCTAGAAACAGAAAATGTTCACATGTGTCTTGCCATTTCGAGATATTTCTGTTGTTTGTTTTTTAGAAGACTTCCATACTACTTTTTGGAAGACTTGTATTGACTGCCATCTGGCACTTGTTCATTTGCATCTGGTATGACAAGGTGCTTGTCATTTTGCATATGGTATGACAATGTTATTTTGCATGACTGCCATCTATGCATTGAATTACAGCAGAGATTCTACCAAAATTATAAGAGGGAATAATAATAGATTTCTGTGAATTTTAGAGGTCTGCAAGGTTATAATCATGAGCATACCCTTTTATGTGTGCACTTGACAAGCTAAATGATCCTTACATTGGTTGGATCAGTTGAACACTACATTGCTCTTGTATATTGCTGAAGTGAAATCTTAGAAAGGATGCACTTGTGACTTGTTGAAAGAACAAGCTTCGCATCATTGCATGGTGATAAATTGGCATAAACAGCTAGCATACAAACATTCCATGGTGTCAAATTGGCATCATGAATTAGCTAGCATACACAGATGAGAGATACATAAATTTGGGTACAAAGATTCACAAATTCCATTAATCATTCCATTGCATGAGAGAGCATCATTCCACAACCCAATCAAACACTATTACATACATTATCCAGAGTGAATGCTTTGATTTACTGATCCAGAAACTAGCACTAGACTTATAAGTTATAACTGGAACCTGTTGGAAAGTCTTACGACCTCCCAGGATTTTTTTTACGACCAGTTAGAGTCGTTTACGACCGATTTCGACCACTTACGATGCCGTACGACCACTCAAACCCGCCACCGATCGCTTTGAGTCGTGGTCGTAATTTCACTGTAGCAGTTTTACAACTGCTCCGCTTTATCGCTGCGCTATCTTCCTCCAGCCGCTTGAAAAATACCGTGATCGAAACCCTTTACGATCACGCAGTGATGCTGGCGATCACTGTTCACCGTGGTCAAACACCCTTTCGACCACGTTCACTTCCTTCGACGTGGTCGTAGTCTCTTCCGACCACGTACTGGTCTTCTCGACGTAGTCGCAACTTCTTTCGACCACCTTCACCGTGGTCGTAGCCTTATCTGCGTGATCAAACTCCTTCAACGTGGTCGATAACACTTTACGACCACGTTTTGTTCTTCATCATCATGGTCGTAAGCCTCTACGATCATGTCTATGAGATTGCTCAAGAGAAACCAGAACACAGGGATTGCGTTTCTCCTTTTTTGGTCTTTTCTCAAAAATGCTTGGTACACCCTTCAGTTACATGACTACCCCTCCTTTTATATCCGGTTCTACCACTTTAACACGGGTTCGACTACGATTACAATTCTGACTCTGACTCCGATACGACTTCTACTCCGACTCCGATACGACTTTGATTACGGCTGCAATACGACTTCGATTACAACCAAATTTTATACACGGCCTCTAAACAAGATTATTTACAACATTCTCTCCCTAATATTGTTTTTTCGACTTCGATCATGCCGATTCTTCTCCTCATCTCTGAAAATTTTATTCGCCCCAGCGGCTTTGTCAGAATATCAGCTTTTTGTTCTTCTGTTCTGATGTAGTCGATCGCGATCTTCCCTTCTTCAACACAATCTCTGATAAAATGATATCTTGTATCTATATGCTTGCTTCTATCATGTAGAACCGGATTCTTGCTCAGCGATATTGCAGATTTGTTATCAACCCTGAGCGTCACCTTTTGAACTGCCTCGTCCGACAACTCGCATAACAATCGAGCGAGCCAAACTCCTTGGCATGATGCTGCGCTCGCTGCGATGTACTCAGCTTCACAGGATGACAAAGCAACCACTTTTTGCTTTTGTGATTGCCAACTGACCGGACTCTCCCCAAGCACAAACATTATGCCTGTCGTGCTCTTCCGATCATCGACATCTCCCGCCATGTCGCTGTCACTGTAGCCCGTCAGTTGCAAAAACTTTCCGCCTCCTCTTTTGTACTGAATCCCGAGGTTCAAAGTCCCTTTGATATACCTCAGAATATGCTTCACAGCGTTCATGTGCTCCTGGGTCGGTTTCTCCATGAACCGACTCACATATCCGACCACGAATGTAATGTCAGGTCGGGTATGTGTCAGGTAACGCAGACTTCCGACAATGCTTCTGTACTGCGTGGCATCGACTGTCGATCCTAGGCCTATTTTGCTTAACTTCAAGTTATTCTCCATTGGGACTTGGCAGGGATTGCACTCTCCCATGCTGCACTTCTCTAGAATCTTTCGGGCGTACGCCGACTGACAAAGTGATATGCCGTTGTCAGTTTGTTTCACCTCGATACCAAGGTAATAGCTCAGAAGTCCCAAGTCGGTCATCTTGAATAAGTTCTTCATCTCCTCCTTAAACTTCATAATCTCAATTGAATTTGACCCAGTGATGATCAAATCGTCCACGTAAACGCCTACAATCAACTTTGCCTGCTCATCCCCTCGGGTGTACACAACATGTTCAGAGGTGCTTCTTTTGAACCCGAGTGCTGTCAAACTTCTGTCAAGTTTTAGATTCGATGCTCGTGGAGCTTGTTTGAGCCCGTAAAGAGCTTTGTTAAGCTTTAAGACTTTCTCAGCTGGTCTGCTGGACTGAAAACCCGGCGGTTGAGAGACATACACCTCCTCCTCAATGTCTCCGTTCAAAAACGATGTTTTCACGTCCATATGGTGAATTTCCCATCCACTGTTTGCTGCCAGCGCAAGAAGTACTCGAATTGTCTCCATCCGAGCCACTGGAGCAAAGACTTGTTCGTAGTCTACTCCCTGTTTCTGAACATATCCTTTTGCAACAAGTCATGCTTTGTGCTTCATGACTTCTCCCTGTGAGTTCTTCTTCACTTTGAACACCCACTTCAGACCGATTGCATGATGACCCTTTGGCAGATCAGTGAGTTTCCATGTGTCATTATCTTCAATCGACTTCAGCTCTTCCTGCATAGCAGCTCTCCAGTATGCATCTCCTTTTGCTTCTTCATAGCTTTCAGGTTCTTCTGCAGTCGTGTAAAGCAGCAGTTCTTCAGACTGCACTGGTTCAGTCTGTGCATAAATCTCACTTATGCTCCTCATCTTCGGTACTCGGTCATTTGACTCTTCCTCATCGAGGTCTTCTATTTCAGGTAAGACTTCATGGTCGATAGTGCCAGCTGAACTTGAACCTTGAGATGTGGTCGTAACTCCTTCCCAGTCTGTGCCGTCGACCTCGTCATCTTCGACATTGAAAGTTACCCACTTCGACATGTCTTTCTCAACGTCATGGTGTTCTTCCCACTCCCAGTGTTTGTCTTCTTGAAAAACCACATCTCTGCTCACATAAATCTTCTTTTCGACTGGATCATAACACCTGTACGCCTTGGTGCCTAGCTCCGAGCCGAGGTAGATCATCCTTCTGCTCCGGTCGTCCAGTTTCTTCAGATGTTTGGATGGCTTTACATGGGCTAAGCAGCCGAAAAATTTTAAATGCTCAACGTTCGGCTTTCTTCCCGACCATTGTTCGTATGGGGTGGTCCCATCGAGCGATCTTGTGGTCGTGCGGTTGAGAAGGTAGACTGCATGCCTTACTGCTTCTCCCCAGAACCGCCCGGGGAGAAGTCGACTTTTTAGGAGACTTCTTGCTGTTGCCATCACAGTTCGATTTCTTCTTTCTACGACTCCGTTTTGTTGAGGCGAGTACAGAGCCGTGAAGAATCTTGCAATGCCCTTCTCTTCACAGATCGAGTCAAACTCTTTTGCGAGGAATTCTCCTCCCCGGTCAGACCTGACCGATTTTACCTTTTTGTCGATTTCGTTTTCAGCAAGCGCTATAAACTTCTGAAAGTTTGACTTTGCCTCATCTTTGCTCTTCTGCATGTACACCCACATGGCTCTCGAGTAGTCGTCCACGATCAGCATGAAGTACTGATTCTTGGCATCAGTTCGAGGTGTGATCAGGCCGCACAGATCGATGTGAACTAGCTCGAGTGGTTGAGAGGCTCTGTATTGTACCTGCGACGGGAAGCTGTTACGAGTTTGTTTTGCCGTTAGACAGCCCTCGCAAACTTGCTCCGGGTGGTCGATTTTCGGTAGTCCGACCACCATCTCCCTCCTTGCCATCGTGTTGAGACTCTGGAAGTTCAAGTGTCCGAATCTTGCGTGCCACAACCAGGCTGCATCATCGGTCGTAGTCTTCAGACACCTTGGTTTGCACGCTTCAATCTGAATCTTGTACAGACGGTTCATTGTTCTTCGTACCTTCATCAGTAGTCGCTCACTGCGGTCGAACACCTTCAGATGGTTGCCTTTGAGCTCGATCCGACAACCTTCTTCGGTTAATTGTCCAAGGCTTATGATATTGCTCCGAAGACTCGGTATGTAATATACATCCGAGAGCTTTCTTCGACTTCCATCTTTGCATTGCATCAGGATTGTGCCTCTCCCTTTTATCTGAACAGTCGAGCCGTCTCCGAACTGTACTTTTCCGAGCACACTCTCGTTTAATTCGTGAAACATCGAGTGTGCGCCCGTCATGTGATTACTTGCTCCGTTGTCGAGGTACCAGTCGGCTTGTGTCTGCTCTCCCTGCTCCAACAGACTTGGAAAGACTCTCTCCTCATTCAACAGAACCATTGTCGGTTCATCTACAGTGCAGAACGACAACAGCAGTGTCAGCTCTTTGTGCTCTGTAGTTTGTGCCAAGTTTGCTTCTTCCACCTTCTTCTTGCCCCGACAATTCGCAGCATAGTGACCATACTTCTTGCAGTTATGGCACTGGATGTGGCTCCGACACTCGGCTGCATAGTGTTCGTATTTCTCTCACGTGTAGCACTGTACGTCCGACTTGTCGGTCTGATAGTCGCCGCCTCCACGACCAGCCCTTTCTCCACGACCACCTCTTCCTCCTCTTCTGGATTGGGAGCCTCGACCTCTTGGCGCATAGCCTCGGCCTTGTCCACGCCCGTAAGATGCACCGCGGCCGGTCGATGTCCCACGACCACGACCGCCCCTTGATAATGAGTCTCCTCGGTTCCTTGTGTCTTCTCTTACGAGTAGAGCCTGCTGTCCGTTATCATCTTGATAACTCTTCAGGAGCTGCTCGTGTGCTTTGAGTGCTCCGGTCACCTCTTCAATCTTTATCTTTGAGAGGTCTTGCGAGTACATAAGTGTGGTTACGACTGGAATAAACTTCTCTGGTAGCACTCTCAAATACTTCTTCACCGCCACCTCATCTTTCAAGTCGTCGCCGAGAGATTTGATCTCGTTCACGACTTCGTTGAATCGACTAGAGAACTCTTCTACTGTCTGATTCTTCCCCATCTTCATGGCTTCAAAATCACTCCTCAATGTTTGGAGTCGAACTTCCTTCACTCGGTCTACTCCTTCATGCATGATTTGCAGAGTAGTCCAGACTTCCTTCGCCGTCTCCTTACCGACTAGCTGCCGCATCATCGAGTCGGGCACGGCTTGATAGATTGCCGCCATCGCCATCTTGTCGAGTCGTTCATCAACGACTTTGTCTTTCTCCTTTGGTTCAACCGGGCCCCAGACTCCCTGCGCGATCATGTTGACCTTCATCTTCATCGCCCAGATCGGGTAATTGTCCGAACTGAGGATCGGGTATTGCAGTGACACGCTTTCCTTCACCTTCTCAGCCATGGCTCACCTTGCTCTGATACCAACTGTTGGAAAGTCTTACGACCTCCCAGGATTTTTTTACGACCGGTTAGAGTCGTTTACGACCGATTTCGACCACTTACGATGCCGTACGACCACTCAAACCCGCCACCGATCGCTTTGAGTCGTGGTCATAATTTCACTGTAGCAGTTTTACAACTGCTCCGCTTTATCGCTGCGCTGTCTTCCTCCAGCCGCTTGAAAAATACCGTGATCGAAACCCTTTACGATCACGCAGTGATGCTGGCGATCACTGTTCACCGTGGTCAAACACCCTTTCGACCACATTCACTTCCTTCGACGTGGTCGTAGTCTCTTCCGACCACGTACTGGTCTTCTCGACGTAGTCGCAACTTCTTTCGACCACCTTCACCGTGGTCGTAGCCTTCTCTGCGTGATCAAACTCCTTCAACGTGGTCGATAACACTTTACGACCACGTTTTGTTCTTCATCATCATGGTCGTAAGCCTCTACGATCACGTCTATGAGATTGCTCAAGAGAAACCAGAACACAGGGATTGCGTTTCTCCTTTTTTGGTCTTTTCTCAAAAATGCTTGGTACACCCTTCGGTTACATGACTACCCCTCCTTTTATACCCGGTTCTACCACTTTAACACGGGTTCGACTACAATTACAATTCTGACTCTGACTCCGATACGACTTCTACTCCGACTCCGATACGACTTTGATTACGGCTGCAATACGACTTCGATTACAACCAAATTTTGTACACGGCCTCTAAACAAGATTATTTACAACAGAACCAATAGCTATTTAAAAAATTAAGCAATTCCATTGCTAAGTACCCTTGTTATAGTACCCAAAAAAAGGTACAGTTGACTCCTCAGTACAGAAAACACTAATATCTCCTTTGTTAATTCCAGAGTGAAATCAGATCCAGATTTGAAGCCAATCTTCTCTACACAGTCAACGCTTTCTAAAGTATTTGCCCTAGGACGCTTTAGCTATAGGTCTTCCGGTCAAAGAAAAATGCCAACATAAGTCTCTTTCTTCGCTGAACAATTAGATAGCCAAAGCTGACAGTCAGCGTCAAGAGAAGATTTCACAAAAATTAAAAGCATTCAGTTCAGATAGTTAAATATTGCGTTCAGTTACAGAAATAGAGGATGATTTTGGAAGTTATGACAATAACATCTAATCTGGCAACATTAAGCTCTAGGCTAGCACTAACTTTCGTTTTGTCCTCAAAACTAAAACCATGATCTCATATTGGGCTAGAAGTCTAAAAATGAACCTATCAACTCAGACATTATTGACTGCAATATTTCTTAAACAAACGTAAGTTGCAATCTTCTTCTCCTCTTCTTCTTTTGGCCCAGGCGACTTCCCCAGCCCCTCTCCCCTCCAAGTCTCCCCTTCCAAATCCGGCGGCCCCCTCCCCACTACCTCCCCGGCAGCGTCTACCGGCGGCGAGCGGGAGGGGGCCGGCAGTCATCTTCACCTTTAGTCGGTCTTCCCTAGAGCCGGTTCCTCATCGGTGGATCGAGATCTGGTAGCCCTTCTCCGCTAGTTGCCTGCTTCACGACGACCTCAAGGATCCCTCCCTCGCGAGGGTGTTCGCCGACGCCTGGAATCGCCGGTCCTTGGATCTAGGCCTCCTTGGTCGAATCCCTTTGGATCTGATTCTGGGGCCGCTTCCTACAGCCGGAGAAGACCGCTCCTCGCGGTGGGCTTCTGCTCACCGGCCGTTTGAGTCGCCGGTGCTGCCGATTAGGAAGGCGGCGGCGGGGCTATCTCACCTTGATCTGGACGGCTGCATCTGGATCTGGTCGACGGGCTTGCGGCGGCCAGGCCCCTGAGGAGGTCGCCGGCGGCGACAATGCGACGTGAGCGGCGGCGGGGCCAGTTCGTAGGCGCCCTGATGGGCGTCCGTGCTGCGGCGTTGGTTCCGTGAGGCGTGGATGGGCGGCGGTGGCGCGGAGGGCGTGGGTGGGCTGCACGGCGACGGCGGTGAGGCCTCGCTTGGGCTGCAGTAGCGGAGGCTGGAGGCCAGGACGGCGGTGTGGTGAGCAGCCGGCAACTTCGGCCTAGTGCCAGGTGTCGCCAAGCACGGTCGTCGGTGTATGGGTTTGTGCGGTGGTGTCCGTGGTCGTTGTGCAGCCATCATCGCTGGATTGTGCTAGTAGTTGGCGTGCTGTCGTTGGGAGTGGGTTGGGTGCCAGGCGAAAACCTTTGTCTTGCTGTTGGGCTAACAATGACGATACCTTTGGGAGCCGTATTACTCCTTGGAGGCGTCTGTCTGTCGATGCACCCCTCCTCTCTCGATGTGGATCTTGCGGGAGAAATCCCTGTCCATGTTGGACGGGCAGCGGCGGCGTGGCTACGTCGTGTTCCTTCCTGAAGGCGTTGTCTTTACAGTTCCACACGTGGTTCTCACTTTGGTGGCTTCGTTTTGTTATCTTAGTTTCTAAGTAGACGAGGATGCGAAGGTTTGCTACTGCACAAGATCAAAATTTGAGGCCGGACATCAAGAGTTTCTAAGTAAACTAGGATGCGAAGGATTGCCAGTGCACAAGGTCAAAGCAAGTTTGAAGTAAGGACATAGAAGTTAGAATTTCAATCTTTCTAGCTTTCTTAGTCTTTTTGCTTTTTGTTTTTTGCGTACCTCAGTTTTGAGGTTTTGTGTAATTGAGTCTAAGGGCTCCTGTAAACTTTGGCTGTGTATATCCACGTGTGGATATAGAGGCCGGATTTCTATCCATTATCTAAAAAAAGGTTGCAATCTTCTCATTTCTGCTTCAGATATGTAAACTACATCTGCACAAACTGGTCATTGGTTCCCAGTTCGCGACGATGAGCAAGAGCAGGAGAACGATTATACTGTAAAAGTAGACAACAAGAAAGGAACATGAATAAAACATAACATAAAGAACGAATCATGGTGATCTATCACGTATGAAATAATGTTTAAGGAATAGTTGTTTACTTCAGGGGAACCACCGAATTGGCAAGAACATGCAATTTTGCCTATGCAAGGATATCAGAGTCTACTGTTCAAAGCATCGATCATTAATCCAATTCATTATTAGTAGCACTGGTAACTGCCTCTTACTAGTAGCTACCAGATTTCAAGGGTGAAAGTCCAATTCAGACATGAAGTCAATTATCACCAAATCAAAGATCAACTACTTTATTAGTAGATCGATTTGTACAAATTGCAACTTCAGATTAGTAGATACCCACAGATATCACTCGCTCCTATTGGCTATTGCTGGATCAAATTATTATAGGAAGAAGTGCAATCACAGATACAAGATCTTGGTCAATTCAAGAATCGGACCCCCGCACACACCAGCTTGCCCTGCAGGCGCGGCAAGGGACGCCGCCATCGGACCGCCGCTGGTCCGTCCGTTAGCTCCGGCCGCCACCCCCTCTAGCAGCCACTAGTGCTGCTTCTGCTTCTGCTGCCCGCTGCAAGCAAGGGACAGGGCGCCGCCGCTAGCTACTCTAGGGCCATCGCCTCGCCACAACACGCGCCCGCAATCCTGGCCACACGCTGCTGAAGGGCCTGTTCTTTTTGGCTGCGGCTTATGACTTTTGAGCTGTTTGTACGAGAGATTACAGAGTAACAGAAACTCATGTGCGGTTTTTGTCAATATAAATGGAGTTAGTAAAGTATGTACTACAATTAACTAGTAGACCCTATCTTAAAAAAAATACTCCGTTTAAAAATTAGTTACTGTACAAAAATCGAAAAACAGCTTTTAAAAGCCGAAAAAAACAGGACCGAAGCCGTCGTGCCGCTGCCGCACAGCACCGCAACACCAGGGTTTTGCTATTCTCTCCCCTAGCCTAACCAATTAAGAATTAACAACTCAAATCCGTCTAAAGTTTAAAACCCCACGAACTAGATTGCACAATTACAAGATTACCCCTCGGAGGATTATACGTGCTCATACTTTCAAGGTGTAGTGTATATAAATCCAACTAATCTAATCTATTATATTGATAAAAATAAATGATCTATATTTATTTTAGTATACCATAAAAGAGCTCCCGAGTAAACCCCGCCGTCTTGCCAGGTTCGTTTTCTTGCCCCTGTTTTTTTTTTTTTTTGAAACCCTGCAGATTTTCTGTTTCAAATAGGCATTCCAATTTGCAAAATTACTATAGGAAATATAATCTGACCAAGAAGCACTTCACCTGTTACTTCTTGCTGCTTTTGGTTATGTTCAGACTTCCAGGGATGCTTGGGAGAACGGTAATTGCCAGGTTCCTGTGCTGGACACGACGAGTCTGCAGACAGATACAGGCAGATTATTAGCTCACAAAGAACGGTGGATTCGCTGTCAGGACCAAGCTAAGAACGGTGGATTCGCTGTCAATTCCAGCCATTCAGTTCAGGACCAAGCTAGCGAAGCTCCCGTCAGTTTTAGGTTGAGTTTTTGACTTTTAATTTATTTTTTTTATTATTTTTAAATTTTGTTTTTCTATAATTTTTTAGATGAGGATGTTGCGGTGGATCTATAGTCATACAAGGCGGGATCACATCCGCAATGATGATACACGTGATAGGGTGGGGGTAGCACCAATTGAAAAGAAGCTTGTCCAACATCGCTTGAGATGGTTCGGATATCTTCAACGATGGCCTCCTGAGGCACTGGTATGTAGTGGAATTTTAAGATGTCGACCAAAATTGACGTGGGAGGAAGCAGTTAAAAGAGACTTGATGGATTGGAATGTATCAAGAATTAGCTTTGGATAGGAGTGTATGGAAGTTAGCGATACACGTACCGGAACCATAAGAAAGTTAGGGGCAATGTTTTAGGCTCTTAACTCATATAGCAGGTTGTACAGCTTAGAGTTTTAGTATGGTAGGTTTTATTTTAAGTCTCATTTCTCTTTGATCTTGAGAAAGTTTCATTCCTAGTTTACCTTAACTTGTTTGGAACAAAAGGATTTGTTGTTGTTGTTGTATTTTTCTATAACTTTTTAATCTTTAATGTTTTTTTGCTGATTTTTCTCTCATATTTGTTTGTATTGTCGTGATGGGCTAACATATTTTTTCCATTTTTAATTTTTTTAAATTTAATTGTGTCGAATAAACTAGCTAACTACAGTGTAACTTTAGTCTACTATCATATAATTTCAACTATAAATTATCTTTTGTTAGCTTAACTGAGCAGACTACTTTAGTCTACTATCATATAATTTCAACTATAAATTATCTTTTGTTAGCTAAGAACGGTGGATTCGCTGTCAGGACCAAGCTAAGAACGGTGGATTCACTGTCAATTCCAGCCATCAGTTCAGGACCAAGCTAGCGAAGCTCCCGTCAACTTTAGGTTGAGTTTCTGACTTTTAATTTATTTTATTATTATTTTTAAATTCTATATTTCTGTAACTTTTTATGCTTTTTTGTTTCTCATATTCGGTTGCATTGTCCCCCTCTCTCTCTGAATTTTTTGTACGGATAATCTATTTTTTATTCGAAATTACAGAAATATACCCGCGGAATTTTTTTTTTACAAAAATAGGCTCAAGTCGCTCAATGGGAAGGCGACTGGAGCCTATCGCCCAACCAGAAGCCGATTCTGTCCCTATCGCTCTACCATCAGGCGACTGCATCCAGTCGCCCTCCCATTGGGCGACTTTAATGCAGTCGCCCAATGGTTGAGCGACAGGGACCAAACCTTCGCCAAAAATAGTGAAAATTGGTGGAGATATTCTTCATTGATCCAAAAGCCTTCAGAAAAAAATTTGAGCAATTTCGGCTACGGGATCAAAAGTTATAGCAGTTTCAATCACTCCCCGTTTCCTCTCTTTTTGTTCCTCGATTGCTATAACTTTTGATCTCGTAACCGAAATTGCTCAAAAATTTTTCTGAAGACTTTTGGATCAATGAAGAATATCTCCACCAATTTTCACTATTTTTGGCGAATGTTTGATCCCTGTCGCTCGACCATTGGGCGACTGCATTAAAGTCGCCCAATGGGAGGGCGACTGGATGCAGTCGCTTGATGGTAGAGCGACAGGGACAGAATCGCCTTCTGGTTGGGCGATAGGCACCAATCGCCCTTCCATTGGACGATTTGAGCCTATTTTTGTAAAACATTTTACCGCGGGTATATTTCTGTAATTTCGAATAAAAAATGGATTGTTCGTACGAAAAATTCCTCTCTCTCTCGGCTTTCGATCGAAGGCACGCAGTACGCTGAGAGAAGCTGCCTCGCCGCTGTCAAAGGACGCTCCTCCTCGTCCGGTCCTCTCTGCCCGGTGCTGGCGCCTGGCGCTATGTACCGAGAGGCCACGTGAGACGGTACGTACTCGCCCATTCGCACCCAACTGGCGCTATGATGCATGCAACCGGTTGACTTTCAGTAATTCGTCGAGCAAATTTGGGCTGAACGAACCAGACCAAAAGTTAGCGTTGCGTAGTTAGCTGGACTTGTTCTAGTTACCAAGCATTAGAGAGAGATCAATTATGAGTACTTCTCAACAGTTGAAGATACGTAGCCCATTTTTTAGGTCCATACAGCTATGAGCTATATACGTAGCCTTTCTTTTCAATTCTACCCCAAAAGTATTTACTCTTTATACCGTATTTCACACCGTAAGAAGTATCTCGCGTAACGGAGAGTATATATGTATAGTATATAATAAGTATATAAGACCACATATGTGGTATGTGCGTTTTTTCAAAGGTGATATGTATATTTTTTAGACATACTCTTTTTTATGTACAAATATAAAGGTATTGGGAAAGTACACTAAAACCATAGACAACCTTGCAATTTTTCCATGTTTACCACATTGAAGTATCTTATAATTAATATATGAGTGTATCTAAAAGATAAAGGAGTATTTAAATTTGTTTATGTAGTATATGTGTTTGTGTGTTTGTAAGTGAAGTTACTGCCAAACATATGTAAAGTTCTGTTAGTACACAACTGGGTAGTAACTCTACATGTATTTGATAGTAACTTCACTCACAAATGATAGTAACTTTTCAGCGCGAAAACTGGCGTGCATGCGTAGATTAGCGCAACGTGTGTGTAGGAGCCTTTTTCGTACTCCTGGGAGTACATACTCTCACTTTCAATATACCATTTAAATCACTATTTTATACCTCTTTATCATTTTTAGTATACTTAAATACTTATTCTAAGATATTCCAATGTGACTTGCTTGAAAAATTTTCATCGGGGCACTTTATTTTTGTTGTATACACTTTTCATGTATAAAAGGAGTACATGTACAAATCATGCTATAAAAAGTGGGTTTTGATAAAAAAAAAACTTGTTACGAACTCACTACGACACTTTGAAATATCTTATAATCATTACTAGAGTATACTCAAATAGATAAAGAGGTATAACAACACCATTAAAGGGGTATATTAAAAGTAGAAGTATGTACTCTTAAAGGTATAGAACCATTTTTCTATATAGTATGTACTCATTGTACGCTCAAACTAAAAAGTCACGAAATTTTTTTGACGTACTTTATGGTTTACTTCATTTTTGTATAAAATTTTAAGTTTAAAGTTATTCTATGTTAAGAATATAAAAAAAGAAAATACGGAGAATCTGTGATCGATTATTCGGGACGCAAGAGGCTATCTAGTGTCACTAAACATTTTGACGTTACAGAATAAGATATGGATAAGTGGCTGCCAACCATACGATGCATTTTGACGTTACAGAATAAGATATGGATAAGTGACTGCCAACCATACGATGGCACAGCAGTGTTATTTTGTCATCCTACCTGGCGAGCAGAGCTCGATTACCATAGATTCAGTGAGTTATAGGTATAGATTTTTCATTATGAGTTTTCGAAACTCGAACATTTGACATGGGTGAACTGTAAGCATTAAGATTAGTGTACTAGCTATATAATTGTTACCTTCACTGGCAAAGATAATACAAACGAGTCGGACGCATACCGGTGTCCTTCCTTTTGTTCCTTTTCCATGATCAGGTGGGCTTAAAAGCTCATAGTTTATGGCTAAAAATACTGTAGCTGGCTGAAAAAAACACTGTAGTTGACAGATGCTTATTTAGCATAATTAAATTTAAAAATATTTAAAAATATAAATAATATGTTAGCACATTACGTATAGTATAAACAAATACGGGAAAAAAAAGAACCGGCAAAAAAGCTCAACAAAAAGCCAAAAGTTCAGAAAAAGACGAAATTTATGAATAGTAAAAAATAAGCTGGAAGCCAAAAGCTTAGGCCCTGTTTGTTTCCACTTAAGATTATTATAATCTAGCTTATAGGTGGAGGATTATATAAGCTAACTTATAATAAGTTGGTGGGAAATAAGCTGTCAGGTGTTTGGCACCTGGATTATTAGAGTTATGGATTGTTGTATTCGAATGTTTAAAGACCACAATGCCCTTGAAAGAGAGGTACGGGAGTTGAGGGATGGTTGAATGGCAAAGGTGGGTAATATTCCTAAAGTTTTATGGTCATTAAGATAAAAGGTGGATCTATAAGCTGAAATAAGCTCCTTTTTTGAGCTTATTAGATTACAATAATCTGGGCTATTAGATTATAATAAGTTATCTTATAATCTAGGCTGTTTGTTTCCACTTATGATTATAAACTAGATTATAATAATCTTAAGTGGAAACATACAGGGCCTTAAGCCCAACCGATCACTACCCAATCCTGACCAGTTCAGTCATTCCAGGAGAGGACGACAAGCAGGCAAGCGGACAGAGGATTCATTGGAAAGCGGCCCGTCTGCGCAGAAGCGGGCAATCCTCCAATCCCTCTCGCTCCAGGATAGGTAACACACGATTCCATGTAAACGAGCAAGTCCAATAATAGAGCCAAGTGTTTGGCTATAAGCCAAATTATAAGAGCCAAGTTATACAATAATCTGTCTTCTATTTGTCTACAAAAGATTTTTTTATTATTATGTGGTACCATGTCTCACATTCTCTTTCCTACTCCTCCTCACATACATTTATTATCTGGACCCACCACTGCATAGGCTCCCGTGTGCAGCTTGTTGCTTGCATGAGAGCCAAGTTCTCCTCTCTCTCCTCTCTTCTCTCCTCCACATCAGCAAAAATGCTGACTAGCTTGGCTATAAGACCATTGTTGTACTTGCTCTAATCATGGAACAAACTTGTCTCTCTCTCGTCCATGTATCCAGCTCGACTGGCTACTAGTGATAAGATGGGCAAAGCTCTCGGAGATCATGCATGGCCAATCATGGAACGTTATTTTGATGAGATGGCATGACGTACAAGTGACACCACGAATATTATTGGATTAGAATGGCCGGACAAGATTATAATCCGCAGCTACAGATACATGGCCATCATTGGATTAGAAAGATTTCACGCTCTTGGTCTTTCACCGTGGAAAACTAATTGGGCTGTTTGTCTGTTTCCTCCTTCGGGCCATCCTTAATAAGAAAAATCAACATTTTAGAACTTTAACCTCTAATATATGTAGAAGTATTTTAATTTGTCATAGAAAATGATGTTAATATATCTGTCAATGAGAAGTACGTCGATATTATTATACTTAAAATAAAGTATGCTAACATATAATTGGAAAAAATAAAGATCAAATATGTGTTTTTAAGACTATAAAAAACAACATGTAAAAAAGAACAGGGAGAGCTAGCAGCATGGATAAGAAAATTATACAGTACTCTTGCCGCAATCGGTCATGTTCACCAACTAAACCATGAAATACATCTAGAAAAGTGTTTCAAAATTTTTATGACTTTTTTTAGTTTGAGTGTACCATAAGAATGAGTATGTATGTATGTATGTATGTATGTACACACAGTAGCGCTATTCAGCGCCTGCGCACACACTATGCGCAAGTCCGTTTCCTGGTGCGTGAGTGTTGATTTGACAGTAATTATTACACGTGAAGTTACCAGTTAGGCCAAAAATTATCACTCATATCATAGAAAATTATGGTCTATTAGTCGTGAAGTTATCATCAGTTACTTACTTGCGACTGGTATAAAAAAATATGAATTTTGCAGCGTCAAAACATATTCAACATAGATCTTGTTTTATTACGCTCATAATTTCGAACACAATGGCGCAAATGGATCGCAGATCGGACTTTCCGTGAAAGAGTTATTGTATTTTTTTAGTTTGTAAACAAGATAAAAAAAATCCCCAGGTCAACTTTTCTACTTCATACATGTGATAATTAGTAAATTCGGTCGTGGGAAAAGTTATTGCCTATTGTGAGTGAAGTTACTGCCTGTTGTGAGGAAAGTTATTACTTGCTGTGTATTGCGAGCGTTCGACAGTAACTTCACTCGCTACCGATAGTAACTTCGTTCGCAATGGATAATAACTTTCCGGCGCTGTGTACTGTAAGCGTTCGGCAGTAACTTCACACGCTATCAATAATAACTTCATCCACAATGGATGATAACATTCCGACGCACAATTTACATCTACGCGCTGGTTAGTAGCCATCCATAATTAATGTTCTGGATTAGCAGACGTAATTAGAGGATGGCAATTATGGCAATAACAATACCATGCACGTGAGAACTATAAGTAACTATGAATTTATAGGTGATAACTTGATGTGTGTGTCTATATATATAAAAATAGCAGTATGCCGAGCGTATTAACAAAAATGTTGTTTCTGTCGTTCGGGGGCCAAGCGGCAACGCTCTGGAGGCGACACATGGCGATGCCGTCAGCGACAGGTGGCCGCCACCCCCTCACAGGACGGTAAGCAACCTGCCACTCGAGGGCAGACGGTAGCCAAGCCTGCCGTCCAGCCATGGGGCGGCAGATAATTAGGCCGGCTAATTACCTGCTTAATTTTTTCTATTTAGTATTTGTTTGAATTTTTAAATATATCAAATGAACTTAAAAAAATACAACAATTTACATATAGCCTCTTGACATAACATACCTCACAGTGTAATTTTGATAATTTTATGAGTTTTTACATATAGCAAACGAGCTCCAAAAATCACAAACTTTTATGTGAAGCCTCCCGATATAGTAATAGTTATTGTTTAATTTTTTTGGAATTTTATGTGGTCTGAATTTTTCACGTTTATTCGGGTTAACGTAATCATGAATTTAACGAATATTTCACATTTATTTACAATTTTATATAGGAGGAATTTATACAATTAAAAGTAATTATAGTAGTACAAAAAATACCTCACAAGCGCCGGCGGTAGCACCACGTGTCGCTTCCAGGCGCTGCCGCCTGGCTCTTGGACGGCAGAAATGATATTTTTATCAATACATCTGACATACTAGTATTTTTATAAATACGATATGAAACAATGTCAAAAATGGCTTTTACTCACAGGCATGCACGAGTAGAAACATATGGACGCGTAGTTTCCATATCTTTATTTAGTTTTTTCTTTCAAAAGCCAGAGACTGCCTCCATGTGATTTTCCTGTGATGGTGACAGTCTAATTTGTCGTGTTGGGAAGCATGGAAGGTAATCGATCGGCCAAAGCATGAAATGACTTATATATACGTTCTTATACGTTCTTAGTTCAGCGATAATTTATTTTTTTAGCTAATTTATTTTTTATCGTAGCTAATGATGATTTATATGACATAGTTAAATTTAAAATTTTAAAAATAGAAAAACAGATTAACCTATCACCGATAATACAAAGGAATACGAAAAATTACAAAAAAACCTAAAAATACAAAAAAAAACCAGAAAAGATAAAATAAAAAAATAGTAAATTAAAAGTAAGAAGCCAGATTCCATGTAGCTTTCATGCATTAGAGACAGCTTGCACGATCGTGTTGAAACGGAACTGCACAAGTAGCTAGCTAGCTAGTGCTGGAGAGTAGCATTGATATAACTGTACTGATGAATTGATGATCCGTAGGGACGCCTGCTCTAGTCTTGGATCAGCTGAGTGTGAATTTTGACAGGTACATCTCACCGAACCACGGCACATACCTACTAATCTGCCTTGTAGAGCATTATGAAAAAGCAGGTCATAAGGCTCACGTGCCAATCTTACTGGCGACTTTAAGCATTGTGGCAGTCGGCCATAGCTCGTAGCCGACTCAGGCTTAAGGCCCGATCACAAGCTATAAAAAATTGGCTCGACCTACCTCACCAGGATCGTTGTAAAAGCAGTTTTTGTAAAAGCAGACACGACATTAATATAATCTTTACTCACACAGCTCTCATCGTATATCTAGCTTCAGTCCTACGCTACGCATATAACAATTAAGTGTTAAATATTGAATTAATTAATTAGTATATTCTATATGATCTAAAATAGTTGTATGTAGCTAGAATAATTAATTAAATTGAATTAAGTATAAATATACTACAATTGGCTAAACCCTAAATCATGCTAGATGTAAATAATCTTCTTTCTACATCAAGCTAGATCTAAACCATCTTCACTTTTCCCTTTACAAATCTATAGATCTACAATATAATATAATTAGAAACAAATTACTAACCATAAATAATCAAGAACAAATGGATCTACAATCACTCTTCCTAAATCCATGGTCTCCTTTCACCAAATAGCCTCAAAGCCCCACCTCTTCAAAGCAGCAACCTATGAGAACAGATCTGGAATTTGAGACAGATCTGTGAGGGTCTGGTCTGCAATTAATAAGAGAAATTATCAAAGATAGTTCTTAATAAAAACCATCTGTGATATTACTAAATATTATAAATGGATTTTAATACAAACATCTGTGATGTATGCAAAGTATCGCAGACGGATTTAAGAAAAAACCGTATGTAATATTTAGAAATACCATAGATGATTCTTGTTAAGAATCATCTGTGATAGTTCACAGACGGTGTTCAGTAAGAACCGTCTATGATATTACCTCTTTACAGACATTTTTAACGTTGGTAGCAACACAGGCGGTGTCTAAATGAAAACCATCTGTGATTGTATTTAATACTGGTTTTGGTCAATGTTCTATGACAAGGCGCCCAATATTAGTTTTTTTTGTAGTAGTGGTATTATGTATTGTTGCATATTGTTATCCAAATCTGATTAGGTCTAATCATTTCTAGTCAGGCCGATTGCTACCAGTCTTTCTAACCACTTGAAGAGTCCGATCAGTATTCGCTCAAAACAATGAGGACTGGTCAGAAGTTATGATTGGGATCATTTTCATATTCGTGATGGACTCTGTGCTGATTGGAGTCAGACGTGGCTATTATTAGTGCTTCCAACTATACACCGTTATATTCTAAGACTCTCCGAGCGGGGTGTTGTTCCCATCTCCAAGAAAGTTGTTGTTCCAGTTTTTGAGTAGGTCTGTTTTATTGCCGACTAGAGTCTATATATGTACCCCTGTAGTTACACGGCTAAGACACGCTAGAAACACGTTGAAGTTCCCCATGCTTATAATATCTCATCATGTAGTGAATTCTGCCTTCATGCGTGTATTGTTTTTTCTCGTAAGAGTTTTTCACGTAAAATCCATATGTTCCATTCTTTTGCTCATCTATTTTTGTCGTGCATTTCATAATAAGGGGTTGCGTCATAGTTAAAGAACCAATTATAGTTCAGACTCATGTGAAAAGTGCAGGCTGAATCAAGAATCCACTCACTGCTGATTTTAGAATCACCAGCAAAGACAACAAGGACATCTCCTTCGGTTCTTTAGAAACAATGGTGGCTTTGGCTTCTTTATTTGTTGATCTTTCTTAGAACTGTTGTTACTTTTCTCCTTGTTCTAGTGTTTCCAGCACTCAGATTTGTCATGACCACTTTTCTTGCAATATCAGCACAAATTTTTGTTCTTTGATTTAGATCAGCCTCGAAATTTTCTCTTGCTCCTAAAATCCCTTATAGGAGATCTCTTAATTTGTCTTCCATGAACAAACAAATCTTTTGCATGCAAACTTGAACTTTCACTTGACACCATAGTTTTCAGCTTGTCCTTTGCATATAGAGCATCATAAACCTCCTTGAGAATGAGAGTGTCTCAACTGTAAAGAATTGTGTATCTGAACGTAGAGAATGGATCAGGTAATGAGCAGAGTAGAATAAGACCTAAATCTTCATCTTTGAACTCCATTGCTTCAAAATCGGCGATGATATCCTTAAAAGCGGTCAAGTGGTTCAACATAGATCCGCCTTCTGTCGATTTGTGAGAAGCTTCACAAGCATCTTGCTAGTTACATCATTTGTCATGTAGATTTGTTCCAGCTTTAGCCATAAAGCAACAGCGATGGTCTCCTTTTGTGACCTCCTGAAGAATATTGTCAGGAGGATGAATATGTATCTGAGAGAGAGCCTTACGATCTCTTCTTTGCTTTTTTTTCCTTGGCAGACCATGCAACAAGCATTTTGTCAATTTCCAATAACGTATTATCTAAATCAAGTTGTGTTAGAATAGCTCGTATCTTGAATTCTTGATCTGCTACAGGGAAAGTTTTGTGTCTTTGGTCGAGCAGCCAAAGATCATATGTTATGTTGAAAATGCCCTAGATTTGATCTCTCCATTTAATTTATTCCGGTTAGATGTCTTTTGCAAAATCAGTGAAGATCTCAATCGTCCTTCCAGCTTCCATTCGTAGACACAGAGCTAGTTTGTTTTGTGTGCTACCTCCAGCTAGAACCAGTACATAGATTTCCCAGGTTTGTCTGCCCGTGAGTGTAACATCGCAACAACAGTATCAAGAAGCAAATGACACTTGCTTATTCGGATATTGTTTTTGTGGCTTTTGATTTTTTTTACTATAGTTAATTTATTATACATTATAGTGGCTAATAGTTTTTTTGTCAGAATTAAATTTAAAAATAAAAAACAAGTTATCATATTACTGACAATACAAAGGAACACGGAAAACAATGAAAAAGCAAAAAAGCTAAAAATACTAGAAAAAACAAAATTAAGAAATAACGAGCTAAAAGCCAAAAGACAGAAATTAAAGCCGAAATGAGCAGACCACTCAATTTGGAGCCTAGTATCTCGTTTGTATTTTTAGGTACGTTTGGTACGCATGTGTTTTATAGAAAATTTTTAATACCCATAGAATTTTAAAAACTTCTGCGTTTTCAATGGACTTAGTTTTTGCCTTTTTCCATGCACCTCTCTGTATTGAAGTCGGCGTCCTGTTCGTGCATGTGTGCGGCTGGTAGTAGGTAAGTTCTCAAGGAAGGTAGCTGGTGGAGCAAGTTAGCAGCTTTTCTCCGTTGAAGAAGCACTTTATAGTTTTTTTAAAGGATACAAGCTTTTATATATATATATATATATATATATATATATATATATATATATATATATATATATATATATATATATATATATATATATATATATATATATATATATATATATATATATAGGCATCATGATGTCTGGTCACCAATTCTTCCTGCCTTTGGACTGTAACTACACCTAAGAGTAATTATTATTTTTCCTTATAAATATAACTCACATCTCATTTATATGATTACACGTATATATATGCTTGCATGTCTTCTAACATACGTTTAAATTTTTTTGTGAAGATAACAAGACTTTGTGGAGAATACACATATGTTTTTTTTTACTGAAAATACACGTATCGATATATTATATTTTAATTATTTAGATGTGATGTACCAGAGTGAGCTACATGTACTGCAGTAGCGCTAGCCAGCTCGGTGTCAGAAGCATTTTACAGTTGCATGCACGTAGTCGTGAAGTTGGGCATGCCCTCCTGTGTTTCGTTTTGAAAGCTTCTGCCAGTTCTTGGTACAAAGTACTCAGTACAAGCAGTAGTACTAGCTAGACTCTGGGCATACAAAGGACACCATCCTTTAAATGATAGGCCTCTAGGGAAAACAGCTCGTACGTGTCACGTACTGATAAAGCGCGCATGCATAGGCCACGGGAACAGATGAGCTCCAGAGTTTGACACGCAGCCAGCCAGGTTACGTTTCGAACCAGACAAGAAAATTAGTAGCGTGATTCTTTAAAGGTGATATTTAGGTGGTGCTTAGTTTGACTATAGCAGTTTTTCCATTGTACCTAGTTTATTTTTTATTGTAGTTAATGATTGTTTATTTAGCATAATTAATTTTAAAAAAATTAAAAAAGAAAAAATATGTTAACCCATTATAGACAATGAAATTGAAACTGAAACAAACAAGGCCTTAGTTCGATAGAATGTCATAATAAACATATACACTAATGCATGTAGTATTTTTTTTGTTGATAGTGAGTATAACAAGAACGCTCTTTAGTATACACGTACACATATAACACCATACACACTCACACATATCTATATGGATGTGTCTAAATGCATGTAGTATGTTGAAAGCAAATGATGTCATATAGCTAATGCATGTAGTACGTTGAAAGAAAGCAAAAATGATATGCACAGGAATCAAGTTTTAGCGACTCTATTCATAGTAGTTCAAATTTCGATGCTCATCTTTCATGTATATACAAATGTGTTTTAATAGAAGTTTTGTGAGGTTATAGGTTTACCTCTTTCTTATCTTTCTTGTGGCAAGGGTCGCATTCAGTGTCTATGCGTGCGTGTGGATCTTAAAAAAAAATATTGTCGGCATGTAGGAGGTCCAGGGCAAAGTGTTAACCCGTGACCGGTTGCTCTTGCTCCACCACGCCGCTTTATTGCTGACTCACCGCTTCCGTATTTATTATGGATGATTTGGTCACGTACGTTTGATTGTTTCTGAAACTTGATTGGCTAAGGCCATTTTACGGTACGACAGCGCGCAGTGCTGTGATGCGAAAAATCTTATTCCCTGTTTGGTAAACCAGATCAAAATCAACAAACTCTGTTATTCAGTGGTTGATCCTCGTATAATTCCTCTCATGTGGATTTATTATTTTCTAATTACTCCTCTGTCTTGCTATTTGGAACGCAAAAGGCAGTAAGCCAAGCACAAAAATGCCTAAAAGCGGTTCAGCAGAGGTTCCAACAAACATGATTTATCATTCACAATCCAACCCACTGCATGCCAAAGAGAAACTAATTATGGGTTATTCCAAATAGCTTTTGGCTTCAGAAGCTAATAGTCGATTGAAACGTGTTGGATTGTTAACGTGATTTTTTTCTCTTTTTTTCACTTTTTCTTTTTTCCTTTGTATTATCCAAGAAAATATAACAATGTTTTTATTTTTCTTATTTTCTTTTAATTGAATACCTTAAAAAACGACTGCATTGTTATTTTAGCTAAAAGCCATAGCCAAAAAATAAAAGATAAAAACTACAACCAAAAATCAAAAACCAAAAGCTACGACCAACTGTAAAACCAAAAGACGAGCTTTTAGCCTACTATGCCACACTAGTCTTATATATTAATTCAAATTTCAAGCTCACACCAGCTTACGCACTTCTGAAGGAGTAGCTTTCTATGCATCCAATTTCCCGCTAAGTCTTGCCACACACGTATAACTGGTAGGCCGTTTATTACAATAAACATTTTCCCAAGCCAACCAAGCATGCATAATAGCGTGTTTAGAACACATAGATTTTACAGAAAATAGTACTTTTTTTGCAACAATAGGAAAATAATCCTACGTTCCAAACAGGGTCTAAGGGATCACAATATATATAAAAAAGTTAATGAAGAATGAGTATGCATATATACCATATTGAATAATACACTATAACCACATAACATTTTAATATTAATAAGTAGGAGCAGAGACTGAAAATATTTTAATCTACACTCATGATTTTCTCAACAGACAAAACGCTGTGAAATGGCACTTCCAATAAAGAAAAATGCTTGAGCTGTTGAAAGCATTTAGCTAAGGGGCATACACATGCACTTAACAAAGGCATTTTGTAATCTACGGCACAAAATTAATAGGAAATCCAGCCCCCACATCGGATGAGCACGCATGCGGAAGGTTCTAAAAAATCGTGATCCTATATTCAACACCAACACCATTAGAACTTGAATCGTACCTTGAATTGTAATTGGACGTCGCACAGGATCATGGTAGGAACTTATAGATTACAAAAAAGCTCAAGTGAATGTTTAGTTATGTCCAAATCCTCTATTCAAGTTGGATGGTAAGTACTAAGTAGCCAATAGTTTAGACATTTAGAATTAGATGCTTGGGACAAGAAAACTAATTTGATTAGCTTTCTTTTATTTTTTTAGTGTAAAATGGTCAGCTACTACTAACAAAATTACTAAACCTATGAGGAGATTGATGCTAAAAAAGTAGTACAATAAAATAAAATGGTTGCTTCGCAATTTAAGTGCTCTGCTTCAACGTGTTTCTGCTTCTGGCTTCTAACCTTTTAATTTTGTATTTTTTTAGTTTTTGGGATTTTTTTGCCTTCCCCCTATTTTGCATTGTCTATGATGATATAACTTTTTTAAAATTTAATTATGCTGAAAAAACTAACAGCATCCACAATGCAATTTTAGCTGCTACAGTGAAAAAGCCAGAATCCTGGGCTTATAAGCCCAAATGAGCACTACCTAAGAAGGAGCGATTTGTGTGTAGGTTATCGGGTTTTCCCAAGTATAAATGGTTGTATCCATTAAATATGTGCTAATTGTTGAAGTTAGGTGAGGTGAGAAGTCTCTATTATACAAGTCCTTGTGTGTTGAGAGAATATCTCTTGTGTTAGATGAGAGGGAGTTAGGATTTCTTGTGTTGGAAACTTTGTGTATGTGCTCTTGTGAGAGCTTTGTCGTCCAAGGTGTGGAGTGGCTGTAATCCTTCTTCCCTTCATGGCAATGGAAGATCAAACTTGTTTATCTTATTTTCCTTCTGTTCTAGTTTAATTTTCTTACCTTCTTAAGGTGCTTTGAGAAGTTCTTGACGAACGGGCTTACCACTCTTTGGCCAACGGTCATACCAGTGAGACTGAGTATCTCGGGTGACTTTGTGTTTTTTAGTTTTTGGATTTAGTAAAGTTTATGTGTTTGTATTTTTTTCGCTGCATTATATTGTTAGTGCTAGGGGAAAAAATTTAAAAATCATTTACACTGCCTGAGTCGCCGTATCCGATCCTACGGTTACTCACTTTCACGGCCAAACGGAGTAGACTATGGGTTGATGCGCTGCTCGGTAGCTAGGGTTGAGGAAGCATTAATTGCGAAGGAAGTGATGCTCCCCTGCATGTGCGGTGTCACCCTGGGTTATTCTGTGCTCAATCGATTGGCCCATAAATGACCCGCCCGCCCCTGCGCGCGCTCTCTCTTACTGGAGCTGTGAGAAAACTACAGGCAGACATACAATCGGAGTCTAGAACTGCAGCATCTGGACTCTCGACTAAGCTAACTAAATTTATGTCCTTAAATGTTGGTGTAGTGTGTGATTAGTAGTATTTATCAGTACTTTGCTGCTGTGTCACAGTCATTGCTTGTCTAGCTACTTCGATATTTATATAGCTTGATTGGATTCTTGCTCCATCTTCCTCTGCGACAGGTTGCCAATAGAGGCAATAGTGTATGTGGATGGTTGGCATCTGAGTTCTTGGTCGACAGCTCAAGTAAGCGTTCGGCCTTTATTTAGTCGGGAGGCTTTCCTCCATTCAACATAGCTTAATTATTTGCAACCTCTTCCCTCAGTTCTTACTAGTACTTTCTAGTTTGATTTGCTCTTGATCTTCTTGTTTTTTTTAAAAAAAAGAGGTTTGCTCCTGATCTTTATGAGAAATCTGACCAGTTCAAAGTTGTGTTTCTTTATGCATGCTTATCATATACATGCATAGGGATTAATTACAGCATGACCTACAATTAAAATAATACAATTAATTCATACTTTCGTTGATTTTGTTCTTCTTTTGCCTCTAACTTCACTTCCTGAGTTCTGACTACTTCATATGCAGGAAAATACAGTGTGGTAATGGCTTTATCAGCTCCTCCAGTTCAGGAAGAACCCCTACCGCCAGGGAAGCACTTCAGGAACCAGCTTGCTGCTGCTGTGAGGAGCATCAACTGGAGTTACGCCATCTTTTGGTCCATTTCAACAGGTCGCCCAGGGTAATAATTTAACATACAGTAGATTTTGGTGATCTAATTGGTATAGACTCTCTAGCTAGATCACTAGTTTCCACTCATATGTATGTCATAAACTCAAAACCATCTGATTTGATTCGTTCACAATAGCCATGAGATGATTATCTTAGGGTGATCCTTTTGTCAACTGATGCTCGTATTACACTCGTATTCTCTGAAGGATAATCAATCAGATCTGCATCGCTAGTTTATATATATCGATCATTTGACAATCAGATCTGCGTCAACTCTACTGCGACAGAAATATACACAACCAAAAATACGAAGATATTTGTATTTGAATAATAATTTCTTGTCAAACTAAAACCAAGTTAATATAATTTCATTCGCTTTGCTTAGTTTTCTCCCGTTATTAACTTGCATGTTTTCCTCTCTCCAAAAAATATTGCAGGGTTCTGACGTGGAAGGACGGGTTCTACAACGGCGAGATAAAGACGAGGAAGATAACCAACTCGACGGACCTCACAGCCGACCAGCTCGTCCTACAGAGAAGCGAGCAGCTGAGGGAGCTCTACGAGTCTCTTCTGTCCGGCGAGTGCGACCACCGGGCGAGGCGGCCCGTCGCTTCACTGTCGCCGGAGGATCTCGGGGACACTGAATGGTACTACATGGTCTGCATGACCTACGCCTTCCGACCTGGCCAAGGGTACTTCTGAGAACTAATATAATTGATTCACTCGATCATTCACTGGCCTCATTGTGTTCTGAGGGAAAAAAAAAAGATACTGTCTTCAGAAGGAGAAACAAATTAAATCTGGTTGATCTGTCATCTAGTCTTATCTTGACAAGATTTACTGTACTGAAGTGTTTGACATTCCGGTGTACACTGCTAGGTTGCCAGGCAAAAGCTTTGCAAGCAATGAATATATCTGGCTGTGCAACGCTCAGTTTGAAGATAGCAAAACATTCCCACGCGCGCTCTTAGCAAAGGTGCGTTTGCGTGCATGTCTCTGTCAATATAATGCTGCTCATGCATGTTTCCGACGAATCTGCATTCGATCTATGTTCTTATCTCACATTCATGCCCATATGTAACTGCACGCTATATTTCGATCATTAATTTCATCCTGTTCACTGTGTATAACCATGGTACCGGCCGGTTTACGCAGAGCGCGTCTATTCAGGTTAGTACTTCATGCTTCGATTACATTGTAAACAGTGCATGTCACATGTGTACTTTCAGATCTCTGACCCTAGCTGCATCTTGGATCACATTTTACAGACAATCGTCTGCATCCCCTTTATGAGCGGTGTGCTTGAGCTCGGGACGACTGATAAGGTAATTAAGGGTGTGATCAAAATGGCTTGAGCTTTTGGCTTCAGCTTATTTTTGCACTATTCATAAATTTCGTCTTTTTCTGAACTTTTGGCTTTTTTTTGAGTTTTTTTACCGGTTCTTTTTTTCCTCGTATTTGTTTACATTATACGTGATGGGCTAATATGTTTTTTCTATTTTTAATTTTTTTTAAATTTAATTATGGTAAATAAGGCTCTGTCAGCTACAGTGCTTTTTTCAGCCAGCTACAGTGTTTTCAGCCATAAGCCACAGGCTTTTCAGCCATTTTGATCACAACCTAAGTTCATGGGCCACATAACCTGAATGCCAGCATGTGATGCTCAACATATTATTTTCAATAACGGAAGAACTATAGTAACATCCTGTGAACCTCTCAAAAAAAAAAACCTATGAACCCTAGTACTCTACATAAGATTAAGACAAGCTATTGCGTTATTTGTACATTCTTTTTTTACGTGATTAACCCGTTTCAGTTCTTCACCAAACTAAGTGCTACTGAATTGTCAGGTTTTGGAAGACCCAGACTTGGTAAACCGGACCACCACATCTTTCGGGGAGATGCAGTTTCCGACGTGCCCGGAGGAGCCGAGCTCCGGCCCTTCAGCAAACGAAACTGTGGAGGCCGACATCGTGTTAGAAGACCTCGATCACAACGCCATCGACGCGATGAACTCCGGGGAACACGAGGTAGGCGAGGTCGAGTGCCTGTCCAACGCCAACCTCGAGCAGATCACAAAGGAGATCGACGGGTTCTACAGCCTCTGCGAGGAGCTGGACGTGCGTTCTCTCGAGGATAATTGGCTCATGGATGGGTATTTTGAGGTCTCGTCTTCCCCGGAAGCGGCGACCGGGGCTACAAACGATGTTGTCAATATAAGTAGCTCCTATGACGGCTGTCGCACGTCGTGTTTTTCTGCTTGGAAGAGGTCGTCGGACACGGACGACGACGTGGCTGTGCCGGTCACCGGAGAGTCGCAGAAGTTGCTGAAGAAAGCTGTGGCAGGCGGTGCATGGACGAACAATGGCGCTGGCTGCACGGCGAGAGCTCAAGAATGTAGCATCAAGAGCCATGTCATGTCGGAGAGAAGGCGCCGGGAGAAGCTCAACGAGATGTTCCTGATTCTGAAGTCATTGGTCCCGTCCATTCACAAGGTAATGCGCACCATCTAAAAAAAATTTCATTGTTGATTATATATAGGAAAAGGTTCACTTTTCAACCTTAAACTTTGGTCTTGATTCGTGTTTCAGCCCTGAACTCTAAAACCATCTTAATTGAAATCTTGAAATAATGAAATCATCTACTTTAATTTACACCCCTCATCCCAAACCCAAGTGATTTTGTGTGACATGGCATTGACGTGTCCATTTTTTTGCTAACATGGCATCTAGACAGAGCTGATATGGTAGTAGTTTTCTTCCTTTTCTCCATCCTTTCTGTCTCTCTTCCCCGTGCTTTCTCTTCTCAAGCGAATAAGCTTGCTTGCAATCAAATTCAGTAAGATCTCTAGAAAACGTTCGTGTCACATTGTATTCCATGTGATCCTCTTCATTTCCTCTCGATCGATTCACATTTCCCCTATAGGAGTCCGCTGTCGCAGCATTCTTCCCCAATTCCAGGCAAGCCAGCTGCCGTCGACACCATTCCTCCTCAGGTAAACTCCAAGACAATCCTTCCTCGTCAACAACAACATAGGTTTCCTCTTCCTCCCCCAACCTCAAATTTTGGCTCTCTCCTTCCAAGACGCCGCTGCCACAACGAGTGTCAGACCCGAACTTAGCCAATCTAGAATTCTTTGTGAAATCACTGCACTATTCCATAGATCAGTAGATAGTACTCATAGATACAACACTGAATCATTTCATACTCGATGTAAACTGTATCATGCATTAATATTACAAAACATCAGAGTTCACATAGACCACATCGTGTCAAGTTTACAATAAAGCCGGTTAGGCCAAATGGATACATTACACAAAAGTGGAAGCAAAAGAGGAAGACACATCTCGCCACAGGCAAACGCTTGGGGTAACCTGTGTGTGACCAATATTAATCAAGAACTTGGTTAATATTGATGCACGTAATCAACTTAGTCGGCCAGACTAGGGTGAGACCTAGATTACTAGAGCCTAATGTAGTCTCCACCATCAGTTCCTAGAACATCGTTGTACGAGTACTGTCCTTGGTCCATGGGCTTTGAGGGATTTTGTGAGTGAGGGTGAGCACAAGCAACAATGCTCTGTGAGCCAACATATAGAATGCAATATTTATATCTGCAAGGTTTAGCAAAGGAGGCTTGGGTTCTTTTATTTCTTAAAGGCAATATCTGGAAAACCACAATACCATGTTTTATTAAAGTGAGTGAAAGTATGCAATATTTATAGCTGTGTAGGTTCCATCCATCGGTTACATAGTTTCATCCACCATATGCTAGATATTGATTATTAGGACTATATTCATCCAATTAACATCACTAGGTTACATCCACCTAGAAAAATTCAAAACCAGGGTTACATACACTCAATGAGTTTTCATACCACCTACGAAGGTTTTTGAAATATAGACTAACTCGAGTAAGTTTTCATGCCCGCCTTTGATCGTGGACACGGTTGTTTGAATAGTTTATACTTTGTAGAGACTGTATACTTTATTTACAAGAGATAATCAACTTGTTATGCTTCACATATTTCCATAGATATGTGATTCAAGGAGATCATCACAAAGACTTTACAATGCATCCCCGGTGTAAACTACACCTGCTAAGGTTTCATCTAAGGGTGATTACGTCCACTACCCTCAGACCCCCTCTTGTGCCATACAGTGGTTTACACCAGCGACACGATCTGTGTCCGTGATAGCTTAAAACTAGCGACACGACTCATGGGTCACTCCAATGGTACAACTCATACTAGTGGATACAAATTATTTAGCCAAGTCGACACCTTTATAAACTTATGGTTATATTGTTTACATTGAAAAGTCATCATAGAATTAAGTACTTAAGTTATTTGGGTGGTACATGCCACAATCCATAATTTCTCATGCTACATTTGCGCCAACCATCATACCAATACCTGTCTAGATATGGTAACATCAAGTTTTAGGGTTTTGAGTAGTATAAACTAAGTTATTTCAAGCATATCAGTCATCTCCCTCCAATGACTGCCTGAAATGAGTTTCATGATTAAAAGATGATTATTAGGGAAAATTATTACCTTGCTACTTAAGCAAGACCAGTATGACGCTTAAGTATGATTTATAACTAGTAAAGTTATCATTTAGTATCTAGGGTGACAAGAATCATATGATTCAAGTGTCAAAGATGGCATAACAGTATTATAATACCAAGTGGGCATGTATCTTCCTTGAAATTTGACATACATTTGCAAAAACAAATTAAGCATGCAATCTAATAATTCAAATGAATATAAATTTACACAAATGTAGGTTCAATATGATCAAAATATTAACTCGCCTAGCTCAAAGATAGGTTGGTCTTGAAATTTTTGTGTTGCCTCGATGTTGGGCTCTTCCATGCCCTCATACTCTACTCTGATGGTCACATCAAAAAAAGGACAAACAAATGAGCAAAGCAAATAAATACAATTACAAATTCAAATAAACTCCAAATTGAACAAAACTACTAACATTATATAAATCTCAATTTTAGAAAATTTTAGGGACAAAATTCATTAAAATGGAGTTAAGATGAGCGAGAACAGGCTCTCCAAAGTTTAAATTTGGATTAAATCCAAAAATAAATAGAGGAGAGAGAAATTCTCTCTCTAATAAGTAGGGACCACTGATTTAATTAAAATTTTGAATTAATTTACTAATGAAAAATGCTATAGAATTGATAGCTAGGTCCCACGTCAAATTAAATTAATTTATATTTACTTCTTAAAAGGAAATGGTCCTAAGGCTGACATGTGGGACCACTGCACTGTGTAAATAGTAAATTGGGCCCACATGTCAGTGGCTCCCATAGTTTTGAATGGTTTTTAAAAAGGTTAAATGCCGATGGGGCACACTTGTTGGCAAGACAAGACTTAACTAACCGGGGAAGGGGTCCACATGTCAGCAGGGGTTTAACAGAAGATAAGCAAGGTCATTAACTCATTAATTAATTATGGCTTGAACTAAATCATGGTGCTATAGTCGTTGTTCTCCCACTGATCATGGCGCGACTCGCCGATGGCAAGAGGAGTTGTGGTGGCCAACAGGAATGGCCAAAATGGGACCTGTTGTGGGGGTGGCCCAACCCCCCGTGACTGGGCCGTGCAACTAGTCCAGCATGTAATAGGCCCAATAGTGTAGAGAAATATACCAGTGTAAATATACCAATGTACCCTCAGGCTTTGTAAGTACTAAGGGGTAGAATGGGGATTTCCCATTCTACCCCACTCATATATAAACCCCCAGGAGGGGCAAAGGGGGGGACATCCTCTCATTCTCACCAACACTCCCACAGACTTGGCTCTCCTCTTCCTCCTCTACTAGTCCCCTTCTTTCCTGTTTGACCCGTAGCCACAACAGATGGCGCCGACCGTGGGGACGACAAGAAGTTACGTATGGAAGAGATCTCTCCAATATTCAACAAAAGCAGCGGCTATGCGGATCTTTTTTCGCTCCTGGAAGCGCACACCTGGGAGCATGCTGCTTTGGGCCACTCCCAACCAGATCTAGTCAACGGCAGATAAGTAGTTCGCTTGCTAAGAATTTAACCATCCTGACTGTCTGTATACTCTTCTTCGTTTTGTAGATGCAGTATTGACTAGATCTGGTTGAATCGCCCAGATGTAGTAGTAAAAAGATCTAATCAAATCTCCTATTTCTATGTTCTTGCTATCTCCAGCGACCGCCGAGCTGGAGTCCGTGACAGCGAGCCTTCATGCACGGCGAAGTGGGCTCCGCCTGCGCCTGCGGTTCACGCTTCATCCACGCCGCGGCGACAACCTCCGCCCTCCGAGCCGGGGTCTCCGCGAAGCCAAGTCTCCACGCGGCGAAGTCCGCTCCGCCCTTCGCGCGCCTTTCGTCGAGTCTCCGCACAACGGTCTACGTCGGGTCTCCGCGCAGCGGTCTGCGCCGAGCCTCCGCGCGGTAGTCTGCGCCGAGCCTCCGCGCGGTAGTCTGCGCCGAGCCTCCGCTCTGTCAAGACTCCGCGCGGGTCTGCATGGCCCATGCACGTACATATGCATGGGGCAGGGAATCTTTATCCCCGCGTGAGTGTTCCTCTGCGTCAACGGTCTTCGCCTCCTTCCTGGAGTCTCCGCCAAGCCCTCTGGGATCTCCGCCAGTGTCTTCGGAGCCTTCGCCGCGGGCGGGACGCTATTCGCCGAGCAGCCCATGGCCCTGGTCTACGTGATCGCGCAGCGCCCTCCGCAGGTCTTCTCTGAGCCATGTACACACTGGGCGAGGATGCCACGCCATGGAGACCTCGGCCTCACCTCCACGGAGACGAAGTAGCAGTCCATCCTGTGGTGATTCTTCATCAGTCAGCGGGGCAGATGAGGTACGGCGCCTTGAAGTTGTTTCATGGTGCCACATGCTAGCCGCGCCTTACCAGGGTCCGTTTTTGCAATTTTTGCTTGTCTGGCTTATCCCTTGCTTTCACTGCTGTCGTCGCGTGTTTGCTGGCCTGGCCTAGGACTCTTTTATTGCTGTTGCATCTTCTTTTGTGCGGCGGCGCTTGATCGGCTTCTAGTTTAAATCGCACGATGGCCTTACGCCTCGGCGTACTCCACGGAGTATAAACAAAGACACGCGTTCGTGCGCGCACTCTCCGTAGCCAAGGGTACGGGTATGAGTATAAACCAAAGACACGCGTTCGCGTGCGCACTCTTCGTAGCCAGGGGTACGGGTATGAGTATAAACCAAAGACACGCGTTCGCACGCGCACTCTCCGTAGCCAGGGGTACGGGCATGAGTATAAACCAAAGACACGCGTTCGCGCGCGCACTCTCTGCCAAAGACGCGGGCATGAGTATAAACAAAGACGCGCGGGGGGACGCCTCTGTGTGCACTCTACGGAGTATAAATAAGACGTAGCGTCGAGGTCCGCCTCCGCACGCGCCAGTCTACGGACTCTAAATAAGACGTAGCGTCGAGGTCCGCCTCCGCACGCGCCAGTCTACGGACTCTAAATAAGACGTAGCGTCGAGGTCCGCCTCCGCACGCGCCAGTCTACGGACTCTAAATAAGACGTAGCGTCGAGGTCCACCTCCGCACGCGCCAGTCTACGGACACTAAATAAGACGCAGCGTCGAGATCCGCCTCCGCACGTGCCAGTCTACGGACTCTAAATAAGACGTAGCGTCGAGGTCCGCCTCCGCACGCGCCAGTCTACGGACTCTAAATAAGACGCGGATGTTGTCCCTGCGCACTCTACTGAGTATAAACAAGACGCGGATGTCCCGCGCACGTGTGGGCGTCGCTCCCGCACGTACTCTCCGGAGTATAAATAAGACGTGGATGTTGTTCCCATGCACTCTACGGAGTATAAAAAATACAACATGGCTGAGACACTAGGGAGTGCCTCGCTTTAAGCGGCGCACCACTTGGATATCGCGCCCTCGCGCGCATTGCACCAGGGAGTGCACCGCGGGCACTGTTTTTGAGGGTAGGGGAACGGCGGCTTCGCCCCCTACCTTGGCGTGCGTAGTTCCCTCGGCCTACGCCGCAAGCGTCCGCTCTCCGCGGGCACTGTTTTTGAAGGTAGGGGAACGGCGGCTTCGCCCCCTACCTCGGCGTGCGTAGTGCCCTCGGCCTACGCCGCAAGCGCTCGCTCTCCGCGGGCACTGTTTTTGAAGGTAGGGGAACGGCGGCTTCGCCTCCTTACCTCGGCGTGCGTAGTGCCCTCGGCCTACGCCGCAAGCGCCCGCTCTCCGCGGGCACTGTTTTTGAAGGTAGGGGAACGGCGGCTTCGCCTCCCTACCTCGGCGTGCGTAGTGCCCTCGGCCTACGTCGCAAGCGCCCGCTCTCCGCTGGCACTGTTTTTGAATGTAGGGGAACGGCGACTTCGCCTCCTTACCTCCGCGTGCGTAGTGCCCTCGGCCTACGCCGCAAGCGCTCGCTCTCCGCGGGCACTGTTTTTGAAGGTAGGGGAACGGCGGCTTCGCCTCCCTACCTCGGCGTGCGTAGTGCCCTCGGCCTACGCCGCAAGCGCCCGCTCTTCGCGGGCACTGTTTTTGAAGGTAGGGGAATGGCGGCTTCGCCTCCCTACCTCGGCGTGCGTTGTGCCCTCGGCCTACGCCGCAAGCGCCCGCTCTCCGTAGGCATCGCCTCGGCGGGACGGCCCGTTTTCGGCGCTCGACGACACGTCTTCGGCGCTCGACTACGCTGTCCGCCTCGTAGGCATCGCCTCGGCGGAACAGCCCGTCTTTCGCGCGCGACGACACGCCTCGGCGCTCGAGTTCGCCGTCCGCCTCGGCGAGACGGCACGTCTTCAGCGCTCGACGGCACGTCTTCAGTGCTCGACGACACATCTTCGGCGCTCGACCTCGCCGTCCGCCTCGTAGGCATTGCCTCGGCGAGACGGCACGTCTTCGGCGCTCGACGATACGGCCTCGGCGCTCGACTACGCCGTCCGCCTCGTAGGCATCGCCTCGGCGAGACGGCACGTCCTCGGCGCTCGACGGCACGTTTTCGGCGCTCGACGGCACGTCTTCGGCCCTCGACGACGTCTTCGGCGCTCGGCTACGCTGTCCGCCTCGTAGGCATCACCTCGGCGAGACGGCACGTCTTCGGTGCTCGACGACACGTATTCGGCGCTCGACTACGCTGTCCGCCTCGTTGGCATTGCCTCGGCAGGGCGGCCCGTCTTCGGCGCTCGACGACACGCCTCAGCGCTCGACTTCGCCGTCCGCCTCGTAGGCATCGCCTCGGCGAGACGGCACGTCCTCGGCGCTTGACAGCACGTCTTCGGCGCTTGACGGCACGTCTTCGGTGCTCGACGACACGTCTTCGGCGCTCGACTACGCTGTCCGCCTCGTAGGCATCGCCTCGGCGAGACGACCCGTCTTCGGCGCTCGACGACACGCCTCGACGCTCGACTACGCGGTCCGCCTCGTAGGCTTCGCCTCGACGGGACGGCCCGTCTTCGGCGCTCGACGACACGCCTCGGCGCTCGACTTCGCCGTCCGCCTCGTAGGCATCGCCTCGGCGAGATGGCACGTCCTCGGCGCTCGACGGCACGTCTTCGGTGCTCGACGACACGTCTTCGGCGCTCGACTACGTGGTCCGCCTCGTAGGCATCGCCTTGGCGGGACGGCCCGTCTTCGGCACTCGACGACACGCCTCGGCGCTCGATTTTGCCGTTCGCCTCGTAGGCATCGCCTCGGCGAGACGGCACGTCTTCGGCGCTCGACGACACATCTTCGGTGCTCAACTACGCTGTCCGCCTCGTAGGCATCGCCTCGCGCGGGACGGCCCGTCTTCGGCGTTCGACGACACGCCTCGGCGCTCGACTTCGCCGTCCGCCTCGTAGGCATCGCCTCGGCGAGACGGCATGTCTTCGATGCTCAGCGATACGTCTTTGGCGCTCGACGACACGTCTTCGGCGCTCGACTACGTTGTCTGCCTCGTAGGTATCGCTTCGGCAGGACGGCACGGCTCCGGCGCAGGATTTCGCCGTCCGTCTCGTAGGCATCGCCTCGGCGGGATGGCGCAGGATTCAGCATAGGAGTTCGCTGCTTTCTTCGTAGGCGTTGCCTCTGCGGTCGGCAAGCTACTAGTTGCATCGGCTCAACACTCGGCACCCTCGTGCTTGCTGTCGGGGAACGGGGGGCTGGGGTGGTTGATCACGTCAGCTCGCCCATCGGGACCTCAGCGCTTGCTGTCGAGGGAGTACTGTTGTGGGGGTGGCCCAACCCCCCGTGACTGGGCCGTGCAACTAGTCCAGCATGTAATAGGCCCAATAGTGTAGAGGAATATACCAGTGTAAATATACCAATGTACCCTCAGGCTTTGTAAGTACTAAGGGGTAGAATGGGGATTTCCCATTCTACCCCACTCATATATAAACCCTCAGGAGGGGCAAAGGGGGGGACATCCTCTCATTCTCACCAACACTCCCACAGACTTGGCTCTCCTCTTCCTCCTCTACTAGTCCCCTTCTTTCCTGTTTGGCCCGTAGCCACAACAGGACCCTTGGCCCAGCGTGAGCCTCCACGCGGGCCAACGTAAGCCAATTTGGCTCCTAGGGCAAGCGGCGGCCGATGATTGAGCGTGGCACGACACCGCTATAAGATGCTAAAGCTTGATTCCAAGCTAGGGGAGCTTCTAAGGGTAGACATGAACACACCGAAGTGACAGAGAAGCTCGAGGATGGGCGTAGTGGGCTATCGATGGTGGACCGAGGTGGCGGAGAGGGGACCCACATGAGCGATGCACCAGAGAGGGAGAGGTGGCTTGGCATGGCTTGGGGTCATCTCAGGACCTACGGGCAGTGCTCCAATCACAGCCAATTGGGTGGAGGCGTGGCAAAGCTCAAGAGGGCTCGACGGTGGTGCTTCGACCAGTGAGGAGGAAGAAAGGAAGGGGGTGGAGATCGAGGCAATGGAGGTAGTAGGGAGGGCGATTGGGGGAAGGGTAAGCAGTCCGTAGGCTTTTTATAGCTCGAGAGAGTGAGGAGTCCGTTGGGCGCTTTAATGGCTTGTGTGGCGTCCCGAGGCAGGCGGCGGAGCTAGGCCAGTGTGGGGATAGGATGGCGGACCAGTGTGCAATGTGGAGGGAAGCTAATACCGAGGCGCGTGCTAAGATAATGGCTAGGCAGGGATGTGAGCACACGGGGAGGCAACACGACTTGGAGGAGGAAGAAGAGGAGGAGGGGAAGGGGCGCAGGCAAGATCAATGCAGCACTGGCGAGGAGTTGTGGCACACTGTGAAGAGTGGCACTAGACGAGCACGTGGCAGGAGCGCTGCCAGGCAGGCACGAGAGTGTGCACGGAGTGGTGGCGCATGCGCACTGGGCCCGAATGGAGTGGCCTAGGGGCGGCTCGGGCCGACGTGGCATGCCATAGGATAGGCTAGGGGCTAACCTGGGTCGGGCCAAAGCCGTTGGGCTGAGGGAAGGCAAAGGTTGGGCTAGGCCTAACCTAGGAGGCTTTAGAATTTTGGGAATTCAAATTTTGGGTGAATTTTGAGAGGAGCTTTTGAATTCAAATGAATTTTGGCATTACCAATCAAGCAGCAATACAAGTCCCAAAATGGAATGTTACAACAACTTCCAGCTGCCACTATGGGTCACTGTCGCTAGGTCACCTTGGAGCTTCCTTGACCTCAACATCCATATCGAGGAGCTCCTCTCTCTACCTAGATGACCATGAGTCTATCTGTTTTATCCTTGGCCAATGCCTATCTCCTCCCCCAACTCTAGCAGTCGCACATCACCGTACATGTGCCCATATGAGCATGCAGCAATGCACCGGCTATTGCGCTACCACCTGCCCTAGGTTCCACTCCCTCCTAGCAATTCATTTTTGAGGTCACCGCCACCTCATCATTGCCCTACCGCCGTCAGTGAGGCACTAGAACCACTACCGCACACCTTCCTCGTCTCACCTCTGTTCTACCTCCCCTTTTTCTTGTCTATCTCTATTTGTGTGTATGACATCTAGGCTTCGCTTAAATGATATTGTATTTAAGTTAATAAGAGCCACACATCAGCTCTACTTGGATGCCATGTCAGTGAAAAACAGACATGTCGGCGCCATGTCACCAAAACAACCCTAATTTAGGTTAAGGGGTGTAAAGGGGTGATTTTGTTAATTCAAGGTTTCGATTCAAATGGTTTTATAGTTCAAGATTGAAAAATGAGCCGAGGGCATAGCACAAGGTTGAAAAATGAACCTTTTTTTCTTATATATGTGTGTGTTGAATATGGTAACTCATATTCTAGTCTTTTAGGATTTAGAAAGATATGCTATAAGGAGCCCTAGATGAATCCTAATAGGATTAACACCCTGCTCGAAACAACTTCAGTTTTTGGCTTCTTAAATTTGGTTTTTTGGTTTTTTCCTTTTCCCCTTATTCCTTTACATCGTCCGTGATGATATAACGGTTTTTTTAGTTTCTTCTCATTTTCTTAATTTTTAATTGAACAACTCAGAAATAACTACATCCGCTACAGTGCACTTTTAGCCAAAAGCCAACAACCACAGCTAGAAGCCGTGGCTTAAAAACCATTTGGAGCAACCCGTAAGATTCCTCTTTTCTTTTGAAGTATGATTTCTACTCAACTTTGGTGAGAACCTAAGCAACAAAGCAAATAAGTAATTCATCTAAATGTAGCGATGCTAGTTTATTATTTTGCACTAAATTCTTGTATAGGGCAAGGATCTGAGGGTACTAAAAGATTCGAGAGGGTTGTGAGAAAGCGATGATCTCTTGTACTCTTTTAAGGTTGTGCTTAAGGAATTTATGGTCGGTTTCACCAAATCTTTTTTCTCTCATCGTGATTACTTCAATGTTGTTATTTTGATTCTCTCTACGATATTCATCTTCTTCATTCTAAATATCGTGCATGCTCATATTGTATATCACAAACTCTGATATGATTTGGGGGTTGTTACTCAGACCTAGTGTATGTATGTATGTATGTATGTATGTATGTATGTATGTATGTATGTATGTATGTATGTATGTGAAAATTTTATTCTACTCCCCGGTGTAGTTATGCCTACTCATAATGTATGACGTAAACAAACTTAAAATACTATTTTACCATCTTAGGTATACTTATATATTAACTTAAGATACTCTAATGACAATCACATACAAAAATTGCATGGAAGCACATAGTTTTTGGCATATTTTACTAATATATTTATATTCGTACATAAAAGAAGTATGTTTAAAAATTGTACATATCATCTTAAAAAAGTATATATACCAACTAAATGGTCTTATTTACTCATATACTACATGTACATACTTTCTATTATAAGAGATACTACTTTATGAGATATGACATAAAGAGTAACTATATCTACTAGTAGAAAAAAAGGCTCGTATATATACACACTCGTGTTTCAGAACTTCTTCTATACTGTTATTGCAGGTGGACAAAGCATCCATCCTTGCAGAAACGATAGCCTACCTCAAAGAGCTGGAGCAAAGGGTAGAAGAGCTGGAATCCAGCAGGGTACCATCGCACCCAGCCGAAACAAGTGGCCGAAAGCGCCATGAGGTCTCCGGGAAGAAGGTTTCCGGAGCCAAGAGGAAGGCCTCCTCGGAGCTCGGCGGCGGCCGTGACGTGGAGAGGGAGCGCCTTTGGGCCCTCTCCAAGGACGGCCCGAGCAACTTCAATGTCACCGTCGTGGACAAGGAGGTGCTCCTCGAGGTGCAGTGCCGGTGGAAGGAGTTGCTCATGACACGAGTGTTCGACGCGATCAAGCGCCTCAATCTGGATGTTCTTTCGGTGCAGGCATCGACCCCGGACGGTCTTCTTGCATTGAAGATACGAGCTCAGGTCTCGCAGCTGCTAAGAGCTGGCAATAAAAATGCAGCATTGATGCTCATGGTTTGGTTATGAGTTTTCGATTTACTGATGTTGTTGAATTGTTGCAGTTTGCCGGTTCTGCCTCCGTGGCACCTGGGATGATCAGCGAAGCTCTTCAGAAAGCTATAGGCAAGCGTTGAAAGAAAGTTGAAAGCGTTACACTGGTATTATACGTGCGCTGATGGCTATGTTCTTCAGATATGACAGCTGGGTCCTCTTGAAGTATATTTGCAGGAACCAGTAAAACTCTTGCATGATGCCTGCACAATTCCTTGCTACAATCTTCATAAATGTCGTCCATATTAGCTTTTTGTGGTGTCTGTTTAATTTGCAAAATATCGTGTACTATGTGATTTTTTGCAAATTTTCTTAACACTCGTGGACAGGTATAAACCTTTTTAATCCGTTATGTTACTAACATGTCACAAAATTACGTGACAGAAGTTCGTTGGTACGCAATGCACCATTTGCGCGCGGGGTTCGTATGGCAGCCATAGCCAACTTAATTTATTAATTTTTTATATTTGCTATACATCAGTCAACTAATTTTTTTGCAAAAACATTTGAATTTGTAATATTTGAATTGGCTTGAAGATTCGTGCTATGGCAAGCTCGTCATCCTCCTCTCCAGTGCTGCCATCTCCCGCTGCCACTGGGTTAGGGGTTGAATTCACTGGGTTAGGTTTTTGGTTCACTGGGGTCAAATTTAGAGAAAGGGAGGGGTGGTGGAGGCACGGCGGTGGGCGGTAGGGCGACGAGGTGGTGCCACCAGTCATGGTTGGAGGCAGGCGGTCGGTGCTAGCTGACGGTAGGAGCAATAAAAACCAATGGAGTTTGGGAAGGAGGTGGTTGACAGCAGCAGAAATGAGGAGTTAGGACCTAGGGCTAGGGTGTGGTGAGTGATCAAGAGAACATATAATGCCAAGGAAATGGGTTAGATCTAGATCTAACGGTGGAAAAACTCGACTGATTTTTTGCCAAAAACACACTAGTGTTGAATATTTTCCTTTCAACGAATTGCAGCTCTTATTCGATCTTTCCCAGTTTTGTCCGCTTATTTTAGGTGAACTCAAATTTCAGCATGGCTCCTACTAGGAGTGAAAAGTGGATATGAACTATCCGTATTATCCAGTTATTGCATTTGATAAGATGCGAATATGGTATAGATTTTTCCATCCGATTAACAATTTTTATCCTATTCGTATTCGCATAGAAATATGGATGCGAATATAGTATGGACTTTTACCATCCAAAATGTTATTTTATTCGGACTATCCGTACTCATATTCGACAAAGCAATATGCATATTTTATTACAATACAACTAATTAGTTAGACAAGTTTTTTTAATTGAACATGAATTCGTGTTTCTTTAAGTGAAGTAAATGAATTAGAATGATTAAGTATGATTATATAAGGATAAAATGTCATTAATGTCTTCATACTACATAAGTTATGAGGATACCCAGATCTGATTGAATTGAATAGATATTAGATTCAAATTCGTATTCATTACAATATTCAATTCATATTCGTATTCGTTTACAAATACAAATACGAATGTGGTTTGTGCACTATCCGATCCGTTTTCACCCCTAGCCCCTACTATGACCATCGACTTGGCGTTGCATAAGGACTTCTCAGAGATGATGGCCTTCCAAGTAGCGGGAGGCCTGGGCCAGCCGCCGCATCCACAGGCCATGGAGTTCCGCTAGTGTCTGGGCACCATCGATAGGAAGGATGACTGCCGAGACCCCCGGCACGATGGTGACCTTGCCAATCGCACGGAACGACATCGGCATGACGACAACGATGACGACGGCCATCGAGGAAGGCAACATGACCGGCCACGCCCCAACTAGCATGAGCTCTTCGACAGAAGCGCCTCTAAGGCGAGCTGCGACCACAACCATGACCACTCCCCTCACCGCTGGGAGCGCGACCACTCTGAAAGTCATCAACAAACATGCCACAATGACCATGACCACCAACGCACTGCCTCTAGTCTCTGTCCGCCGTGTGGTCGTGGCCTTCTCCTACATCCTCACTCTGAGCGAGCTTTGTCGTGTTGCCACCACATCCCTGATCATGGTGGACGTAGTTGTGATGACCCGTATCATTATCATAAGAACATGAAACCGATCAACGGATCATTATTCCATAAGAACATCATCTTATCATATAATAAACCATACTAGAGTTATACAGCAAAACAATAACTAAGGGCTTTGCAAAACTACAATAACCAGCCACGTAGGGCTAAAGTCTTTAATACACCGCTTCTTGATTTATAACAACCATACAAAACTATTACAGAAGTTTTACCATAGGTCCTAATTATACAAATATCAGATACATGAGGAGATGCGAATTATATATATACCCTAGCTCTCTAAGATGAGGCACTAAATGTTGCTTACTTATCCCAACTGTCGAACAGTGTGTCCACCTCGCCCTGATCCTCAATATGATCACTCTCATCCCATACGGCATCCTCTAGGCCTGTAAACCGTACGTCCCACCCAAGGTAATTCCCGGACAGATTGAGATCTAATAAAGGAATTTAATAGCAAAAGTGAGTACAACATACCAAACAAGCATTACTAGCAACAAATGAAATGGTATGACTCATCTCTTTATAATCAAATCTTCTATTCCACATCTTCCTCAATAATAAAATAAGTAATTAAGTTAAATAAAACTTGTGTATTTTAGTATTCCAAATACTACTAATCACCCTAGTGAAGAGAAAGAATCCTAGTCGGTCTCCAATCCAGGAGACATACATGAATTCATAATTTAATTAGCACTATGCAGGTTTGTGTCACTTTACCCATAGCTACTCCAAGCACTTTGCCACTAGGTCATCCGTATTTTCTTAGATGCAATGCCGAGTTAGAGTACATAATGTTTTTCCTAATTTCATTATTATATCTCCACCTAACTAATCATAGTCGTGGATCCAAAGCGGCCTCTTACCCTCACCAGACTGTGAAATATTCTTTGGTCAGGGATATCTCTCTTTCACTAACACTCCACAGTGTTAAATATATGAGCCAAGCTCACCACTTCTAGACTCTATACCGGCTCTGGATTTACTTGCTTTGGACCCACCACTTTGGGGCTCTATACCAATTTTATTTTTCTCCACCTAGTAATACTACCTACCCTCGTAGAGAATATGGTTGACACTAGAAAATACGGCTCCATACCCGAGTGAGAGTTATTTAGTCCTTATATTATAACTGTATGTAGAGGGTTCCAAAACCTAACCTTTTCTCTACCTAACTAGGGCACCTTCTACTATCTTATTATACATAACATACAGTCCAACTAATCCTTCAACTGGATTTGTCCTTTTCTAATCTCTTTTCCTTTCTCATGTGGCTACCATTTCTTTGAACAAGACATTTTAATGCAACAAGTGATAATATATACTGTAAAAAATAGTTTTCTTAAGTAATATAACTACTCAAAGTGATCAAAGGTTAACTTGCCTTGCTACACGTAGAATGCCCCAGCCTCAACTGTGGCTTGTACAATTCCCTCTTCTTGCCCCAGTTCAACCTCTGCATTACGCAGTGTATTTTTTTTATGAAACCTGATTAATGCACAATTATATCATATTATAGTATTGAGCTTCAGTTGAGGTTTTATATTTGCTAGAATTTATTCAATTTGGAGATTTAATTTGACTTCCAGTGTTTCTAAATGTCTTGGCCTATTTTCGCTCTCAGCCCAACTCTCGCCCTGATAGGCACAATACTGCTTCTACGCGCAATAGGCCCAGCTTGCTTATGGCTAGGCCACACGCACATCGGTATACACACGTGTAGGATCGAGTATGGTGAGTCAGAGAGTGGTGATTGACTCATTCAAAATCTTGCCGCAAATATCAACAACAGGTAGCAGAAACACAAATTCATAACCTCATCAAAGCCCTGAGTCAAAGAAGGCAAAATCCCGAAAATTCAAACCCTTATCGGTCAGACCTATTAGTGGTGGCAATCAGAACTCTCCACGGGGGCGGCTAGACGACATGAATAGTAAAAACTGGACATACCTCTAGGCCCTTGGCGATCAGACTAGATAAATAGTAAAATCAACACAATTTCAAATACAAGAATACTTGCAATGGCAATGACCACACATTGGTTGTGACCACGCAATGGCTACGACCACGCAATGGCGACGACCACGAGTAGCGGTCATAAAACTTCGTTTTCTACAATAGCTTCTCAAGTGCTATAGTACTCAATGGTTATGGCCACTTGATCGTAGTCGTAGACTTTGACCTCCTTTGCTATGGTACTCATAAGCCTCCCTAGTGCTCGAGTCTCCTCTGGTATTTGCGTCTTCTCTGCTCTTCGAGTATGCCGAGTACTCGTAACCTTCGATGGTCTGAATGTTACCAAGGCCAATCAAACTGGTCCAAACGTCACCGAGACTGATCGGGCAGTTTGAGCACATCCGAGGGCAACCGGACGGTCTGGACGTCACTGAAGCCATTTGAACTGGTCCGAATGTTATCGAAGCAATTGAGCGGTCTGAAACTGATCAGAAGTTCTGAACATCACCGAAGCTGTTCGGACTGGTCTGAATGTGCCTTCTGTTTGAGCGGACTTGGACTCCTCTTCTAATGGCCTCCCTTTTGGTGTTAATTGACAGTCATGCCGTAGCTCTTCTTATCCTTCCTTTTGCGCATTGTATTGATCCAAATACCTAAGCACAAGTGAATTACAAGATTTAGGTAGTATAAAATTCTCGTTAACATTAATGACATGTTCATTAAGAAGAAAGCTCATCTGATCTTGTAGTTTCTTGGCACATGCTCTTGTAATTGGTCCAAATGGCAACTTGATATGTATATCTGGATCATTAGGTGGATGAGAAGAAAGTATCGTAGGAATGCCCTCATCACTCTTTCTCTCTGCCAATGCGCTGCTGCTGACGCTCACTCCCCATCGTGGTCCCGCGTTGCCTCTCCTCCACCATCACTCGATGGCACTGATGGTGGTGTATCTAGACGCGGCTCTGCTGGATTGGGCACCTTATGTCCTTGGTGTTGATGTCCTCCCCACCCCTAGCTCCCTTCAGGTTCCCACGCCTTGTCTTCTCCCCCTCCAACTGGATCCAATGGTGGTGGATCTAGATGTGGCCCCACCATATCTATACTTCCCCCTCTGTTCCCTAGCTAATCTGGTTCTAACATATGTGTTCTTTTGCAATACTATGGTTTATTTTCATGTTGATTTGCACAGGATTGATTTGGGGGATGATGATGTGGTCCCGCAATTGAGCAAGCCGTGACGGGGCTTAGGGGTTCTGCATGCATTGGGGAGCATGGCATAACCCACTGGGCACGCATAGGTGGCCATCTACAGTTCAGCCACCACCGCCATGAGCCAGCAATGCTACTCGTCATGGCTCCATCTGGCCAAGGTAAAAATTTAGTCCCATTCCCTTTGCTATTTTCCTTACTTGATTACTAAGGTCACCCACGAGGTGAGATGATTTTCGGTGAGATTTAGGGGGACGAAAGGGACAAGGCAATGTGGTATCCTACCCAATTTGGTCGGGTCAAGGTTGGGCTGGTGGCGATGGTCCTCTCCACATGCTCTCTTGAGTGGCTAGCCTCTCCTCCTTGGTCTCCTCTGGTCCCGGCCCCTCCTCATTCCAGGGCCACTAAATATGCCGCAAGCATTTTCCTCCTTGGTTCTTCCCCAACTCCTCTTATGCATTCTCCCCTTCTCTAACTCTGCAAGGGTAGCTTCAAGCCCTCATTTCTCGCGCTCTTGCCTCCGCTTGGATGGGATATGGGAGGAGAGGTGGGTGGGGATTGAGGGCATGGGTCGAGCTCTCTCTCTCTCTCCCTCTTTGGTGGCTTGGGGAAGATGGATGGGAATGCTTTTCTCTCTCTGCTCGACTGGCTATGCATTATCGTTTGCCTCCTCACATTCTGCTATACACGGTGAGAGAGAGAAAGAGAGAGAGAGTCACTCGCACGGACTGACGGTCCCTGGGGTTTCGCTGGTAATGTAGCTCGGTTTATCTCTTCTGGAGGTAAGTTTTGGTAAGGTTTAAGTAGGTTTTGGCATGGTTTTCACTGAATGATGAGACCCGCTACACCGAGAGGTGCCGACTGGCCCCAGACGATCCTGGTATCTCGATAAGCGCTACAGTTCGATGTTCTAAACTGGACAGGTCCTGACAGTAATATTTTTTTTCTCTTACTTTTCTAGTTGATTGCTCTTTGGATTTTTGGGTTTGTTTTTTCCGGGCAGATATTCGGCACCGACTCACTTCTTATGGTACCAACGGCTTAATTTACCACTCTGGCGTATAATTAATTATGTGTTGTATGCGTTCGAGAATGTATGGTGTATTTTGATAATTGTTGTACCATTGCAATTTATTATCATGATGTAAATGATACCCTTGTATTATAATTTAATCTTGTCTTTGTGCTCTTTTAGTATGAGAACACTCTTGAGATTTTCTGCCATCGCATAGTCATTCATGTAACTGAAGTAGTTATAATTGTATCATTTATTACTTAATTAGTTCTTGATTAAATTTAAATATGATGGTTAGGTACAGTGAAAACGAGGGTCTTCACAGAAGCCCACCGCATCGCGGTGACAGCTCGCCCTCCACCGGAGCAATGATGACACGCCCTAGCATCCCGTGAAGCATCATCCTCAGGCCCACCGCTGCATCGAGGAAATTTTTGTACGGATAACCCATTTTTTATTCGAAAATACAGAAATATACCCGCGACAAAAATTTTTACACAAATAGGCTCTAGTCGCCAAACCATTAGGCGATTTAAGCTTGTCGCCCCACCAAAACGCGACTTATAAAGAATCTAGTAACCGTTGGGCGATTAAATGCAATCGCCTCCCCGTTAAGCGATTCAATTGAATCGCCCCCCCCCCCCCCCGTTCGGCGACATAAAAAAGAGTCGCCCAACGGGGGGGGCGACTGCATGTGAATACAGCCCGACGCCCACGCCCCTTTTCTTCCCCACGCCTACTCGCCGTTCACTCTCCGCCGCGCGAGGAAGACAGAAGCAGAAGAGAGGAAGGAAGAGGAGGAGGAGAGGGGAAGAAGAGAAGGAGAGGGAGAGGAGAGGGGAAGAAGAGAAGGAGAGGGGGAGGAGAGGGGAGAAGAGAAGGAGAGGGGGAGGAGAGGGAAGAAGAGAAGGAGAGGGAGAGGAGAAGCCGCGGGATTTGCAGGTATTTTCCTAATTTTAGAAAATTTGTTTAGATAAATTTAGTTTAGAAAATCTAGTGTAGATATTTAGTTTACAAATTTAGTTTAGATATTTAGTTTAGAAAATTAGCTTAGATATTTAGTTTAGCTATTTAGTTTAGAAAATCTAGTTTAGAAAATTTAGTTTAGAAAATCTAGTTTAGAAAATGTAGTGTAGAGTGTAGATATTTAGTTTACAAATTTAGTTTAGATATTTAGTAGAGATATTTAGTTTAGAAAATTAGCTTAGATATTTAGTTTAGATATTTAGTTTAGAAAATCTAGTTTAGAACATTAAATTTAGAAATGTAGATGCAGTTTACAAATTTAGATGTACAAATTTAAATGGAGAAAAATATAGTTTTTTGTATAATATTTGTAATGTATTATTGTGGAAAATTTACTTTAGAAATTTATTGTAGATCATTCAATGTACAAATGTAGATGCAGTTTACAAAATTGAAATGAAGAAAATTTAAATGTAGAAAATTGTTATGTCGAAATTTTGTATACTATTTTTCATGTATTATTGTAGAAAATGTAGTGTACAAATTTACATTTAGATAATTTTACAGTTATGGCGGGTGACTGGCGGTACACGCTGTTGGACGAGCACTTGGACCGCGTGCACCGCGCTTCCCGTCGTGCGCCGCCACCGGGGAGCACGGACGAGTCGACTGAGCTGGGAGTGGTCCGGACACGCACACCTCGTGTGGCCTGGGGACTCAACCCCCGTTGGACTGCCAGGTTTGCACTACGCCAACGTTTTAGTATTACCATAAAAATATTTAATGCTGACCTTCACTTTATTTGCAGGCTGCGGGATGTCGGACTTCTCCCTCTTGCCCGGATGGTGCAGGCCACGGATGAGGACGGAGGTGCCTTGGCCGGGGAGGGGGACGAGGCGGGCGTGGAGCGATCACGACGCTTCCCGTTCGACCGTTCCCTGCTGACGGCTTTGGTGGACCGTTGGCGGCCCGAGACACACACTTTCCATCTACCAGTCGGGGAGATGGCGCCGACCCTGCAGGACGTGTCCTTACTCCTTGGCCTTCCGGTCGCGGGAGACGCTGCCTTCCTATCGGAGGCTCCCGCCGAGTGGCGCGAGGACCTGCTCGGCAGATTCCAGGGGGTCCTTCCACCGGCCGATCAGCACCACATCTTCGACGAGAGGCAGAAGCATGGACCGACGCTGAGGTGGCTGGCACAGTACCGGGTACGTGGTGTTTCAAGTCGATCACGTCTTCGAAACTCTTATTTGTGCAATTACATACTAATAAAAACTTGTTCGCATTCAGGTTGAGCGCATGGTTGCAGATGCTGACGATTACGCCGTCGCGCGTCACCTGGAGGCTTACTTGCTGTGGCTGTTTGGTTGGGTGCTCTTCACCACCAGCCACGGCAACACCGTTGACGCGCGCCTTATCGCTTATGCGAGGGCGATTGCGGACGGCGAGGCCGTCCAGATCAGCTGGGGATCGGCCGCACTTGCCGCGACGTACCGCGGCCTGTGCGATGCGTGCACGAGGATTAAGGCGAACTCGATCCTCACGGGATGTCCCCTGCTGCTGCAGTTGTGGTCGTTCGAGCGCTTCAGTCTCGGACGACCTGTACTAGACGACATGGGTCCCTACGGGGCCGAGATGTACCCGGGGGGAGACATCGACCGGCCGACGATGGGTTCTATTTGGTGTCGTCGACGAGTGAGTTTTATTTTATCGTAGTCAACTTATTAACGATCGTCGTACTAAAATAATTTGTCTTTCTTGCAGGTACAGTTCGCGTACGTGCAGGTCACGCGGGCGTACCACCCCTTTGTGGAGCAGTTGGACCGCCTCGCAGACTCCGACGTGCGCTGGGAGCCTTACGCAGCGGAGGCAGTGCAGGCCCGTGCTCCTGACGGGCTATCTGCACTGTGCTGGCGCGACCAGACTTTCTGGCTAACCCGCCGGAAGCTCGTGTACGGCATCTACGTCGAGGACTACGCACCGCAGCGCGTCATGCGGCAGTTTGGGCTACGGCAGACACTTCCTATACCAGTCGGGCCGCCGATTCCGCCCCGCGTGCACGCGTGAGTGATCGCTTCTGATATTTTTGTACGTACTTACTATTGTGATCGCAAGTACTTACATTACGTAATGGTTCCATAAACAGGCACACCACGAAGGGCGTCAAGAAAGGCACGGACTAGTCCAGGAGGATGCAGCCCTGGATTGCGCAGTGGGAGGGTGCGCTGGATGACCGCGTGGAGGAGGACCGGCCATACGACATAGCCGACTACGCGGAGTACCTCATCTGGTACCAGGCGCGGACTCGTACCAGGCTGGTACATGTCGTTGACCCACCTGCCCCACACGTCGCCGCACCGACAGACGCGTACCCTGCGCACTTCGCACGCGACGCTCACATCGCGGTACGTAACTTGTAATTTCAAAAATTCTCAAATGGCAATATCGTTTCGATGATGGACCATTCTATGTCTTTTTGTCCAGGCTGACGTCGGTGCCGCGCTGTGGTCGGAGTCCTCCGCACTAGTGCAGAGGTGGGGCACAGGTGGGGAGTTGACCCGCGAGGAGGCCGTCAGCTTTGCGCGACGGATGGAGGCAGGGTGTAGACGTATCGTCAGCCTACTGTCCTGCACGAGGCTACCGGTGGTCTCCACACCTACGGCCAGTGCACCCCGACCACCAGTGCCACCCCGACCACCAGTGCCACCCCGACCAGCGTGGCACTACTCCGGAGGTAGTACGTGGACACGTCCACCTCCCCCGGAGCAGCCAGGGAGTTCTCCTTGGTCACAGCCTCCTACGTACATCCCCGGCTTCCACACGGATGATTTCATGGCGCCATGTACGGGTACGCATCGTCCGAGCTTGTTTTTATCCTAAGACGACATGCAACGAACTAACGATATTACTATTGCAGGTCCTTACCAGCAGCAGGGACGCTTCTCCCCGGGCCACATCGAGGTGGACCAATTTTTTGCGGACTGGCCTGGGCCGTCCTCCGACGCAGCACCGGAGGTTCTCTCCAGCGGTGGCCTCCCCGGTGCACCGGAGGCCACACAGCCGGAGGTGCAGGTGACTCCACCGGCGCAGCCGCGGGTGCGAAACCCACCTGATCGTTTTACTTTTTCGGACCCTCGTCCCCCGCTGCCTCGTAATCCGTTGCACCGGAGGACGGCCAAGCGGGGCCGTATGGGAGGACGCGGGCGCGGTGATGGAGCACCTTAGGGTGGGGAGTGAGGGGTGTATGTCATGCATGTAATGGATAAATACGCGGCATGTTACTGCGTTATATTATAAAGTTCATTTAAATTCAAACAATGCTATTATCTCTTCTTTTCGTATAGAAAATTATTTCTATATCAAGTAATGTGACAAATATTAAATACCAGTTCTTGTGTGACTTAATTACGAAATTACAAAATAATGTGACATATACCAGTATATGTGACTATACCACATTTTTTATGAGTTTCAAATTACAAAATTCACAAAACCCTTAACAGGATCCATGCAGTCGCCTAGAGGTAGATTGGCGAGCAGGCGTGGGGAAGAAAGGGGCTTGGCCGTAGGGCTGTATGCACATGCAGTCGCCCCCCCCCCCCCGGGTTGGGCGACTCTTCTTTATATCGCCGAACGGGGGGGCGATTCAATTGAATCGCTTAACGGGGAGGCGATTGCATTTAATCGCCCAACGGTTACCAGATTCTTTATAAGTCGCGTTTTGGTGGGGCGACAAGCGTAATTCGCCCAATGGTTTGGCGACTCGAGCCTATTTGTGTAAAAAAATTTATCGCGGGTATATTTCTGTATTTTCGAATAAAAAATGGGTTATCCGTACAAAAATTTCCTGCAGCGGTCTTGGCTGACTGCGACGACACACCGTCACACAACTGTCGCACTCCCATCAGCCTCGACCAGGCCAGTGCGACCCACAGAGATATCTGCTTCCCCCTATCACTGCCAACCGCACTGCAGATCTCACTCCGGCCGGGACCGAAGAGCCACTCACAAACTCCGGTCCACGAAAACATCCCACTCCCAGCCGAAGACGAGCTGATCCTGCTGCCACATTCAACCACTGAAGCAACACCGCCCCAACCTGGAGACGTGGGCACTGGGCGACATCCTGCGTGCTGAAAAGGTGCACGTCCAAGTGCTCATTGACGAGGTGCACGCCCAAGTGCACGACAAGGCAGGCACCGCCTGGTCCGCCTCGCCTGCAGAGGTGCACGCCCAAGTGTGCGTCACTGACCGTGAAACGAACCGAATTTTTAGAAAAATTGAAATTTCCTTTTGAATTTGATTCTTTGAGTTTCCCAGCCAATTCTCCTCAAATCTTAGCCATCCAAGCCCTATTTACCCTGCCGCTTGCCCCCAACGAAGAAATTTTGTGTTGGCACTGTTCATTACCCGAAAAACCAACCGCCACCGCCTGAAGTTTTGCCGCCGCCCGATCTTTCGCTCGTTCTTGCGTATCCCTGTGCCTCCTCGCTACTGCCACTCTTCTGCAACTCGTCTGACACCTCTCAAAGATCCCTGACTGGTGCTGAATGAAGCAAAGCTCAATTTTACTGCCACCTCAGATATTTTGGCCGTCGCTCCCCTTTTGTCTCTCAGCCGACAAGCTACAACCTTTGACTACCGCAACACAGCGCCCGAGGTACCACCGCAACCTGCCAACCTCCCCGCCGCCAAGGACGAGCCTCCCCGAATCCTCCCGAGCTAGCTCGAGAAGACACCGCCCCTGCAGCCGACCGCCCTAGCGTGTCTATAAAAAGCCCCCAAGCCCCTCCGTTGAGATGCACCGATGCCGGGTAAGCCACCCACGCCCCCAATTGCTCCGGTGACCCCCTCACCACCGGCAATCGACAAAAGACCCGAAAGTAAGCCATACTCTAATTCTTGTTGTGCGGTTGATTTTGTTCCAATTGCCTGCATCCACAGCCTCCTCAAGACCCCCAAGAACCTCCCTGAACCCTTGCCCTAAGCTCCTGAGCCTCCCTCTTCTCTGCCACCGTGGTCCGCCACACAGCCGAGAAGCTCCGCCGTGGCTAGCCAAATCCTGGCCTCCCCAGCCCGAACCACCACCACCCAAGCCCTCCTGAGTATCCCTAGATGGGTAAACCACCACCAATTGCAAGCAAGAACACACATCTGTGCATCCAAATACCCCAAGAAGAAATGTCCTCGCCGCCGGCAAACGCCGCCTCCCCGGCCACCGCCAACCCCAAAAATGGAATCTTGACACTCCCAGGAACCCATCCATATTCTCCGATTACATCGCAACTCATTGTAGCGCCGTCGGTCACTGCCGCTCCATTCCCCTGCTTCTTGGGTCGCACAGTGTCGGGCCGTAATAGTTAAGCAGGCCGCAATGTATGTGGCTGAACGATTATGATAAATTGTGTTATGCTTATCAAAACCCTAAAAATCTGCTATACCTGTTTGGGCGGATGGAAGGAGTGGTGGGTGCGGATGTAACACAAGGTTGTGGTTAGTGGAATGAACCGCCCAGACAATTTAAGGACTTAATCCTGTGTGGACCCCTCCGTGTACAACAGTGCAACCACAAGTTGGAATAATGTAGGCTTGGCTGAATAATTTACTAGACTCTCTAATCATCTCACGGAGAACGTGTGTAGGTGGGTATTAAAAGTCCCACATGGAACGGGACACCAGATGTAGGTGACGTTGCCTAGGCTAGCATATATGGATAGTGGAGTCCGACTGTGCTAACCTATGATAGACATCCCGCATAACCTATGGAAGCAACCCCATAGGAGTGAGATGCTAGAGGGCGAGGTATTGTAAAGGCCTCGTGGTAGTCTCTCGATCTGTGTGACTAAGGAATCATGTGGACCCATCGGGACGGTTATCTCTTGTGGGTAAAGATGTGCAGTCTCTGCAGAGTATACAAACTATTCGAATAGCCGTGCCCACGATCAAGGACGGATATGGAAACCTTACTCGAGTTAGTTCTACTTCAAACTTTTGAGGGTGGAAAGAAAACTGTCAGGCGAATGTAACCTGACTTTGGTAAATTTTCCTGGAGGGATGTACTCCAGTGTTGGTATTAAGGTGGAAGTAACCTGCTAATCAAAAGTAAGTATTGGTGGATGGAATCATGTAATCGGTGGATGGAACCTACCCCATCACAAATTATTGCACACTTTCAATTACCCAATCATAAGTTTTGTGAAATGCTAGGTCATAGGAACTTTTAAATTATGATTATTCCAAAAGTCGCTTTAAGCAAATAAAAGAACCCGAGCTATCCTTGTTTAACCTTGCATCAGTAATTATATGCATTCTGTGTGTTGGCTCGTGGAGCACGTTGAAGTGTGCTCACCCTCGCTCTTAACCCCCCCCCCCCTAATTCAGAAGCCGTGAATCAAGAGCACTATGGTTACTACGAGGACCAGGACGCTGAAGGGAATGAAGGTGGAGAAGACTATATTAGGTTTCGGTAGTCTTGCCCCTCGCCCCAGTCCAGTTGACCAGGCTAGTTTGTGGGTGTATCTGTTATTAGTCAGGACTCTGATTAATAGGGGAGTCACTTAGGTTGACCTAGTCACTTGCCTGTGGCGAGCTGTGCCCTATTCCGCTTATGTACGTTTCCGCTTCCACTCTTTATGTATTGTATCCATTTGGCCGGATGGCCCTGCTGTAAACTCGACCCGACGTGGTCTATTTGAACTCTGGTAATGTAATGTATGGTATGGTCATGTATGAAATGATGCAGCCATGTATCTGTAAGAACTAACTACGGATCTAGAGAATAGTGCAGTAATTTTACAGAGGGTTCCAAGTTAGTAAACTTAGGGTCCGACACTCATGCTCCCACGGGCGACTCAGAACTGAAGTTGCACGCCGCCGCCGCCGGACCGCCTGGAAACACCAACGCTTCCTTCTTCCCCAACCTGGGTGCAATCACAGGATCATGTCCCAAAGAAACTGTCCTCTATTGAGCTGGAACGTTAGAGGACTCAATAATGTAGCAAGACGAGAAGTGGAACGCGAACTCGTCCGCAGCACGGGTAGCACAATCGTCTGCCTTCAAGAAACCAAGCTTAGATGTCGTGGATCATTCAGTGATCACCCAGACCTTAAGCCCGCAATTTGGATTTTTTTTTTACCGAATTGGCGTTGTTTACCTGTGTAATAACAAAAATAGTACTCGTCACACTGAATTTATAAAAATAGCTCCTCCGCCACATGGTCGCTGAATGGGACAGCCAATAATCCGACATGTATCCACCGCCACATAGTTACCGTGCGGATTAGCCAAAACCACATGGCGGCCATGCGGTAGAGCACTGTAGCGCCCAAAACCACATAGCAGCGCTGTAGCAAATTTTTAGAAAAATCCATTTAAGTACACTTTTGTAATAATTTTTAAATATAGCAAATAAGCAATAATCGCATAAGACCAATAAATATACACATGAGGACATACATAAATTATTTTAGCAGACCTTTTTCGAAGGTATTCACCAGTTCCACAATACTTCTAACCGCGAAGGATCAACTGCACTCTCGCTCGGTAACAATGTGACTCTTTTCTTTCCTTCCCCTTGGTTGTGCTCTTGCTCAGCAGCAATGCAATCGCGGGTCGTGTTTTATACGCATGCACGAACGCAGTGTAATTAGCGCGCTAATTAAATGAGAATATAACATCGCATTGTGTCGCCGTGTCGTGTCATGTAATTAACCATGAGATTTTCGAAGGCAAACCGCGAGCGAACAAGCTCCTCGTGAGATTCCCTAGCCCCTTACCCATGTGCACTTAGGGCATCTCCAATGGTCTGAGTCAGCTAGCTATATACATGTACACATCAGCATATATCCTATGTGGAGGAAAGAGAGTATGCAAAAAAAATCGAGCCAGCTCTTCCTTAAGCACTAGTCTATAACGCCAAACGAGGCAGCCTCTATAAATTCTGTGTGTGCATGTAAGCATCAAATAGCTATCCTTATAGATAGTTCTTTAGAATGCTAACTTTAGTGTGTACTATATAAATGATGTGGAAGTCTTATAGTTAGTTGCTAGCTATAACCATTGGAGATGCCCCGCTCCCATGCCTACGCGCGCTAGGAGTCTCATCCACCTGCCATGCAAGGCCAACTCAGCTTGGCTGCTGCTGTGCCACCTCATCCGGTCGCGCACCTGGCCTCCTACTGAGCTAGCCGGCGCGATAAGCGACATGAGTTATTTACCGTGTCTATTGAGTTTCAACGGCCTGTCATCTGTACTTTCTGAAACATTTGGAGGGAGCGCAACAGAGGGGTTTTTCAGGCCGCACAAGCACGGCACTTGGAAGTAGCTTACAAGACAAGAGAAACAAGAATTTTTGGTACAAATAATCCATTTTTTATTCGAAATTACAGAAATATACCCGTGGGAATTTTTTTTTACAAAAATAGGCTCCAGTCGCCCTCCCATTGGGCGACTACACTCAGGGGCCGACAAAACCGTATGTACCGATCGTTTTATATACCGATGCAATATAAACAACTAGTCTGAAAAGATAAAATGGCAAAGTTCTATATGGCTTATATATACTCATTGGAAAGGTTTCGACGAGATCTACAACTTTTCAGTTGAATAAAAATCCAAATTCTGAAGGGAAGAACAAGAAAAAGGGCAAAAACAGAAAGAAAAAACTTGCGACGCAGGTTTAAGTCAAAGATAGCCGATTTTCGGGGTCTTGGAGGGCGACGAGCACAAGCGGGTCGTTATTTTTGGATCGGGCTCGTCGTTAGCTTTCCAACGAGTACAAGAACGTCGAAAACAGACACCGTATGCAAAAGTTATGCCCGTTTTACTGAAGGTGTGTCGGAAACGGACTCGAATTCGTTTCGACCTCAATTGATACTGCTATAACTTTTGATCCCATGGCCGAAATTGCTCAATTTTTTTTGGAGGCTTTTGGATGTATGAAGAACAGCTCCACCAATTTTCACTATTTTTGGCGAAGGTTTGATGCACTTTCCAAATTTCGGCAAAATAGACTCTTTCCTCTCTCTTTTCTCTCAGGGACCTGAGTGCAGTCGCCCAACCATTGGGCGACTTTCATGCAGTCGCCCAATGGGAGGGCGACTGGATGAAAGTCGCCCAACGGTGGGGCGACTGCAATTAATCGCCCAACGGTTGGGAGATTTTCCAGTTGTCGCTGCTGGGTTGGGCGAAAGGCTCCAGTCGCCCAATGGTTGGGCGACTGAAGCCTATTTTTGTAAAAAAAAATTCCCGCGGGTATATTTCTGCAATTTTGAATGAAAAGTGGATTATCCATACAAAAAATTCAGAGAAACAACGTCACAGGGCCTTTCATTCTCTTTAATCTAATCTCCTTTTTCTAGGGGTACTTAAAATGGTTTTTTAGTGGCTTATAGCTGAAAAGCACTGTAGCTGGCTGAAATTGCACTGTAGCTGACTGAAATTGCACTGTAGCTGATGATGGCTTATCTGGCGTAATTAAAATTTAAAATTTAAAAAATAAAAAAAAAACAGGTTAGCCCATCATGGACAGTACAAACGAATACGGGAAAAGGAACCAACAAAAAAGCTCAAAAAGCCAAAAAACCAGAAAAAGACGAAATTGTTGAATAGTGAAAATAAGCCAAAAGCCTAAGCCGTTTTGATCAAGCTTTTGCTTCTAGGCATGTTTTGGTTCCTGCAAAACAATTGATTGGCAGAGCTCTAGCCTTTTTCTAAAAAGAAAAAAATCGGCGTACCCCCGCCCGTCCGTGCCTCGTTTGTCTCGACGGCCTCACAAGTCACAACTATATATGCTTGGTTCGTGCGTGCCTCGACTGACCACCCGCTTGCCCGTATATGATACTAGTCACTTGCTCGTGCGTTACAACGAAATTTATTGGATATACAGAGAATCATACTATAGAAGAGGGTTACTCTAATCAGTTGAAAAAATAGAGAGTGATAAGAAGTTGAAAATGGAACAGATAGAGGAGAAGGGACGTACGATCACCAACTCGTTCTTTTATAATAGTAATGATATACCTGCGGGCTACGCGGTGCGTATGTGTAAATTGTACTAGTGCGTTCGCCCATTTGGGCGTGCTGCACTCGCGCATGTCCTGCCTAGGCTCCTGGCCATACCCAAACATCTGCGTGATATAGGTAGTGTTTATTTAGACTTATAAACTTAGTTTTTTTATTTTTGTTACTATAGTTGTTGTTAATTTTCTATAATTTAAAAATAAAAGGATTTATATCATTATAAATAATATAAAGGGATACGAAAAAAAGGAAAGACAAAAAAGCCTTAAAGAATAAAAAATCAAAGAAGACCAAAATAGAAAACCAAAAGACAGAAACAAAGATCTTATAGCAGAGCCATATAGGGTCTGTTTGGTTACCTGCATGTAGCTTGGCTCGCATGAGCTCATGCAATGGGCATGTGTTTGGTTGCCTGGTTGGCTCTCGGAGCCAGGCCCATCTCATGCAAATTTCTCTCCCGAGCCAGGCCCGAGGGAAACGAAGAGAGGGTCCTTCGCTCCTCAGCCTGGCTCGTCGGATGCAAGCGCACGGCGCCCGAGGCAAGGAAGGAGAGCGGAAGAGGCGGCGACTCCGCTCGGGTCGGCCGGATCCGGGCCGGAGGGCGAGGGGAGGCTGCCACCGGTAGGGCGCCGGCCGGATCTGGCCGGATTTGGACCGGCGGCGCACTTCCGCTCCACGGGCCGCACCGTGTCGCGCCGCCGAGAGAGGGAGAGAGAGAGTGTGTGTGAGGAGGGGGGACGGCGGCGGAGGGGAGCCCGAGGTCGGCAAGCTGAGCCACCCGCGCGCCGTCGTGCCGCCGGAGGTGAGCCCGAGTGCGGGGGGAGGTAGGTGGCAGAGGGAAGGTAGGGGGCTGCGGGAGAACCACCGGCGCCGCCGCGCCTGGCCGCACGCCGACCGCACCGCCCCGGGCGGAGAAGGTGAGGGGGAGGAGGCCGGTCGGCCGAATGAGTGGAGGGAGAGAGAGAGAGAGAGACGGGTGAGGGAGGAGGCCGGTTGGCCGAATGAGTGGAGGGAGAGAGAGAGACGGGTGAGGGAGGAGGCCGGTCGGCCGAAATGAGTGGAGGGAGAGAGAGAGACGGGCCGGGCAACCAAACACCATCTTTACTCATACAGTTTCAACAGATACAGGCAACCAAACAAGCATATTTGCATGTGCTTAGCCAGGATGAGACTGGCCAGGATGTGCCATACGAGCTGGGTTGAGAAGATACGGGCAACCAAACAGACCCATACTTGTCCGTTCCCGGCCGGGGGGCAGGCGTGCCCGTGCTGCATCCTATACATACGGCGTGCGCGCGCCCAAGCGGAACCCACGCGTCTCGCTCGCTCGGTTGAGCTTCCGGTGTTGCGTGTGTAAACCCTGACTGACCGCGCAGCCATGGATGGGGTGGTGGTTTATTTCATTGTTTGCGTATATGGTTTGTAGTTAGGATGGAGTGCATATAATCAACGGAGACGTGTTTTGTGGCACATTTAGCATTACACGTTTTGCCGAATCGCAATGCAATTGAAGTTACATGCTGGGTGCTACAGGTGTTGACTTTTTTTTGCCGTCGGTGTAATCAGTGAAAAATCTCAGAGCAATAGCGAGAGGTTTGGCCGTCGTGCTACCGTTCTGATGACGATGTTGACTGACTGCAGCAGAGCCACAGACCATACACATCTGCTACTGGGGGGTCTTCTTCTTGTGCTTCCTAGCTCGAGGAATCTACCCAAACTTCGAGGAACTTACATACGCCAACTTTTTGTTTCTGAGAGATACATAGTCCAACTTTCACCTAGGACGTGTCTGATGTTAGCCTGCTTTGCATAGACCAAATGGCCTGTGCATGTACATCCTTTGTCATACTACACTAATACTACTACAACACCCATCTTTTGGCAGATTTATAGCAATGACCAATTCCATTGATCCCTGTCGGAAACAGTCGATTTCCACGGAAAACAGGAAAAATTGATGCGTTCCAAACGAGGTCTAAGTACATCACTGCAAAATAGAAATCATTCAACGAGAGAAATCCCTCGCAAAAAAAGAAAAAGAAAAAAACGAGAGAAATCATGAAATATCGGTGGGCACACTTCAGTTTAGCGGCTCAGAACAAACAAAGATCGTTCTGGGTGGATCTGATAATTATTGGTGGGTTCTTTTCGGCTACGGCTTATTACTTATGTCTACGACTGATGCTTTTTAATCCCTAGCATGAGCACTTATATGGATAAACCAACTACCAATAAGCCGCTTCGAAAAAGCTGTCCTGGTAAACCGCTTCAAAAAACGGCAAAGAAGTTGTCCTGTTGGTTTACTCAGGGAGAAGCCATAAACCATAAGCTCAAAAAAACTAAGCCGGATGCCTTTTTTTCAACTTATGGTTTGTGACTGATGGATTTTGACCCTAACGCAAGCGCTTTGAAAAGGTTGTTTCGGGAAACCATTTCAAAACGGCGACGAAAAAACTATTCTGTTTGTTTATTCAAGGGTAGCAATAAGTCATAGGCTAAAAAGAACGGTTCAGTTTATTTTATATACAGGAAACGTCCCACTTTCATCCAAACCAGAATGGGAGTCCTGTTCTTACAGAAGTCGTACATAGCAGCAATTTTTACATAAGCTCCAGATGTTGTATATAACAAGATCTGGAGCTCAATATCAAACAACCACATCAACAATAACCAAGAGCTGGCCTTACAACCAAAGATACCTCACAGTAGTGTAATAACAAAGCTAAAACCAGATCAGAAGCTTCTGTAGCTGCATGAACACTTCCATAGCTGAAACACCTCTATGAGTCTAAACATTTTACATTCTGAATATTGTAAGCTTAATTAATGATTCATATGGCAAGACATAAGTCAAACGAAAATCACAGCGCGTTACGCGGCTTGCTTGCGTGTCCTACAAAAAGAATCTGTGGTGAGCTTAATTAATGATCCCTACTTTCTTCATCGTTTGAGCATACAGAAAAGAACGAGAATCTCTTACATGGGATCCGCTGTAATGTGTATGTATGTATGTCTGTATGTGTACATATGTATATGTATGTATGTCTGTACGTATGTGTATGTGTATGTATGTCTGCACGTACATGTATGTGTATGTATATCTGTACGTACGTGTATGTGTATGTATATCTATACGTACGTATGTGTATGTGTATATGTATATCTGTATGTATGTGTATGTGTATATCTGTACGTATGTGTATGTGTATATATGTACGTATGTGTATGTGTATATGTGTATGCCTGTGCTTATGTGTATGTGTATGTCTGTATGTGTATGTGTGTGTATATATGTTTCCCTGCCCTGGAGGTACACTACATTGCCTGCACTCCCTTGCATCCTCTTAACTTTCCCTACAAAAAAAATTCTCTCTAGAAACCAATTGGTTTGGATGCGTAAATGCAATCCCACATTACCTCCTGGGGAAGTTCTGAAATCTATCATGGGTAGCACAAAATAGGAATGCAAAACAGCTATTAGTTACTGAAGTATAATTTGTCGATCATGGATCATGTGTTAAAAATAAACAGTATGAAGGACCATATGAGAGGGTTATAGATTATGTTGTGATGAATTATTGTAATTTAAGAAGGTTGAAAATCTAGATTGCAAATTTGTCAGATTTGTGAAGTTGTTTGAAAGCCGGCCGTAAAAAGTAACAGTAGTAGCAACTAGTAAAGGATTGAACAATTGACTTTTGTTTGTCTCAACATGCACGAAGTTGTCACTGGTAGCCTTGCTATACGTAATGACATGCTGTACGTTTTGTCTTGCATGCTCTTGAGGTGCATTAATGAGGCCTTGTTGGAGTTTAGTCAGCATCAATTTTCAGCAGATGACTGGACAAGTTGTTGACCAACAGTTCAACCGGTTGGATTTTCTGATTTGACCGGTGCCGATTTGCGGACCAACTGTTCAGTGTCAGCAGTCGGACCGCTGAAGGCAAGTGATCAGACCGGTTAGGCTGTAAGTTTTCGGCTAGCGGTTTTGATTTTGTAGCTTTGAGTCGCAGAATAGGTTTTGATGATCCGGTGTGTATACTGTGTGAGCCATGTTACTACTAACGTGGGTTAAGTTATGAAAAACTTGTGTCCGAAAACGATTTCTTTGTCTTTGGATGTGCAGAATCACTTGGAGTCAACGATGGTCAACGGCGAGAATCGAAGTTATGCTCATAGAGGAGCCGAGACCCAACACGATCGAAAATGCCAGGTGAGATAGTTGAGCTCAAGCATGACATGAGAAAGACGGAAATATAGAAGGAATGTTTGAAGGTGGGATTGTACCATATGACTTGGTCAGTGCAAATGAGGTGTGGTCCGATGGAACCAGAATGAGAGATTTGTCAACACGTAGCAAGCCAGTGATGATTTACACGTGGTAAGCATGACAATTAATTGCAATGGATGAAAAGACTGATTCAAGGAAGGGTATTTTGGTAGCTTGACCAAAATATTGGAAACTGCTTTAGAAAAAAACCGCGGCGCTTAAAAAGACGGTTTAGGTCATGGAGAAACTGGTATAATCAAGTCGGATCAAACCTTAAAACTGTGGATTCGGGTTTATGCGGTTTGAAAAGTGTGCATAAGTGAACATGTGTGAATAAAACTCATGTGTATGAAATTATTGGGTTTTACCCATGAAGTTATCGGGTTAGATGTGGCTGACTAGCCCATCTATTTAATGATTTGGGATGGGATGAAGACTTGTAGTTAACCATCCAATCTTCTTCTCTTGAGAACAAGTGTTAGCGTTAGGCTTTGAGAGGAGTGATTGTGGTATGCTCTGTCTTTAATGGTGTAGTTATAAAACTTTGAGCGCTTGTGGTGTACCCTCTGCCCTCCAAAGTGAAGTAGTGGTAAAATTTTCCTTCTCAAGTAACAATACATTTTTTTGTTCATCTCCATAAATATCACTTGAGTAGATTGATTTGCTCTTATTTTAGTTGGTTTTTTCTCTTCTCTTCCTCCTTCTTGATCTTCTTGTGCCAAGAATATGTAAGAGATAGAGATAGCATCTGAAAATCAATTTCTACCTATCTAAGTACTTTGATAGAAAGTTCAAAAGGTTTTCTGATTTTTGCAAATTTTGGTCTCATCAAATGATTTCGTGATCCGAGATTTTTGTCTTGTTTCTTCGGTTTTCTAGCTTGTGATATGTGGAAATACATCTAGAGCCATCTTAGCCTTCCTCTGCCCACAAGTAAATAATATTCACCGTTTGTGTATTTTGCCTGTTTTTTGTGTAATTTTACTTCAAACTAAAAATGTTCTGAACTTTGACATGGATTTCTACGATCCAATGATGAAATAGATTCTTAAGACCTTGAACAAGGTGTGTGCAAAGCCTCACGGCTTTTGAATCATCGGATCAAAGGTTACGTGGATATTTGGATTCGCAATAGTGTTGTTTTTACCGTAGCTTTGTCTAAAATCACTATTCATAGTGGTCCGACCTCTAGGGTTTGGATTTTCTGAGAGTTTGGTTTCTTAGTCGATTTGATTTGGAATTTTGGTTGTGAATTCATTTCTCAATAACTCTGTAGCTATTTGAGAATATTTAGAATACTTAGAGGGAAATTTTGAATGGCACCATCCCCCTCCCCCCTATTCCAAAGATAACAAGAAAATTACATACATTCGGAATCATACATGCCAAAAAGAATGTGGAGGGATGATACAAAGGAATACCTACTGTGATTTTGCTTGAGATAATCTGATCGGTGATCGCTACAATGAATGGTAGCGTAATGTCTATGTGATCCTGCAAGAAATGGTTTGACAGAATTAGTCATTCCCAATCATGGAACTTTATAATGAAAATTGAAATGTGCTTCTATTCTTCTCTGAATAAATCTTTTTTGCACATATATTAAGGAAAATTTAAAATTCCAAACCCAATCGCTGAGCACTTTCCAGTTTCGGTTGTTCAGCTCTGACCAATAGTACTTCTAAAACCCCAGTAGTCATCTCTGTAAAAAGCTGGATAGGAACGAAACAGAATAGTAATATATGTGCTACACAGGCAAAAGAATTACAAGGTGGGGTTTCTTTGCTTCCAACTCCTACAGTGACTAAAACCATCTAAGCTAGAAGAGTTTCAGTTATGCATTACAAGAAACCAAGCAGTTAACGCAAGCTTATGGCCATTCTTAATCCTTTGTTGCGCTGCTTGGTCTGTATACAAAATGTAATGCACTATTGAAGTTACAATATAGTACGACAATATATTGGTACACTATGTCTGTAGAAACATCACTCCTCAATAACAATCTCCATGTCCATGCCAGATCCTCTGCCCCTGCCCCTGCCCCTGCGCCCAAGAACCTCACCATTGGCAAGCCGCTGCAGGTCAACAACAGAGAGCTGATCAAGCCATCTCACAACATGGTTTGCTGCTTGGAGCTCATAGGCGGGGTGTCGGCTTGCAACCGCCACACACCTCATCCCAGCAGTATGTGCTGATTCTGTCGTCAAGTTTGAGTTACCAAGCACAAGACAAACATCAGGCTCAAGACCGAGTTGCTCTGCTGCGACCTCAAACATCTCGCCCTCAGGTTTCCCTCGGCAGAAATCTTCTGCCGCCACTATAGCATCAAAATAGCCTTGCAGACCAACAGCTTTGATCCCTTCTTCCAGACTGATTCGTGGGCGAGAAGTTGTAATTGCTATTGGAGTGTCGAAATCCACAAGGGTGTTCAAGAAATCAAGAACACCTGGCCGCAGCTGGTAGAATCTACCTCGGAGTGTTTGATATATTACCTCCTTACGTGCTGCCAGCCTTTGAACTTCTTCTGGATCTTCTGACCAATTTAAGACTTCTAAGATAGCCTGATCAGTTCTCATTCCCTCAATTTCCTTCAGCACTGCATCAGGAGGAAAAGACTTTGCCTCTTCGAGTGATAAAACATACCAAACTCGGGGCTCCAAATCTGGATCGTCCTCTTCCACAACAACTTCCTCCCACTCCAAGATCACACCAAACCGGTTGCCAGTCACCATTTTTTCCTTCTGTTGTTTCTTCTTTGATGCTGGTCTTTTAGCCATTTTGGGTGACGCCAACAGCCAGCTAAGGTTCTCAGGGAGCCTATAAACCAATTTGTAAAACACGTTGTCTTCCTCATGGGCCTGGGGGTTCCTTTTGTGCTCTGTGGCATGGGGCTTGAAATGTGCCCTCTTCATCCTGATACCTTTACCCACAGACTTCGCAATTGAATGCATGTTCAGTGTGGAATTTGAGTTACCCGACCAGCATTTTCTGTAAAATTTGTGAGTGGCATCGTAGGAACTGCCAAATAAGCCGATGGAAGAGATCATTTATCCCAAATCCTATATGCTTGTACTGAAATTATCAAGTCCTTTGCAGCAAGGCCGGTTCAGCTCATGTGTCACTAATCAATTATAACCAGACATAAATGCAACTTCACCTGTGTTAAGAACCAAGTATTAATTACGAAATGCACAACTAGCTTATAGGGAACAGAAAAGTCTACATAGCTTTCTGTTAACGGAAATCAGAATATCTCCGTTTTCTAAATAAAAAAAAGAATAGTCTACATAGCATCAATCTCAAGTGATAAATCCCTGAACATGAACAGCTCTTCTTCAGTAGGGCTTTACTTCAGCAAGGCCTACCGTAGTGCAAAGGGGCAAGAATTTTTTTCCTTCCATTTTTCATTAGTTAGGCCCCGTTTGGCACAGCTCTAGCTCCGAGATCTACGCTGAATCTGTAGTTTGTTGACTAAATTAAAGTGATTTAAATATTTTTATTTAATATATAATATAAATGAAATGAGTCATGTAAATACACTTAACATGCCTGCAACTCTAGATCCAGGATTTTCTAGAGCTACAGATGACCAGCTCTAGGAAATCTACAGATTTCCTAGAGCTAGAGCTCTGCCAAGCGGGGCCTTAGATTGGTGTGTGCATTTGATCTGTACACACTCTTGGAAGTATATGGTTGCTTGGAGACACTTCTCCAAACTGAAAATCACTTCCACAATTCAAGAAAGAAAACAAATGCAAAGCCCCAATTTTTGCCGGCATCTGACCATATCAACCACAATGTGAACCTTCAGAAAACTACTTGGCGGTGCCTTACACTAAAGAGTTCCTTTTGCATTTTTAGAAAAGCTTACTGTACGTATAAGGAGAAAGGGCTCACTTTGGCATAAAAGGAGGTAAAAATGACATAACTGCTAAGCCTAGGGGACAAGAAGCACAAACTGGAGCGCAGCAGAAAGGCGCGCGCGAGATCGAGCTTGACCACACCGCAGCCATTGCACCGGCCGGACACCACTAGGCAGGCACCTCCCCCGCGCCAGCTTCCACCCACCACCGACGAGCGCCCCGACTCCCTCTCCCCCCACAGACCAATCGAATCCAACAGCTCCGAAGGGCTTCAGCAGAGAGGTCGCGAGGAGGGAGGTTGAGGCTGGGGTAGGAAGCCAGAGTCGAGCGGCGACGGTGAGTGACCGGAGTTGAGCAGCGAAGGGGAGGCAACGCGAAGGCGTTGGGGGAAGGGGAGCGGCAATGGGAGAAGGGTTGAATGGCAACGGAGAGTGGTCCGAGTCGGGCGTCGGCGGCGAGTGGCTGGAGTTTGGCGGCGGCAGCGAGTGGACGCGGTCGGAGGTGAGAACTCGAGCACGAGGACGATGCAGTCGAAGAGTTCGACGCAATAGATTCCAAACAAATAATGCTGAGTTCTCCTAGCAAATTGCCTATCGGATGTCTGCAAAGAGACTCCTAGCAAATTGACTAGCTGTTGATATAATCAGCTCCAGTTCAGCTCCAAATAACAAAGTGTGGAACATCAAGTCGTATTCTTGCAACACAAACCGCGGAGTATTTTCTTCGAGAAGAACACAGAGCAAAACAAGTAAAAAAAAGAATGCTTCATCTTTACTAATTAACATGCATCCAGGAAAAGGGAGGGATCTTACTGACCTGAAGAAGAGGAGGAGGAGGAGGAGGAGCTGAAGAGACGAAAGAGCATCGGCAGGAGTGGTGGGGAGTAGAGGAGGCGCCACCTTACTCTTCCCCGGCGCTTCCCTAGGATGGTGGTGGCCATGGCCTCCATCCATCCGGATAGGGCATAGCTATGGGCGGGTGCCTCCCATTGGTCCTCGCCACGGTCGCTTTGTGACGTGGCATGTGGGACCTGTGGAGTTGCAGACCACCTATCAGTGAGAGCGTATGGACGGACAGCGAAAGGTGGAGGATGCCTGGCGCTTCCCGATGGGCCTCGGGCCGCGGCGTTGTCTCTTCACTCTATATTTTCTTTTCTTATTTTGTCTCTTCGTTTTCTTGGGCGCGTGTCCGTGTCCACCGGCCCATGAAAAGATGTGCCAAACATGTTTCAGTTAATGCGGAGAAATAATTTTGTTGACGAATTTCTTAATATATAAGACCATGTACAATAATGTTGACTAGGTCGTCTCTAGCAAAATCCACGTCAACGCAATCCTAAGTGGAAGAGAGAGAAAAGATGAGAGAGAGGCAAGCTGCCCCTCATGCAAGAGGTGATATCTAGCACATCATACGAGGAGAGATAGGCAAGCTACACCTTATGCAAGAGGTATAAGACCATGTACAATAATGTTGACTAGGTCGTCTCTAGCAAAATCCACGTCAACGCAATCCTAAGTGGAAGAGAGAGAAAAGATGAGAGAGAGGCAAGCTGCCCCTCATGCAAGAGGTGATATCTAGCACATCATACGAGGAGAGATAGGCAAGCTACACCTTATGCAAGAGGTGACCCCTGATATATTTATGCAAGTATTAAATGTTTGAGTGCTTTAGTAGAGGTAACATCTACTCAACTTATTGTATTAGGCCATTCTCAGTGGAGAGTTTCATGGCGTTGTTTCCAAGACTGCCACATCATATAAAATGAAATGAAACATCCATCCTCAATGCATAATTTCATTCTAATGTTTCATAGACATTTAATTTCATGACTCATATAGAGCTGGTAATCGTGCCAAAAGAGTTTCATCTAGATGAAACGCACTTCTTCTCTCTCTTCTTAAAAATGTTGCCATATCATCAAAAATGTCTATGTGGCAGCCTATTAAATACAGATGAAACTCCCACTGAGACTGGCCTTAGCTACCTCCACCATGAGCCATTTGTACTCTGTTTGCTTATTTGGCTAGTCCTAGAGGTGGCAGCCACCTCTTCTATTAAACTTGCCCTAATCAATTAGGGTGTCCTAATGGCCCTATGCAAGTAATGTCCATAGTATTAATTAATACATCATATAGGATTAGTACTAAGATTGATGAAAAATTAATAAAGAAAGAGAGAAAAGGCGGTGTCTCATACGAGACATTGTTTGAGCACGCAATTCAACATAAAGATATTACCTAAGACATTTATTGGGGAGGGAATGGATGTCTCCCACATTTCAGAGGTGTGTCACTACATTAAACGGTACATTGGAGAGAAAACTAGAAATAAATATTAAATTACAGTATTGATTAGGTGGGTCAAAAGATAGGCATAGTTCTATCAATCTATGCAAAAAATTTTATATTATTTGGATCTACGGACCAAAAGTTCTATCGATTTGGGTTCTTGAAATCGTACTGAAAACATTGTTCATTCATGAGATTACTGTAGCAGCGGTCTAACCGGCACTGTAGTGACGTTTGGACCAGGGTTACTGTAGCACCCCCTGTTTTTACTGTTCATAGCGGTTTGACTATTATTGAAACAGAGGTATGACCGTCCCCTTCATGGTAGTCAGACTGTCATGTATGTAGATGTCAGACTACCGGGGGTTTTCAAAGCACGTTTTGCTCTGTTTTTATCAGATCTTCCCTTGTGATTATTTTGTCTCTAATTTTTATAGGTTTCATAGCTACTGGAGTAAAGAATTTTGCTTTTGCTTAAAGGAAAATATTTTGAAAATCCTCGGATTGAATTTGGGCTCCTATTCACCCTCCCCTCTAGTTGCCATACTCGATCCTACGCATACTAAGATTGCATCAGGCGTTTTTACATCAGTCTGTTACATTTCTATAACATGAAGACACATTGATTTGTTACATTTCATACACATTGATTTGTTACATTTCATAGCATTGCACTTGACAAACCCATACTGCTTTTGTTACGTAATGGATCGCATCAGGCTTCTTAATACCCAGCAACACTATGTATTGTGTCTGGCTTCTTAGTATCCACTATCCAGCATCAGTACTTGTACAAAATATACATCCATTCGCTCTTCACAAAAGCAGTAGCCATTTAAAATATGTATATTTTATCTGAAAAGATCACCTAAGTGCCCAATGTGTGGTTTGTTCTAGCAATATCTCTTGAACAGCTGGGGCTTTGTTGTTCAATCCACAACTGGTTTGTGGTTCGCTTGTATTCACATTGTTATTGTGGTTTTCTTTCTATCTTAATGCAAAGACACGCAAAGCTTTTGCATGTTCTCTAAAAAAACTGGGGCTTGATATTTGAATGGTCTTTTAAACGTATGGATTCTTGTTCATGCATATGCATGTATTCATTGAAGATAAATAAGTCCAAGTAGCCTGCCCTCTGCTCATCTTTTGCTACAGAGATAAAAGTTCTCATGGAGTTATCCAAGAAAATGCGGCTCCTCAACTCTGCTGCTGCTGAGTCTGTAAAACCATTGGACAAACATGCAGCTAGACCTGCCAAGGACAAAGCCTACAGGAAAAGTCCCATATGGAGAGAAGAATCAAGATCCTCAGATAGGGCAGGCTGCAATTTTTCTGCACAATACAGGTGAAAAGGTACCACTCAGCTCGCAGACTGCTGCAAAGAGGTTTCCAGTGGCGACTTAGGGCATCTGTATGAAAATAGAGGGTCATAAGCCACCTTAAGGTCGACTTTATACGTTACAGGGGTGACCTTAACAGGTCATAAGTAAAAAAGACTTGAGGCTGGTCCTCAAGCTAAAGACCTGGCCACAAGCATTAAAATACAATTTTCTTTACATCTATTGTTCTCTCTCCCCAACTACCAACTGCCACATCCCCTTCTTTACAGCCGAGTGGACCCTTCTTTACAGCCAACGATGACCTCAAACGTTGCAGCGTCGGTCTTAAGAATGACGTGGGGTCCACCTTAAGAGCCAGTAAGCTATATACACTACAGATGCCCTTAGCGGGACGCCAAACCTAGTGAGGTAACAAACTACACAAATCAGCTGGGCGAACGCTTGCAAGGGTCTTATGTCATTGGTGGATCTCCCATTGGCTGGAATTTTCTCATGCGGCCTGGAAGTAAAGCAGTCTACTATGGCTTGACCAAAGTAGAGTGGTTGGCACGTCAAGCTGCAAAATGAGATGTCACTCTCCTACTCCCAGAAATCTAACCAGTACTGTGCTCGTAGATCTTCAGAGGATAACATAGTTATTTGCTAGTAGCAGCTGTGATATATTACTGAATAGTACATGGCACTCTAGAAAGATGGCTTCTTGGCACCGGAATGGCAGTTTCCACATGGTGATATATAGCAGCATCAATACGCTTTTTTTAATGCTTTTTGTTGCATCTACGGGGCAATCACTACTAGATATCCAATGATTTCTTGTATTTAAAACTGAAGGGTTGAAGTGCTGTTGTTATGATTTGCAGTTCAGCAATGGGTATAACAAGGAATTAGTTTAAGCTCATGGTAGCACTGATGTGTCTTCCTGTTTAACATGTTTGAAAAATCTGACATCATGTTCTATGCTTTTGATTAACAAGTTGGATGTTCGAAGTTAGGTTGCGATCGTTTTGGCTTTAGCTTTTAACTTCTGGCTTATTTTTTCACTATTTAGAAATTTCGTCTTTTTTTGAACTTTTTGCTTTTTGTTGAGCTTTTTTGCCGGTTCTTTTTTCCCGTATTTGTTTATATTATACGTAATGAGCTAATATATTTTTTATATATTTTTAAATTTAATTATGCTAAATAAGCTTCTGTCAGCTACAGTGTTTTTTCAGCCAGCTACAGTGTTTTTCAGCCATAAGCCACCAAAAATAAGCCCAAATGATCACTTGTCATTTACTTTGATACTTTGTTCTTCCGTCAACCGTGGTCAACCTGTGGCAGTGGACCGCCTGTAGTGAGTGCTGCTGAAAAAGCGCGTTGTAGATTTGAAGTTTTTTTTCGAGAACCCAGCTTTGAAGTTACTTCTGCAGTGCAGCAAAATCACTGGCATTTGTTTGTTTGGTTTGTTTTTTTTTTTATTATTTTGAGAGAGTTGTTGATTTTGTTTGCTGCGAAAAAGATATTGAAACCTTCAGATTTCACATTGGAATGCTGTTTCATTACTACTGTTTGAAGGGCTGCTTGCATTGTCCAATTCTTTGCACGTACAGGTAATGAGGTAAGCATTTGTCAATACTATACCGCTTGATCTTGGATTTTTGGGTCGATAGGTCTCCCCTCTTCTTGACGCGGCTTTGATGCTTGTTTAAATAGCAATGTGATGCCATTGTTTTATCACAAAAAAAGGGATCTTCCTTCACCGCTGGGCCTGTTTGGATTGAGGATTCGCATTAGTTCCTGTGAAGTTTGTGTGAGATTCCTGTTTACTCTAAATTAGATCTGAAGTGAGTACTATACAAAATTATGCCGTATGATCTCGAGTATTACGGACACTATGGAAATTAACTTATGGACAAGTAGAAGCGAGTCAATGACTAAGGGCATCTGTAGTGTATATATCTTGCTGGCTCTTAAGGTGAGCCCTGCATCATTCTTAAGACCGACGCTGCAACGTTTGAGGCCACTGTCGGCTCTTAAGGTGGGTCCACTCGGCTGTAAAGAAGGGGGTGTGGCAGTTGGTAGTTGGGGAGAGAGAACAATATATGTAAAGAAAATTGTATTTTAATGCTTGTGGCCAGATCTTTAGCTTGAGGACCAGCCTCAAGTCTTTTTTGCTTATGGCCTGCTTAAGGTCACCCCTGTAATACATAAAATCGATCTTAATGTAGCTTATGACTCTCTATTTTTATACACTACATATGCTCTAAAAGACACTGTACTATAGCACCGTTTTTTCCTTATCAGAGATAGGGGACAAGGGCCAACTTCCATTTTCTACTCGCGTAGTAAAGGTGGTGTCTGGTCTTGTCTTCAGGGAACTTCCATTTTGGGCAAACAAGATGGGCCTGCAGCGCTGGAGGTTGCAAATGGACCCTCAGTTGCCGAAACGAGAAGCAGAAGCCCAGCCGGAGATTCTAGAGATTTCTGCTTCTGGTAGCTAATATAAACATTCGACTTTCTAAATCTAGCTTTCTAACTCTTCTTATTACTATTTCGCTATAGAGATAAGATAGGAATCACAGACATATCACACACTCCACTTCTCTCGCTCCTTTTTCACGTACTAATCTCTTACTCACTTTTCTCATCGCTCGCGTCTTTTTTCTAAAAGCCACTTATTTAGATTGCTATTATAACCTGCTCATTTGGGCTTCAGCTTTTATTTTCTGGCTTCTAGTTTCTTATTTTTTTTATCTCTTTTCTAACTTTTTGGCTTTTTTGGCTTTTCTTTTTTCCCGTATTCCTTTGTATTGTCTGTGATGGACTAACTTGTTTTTTTCCTATTTTTTAAATCGCTTCTTCTTTAGTTTTTTTATTTTGAAACCATTTTCCTGGCCAAATGCGTAGGCTTTGGAGCTAGGCCACAGCGAAACTAAGGAGAAGCTGAGCTCAAAATAAACTAGGACTTTAAAGCTTCAATTTTCTAGCTTCTCTTGAAACCATGCTTCAAAGTCCAAAAATCTTAGACAGAGCTCGACCAAACAGCCCCTTATTTTAGATAAATGTGGTGCTCATTTGAGCTTATAAGCCCTAGTTTATGGCTAAAAATGCATTGTAGTTACTGGTATCTTTTCAATGTAATTAAATTTTAAAAATAAAAAATATATCATCACAGATAATACAAAGGAAAAAGAAAAAGGCAAAAAAACCCAAAAGAAATAAAAAAATAAAAATAGACAAAATTAAGAAATTAGAAACCAGAAGCGGGAATCTAGAAGCAAAAGCTCTAATGAGTGGTGCCAAAAAAAGCCATATGCTGGTAAGGCTTAAAAAAAGCTCGCCGCTCGCGAGTTACTCGAGCTTAGCTTATTCTAGGTTTGATTTGAGCTCAATTCAAACTTTAAACGAGTCAAACTCAAGCTTGATCTTGAACTCGCGAACTTAACCGAACTGAGCTCGAATATTTCATGAGTCTCGATCGAGTTTAAATAGTGATACATATTAATTCTTATCGAGCTTATGCGAGCCAAGGTCGAGCTTTTTTATTGTTAAAAATTAGTGTTTATTTAAATTATTTTGATTATTATTAAGTTTATTTGAGCCAAACTCGAATTCAAATTTTTCTTATTATTAAATATTAATATATAATAAATTATTTTAATTATTATTAAACTTTAACGAGTCGAGCCATCTCCGCAGGCTTAGGCCCCGTTTGGCACAGCTCCACCACCGGCTCCTGGAGCTGTTTGGAGCCGTTTTGTGCCAAACGGGGTACAACAAAATAGCTCCACCCAAGGAGTCCCTTAAAACTTGCTGAGACAAAAGTAGCTCCTTGGGTAGAGCTGAAAAAAGTAGCTCTTTGGGTAGAGCTGAAAAAAGTAGCTTCACCCAACTCCACTTGTGAAGTAAAAAAAACAGTTCCAGCTGTGCCAAACGGAGCCTTAGACAAAGCTAAGCCCGAGCCTAGATCTAAAGCTGGATCTCAACTTCTACCGAAGCCCAATGCTGCGGCTAAAAGCCCATCTGCTGCAGCCAGGACGTCAGTTTCTTTACCTCGCGCAGCCAAACGCCTATTTAACTGTGCGGCCTTCCACCCCCATTCCCCTCTCGCTTCCCATTCCAACCCCTACCCCACGCCGCTCTGCTCCGGCGACGCCTCCCCGCCGATCTCCCCTGCGACCGGCGACCACCGCACAGCGGGCTCTCCGATCGCCCGCCGCCGCCTCCCCGTGCCTCCCCCGACTCCGACGCAGTAGCCGCCCGCTCCGACCCCCCCCCTTCGGCGTCTTCTGATCCAGCCACGTCGCGCGGCATCTTGCCGGGCAAATCCCTGCCCCGTAAACGACGCAGAACGAGGCGCCTCCGCTCCCTGAGGTGAGCCCCCCCTGTCCGGTGACGCGAATTCCGTTGCTTGGATGGTTTCTTTTCCGCCGCGGCGTCCTAGATTCGCGCCGCCGTACCCATCGAAACCCTAGATGGGGGCATCCGTTTCTTCGTGGTTGGGGCTGGATTTGAGCGATTAGGTGGTTGGGCTGTGGTCTGGGGCCCTTAACGGTGGAATTATTTGGGGTCAATGGTTGCTTGGTTTGATGCGTATTTGGTCCCAGTTGGATGATTGCTTGGTTCAAGTTCAGCACCTGGTGAAAAGTTATCGGCGAGCTTTGCAAACTTACGGAAGTTACTGTCTTTGCTTCAGGGATTGTGAGACTGATACGACGGGATCCTGGAGGAAATGAGGGGCTACGAGTATGAAACCAATGTAAGATTAGTTTCGTACTACATTTTAGCCTGTTTAGTTTCAACCATCTATGGTTCATAGAAGCAGTGGGAATCATAGTTCGCAGGAGATTATGTTCTGATCATGAACATGTAAGCTTAATTCATTGAAAGAGAAAAAACTACAGTCATTTGATATGTGACAATGCTTTTCTTTCTCAATGATGATGACAATCATTATGAAGGGTTATCATCGGGCAATGGAGGATGAGTATGAAGGCGAGTACTATGATGAAGATGAGTATGAGGAGGAAGGTTCAGGTGCTGGGGAGGAGTATGTTGAGGAGGAACAACCACCAGAGGGGCAGCAGGAGTTCCTCGAAATTAGAGAAAGATTAAAGGAACAGATTAGGCGAAGGGCACAGGGTGTTGGTGCGAGCACAGCCGGCCGTTCATCTTCCTCACATGATAGAAAATCTCCAACCAAGTAAGTGTCTTTGATGCACCTCTTCTACACTTCCTCGAGCATTTTGTTTGATTTTGCTCCAGGGATTTATGCAGTACAGAAAAATTCAGTCTTATGAAGAAGTTTGTCGATCTGTGATTCTTTCTGACATCCCTACTATCAGGATCTTTAGCATGTGAAATTTAGATGGTTAAAAACAAAACTGAGTGGAAAATAATCATTTGTTGGTTCCATTCTTTGTTAACAATTTGCCTTGGAAATGTAGTTAACAGATTGGCCATTATATCCTTTGTTGAAATATTGTTGTCCATTTGAAATTTGATGTTTACCTTAGTGATTTTAATGCGGTCATGGGGAACCAATTTTCATTTGCGTCCAGGCAGGAACCAATCCATAAGGTGAATAGGGGGGATTTTCTTTTAAATACTGGTCTCACTTTTAAACTTTATGCAGCTTCCGTTCCCCCCACTATGTTTTCTAGCATGCACCTCCTCCCTTTTATTGTGGCTGTTGTTACTGTTACATTTACTGAGATGGGTGAGATCTCCATGTTATTTGTGTAGTTTTGGCTCCTTCTTTGGGCCATCCAAGCCAGTGATTTCCAAGCGAGTGATTGAAGAAAGAAAATCAATGAAAGAACTACAGGACACAATGTCCCGAGATCGAAAGCCTTCTGGAGTATGTAGTACTACACCTGATCTTGATTATCATTGATCCAACATTTAGTAATTGCAGTTATTATATGTGTAGAAGGACATCCCATCATCTTCAAAGGTGCAAGCTAAAACAAATGGAATTCACCAGAAACAGAAGATTGTCAATGAGGTACAAAAGATTTACCTTCACTGGATTGTTTTTATGTTTGCTATATTAAACTTGAGCCAGTGTGGTCACAAAATAGCAGCTGTGATTTGCAGGCGAAAAGAAAGGCTGAAGCACTTAAGGATAATCGGGACTATTCATTTCTACTCTCAGATGACGCTGACATTTCATCGTCTCCTAAGGAAAAACCTGTGGCTAGGTCTTCCTTGACTCAAAAGTCTGGTGAGTTTTAACTAACATTGCACGGGACTAGGGTCTTTTCTGTTTAATAGAGAAATGCTGATGGTTGGTTTCTTGATATTGAAGATCGTGAGTTGACACATTCAGCAGTGAAGAGCAGGGCACCAACAAGTCAACCTGCCAGATTATCAAATGGATATGGATTGAAGAACACTTCATCCACTAGGCATACTGAAAGTAAGGTAGATTCCAAGAGAAAGGATACTTTTCCAAACAGAGAAAGGGCTGTTTCACTTGACAATGGAAGGACACATAGTGTTGTTAGAAATGGGTCCAGCCAGGCTACGACAAGCAAAGCTTCTAGTCAAAAGTTTCCGAGCAAGGGTCCTATTGCAAATAAGCCTTCTATGAAGGATTTAAATGATCAATCTCTGAGGAAGAATCATGTAGCTTCAAAGCACCTTTTGTCACAGAATGAGCGACCACAATCCTCACAAAGTCAGAGGATGCAGTCAGCCTCACATGGCCAGAGACCACATCAATCGGTGCCTACTCAGAGGCTGCAGCAGTCGTCGCAGAGTCGAAAGCCACAGCAGTTGTCGCAGAGTCACAGGCCACAGCAGTCGTTGCAGAGTCACAGGCCACCGCAATCATTGCAGAGACAGAGACCACAGCAATCTTCACAGATTGAGAGATTGCAATCCTCACAAAGCCAAAGACTGCAGTCACAAAGCTACAGGGTGCAGTCGTCGCAAGGGCAAAGGCCTCTTTCCTCTCATGGTCATTATTCTGAGCAAAGAAGAGTTCAGGCAAATGATAGAGTAAAACCAGTAGAAAGGCAGATAAGGCCTCCCTCGAAACCCATGGTAATATTTCTGCAAAATAATCTGTCAGTTTTTTCTTTTGTTGTTATGCCATGTGCATGCCATTTCATGTGTTTGGTGCTATGCCATTTAGTTAGGAGTGATTTTTTTCTTCTAAATTCATTCTTCATTGTGTGTGCCTGTAGCCATCTCAACAAATATCGTCCAATGGAATTCGTGATGTTCATGCAAAGAAAAAGCAACCGGCGAAAAGAAGATTTGATGACGAAATTGAAGACGAGGAAGACGCCTTGGCAATGATCAGGAGTATGTTCAGGTATTGTTCTATACCATTTTTTGTATCTTGTCAATGATCCTGGTTTCTCACGTTCAAAAAAAAAATCCTGGTTTAGTGGCATGCTTCATTGTACATAGTCATTTCTGTACAGGCTGGCGAAAGGGTCTCTAGCCCAATGGTTAGAGTCCTGAGTAGCACCCCCCAGGTCCTGGGTTCAACTCCCAGTGTGAGCGAATTTCAGGCTTGGGAGAAAAAAATCCCCTCGCCTGCTACCACACCAAAGCACAGGTCTAAGGCCCCGCCAAGGCGTTGATCCAAAGGATCTGCCGGTAGTCTCACAAGGTTGGGCGATGGTGCCGCTGTGTAAGGGTGGAGCAGGGGTTCGGGGGTTTTCTCGGTCTGCGTGAGAAGACCTTCTTCTTAAAGCAATGCCCGGGGGGATTCTTCCCCCCGCAGGTCGAGTTTTTTTTTTATTTCTGTACAGGCTGGGTTAGTATTTTATGAGGGTCAGTGTCTACTAGAGTTGTAATAATTTAGTAATTTATTGAACATGGATCTTGAACTGAGTATGCCAAGCGTTGTGCCGATTGCAATACCTGTTGAAATATTTGCTTGGGCTTGTGATTATGCATTTTTGTTTAGTGAGTTTTGGATAATAAGTCCATTTTTTATGAAAAAATTATGATATGAGTTAGTTTTAGATGATGTAGTGATAATACATTACATTTTGAAGAAAACTCTTATAATTTTGGGTTTCCTGTGCAGGTATGATCCTAGTAAATATGCAGGCAGGGATGAGGATGATAGTGACATGGAAGCAGATTTCGCTACTATAGAGAGGGAAGAGAAAAGAAGGTATCTACTTTCTTTTTTTTTTTTGCTTTTTATATAATGTACACTTTTGTTCTAGATTTTTATTCTATTCTGTTGTAAAATTTTAGAAGGTAAAGAAAAATAGAGGTCATTTGGGTAATCGAACAGTTTTCTGGTTATTTCACTGACAGGTGTGGTCTGAACCCGCATGTCAGTGGCAATAACAAAATTCACTGAAGATTAGTGGCAAAAACTATATTTTCCATCGTTAGTATGGTTAGTTTTAGTGTAAGATCTCAAGTATAATTATATGCGCTATACACAAGATTTTGCACTGTCTACAGTCTACCACTCTTGATAAAGATGCATTTTGGCATCGTGACTGAGGACCCATTTTCAGAAAATGGAACTGCATGACCGATATGCATATGAATAGTTTGAATTATTCGTGCCTTTCCCTGTCTGCTTAGCCTTCGTTGTTTTTTCATTGTTAGTGCGAGAATTGCAAGGCAGGAGGATGAAGAGCAACTTCGCCTGATTGAGGAAGAAGAGAGACGTGAGCAGGAGAGGAAGAGGCGAAGGATGGCACATGGCCGATAGCGGCTGAGTAGCTTCAGTGTGTGTGATTTCCGGATGTTAACCACTGCAAAGACCTGAACGCAAGGCGCGGTTGAATGGACTGCGGTACTTCGCAGACAACAGCGAGCTGCCGAGCTCTGCCCCCAATTTATGTGCCGTGGGAATTCTCAAGAGACAAATCAAGAAAAACGGCAGGTGAACAATGCTCACCTGTGATCTTTTGCAGAATGTTAGTGCTAGGGATTCTAGTTCTTTTTGAAGCTGACATGCATCGTGCCTGAGCTTCTCCCCGGGGTGTGGTGATACTGATACCTACGCCACACCTCGTCACATTGTTGGTTGTACATGATTTCTCTTCATGTGACTGATTTTTTTTCTGTGAGCCAGTCCTAAAGATGCCTAATCCAAGTTTCATGCCTGTTGAATTCATTTGGATGTAGCTGTGCTGTATTGCTGTAATAAACAATGCATTTCAAATAGGGATAAGTTTACTTTACCCTCTTGAACTCTTGTGAAAGTTTAAGTCTCTACTTCAAACTGTAAAACCAAATATTTTGCATCAAGCCTGCGCTGCTTCCTGTTCTTAATTAAGCCCAGTAGTAAGTCGTTCGCGCGTTCGTTTGAGTTTGATACTATAATTTTCTTGCTTATATTCTGAAGTATAATGAGTAGTCTGCTGTTAGTTGTGAATTTTGTATTACTAGTTTATTGTATTTGTCTCATAGTAAAACTTGGAATTAAAATATTGCCCACATTTCTAACATTCCAGAAACCTTATTGTTAACTTTGTTGCAATACAGCAATAGTTGGTGCTTTTGATGCGATGAAACCTGAGAGGTTTTCTGGTCAGAATTTTCGTAGATGGCAGATTAGAGTCAAGTCTGGCTCATGTCTTTGGGGTTGTGGTGGTTATCCACCCGCAATATCCATTTACGATTGAGCAGTTCACACAATTTGAAAATATAAACAATACTGCTCTTGGCTGCACTCTGATTGTCCTAGCATATTAGCTCTATAATGTGTACGTAGACTACAAGTTCACCACAGAGTTGTGGGATGCACTAGAACACAAATATGTAGAGGCAGAGGCAGATCGCTGGCTCTATATGTGTGAGAAAATTTTTGACTTTAGCATGGATGAGACTAAGTCTATAGTTGGACAAGCTCATGATCTCCAGCTACTAGTCGGTGAGATTGCACACTTGAATTGTATACTGCCTCCTAAGTTTGTGGCTGCGGATATTGTTGCCAAACTCTCTACTTCTAGGCGGGATTTTGCCACTGGTTTGAAGCACAAGAGGGAAGAGATTTCTGTTGAGAATCTCATTGCTGCCCTCGATGTGGAAGAAAAAGCAAGAGCAAAAGATGCACCCAGCACCTCTGGCGAGAACAATGCAAATTTTATAGAGAAAAAGGCTGATGTAAAGAAGTACAAATGCAACAAACCGAACAAGATAACTAGCTTTAAGAAAAAGAAAACCGAGAAAAAGAATTTGAGGGACATTACTTGCTTTGTGTGCGGAAAAGACGGTCATATGGCGAAGGACTGTCGTTTCCGCAAGATCAGAGATGGTGAACAGCCAAAGAAGAAGGTTGTCAACATGATCATAGATGAGGCCTCGACTTCAGGAGGATATGGTAATTCACCTGTTGTCTTTTCAGCATTTCAATCTACTAATTGGTGGGTTGATACTAGTGCTAATGTTCACGTATATTTTGATATTTTCTTGTTTTCTTATCAGGAAGCAGGGTTTCCTCCGTCCTAATGGGAAACAAGTCACATGCTTCTGTTCTTAGTGTTGGCACAGTGGATCTGAAACTTACTTCAAGGAAGATTGTCCACTTGAACGTGCAGCATGCTCTTACAATAAACAAGAACCTCATTAGTGATTCTCTCCTATGCAGAGATGGTTATAAGCTAGTTTTTTAGTCAAATAAAATTGTAGCGTCTAAGTTTGGAAACTTTGTTGGTAAAGGCTATGAGAGTGGAGGCTTGTTCCGCCTAAGTACTTTATAGTCCTGTTATAATCTGAATGTTGCAACTGGTTTAAATAAATATGATGCAAATATTTGGCATTCTCATTTCTGTTATATTGTTTTTGATAGTATTAGTAGAATGTCCAGATTAGATTAATTCCAAAATATGAAATTGTCAAAGGATCAAAGTGCTAGTCATGTATGCAAGCAAAGCAACCTCAAAAACCCTTTAAGGGATTAGAGGACAAAAAGAACTTGGCACCATTAGATCTTGTTCATTCAGATTTGTGTGAAATGAATGGATTGTTGACAAAAGGAGGTAAAAGATATTTTCTAACTTTTATTGATGATACAACACGATACTGCTATGTGTATTGCTAAAAACTAAGGATGAAGTTTTAAACTACTTTAAGACTTATGAAGCCGAGGTTGAGAATCAACTAGAAAAGAAAATAAAAAGATAGAGGTAAGATCGTGGAGGAGAGTACATCTCATGAGTTCTCTAATTCTGTTCTGAGCATGGAATAGTCCATGAGTTTACATGACCATATTCACTCCAATCAAACGGGGTAGCTGAGAGGAAAATCGGACACTAACAGACTTGGTTAATGCCATGTTAGAGAGTTCCGGTATACCTAAGGCATGGTGGGGAAAGCTATACTGACATTAACTTTCGTCCTAAACAGAGAAATCACTAAAAAGAATGAGATTACTCCATATGAGGGATGGAAGGGGGAAAGCCTAATGTTAATTTTCTGTGAACTTGGGGGGTGTTTGGCAAAAGTCAATATACCATTGCAGAAAAATAGAAAGCTTGGACCAAAAACAGTCGATAATTTTTTCTAGAATATGCCCAAAATAGCACAGCCTATAGGTTTTTAGTAGTTAAATCAAAAACTCCTAAGATTATTGCTAACACAATAATGGAGTCTAGAGATGCTTCATTTTTTATAATATCTTTCCTATGAGAACAACAGATAGTACTTCATGAATTGATAATGTTCAAATTGATAATATTGAAAGTGAGAATAATCAAACTTCTGAATTTCCCACCACTTCTGAAACCAATATGTGATATCCTTGAGGAGGATAACAATCTTGTCGCAGAAGCTCCTCGCAAGAGCAAAAGACAGGGTTGAGAAAATATTTGGTGACGACTTTATTATATACCTCGTGGATGATATGCTAAAGACTCTTTCAGGGACTTATGCAAAGTATTGAAAAGAGATAGTCCGTAGTGAGATGGACTCGATCATGGCTAATGTGACTTAGGAGACCACTAATCATCCTATCGGGTGCAAACCTGTAGGATGTAAGTGGGTCTTTAAAAAGAAATTAAGGCCTGATAGTACGATTGAGAAGTACAAGGCAAGACTTATAGCTAAGGATTACATCCAAAAAGAGGGAGAAGATTTCTTTGATACCTATTCTCTTGTCACTAGATTAACCACCATAAGAGTCCTTCGTTTAGGCGTGGTTCATTGGCAACCTAGTACCAGTTGAGATTTCAAGTGAAATCTGATCATGAAAAGTTATGAATTCAAGGCATAGTCGATTCATCAGCTGTGAGAAGATGAATCTTGTCATTCTAGGTGCAAGTTCAACCCGTACAGGACTTAAACTAAAAGACTAGTATATTAACAGTACTTCAGCACAATATCTTTGATATTTTTTACTTTTTGCTTTGGAATTGGTGGGGGATTGTTAGGAATAGGCCCATTTAGTGAGGTCCATTTCATATAATTCAAAGCATGCATGGTCAATTAGCATATTGCTAAAGCAAGATGAAGAAGACCAATTCATAAGGTGGAGTTATTGCCATTCCTTGAATCATATGACACATAGATGGTGATGGCATGAGAAGGACTTTGACTAATTACGCACACGCGCACGCACGCGCGTGCATATTCGCGTATTTTCACATAAAAATCGTGTGACTTGTGACGCGCGACCATGTCGTGACATGGCGTGATGCTCCATTTGGCAGACCAAGTCCACCTTATTTTTGCTGAACCATATATCATATCTTTCCTTTTAACTGGTCATGAGACTGCTTAATTATCATTATTTGGTTTGAATGTTATTAGTTACCAGTGAGTTAACACTGCTTAATCTATGATTTGATGAGATAGTTACCAGCGAATAATTCTATTTTAATCACAGTAGTTACGAGTGAATAACTGCAGCGCCCTTATAAGAGCCTGGAGATATCCAAGAAAAGAACAGAGCATTCCACCTCCATTCTTTCTATACTTACTTCTCTGCAAACTTGTGCTATTATGTTGTGTCGTCTGAATCTCGCCAAACTTCCTTCCCGGCGTGCACCTGGAAGGAGGGAGAGCGACTATCTCCGAACCATTGCTGCAGAGAGTACCTACATAGGGCGGCAATAATGTTTCTGGGCAGCGCATTTGCGCGAGCACTCCTGCACTGCATCGTCCACGTTCTGCACTACATCAAGCCTGTGCTGCTTCCTGTTCTTTATCAAGTCCAATAATAAGTCGTTCGCGCGTTCGTTTGACTTTGATACTATACTTTTTGTGCGTATATTCTGGAGTATGATGAGTAGTCTGCTGTTAGTTGTAAATTTTGTGTCACTAATTTATTATATTTGTTTCCTAGTAAAAGTTAGAATTAAAATATTGCCTATATTTTCAATAGTGTATTAGGACGCCCATATTTTCAACAGTATATTAGGACAGAAACTGGAGGGGGCACCCAGGAGCCAGGAGGGAAAGCTTTGCATTGCACGCACGTACACCAGGTGCTCTCGCTCGGTAAAATCCGGACGAGCGTTGAGCTGCACGAGCCGTTTCGGCATCGCCACTTGGAACCTACCAACATCGAGTTGGGTTCGCACATGCTCTCCGAGTTGGGCTCGCACTTGCCCTCCGACTTGGGCTCGAACATCTGGGTAAGCATGAGCTGGCGTGCGATCGATTGATTCCTTGTTCCAACCGGTTTTCGGACGCCACGTGCTCCTGCCGTGTCCTCCTTCATATACAAGCGCTAGTGCCTGCCGGCTTTAAACGGACAAACAAATTCGGCAGCAACACACGCGAATCCATCCAGTTTCGACGAGAACTCGAGCTCCTCGGCCCCGCGGCGCATCGAAGCAAGAGTTGCTGCCGATCTCTTTCTGCGACCCCGAGAACACCGTCACGACTCGCCGGCATGGCAGAGGGGGAGGAGAAGAAGAGCGGAGGACACGAGAAGAAGAAGACCAAGTTCCCGACTGGGTTCCGGTTCCAGCCGACGAACGAGGAGCTCGTCAAATACTATCTCCTCCCGAGGCTGCAGGGCAGGCCGTCCGTGCCCAATGACGCGATCATCGAGGCAAATGTGTACCAGTGCCACCCGGACAAGCTTATCGGTGGTACGTGCCCGTTCTTCTCCAGCATGGCCTCTGTTTTTTTCTTCGTTTTCTTTTTGTACTCTTGTGCCGGTTTCTTCAGAAATCAGGGTTTTATGAGTCTCTTTCAAACTTGCATGGTGATCATACGATGATGGGTACCCGTGGATCGCAGAGATGTACAAGGATAGGGGCGAGAACGGCTGGTACTTCCTGTCGCCGAGGGCTCGCAAGTACCAGAACGGCGACAGGCCGTCGCGGAACACGGACGACGGCCTCGGGCGGTGGAAGGCGTCGACAGGCAAAAAGGAGGCAGTGGAGACGCTCTGCGACGGCAAGACCAAGTTCTGCGGGAGCGTCCTCGCCTACTTCGAGGGCCCCATCAAAACCGAGAAGAAGACCAAGTGGCTGATGCAAGAGCTCACCATCCCGCAGTACGAGAACAAGCTCGACAAGAGCGGCGGCGGCACGTCCAGGAACAGCAAGACGGTCAGTTTTCGAGCCGACACTAATTCATCAATTTTTGGTTAGCAGGACTAGTGGTTGCTAATCGCTGACCTAACTTGAGGGTGGCTGCATGCAGTTGGATGAGTACGTCATGTGCAGGATTTACGTGACGCCGAGGCAGAAAAAAAAAGACAAGGCAAGCAGCAGCTCCGCGTGCCAAGAAGCGTGCTCGTCGTCGTCGCAGCCCGGGCTGGTGGAGAGCGATCAAGGGACGTCGGGGCCGAAGCTGTCGGAGAAACATGCGGGCAAGAGGCCCGTGGTGGCGCAGCCGCGCGGGCTCGCCACCGCGCCGAAGCGGGCTCGCCAGCCGACCCTGACCCTGGGACCACCAGCACCGATGTACGGAGGCGGCGGCGGCATGCAACCGCCGTTCCGAACGTCAGGGTACTACGCTGGAACCGGGCAACCGATGGTATCTTACGGCCACTCACAGATGCCGTGGCCGCCAATCCCATACAATGGCCAGGCGCCAATGCAGTGGCCACACGTGGCGGCATACAACGGCCAGGCGGTGGCCCAGGCGCCGGTGCAGCCGCAGCCGGTCGCACACAACGGTCAGGCGCCAATGCAGTGGCCACAGATGACGGCATACAACGGCCAGGCGGTGGCCCAGGCGCCGGTGCAGCGGCGGCCGGTCGCATACAACGGCCAGGCGCCAACGCAGCAGCCGCCGGTATTGAGGCTAGTGCCGCCGTACCGGGCCGCACCTGCCCCCAACTCTTTTGGTGAGACAATGATGGTGCGGCCTTCGAACCAGGCCGGCCAAGCGGTCAGGCCACCGTCCGTCCCGCGACCTCCACAGCAGCAGAAGCAGCCGGAGATGCACGACGCGCGCACGACGCGAGTGTATCAGCAACATATGGAAGAATTCTACAGGACTCATCTCGCGGTGCAACCACCTGGCAACGCGGCCTACGCAGCGCAGCAACAGCGGCCGACGGCGTTCACGCAGCAGCAGCAGCAGCCATACTTCGGCGCCGACGTCCAGCATCATGTGGGGCTCATGGTCCCTCAGTTTCAGCCTTACAACTGTTACCCCTACGGAGGTGGCCAGCAGTACCAATGCAGTTCGGAGGTTGCGTCAGCGAGTGATTCTGGCGGGGCAGCAGCGGCGGCAGCGGCGGTACCGGAGCCGTCCTTGTCTGAGGCCGCGAACGAGGGGAGCGACACAGGGGACTGCAACAACGATGGCGAGAAGCATTTTGTGGAGTTGGCTACCGTGAAGATGTCGCCGGACGGGAGCGCGGCGGCTGACGGCGATGGCCCCCGACATGATGCGCCACACTAATCGGTGCTGCAAGGTTTGACGTCGAGATGGGAGCAACGTCTAGTTTGCACATGGTCGTGTCATCATGATTTCTTTTTCTATTTCGAAAGTTTGTGTTATTTGGACCGCCTTTGGTTTAAGATGTTATTTAATTATGCATTCATCTTTTGTTTCTTAGAATAAGAAGTGCTTATGATATTGGATGTGTATAGGTATCACCTGGATGTTTTATTCCTAACAATCATCCAAATTTTGGACCGTTGGATTAGAAATCCAACGGCCTTTTATTTTTGGAGGGGGGAGATTTTGATTTTTTTGGGGGTATTGATAAATATCATCCGGATGTTTTCTTTCTAACTATCATCCAGATTTGTAACCGTTGGATTAGAGATCCAACAGTCACGAATTCTCCCCGCCCCCTCCAAAAAAAAAACCTCCCCCCTCCAAAAAAAATCAAAATCTCCCCCCTCCAAAAATAAAAGGCCGTTGGATTTCTAATCCAACGGTCCAAAATTTGGATGATTGTTAGGAATAAAACATCCAGGTGATACCTATACACATCCTTGGGTATTGATAAATATCATCCGGATGTTTTCTTTCTAACTATCATCCAAATTTGTAACCGTTGGATTAGAGATCCAACAGTCACGAATTCTCCCCGCCCCCTCCAAAAAAAAACCTCCCCCCTCCAAAAAAAGGATGTGTATAGGTATCACCTGGATGTTTTATTCCTAACAATCATCCAAATTTTGGACCGTTGGATTAGAAATCCAACGGCCTTTTATTTTTGGAGGGGGGAGATTTTGATTTTTTTTGGAGGGGGAGGTTTTTTTTGGAGGGGGCGGGGAGAATTCGTGACTGTTGGATCTCTAATCCAACGGTTACAAATCTGGATGATAGTTAGAAAGAAAACATCCGGATGATATTTATCAATACCCTATGATATTTGCGTACGTGCATATTCTCATAGGCAGAGATTGTGCAACACACAGCACCGCACGTCTAGAACTCGCACCACGTAAGTACACGCACCAGCACAAAAGACACTTCACTTGACACGAGCAGCTAACTAGAGGGTGTTAGAAAGGTTATACTTGTAACAGAATCCGGATCGTATCAGGTGATTGCAGTGCTGTTTAAACACAATAGGTAGTTTCTATCTATTGTATCGTATCTGTTTAGAAGTTGTATCTACAGATAGAAGGTTTAGATTCCTGCCTAACAGCACATACAATCACGGATATGTTCACAGTTGTAAAGCAATGCCAAGTGCTGTTCTTGGCCATTATTAATAGATCTATGCGGCCTCTCTGGAGGTTCTACGCTTCCTCAAACCATCCAAGTTCCTTTACATGGTATCAGAGCCAATCCTCTAATCCACATCTATGGCGACCGGAGCTTCTTCTCCGTCTCTTGCGACAGCCATGGCTTGGAATCCATCTCTAGGCCATCCTATCACAGAAAAGCTAACCAAGAGCAACCATATGCTATGGAAAGCTCAGATTCTACCTGCAGTACGAGGCGCACAACTCATTGGATTCCTTGACGGAACCACAGCGGCGCCTGCAGAGAAGATTGTCGTCAGAATCGGCAACAAAGCTGTTGAAGAACCGAACCCTGAGTTCGCGAAGTGGTTAGCCCTTGACCAGCAGGTCCTTGGCTATCTCTTCTCCACCCTATCAAGGGAAATCCTGACGCACGTCGCTGCAATGACAAGTGTGGCCGAAGTCTGGAAGGCAATCGAAGAGATGTTCTCTTCACAGACACGAGCCCGCGTGTTAACATCCGTATGGCGCTCTCCAGTACTCAAAAAGGATCAATGACTATGCCGGAGTATTTTGGTAAGATGAAGGCATACGGCGACGAGATGGCAGCGGCCGGGAAACCAATAGACGATGAAGAACTCATCTCCTACATTCTCAATGGCCTCGACATTGATTACAACCCCGTCATCACCACAGTTCTGGGATGGAAGGAATCCATCACGGTGAGTGAAGTATACGCGCAACTCATTAGTTTTGAAAACCATATGGACTTGCTGCAGGGAGGCTCCAGCTCTCATAGCTCAGTAAACTCCGCTCGGCGTGGACGTGGAGCCTTCCAGCGCAATCATGGTGGCCGTAGTCGCGGCAATGGCCGTGATGGACGCGGCGGCCGCAGCAACCGAGGGACAGGCAGACACAGTTATGGAAGCTCAAACGGCAACAACAATGAAAGTCGTCCAAGATGCCAAGTCTGTGAGAAACTGGGCCACACAGCTTTAGATTGTTAGCACCGGTTTGATGAAGAATACGCTCCTGAAAAGAAGTCTGTTGCTGCTACTACAAGTTCACATGGTGTTGATACTAACTGGTATACAGATACCGGCGCAACAGATCATATCACTAGTGATCTTGACAAATGGACTTTTCGAGAGAAGTACACTGGCTCCGATCAGATTCATACCGTAAGTGGCGCAGGTATGGGCATTAAACATATTGGTCATACTATTGTTCATACCCCAAATAGCAATCTTTTACTCAATAATGTTCTACATGTGCCAAAAGCCAAGAAAAATCTTGTCTCTGTTCATCGTTTAGCAACTGACAATCAAGCCTTCCTTGAATTTCATCCAAATTTCTTTTTGATTAAGGATCAGGCAACGAAGAAGGTTCTTCTTCGAGGAAGATGTGAAGGTGGTCTCTATCCGCTTAATTCAACCTCAGTTAAACAGGCATACAATGTTATCAAGCCGTCCCTGTCAAAGTGGCACAATCGACTAGGACATCCAGCTCTACAAGTAGTTCAACAAGTCATTAGCCAGAATAAACTTCCATGTTCCTTAGATTCCAATAAAATTTCTGTTTGTGATGCTTGTCAACAAGCAAAGAGTCACCAATTACCTTACTCAAAGTCGACAAGTGTGTCGCATTTTCCTTTAGAATTAATATTTTCTGATGTTTGGGGTCCTGCAACTGAATCAGTTGGAAGAAATAAATATTATGTTAGTTTTATTGATGATTTCAGTAAATTCACTTGGATTTATCTTCTTAAACATAAATCTGAGGTGTTCCAAAAATTCCATGAATTCCAAACACTTGTAGAAAGGATGTTTGGTAGGAAAATAATCTCCATGCAAACTGATTGGGGTGGTGAATATGAGAAACTCAACTCCTTTTTTAGGAAAGTCGGTATTTCTCATCAAGTATCATGTCCTTATACCCATCAACAAAATGGATCTGCCGAAAGAAAACATCGTCATATCGTTGAAGTTGGTCTAGCCCTTCTTGCTCATGCCTCTATTCCACTAAAATTCTGGGATGAAGCCTTCCTTGCTGCTACATATCTAATAAATTGAATACCAAGCAAAGTCATTCAATCCACACCCCTAGAACGTCTTTTTCGATCTAAACCAAATTATTCCTCTCTTCATATTTTTGGATGTGCTTGTTGGCCCAATCTTCGTCCCTACAATAATCACAAACTTCAGTTTCGCTCCAAACAATGTGTCTTTCTTGGATATAACAATATGCACAAAGGTTTCAAGTGTTTAGATGTCTCAACTGGCAGAATTTATGTTTCTCGAGATGTTGTTTTTGATGAAGAGGTCTTCCCTTTTTCAAAACTTCATCCAAATGCCGGAGCCAGACTTAAATTTGAAATTTTGCTCTTACCACCAGTTCTATTAAATCCTATTGATCAAAGGGGAGAACATATATATGATCAATTTGTTGATGACCCAAATGATTCAACTAATCTTGCTGCAGAAAATTTTTCAGAAAATTCTACAGGCAGCAACGGTGAGAACGTGCATGGCTCTCGGCTGCATGGGGGAAATACTGAGGCGCAATTACCAGTGATCGTGACAGATGACGTTGAGGTGGACACGCCAGTGCCTGTGCTCACGATTGGTGACGGTGAGATGGACACTTCCGTAGCTGGTTCTCCCGCGCAGGAGACTCTGATCAGTGCGGCATTGGACTCTGCATCAGGATCGTCTGCGGCCGCTTCTCAAGGATTGCATGCGGCTGTTGTGGAAGGACCGACTGTAGCACGTGATCATCAAGTCTCAGCAGAGCGTCGGCCGATAACCAGACTGCAAAGGGGCATTGTCAAACCAAAGGTTGTTACTGATGGGAGAATCAGGTATGGATTTTTGTCTTCTACGGGTGAACCCCAATGCCTACAAGAAGCTTTCAGTGATAAGAATTGGAAGAATGCAATGGATTTAGAATATTCAGCATTAGTGAAAAATAATACCTGGCGTCTAGTACCTGCAAAACAAGGCATGAACATAATTGACTGTAAATGGGTCTATAAAATTAAAAGGAAGGCAGATGGATCAATAGATAGATATAAGGCTAGACTGGTAGCTAAAGGTTTTAAACAGATGTATGGGATTGATTATGAAGATACCTTCAGTCCTGTAGTCAAAGCAGCCACTGTTAGACTTGTTTTGGCTATTGCTATTTCAAAAGGTTGGAGTCTTCGCCAATTAGATGTGTAGAATGCGTTTCTTCATGGTGTTCTAGAGGAAGATGTGTACATGAAACAACCTCCTGGGTATGAAAACAAAGCACTGCATAATCATGTTTGTAAACTGGATAAGTCTTTGTATGGATTAAAACAAGCTCCACGGGCATGGTATTCAAGGCTTAGTGAGAAGTTGCAAAATCTCGGATTTCATCCATCCAAGGCTGACACCTCTTTGTTCTATTTCAGCAAAGGAGATATCACTATATTTATGCTTATATATGTAGATGATATAATTGTTGCGAGCTCTTGCACAGATGCAACAATGGGTCTTCTACGAGCATTACAAACTGAGTTTGCACTCAAAGATCTAGGTGATCTTCATTACTTTCTAGGAATTGAAGTGAGAAAAACACAAGAAGGTATTCTCCTGACTCAAGAAAAATACACTTCAGATATACTCAAGAGAGTTAATATGACAAACTGCAAACCTATGAATACACCCATGTCTACATCTGAAAAACTATCAGCTCAAGGTGAACCTCTTGGTCCTGATGATTCTACAAGATACAGGAGTGTTGTTGGAGCCTTACAATATTTAACATTGACTAGACCAGATATTGCGTTTTCAGTAAATAAGGTCTGTCAATATCTACACTCTCCTACTGATCTACACTGGACAGCTGTCAAGAGAATTATGAGATACTTGAAACACACTATGGGAATTGGATTACACATTAATAAATCCTTGTCTACTCTTGTTAGTGCCTTTTCAGATGCAGACTGGGTAGGTTGTTCTGATGACAGAAGATCAACTGGTGGATTTGCTGTGTTTTTAGGAACAAATCTTGTATCATGGAGTGCTCGAAAATAAGCAACAGTCTCTAGATCAAGTACTGAGGCAGAATATAAGTCACTAGCAAATGCTACGGCTGAGGTAATGTGGATTCAAACACTTTTGCAAGAACTTGATGTCAAAAGTCCTCCAGCTGCTAGACTGTGCTGTGATAATTTAGGGGCTACATATTTATCAGCAAATCTAATATTTCATGCATGAACCAAACATATTGAGGTTGACTATCATTTTGTAAGAGAAAGAGTTAACCAAAAATTGTTAGATATCAGATTTGTGCCTACAAATGATCAGGTTGCAGATGGGTTCACCAAGCCACTTTCGTTGCGATGACTTGAAGCACAATCTCAACTTGAGAAAGTTGTGATTGAGGGGGCTGTTAGAAAGGTTATACTTGTAACAGAATCCGGATCGTATCAGGTGATTGCAGTGCTGTTTAAACACAATAGGTAGTTTCTATCTATTGTATCGTATCTGTTTAGAAGTTGTATCTACAGATAGAAGGTTTAGATTCCTGCCTAACAGCACATGCAATCACGGATATGTTCACAGTTGTAAAGCAATGCCAAGTGCTGTTTTTGGCCATTATTAATAGATCTATACCTATACGGCCTCTCTGGAGGTTCTACGCTTCCTCAAACCATCCAAGTTCCTTTACAGAGGGAGCTCAAAATCGATCTCATTTGGCCCCGTCCTGCCCTTAGCACATGAGTGCCTGCAATTTAGTTTTTTTAACAGCACGCAACCACGTATCATCGTTTAGCCAACTCTACCGGGATGGATCACATTCGTATTGGGCCCCCAAAAGTTTGATCGAACTAGACAAGGCCACGTTGCCACGCTGGAGCATGACATGCAGGCTAAACGGCCGGGGAAACAACGGTCCGCCGTCCGCGAGTCCGCGTGAGACAGCAAAACCCAAGCAGTTGTTGGGCCGTACAGTACACACCTACACAGCGGGCCAAGCCCAGGGCGGTGGGGGAGCATGGTGGCTTGCCGTGCAGGCTTGGTACTCACCGCTCAGGAACCAACCATTCTGCCCGTCGTGCCGCCTTCTTGACGTTGTCGGCGCGGCCGAGGGACACAGCCTTCCCGGTCGCTGTGACCTGCACGGCATAGATGGGGATCTTCATCATATACCCTCCTTTGAATTGGGGATTTCAGGATTTACCCTCCCACCTCAATGACATGTGGGGTCATCATAAGTCACTGACACGTGGGTCAGGAGGGTAAATCCTGAATTTCCATCTATGAGGAGAGTATATGATGAATAAATCCGGCATAGATTAGACGGACAATACGGCGCCCCTTCTCTTCTGGCTTTGATTTATCTAAAAGACGAAATAAAAGGAGCGGTTTTCTAAAGTGAATTCTCTAAATAACTTTTTGAATTTAAGATTGTATGTGCCGTTTGCGTCAATGTCCCCGCCGTCGGATACTATCTCAAAAAGTATAAACAAAAATTATAAACTATAATAAAAACCGCAGATTAAAAGAATGACGCCAACGTCAGATAATTTGGCCTGCTTATGAACGATAGGGGTAGGACTGTGCAGATTAAAACCGAACCGAAAAAACCGTACCAAAAAAACCGAACCGAACCGGTCAACTCGGTTTGACCGGTATTCGGTATTCGGTTCGGTTTTTGAAAAAATAACATTTCACTGATTCGGTTTTTTCGGTATAAACCGAAGAAAAACCGATTTTACTGATTTTACCGAACGGCCCAATCGCCAGCGGCCCAGCGCGTCGGCGTCTCGGCCCACCAGGCGGCCTCACGCGTTCCACGCCTTCAACCCTAGCCCTGCCTGGCTCCCGCAGACGCAGACGCGCAGACGGCACCGGCCACTCGCCTCCATCCGCCTCGGCCGCTGACCTCCTGCCCCATCGCCTCCGCCCGCCGGCCGCCGCTTTCCTACCCCCACCGCCCCTCCCCTGCTCCCCCGCCCACCGCAGCCTCGGATCCCCATCCATCCTCTGCCTCCGCCGTCGGCCCGTCGCGCCCCCCACCCCAATCCTCCGCCGTCGGCCCGTCGCGCCCCCACCCCCCCCCCCCGCCGTCGCGCCCCCCCTCCGCCGTCGCCCCCACCCCTCCCCCCACCCCAATCCTCCGCCGTCACGCCCCCCACCCCAATCCTCCGCCATCGCGCCCCCCACCCCCCTCCGCCGTCGCCCCACCACCCCCACCCCAATCCTCCGCCGTTGCGCCCCCGGCCCCCTCCCCGCCACCGCATTTGGCGGATCCCGCCTCCGCCGTCCACAAGATCCTCCTCTCCCCCACCGCGTGGAGCCACCGACATCACCGCCGACCTCCGGTGCTCCCCCAGTCACAGGCTCGGCCGGCGGTCCACGGCCGCTCGGGCTCCGGTGCTCCCCCCCCCCCGTCGGTGCTACACTGCTCCCTCTCCCAAGACGCCGGCGCCAAGCCCTCACCGCCGAGCCATCGACAGCGCCACCGACGACCAGGTCTTCTCCTGTTCTCCAGTAGAGTAGTAGACACTAGACAGCAGTTAAGTCTACCTCTAGTCTAGATCTAAATTCTCCAGAGCCATTATACATTATCTTGATCTGAAATTGTAAATGCTACAGAGTCCACCTCTAGATCTACCAAATTTGTTATACATTATCTTGATTCATTTGTTTGTTTGATGAATGCAACCTTGAAGCTAGATTGGTGAATGGTGAATTGGTGATTGACTGATTTGTTTGATGTCATGACTCCTGAATCCTGAATTCCCGATGTGTGCACCTGTGCCCTGTGCAGTGTGCGAATAATGAATATAGCTCTGAGGTATTAGTTTAGTTGAGATAGAAATTCTTAATTCCTGTGGCTATCAGTGCCATTTGGCCCATTCCTATATATGCAAAACTACTATCTCAACTAATTCATCCTGAGTTAGCTGTGGGCTGCCACTGCCAGCCAAACTGAGACAGTGACTCTGGAGACTAGATAGATGATTACAACTCTGGAGACTAGAAATCTGGAATGGAGAATTGGAGATTAAGTGATTAATGTTTAGCAATTCGCGTAAACTTTGGTAAAATTGGTATTAACCGATACCGAACCGAAATAAAATGGTATTTACCGATACCACACCGTATTCTGAAAAATACCGTATTTCCCGAAATACTAAAACCGTATTTACCGAACAAACCGTATTTACCGAACCGTATAAACCGAATAAACCGAACGAACAGCCCTAGATAGGGGCATGCATTGGGCCAATTGTACGTAGTTTAAGTCGCACGCTCGTACTCGCCTGTCTTGAAAAAATAATGGGGCCTGCGCACCATGAACTACATTTTGTGTCCCCTAAAAATATTGACAAATTTAATGAAAGGTGAATGTAATGTCTATGGCATCCACAACACCAGAAAATAGCTATAGATATAACTCTTTCAGTGTATAGTGTAGTCTAAGCAATAAATTCACCTAACTCCCTTCCTCTCTCTCCCTCACCAGATCCGTATCCAATCCCCCTCTTCCTCTCCCTCACTGGCTGTGACGACCCGCATTATTACCATGGGGTAATAAAGCTAGTCAACGGATTATTATTCGTTTTAGCCGATAAAACATCGCTTTAACGAATAATAAGCCAATCAAAGTATTGCAACAGAACAATAATTAGAGACCGAAAGTTACATACATTCACCATGCCACGCAGGGCTAAAATATTATACAACTAGTTCAAGTCTTAGAATTACAATACCAAAAGATAGTAATTCAGAATTCTAATTATACAAGAGAGGTACCACTACAATACATTAATATTACAGGTATTCTAATAGTAGAGTCCTAGCTGATCATATTCGTCTAGTCGTCCCAATCATCATATGTGGCGTGACCTTCATACGGCTCGTACTCGCTATAACCTTCCTCCTCTGAATAAGTTTCATCTCTATCCCCAAACTGCTGGCTATTATCTAAACAAAGGAAATAATAGCAAGAGTGAGTACAGAGTACTCAGCAAGCTTATGTAACAAAAATGCACTGAATGCTCCTGTTCTATCTCCACTGTTCTTTTCCAAGTTCATCTCCAAACCCAACATTCCCTACTTATAGAAAATAAAGTTTTAGGTTGCAAAAGATTATGGATTCATTATTTTGGAAATCTACTGAACATACGCATGAACAGCAAAAACCCCCATAAGTTTCCGTAATTCTCCTTTCCTGGAGACAGGCATGAATTCATGATTTATATAGCATTGCGCAAGCTTGTATCACTTTACCCATCACCACTCTTGATCCTGGTGGCCCATGGTTCTCCGCATTTCCTTAGATGCGGCGCCCAGATCAGAGTACAGTACGTTGGCATCTATCTTAGTAAATTATATCTCCACCCAACTATTCTCAGCCGGCAGCCCAGGGTGGTTTCTCACCCTCGCCTGGCGCCCACCGACTTTGACATAGTTGTTGGTTGGGGCGGCCTCGCCCTACCCCAACCTCCACCCGCGCTAATATATGCGCCTTGCATCCCCCACCCGACACCCCAGTTCTGGCCCGGATCGTGTGGGTTCCTGCGGTGGTGGAGGTCCCCACCCGGCACCCAGTTGCTGGCCCGGATCTTGTGGGTTCCTCCACGGGGTCCCCCACCCGGCACCCAAGTGCTGGCCCGGATCATGTGGGTTCTCCCAACGGCTTAATAAAATACTTACCCATGTGGAGAATATAACACTTCGATAGAGCTACTAGTCTGTCCGTCCTCGAACGGGATGTTGGTTGATACGGTTTGGTACGGTCTGTTCACACGGATGAAGCTGGTGACTTATTATATTTTATTCTTATGCAGAGGTCCCACACCTGCCCCGTTATCACCTGCCCTGGCAACCTCTGCCCACCCTATTAATTAACCTAGATGGCCAACTGCTCCATCAGTCGCCATCTAACTCTCCCCTTTCACATATAACCATTGCTCGGTTTAAAACTCTTTATTTCTTTCATGCAAGTGATACTAGCATAATACAAAATACTTGTTTTACAAATATACTTTACAGATATGTTCAAAGGAATGCTTGCCTGAGTTTATATTAAACTGCTGAGTCTCCTCGTTACCCTGATATGGTTTCCTTTGAAGATTCAGCCTCTTTCCTGCTAATTAGACGCTAATTAATCTACGGTTCGATTATTTATACAATCTCAGTCATCATAAGATTTCTATTAATTATAATCAGGACTCGCCAATTTTTCCTTTCTTCCTTTTAAACAGAGTGCAATAGTTTCCGATTCAATTTAATAGTGTCCACAATTTAAATGCAAGAATAAGCAATTACCGGTTATTGCATTCTAACTAATCATTTTAATTAACGGAGAATTTGCAATATTAGATTTAATAATATACAGGCGCATGCATACAATTATTCTATCTCATAGCAATTAATCATGAAGTTTATTTATCTCCTGTATAATTTCTTACTAATACCTATAGCATCTTTTATAGTTGACCTTAGTGGTTCTGTAATCGTTGCCTTAATATTTTTGGGTTCCCACTGGCTCTCGGTCTCTCTCTCTGCTGCCGACGCCTCCTCTCCTTCTCCTTTACTCCACCGACGCCTCCTCTTTTCCTCTGCCGACGCCTCTCCATCTCCCCTCCTTTTTCCTCCTTTCTCACCCACTCCACCGGCTCCTTCTCTCTTATCTCTCGCTCGCCTCCCCCTCTGCTCCTCCTCTACGCCGGCTCTACCTCCGCGCGGCTCCTCCCGCTCGCGCCGTCCTGGCCTCCTCCTCTACACCGACGCCGACGCCGACGCCAACGCCGCGCCGCCCGGTTCGGCTTCCCCAACGCGCCGCCGCCTGGTCCGGCTTCCCCAACGCGCCGCCGCCCGGATCTACGCTCAGATCTGGCCGCTCTCAAGCTTTCCCCTCATTTTCCTTTTTCCCCACTTCTTGCTTGATTTATAAATTTGTGATTTGCTAATTTATGAGGTTTGCCTAGGGTTAGGTTTTGGGAGGCGGGTGATCGTGGCTGACCGCCGCCAGTGAGCCGTCGCCGCACACCGGGGGAGTACCGGTGGCGGTGAACTGGTGGCTCGGCCACACACCCGCAGCCGCCCTCCCCGGGTAATCCTCTTCTCTCCTCTGCTATTTCGGTTGATATGCCTAAATGGTTCGTGCTCTATTGTGGATGAATGCTTATGGTCTCTAGCCTATGTTGGATGGGTTTGATAATGATATTACTTGGATGGTGAGATTGCGGGGTTTACCTGCACTGGTACTTGTGAGAAATGCTAGGGTTTGGGGTTGGGGTGGTGGCCGGTTTGCGGTGGATGAGGCTTGATGTTGGCTTGCGGTTCTCCTGTGGCCGTCACCTCCCCTTGCTTCCTTCGGCTTGTTGGTGCTTCACTCCCTGGTCCTCCGGCTCCACTCGGCTGAGGACTCTTCTGCGGTCTGGGGATTGGCTGTGAGAGTTGGGGAATGTTACCTTACCTTTCCTTTGTCCCTCTGTGCTCTGTTCTCTCGGTTTGACTACTAGTATGCAATGTGGGATATTTGTTGGATGGCTTGCCCGTGAGGCTTATTGGCTGCTGATGCCCTCTGGGCGTGGCTGCTCTGGCCCGGTGCTATCTAGTTCACTGTGGTGGATATTTGCATGGTGAGGGCTTTGACAGGTGGTTTCTCTGTTGTGGGTTTGGCTGGAATGATTTGTGCTCACCTAGTCTTTGCCTTGGTTGGATTCCTATGTTTAGAACAGGTTTGTGTATATATATATATACCGTGTGATGAGCCTATGGTTGTGAGAGGTGTCGACTGGCCCTCGGACGGTCAGATATCTCCGTGAACAGATTACCCCGCCCGAAGTTAATCCTTAGGGCTCTGACGGCAACACTTATTTTATATTTCCTTATTTTCAATTACTCTTTTGTTTGGTCTTTTTCGGTCTTATAATCTGGTTACTAGTTCATAAATAAAATAAGGTTGTATCAGTAGTTGATAGCAATTGAATCCCTGTAAGAAATGTTCATGGATGTAATTTTGAAACTTTCTTGTAATATAAACATGTTCAACTATTGTAACTATTACGTTTTAAATTTTTGGGAATGAAATCTGTATGTATGCAATGATTTATAATTGTAATAAAAGTTTTCCATTTATCTTGCTTCCAAATACAATTGTTATTGGTTGGAGAAATGAACCATTCAAATAATTCATTACCAAATTTTAATTTGTTCCGATAATTGCAAATATTAACGCTAATAACAGCGCTTCACTTAATTAAGAAACGCGGGGCGTTACACCCTACCACCCTTAGAAAAGATTTCGTCCTCGAAATCAAACTTACTTAAAAAGGCTTGGGTAATTAACACGTAAATCTTCCTCTTTCTCCCATGTCGCTTCTCAGGCAATGGGATTTCTCTATTGAACCTTGCAAAAACGAATAGTCCTATTCCTCAATTTTCGATCTTCAGTTTGCAATATTCGCATTGGATGCTCTTCTTACGTCAGGTCTTCTTGTAATGAAGGGTCTATTGGAATAACTTGTTCTGTGGCTGACTCAGAGATTTTCTAGTTGAGATACGTGGAATACATCATGAATTCTGGACAATTGCTTTGGTAGCTCTAGTTGGTAGGCGGAATTGCCCCTCTAAGTTGGTCAAACAAGTCATCTATTCTAGGCAGTGGTTATTTGTTCTTTATGGTATCCTTGTTTAATTCTCAGTAATCGGTGCTTAGTCTAAGGCTTCCGTTTTTTTTTCTCCAAAAATGAACACTGGAGCTCCCCATGGGGTGCGCTCTCTTGCATGAACCCCCTTAGCTTCCAGTTCATCTAATTGTGCTTTTAATTCTACCAATTCATTGGATGTCATTCTATATGGCCTCCTAGAAATGGAAGTTGTGCTCAGAACCAGATTACTTGAAAAATCTACTTCCCTACTGGGTGGTATACCCGGTAGCTATTTAGGAATTACATTTATGAATTCTTGAACCACGATATATCGATTATTTCCGCTCCTTGTAGATTGGTGATGCTCATTTTAGCTTGAGATGGTTTCGTCCTACTCTCCAAATAAATTAATCTAGAACCATCTGGTCTTCTTACAGAGGCATTTTTTTTTACAGTACCTCTACTAACCCATTTTCTTTTGCGAACTCCCGGGAGATGAATGAATGGCTGCTCCTAGGTCAAGCAGAACGATACCCCTAGGTGGTGGAATAATTAACTTACCCATAGCTACATCAGTTGCATCTCCAATCTGGCCAGCTGATATGTGGGTGAGTCTGGCTTGCCCTCCAGACTGGCTTCCCACTCCTCTAATTTTCTTTGCTGAATTCTCTGATGTTCCTGATCCTCGTCCCCCTGCTGGATTATGGGTTGTAGTGGGTGCCCTCGATACCTGATTTGACTGTCCCTGGTTCCCAATGGTTCGGGCAGGATACGGACAATTAACCCTTATGTGCCCTTCCTCCCCACAGTTAAAACACCCAGTTGTATTACGGTAGCAATCCTTAGTAAGGTGCCTCCCCTTGCACCTGTCACACCGGACTTGTGAAAATGCTTGTGGCTGATTATCGGGTCTTGATGTGAAGCGTTGGGATTGATATCTATTTTGCTGGTGTGGTGTGGTAAGACGTGTTTGGCTCATATTACCAGCACGCTGATCATATCTAGCTTTCTTGCGTCGCTCTTCCACTATGTTAGCGTGCTCTTTCTCTAGTATTATAGCCCTATTTACCAGATCCTCAAACTCAGTAATCCTATGAGTGGAAAGATGCATTCGGACATGAGGATTCATCCCTCTCTTAAACTGATCTATTTTCCTCTCTGGGGTGGAGACATCATCTGGGGCATAACGAGATAACTCATTAAACTGGTGCAAGTATTCAGTAATACTCTTACTTCCTTGTGTGAGAGCTCGAAATTCCTGCTTCTTGATTTCTTTAGTCCCCTGTGGTACATGTGAGGCACTAAAATTCTTAGCGAAATCTGCCCAAGTGATGGGACTATCCGGGGAACGGCTTTGCTGGAATTTGACCACCAAGTCGCGGCCGGTCCCGTAAGCTGATGTGACGCATAGCGCACTTTCTCCTCATCAGAGCACCCCACTGTATTTAGTTTCTTCTCCACCTCTTGTAACCAATCATCTGCTTCCAAAGGATCAGTTGCTTTAGAAAATGTGGGTGGACGGGTTTGCAAAAATTCCCCCAAAGTCACTCCTTCAGTAGTTGAACGTGATCCAGAACTGGTTATCTTCATCAACAAAGCTTCCATGAAACAATTTTGATTATCTTGTGCTTCTTTACGAGATGTTTCCATAAATTTGAGAACATCCCCAAAGTTCTGGAAAGTGGTAGCATTGCCTACATTACTAGCCTCTCCAACTTCTGGTGGTACACCTTGGGCTTCTGGAGGATGACCTATTACTTCTGGTTGTTTCTGCTTATCTCTTGATTGCCCTCCTTCAGCTGTACGCTGACCTGACTCTATTTCTGGTAAACTCACGGGTTGGCCCTGACCCGGTTGTATACTCTGGGTAGCTGATTGTTGATTTCCTTCCGGTGGTTGACTTCCTTCTGGTGCCCCTCCCACATTTGGGTTGGACAAATGCTGGCTGGGGATCGACATCTGCCATGGGACTGCTATTAGTTCGGATAATATTAGTTTCTAAAGATTAACTTATTACTTACCTTCCAAGATTGCGATACTAATTTTAAATGCCCAAGTTTTGATTTGTAAAAATTATCAGGATTATTCCTCTACTTTAGCAATATTTTTAGAGAAACGAGAGGATTAAGATAAATTGATTAATTTGGTTTCGGGTCGCTCTTTGACTTAGTTTAAGTTTTCTAACTTTCACACATCATCACAGAAGCAAATAACAGCCAAGAAACATAGAGACCAAAAAGAACCAAATGTCTATACTACTCTGGGACTACGTGCCCAGCAACGCCCGAGAACCCGCTCTCGAGACCGCCCAAATCTTTCGCGTTTGGGACCACGCTCAGAGCTCGCCTCTGAGTGCAACCTACACTACCCTGGATCTCCGTGCCCATGCACGCCTGAGAACTCGCTCTCAGGATCGCCCAAAACTATCGCGTTTGGAACCACGCTCAGGGCTCATCCCTGAGTACGCCCAGGACTTCGTTCCTGGGTCCGTCCGAAACTTACGCGTTCGGAAGCGCCACGGACCACTCGTCCGGGAAATCTCGTATGCAGAATTGGGTAAAGCAATTTTTAATGAGTTGTATTCCTTGCCATCTTAGTACCTCTGCTCCTTTCATTCTCATATTCCGGTCGACTGGCTAAGATGGCAACGGAATTGATTTAGTTCTCAGAATGAAAAAGGAGAGAATTCACGGTAGAGAGTTACTCTCTACTCCACTTCACTTACTAATACTAAATTTCAGCTACTCTAGGTTGCTACCTATGTCGCTATGGTTGAAACAATAAAACAGTAATCATATATTTAACTGAAATGCAATAATTTAAATGCAGAATATCAATAATTTAAATGCAGAATATCTAAGTGCAGCAAGGTTAAATATTAAGTTCATAAGCAAAAATTATACGGTTCACCAACTACTACTGACATTTTACAAAAACCAACACTGTTACCAATGAAAATAACCAATACTATGATTTAGATCGTCACATCTATTTTTTTATCGTCAATCCCATCCTTGCTAACCCTTCTGCTTCTAGAAGTGGTGGTCTAAAAGTGAGACTATCGACGTTTATTTAAGAGTACATATTGCCATATAGCAAGGATAACATACTTAAGTCAAAAACGGTCACTAATCATTTGCGTGGCTCTCAAACCATTGCTCTGATACCACCTGTGACGACCCGCATTATTACCATGGGGTAATAAAGCTAGTCAACGGATTATTATTCGTTTTAGCCGATAAAACATCGCTTTAACGAATAATAAGCCAATCAGAGTATTGCAACAGAACAATAATTAGAGACCGAAAGTTACATACATTCACCATGCCACGCAGGGCTAAAATATTATACAACTAGTTCAAGTCTTAGAATTACAATACCAAAAGATAGTAATTCAGAATTCTAATTATACAAGAGAGGTACCACTACAATACATTAATATTACAGGTATTCTAATAGTAGAGTCCTAGCTGATCATATTCGTCTAGTCGTCCCAATCATCATATGTGGCGTGACCTTCATACGGCTCGTACTCGCTATAACCTTCCTCCTCTGAATAAGTTTCATCTCTATCCCCAAACTGCTGGCTATTATCTAAACAAAGGAAATAATAGCAAGAGTGAGTACAGAGTACTCAGCAAGCTTATGTAACAAAAATGCACTGAATGCTCCTGTTCTATCTCCACTGTTCTTTTCCAAGTTCATCTCCAAACCCAACATTCCCTACTTATAGAAAATAAAGTTTTAGGTTGCAAAAGATTATGGATTCATTATTTTGGAAATCTACTGAACATACGCATGAACAGCAAAAACCCCCATAAGTTTCCGTAATTCTCCTTTCCTGGAGACAGGCATGAATTCATGATTTATATAGCATTGCGCAAGCTTGTATCACTTTACCCATCACCACTCTTGATCCTGGTGGCCCATGGTTCTCCGCATTTCCTTAGATGCGGCGCCCAGATCAGAGTACAGTACGTTGGCATCTATCTTAGTAAATTATATCTCCACCCAACTATTCTCAGCCGGCAGCCCAGGGTGGTTTCTCACCCTCGCCTGGCGCCCACCGACTTTGACATAGTTGTTGGTTGGGGCGGCCTCGCCCTACCCCAACCTCCACCCGCGCTAATATATGCGCCTTGCATCCCCCACCCGGCACCCCAGTTCTGGCCCGGATCGTGTGGGTTCCTGCGGTGGTGGAGGTCCCCACCCGGCACCCAGTTGCTGGCCCGGATCTTGTGGGTTCCTCCACGGGGTCCCCCACCCGGCACCCAAGTGCTGGCCCGGATCATGTGGGTTCTCCCAACGGCTTAATAAAATACTTACCCATGTGGAGAATATAACACTTCGATAGAGCTACTAGTCTGTCCGTCCTCGAACGGGATGTTGGTTGATACGGTTTGGTACGGTCTGTTCACACGGATGAAGCTGGTGACTTATTATATTTTATTCTTATGCAGAGGTCCCACACCTGCCCCGTTATCACCTGCCCTGGCAACCTCTGCCCACCCTATTAATTAACCTAGATGGCCAACTGCTCCATCAGTCGCCATCTAACTCTCCCCTTTCACATATAACCATTGCTCGGTTTAAAACTCTTTATTTCTTTCATGCAAGTGATACTAGCATAATACAAAATACTTGTTTTACAAATATACTTTACAGATATGTTCAAAGGAATGCTTGCCTGAGTTTATATTAAACTGCTGAGTCTCCTCGTTACCCTGATATGGTTTCCTTTGAAGATTCAGCCTCTTTCCTGCTAATTAGACGCTAATTAATCTACGGTTCGATTATTTATACAATCTCAGTCATCATAAGATTTCTATTAATTATAATCAGGACTCGCCAATTTTTCCTTTCTTCCTTTTAAACAGAGTGCAATAGTTTCCGATTCAATTTAATAGTGTCCACAATTTAAATGCAAGAATAAGCAATTACCGGTTATTGCATTCTAACTAATCATTTTAATTAACGGAGAATTTGCAATATTAGATTTAATAATATACAGGCGCATGCATACAATTATTCTATCTCATAGCAATTAATCATGAAGTTTATTTATCTCCTGTATAATTTCTTACTAATACCTATAGCATCTTTTATAGTTGACCTTAGTGGTTCTGTAATCGTTGCCTTAATATTTTTGGGTTCCCACTGGCTCTCGGTCTCTCTCTCTGCTGCCGACGCCTCCTCTCCTTCTCCTTTACTCCACCGACGCCTCCTCTTTTCCTCTGCCGACGCCTCTCCATCTCCCCTCCTTTTTCCTCCTTTCTCACCCACTCCACCGGCTCCTTCTCTCTTATCTCTCGCTCGCCTCCCCCTCTGCTCCTCCTCTACGCCGGCTCTACCTCCGCGCGGCTCCTCCCGCTCGCGCCGTCCTGGCCTCCTCCTCTACACCGACGCCGACGCCGACGCCGACGCCAACGCCGCGCCGCCTGGTTCGGCTTCCCCAACGCGCCGCCGCCTGGTCCGGCTTCCCCAACGCGCCGCCGCCCGGATCTACGCTCAGATCTGGCCGCTCTCAAGCTTTCCCCTCATTTTCCTTTTTCCCCACTTCTTGCTTGATTTATAAATTTGTGATTTGCTAATTTATGAGGTTTGCCTAGGGTTAGGTTTTGGGAGGCGGGTGATCGTGGCTGACCGCCGCCAGTGAGCCGTCGCCGCACACCGGGGGAGTACCGGTGGCGGTGAACTGGTGGCTCGGCCACACACCCGCAGCCGCCCTCCCCGGGTAATCCTCTTCTCTCCTCTGCTATTTCGGTTGATATGCCTAAATGGTTCGTGCTCTATTGTGGATGAATGCTTATGGTCTCTAGCCTATGTTGGATGGGTTTGATAATGATATTACTTGGATGGTGAGATTGCGGGGTTTACCTGCACTGGTACTTGTGAGAAATGCTAGGGTTTGGGGTTGGGGTGGTGGCCGGTTTGCGGTGGATGAGGCTTGATGTTGGCTTGCGGTTCTCCTGTGGCCGTCACCTCCCCTTGCTTCCTTCGGCTTGTTGGTGCTTCACTCCCTGGTCCTCCGGCTCCACTCGGCTGAGGACTCTTCTGCGGTCTGGGGATTGGCTGTGAGAGTTGGGGAATGTTACCTTACCTTTCCTTTGTCCCTCTGTGCTCTGTTCTCTCGGTTTGACTACTAGTATGCAATGTGGGATATTTGTTGGATGGCTTGCCCGTGAGGCTTATTGGTTGCTGATGCCCTCTGGGCGTGGCTGCTCTGGCCCGGTGCTATCTAGTTCACTGTGGTGGATATTTGCATGGTGAGGGCTTTGACAGGTGGTTTCTCTGTTGTGGGTTTGGCTGGAATGATTTGTGCTCACCTAGTCTTTGCCTTGGTTGGATTCCTATGTTTAGAACAGGTTTGTGTATATATATATACCGTGTGATGAGCCTATGGTTGTGAGAGGTGTCGACTGGCCCTCGGACGGTCAGATATCTCCGTGAACGGATTACCCCGCCCGAAGTTAATCCTTAGGGCTCTGACGGCAACACTTATTTTATATTTCCTTATTTTCAATTACTCTTTTGTTTGGTCTTTTTCGGTCTTATAATCTGGTTACTAGTTCATAAATAAAATAAGGTTGTATCAGTAGTTGATAGCAATTGAATCCCTGTAAGAAATGTTCATGGATGTAATTTTGAAACTTTCTTGTAATATAAACATGTTCAACTATTGTAACTATTACGTTTTAAATTTTTGGGAATGAAATCTGTATGTATGCAATGATTTATAATTGTAATAAAAGTTTTCCATTTATCTTGCTTCCAAATACAATTGTTATTGGTTGGAGAAATGAACCATTCAAATAATTCATTACCAAATTTTAATTTGTTCCGATAATTGCAAATATTAACGCTAATGACAGCGCTTCACTTAATTAAGAAACGCGGGGCGTTACACTGGCGCTAACCGGATCCAAGCTCCCTCTTCCTCACTGGCGAGCGGGCGGACGGCGCGGCGGCGGCGAGACTGCCAAGAACTTTCTTGGCTTTTCTTGATGTTTCTTTGCCCAGGAACTGGATTCAATGATTTGCTGTTGGATTTTTTTGCCCAAACAATGTCTTGTATGAGACACTACTTTCCTCTCTCTCTCTCTCTCTTCTTTAATTATCCCTCCACCTCATCATAAATCCTAGTTGGTATGCTAATTAATACTATAGTTATTCCTGACTAGGATCCATTGAGGGTGCCCTAAAATGGTGAGAAGTATAAATGGGGCCTGCACACAATGAACTTCATTTTATGTGTCTCTAAAAAAGATTGACAAATTTAATTACAGGTGAATGCATCAATTTTACTGCCGAAGAAAGACGGGGCCCAATCTGTGGGGAACTTCAGACCTATCAGCCTCATTCACAGTGTTTCCAAAATTATAGCGAAAATCATGGCGTTACGCTTGGCGCCTTTCATGAACGACCTTGTCTCCCTTAGTCAAAGCACCTTCATCAAAGGTAGATGCATCCAACACAATTTTCTATATGTACGCAACCTGGCAAGAAGGTACCATCGAGACAGAACCCCCTTTCTCCTGCTCAAACTGGATACCATCGAGATAGAACCCCCTTGCTCCTGCTCAAACTAGATATTGCAAAAGTCTTCAACTTCGTTAGGTGGGACTACCTCTTGGCCCTATTGGAAAACAATGGATTCCCACCCGTTAGAGAGACTGGGTCTCTTGCCGCCTTTCCAGTGCCACCTCTACGGATGGAGTGCCCGAGGACAAGATACAACACCACAGAGCCTTACAACAGAGTGACCCATTATCTCCTTTCCTCTTTATAATCAAAATAGGCCTGCTGCAAAGAATTCTCAACATCGCAATTGAAGTTCCTTTGTTGCACCCTTTGGGAGGCCGTGCAAATACCCTTAGAACCTCTCTTTATGCGGAAAATGCCGCCATTTTCCTCGCACCATACCGACATGATGTAGGTACATTGGTTCGGATTCTAAATAAATTCGGTGAACAATAGGGCTATAAACCAATCTTCAGAAAAGTCAAGTGGCAGCAATTAGGTCCGAACAAATCAACCTGCATGAAGTACTACAAGACTTACTGGCCTAGCATGTAACCTTCCCCTTCAACTACCTTGGCTTACCACTTGCTATAAAAAGGCTTCGCCTGGCAGACTTCCAAAAGCTCGATGACAAGTATGCGTCCCGCTTGGCAGGATGGCGTGCTAACCTACTAACTCTTGCAGGTAGAAAGACTCTTGTGAAATCCGTCTTGACAACCTAGTCGACCTATTTCCTTACGACCATCAAAGTACCAAAAAGCATGATCAGAACACTCAACAGGTGAATGAGGCGTTTCCTTTGGGCAGGCTCCGAGCAGCTAACGACGGCAAGTGTAAGGTAAATTGGGCAATAGTATGTAGACCTACATACCTTGAGGGGCTCGGCCCCTGGATCTCGAGTGCTTCGCCAGGGCTCTAAGGCTTCGATGGCTAAGGCAAGAATGGAGTGCCCAAACCAAACCTTGGCAAAGAATAGAAACCTTGTGTGATGATCAAGACTGGATCCTTTTTGTTGTGGCCACCAACATGAAGATTGGAAATAGAGAGAAAGCGGGGTTGTGGAGTTCTGCTTGGCCGAGAGGAAATAGACTGTGTGATATTGTGCCTACCATTTTCACAGCCTCTAGGAGAAAGAACTACACCATACGAGATGCGCTAGCAGGGAACAGCTAGCTGCACGACCTTGACTGGGTAGCAGGGAACATGCTAGTTATGCTTATCACTTGGTAGATATCGAAGGAGCAGAACGTCCAAATTTTTCGGTACATGGCGTCTTCATCAGGCCACTTGACTTTGTCTATTAAGGATGAGCTTAAGGCATGGGTCTGAGCAGGGGCCAATACGCTAGCAGAGCTGTCACACGCCCTATAACATTATGATCGGATGATTTTCTTGGCCTTTTCGCGGCCACTTTTGACTTCCCCCTCCCCCCACCCCCGACTCTCGCCAAACTAACTATTATTATGTTTTTTTCTTCTCCCTGTGAATTAATACACGACAACTCTCCTGCTTGGTTTTTTTGAAATAAAATGTTGAGAAGCATGGTACTCTATCTATAGTTATGCAAAACATGTTCTTTTATTGCAACACAAATAGCAATATTATCCATTAGCAAAAAAACAACAAAAGAAAGAATAACTAGGAACCGGGTTTGAACCGGTGACCTCTTGATCTGCAGTCAAATGATATACCACTGAGATATGGACTCTTGGATGGTCATATAGGAGACAGGCATTATATTACACAGTACTGCTGGAGGTCTCTAAGCAACCATGTAGAGATAGAACAACCAGTCAACCACTGCAGGCAAGCTGCGTTCGTCCAAAACTGAAAGGTTAGTGTTGAGTTGAACGTCCAGCATCCAACACTTGTGATCAGAGGGTAGTGTATGAGATTTTCCTTTGATCTAACATTTGAGTGATCTGAATATTGCTTAATGTCGCGTTGATCATTTGGGAAGATACGTAAGAAGCTAAGAGGTTGTCGTGTCGTGAGAAGTTCTAATCGAGATTTGAGTCTCAATCCCCTCCCTGTCCTCAACTCATAGAGTGTGGATTCTCTCAATCCAACAAGTAACGATACCTTGATCAGGACTTGTCGTTCGATAGCGAGGCTGAGAATACGGATGTGCAGAGAGTTGAGCAGTACATACATATCAGTATATGCCCGGTGGGATCTTCGCTAGCTATGGGAAAAACCAAAGCACAATGGGAGATTAGTTTCGTAATCTGATGTGGACAGTAGCGACATCTTCCATGCCATAACATCTTTCATGTCCTCCCTTTTTATGAAGAGTACACCACCTAGACTTGTTATCCTTTCATATAGGGAATTTGCCTTTACCTTGATCGGAGTACTGTTTAGAACCTCGTGACTCCTTATCGCTTATGTCAAAGACCTCCTTGGAACAATTGACTTGAGGATTTTGGCCTTTTGTTTTGTTCTTGGATTTCTTGGCCTTATTCTCCTTTTTACTACATTCGCCTGCCTCTTTAGAACTTTTATAGGCTTGATCGATGGTTTTGCTCCACTCAACTGCTTCAGTAGCAATCGCATATCAATTAGCACTCAAAACGGCCTACAACCATTAACCAATTAGTGAATCAACACTTGATCCACTTCATATTTTTAACACATATAAGACTTAAACCATTTAGGCCAACGCTGTGGTTTTGCACACACAGCCACTTTTCCGATATTAGGTAATTTACCAAAATACCCCTCTACCACTTTCCACAAAACTTCCCACTTCCTTTTCCACGAAACATCGCCCATGCTTCGCTATCTTCCACGTGGCCCCAATGACTTACTGCCAAGCCTCCCATGCGTCCAGATCCCATCGAACCATCCTCGCTTGTAAATGACCCAAGTCACATGGCACACCAAATGCCTCTTTTCACACATGACGACACCTGGCTTCCTTGACTGTCTGGACCTCAACTCCTCCTTGAGCCTAGTCCCAGTCCACCTTGTCGTTGCCCATCATGTCCACCACCGGTAGCTCCCATTTCGGTTCGTCGTTGTCTCGGCTTGCAACCACTCCATGAGCCTCAGACATCTTTGGCGTCTCTCTGACTATTCTGGATCTCAGTACCACCTTGTGCCTAATCCAATCCTCCTACGCCTCACCATGTAGGGGCGGTCCTGCCGTAAGTCATGGGTATTCACTCGAATACCCAAAAATTTTGCCAAAAAATTTACTATATGTAAGGTATAATATATATGTATATTAGTAGTTAGACCAAATTCGTCTTATTCATACCCAGTCAGCCTAAATTATCGCTAGATCTTTTTAGCCTATTTCCCTCTCCTAAGCCCAAATTGGCGTCAAACACTGGCCTAGGCCCACTAGGCCAGTAAGGCCACTATCGTGATTCACATGACACATGGTAGAAATTCTAGGTCTCACTCAGTCTCTTCTCTCACTTAAGTTTCCTCTCTGTCTCTCTCCCCGACCTAGTGACCCCCATGGCGTCATGGCCCCGTATCCCTAATCCGGTAATCCCTCTGTCTACTTCTCCTCCCCTAGCGATCTCTGATTTGAAGCAAAATTATGCGTCTAAATAAAGACGTGAGTTGCATTTTGCTTAAAGAAGTGAGGTATCTATAATGATTCTAATGTTTTTGCATAGTAGTTGATTATATTCTAATGACTTATGTATCAATTATTTAGAAAATATGTAAGTGTTATCAAGTTTGTCATGTAGCTTGATGTGTTGGACACTTGGATGATTTGATCCCATTTAATGTCTGGCTATCTGATTCATGTTTTGTTTAGCATACTATTTAAATTGCTTAGTTAGAAACCGTTCAACAAAATATGTTCATGATAAAAGCATTTTTAAACTTCCGCTTGGGAATACAAAAATCTAACAAAGAGAATTGTCTTTTAATTTGATTAAAGCATCTCGTTGTGATTGTACAACTCTATTGTAGAATTATTCTGATTAGAACTTTAACTCAGGTTAGTATTTTTAGGGAAACAGTTCATCTCTAATTCCAATCATCATGGTTAAAACTATTAGTCTTTGAGTTCTGTTTTTCACTCATTGCTAAATTGCTTCCTTTTTGTGTGCTTGTCTGCATGACATTATATTTCGTTTCCAAGGCATGAAGCATCGTCGTGTTAATTTTTGATTATTTTAGAATTTCTTTATATTATTTGAGATGTTGTCTCTAATATAAATATTTGTACTTCAATTTTCGCTACTGTGGACCTGTATGTTTTCAATTGAACAATATTTTGTAACTTCGAATACCCATCTTAAAATTCCTGGATCCGCCACTGTCACCATGACTTAGCTCTGAAGTCCTACAACCAACAATAATAAGCAAACCGTCACGTAACACCGCACAATACACAAAGTCATCAATTTGCACAATTAATTCATACAATGCATTGTGCAAAATGTATGCAATCAAAATACTGATTCTAAACTTAAGACCAAATAATAAAGCCATGTGCACACAAGTAACAACATCCATACCATAACCGCACTCTAAAAACTTGATTCATGACTTAAATCATAGAACCTTGTTTTTTTGTGAAGATCGGTAGTACTACACCTACAATGCCAGTACTACCGCACCGCGGTACTATCGCTCCCCAAAGTTGTACTACCGCACCCTGCGATCCCGAACTGGACCTCTCTGGGGAAAATGTTTCACTGCTCAAACCGGAACTACCGTTCAAGCGGAACTACCACGTTCACAACGCCGGTATAACCGCTCAACGGTACTATCGCATAAGCACCTATGTTACTTTTGATTTTTCTGACACTTTCAGAAAATAACCCAAATCAAATGCATTCTTTGCAAAACCAATTGACAACTTCACAAACATTGCAATAATTCATCACAATATTAAATAGGGTTTTCTCATATGGTCCTTCAAATTCTCAATTTTTTAATATGTTTTCTCGAAAAAAACTAACAACAACTATAATACAATTTCAGTCAAAAACTACCTCTAGAAACTTAAGTCCGAAGCTCAATCCCCTCCCTGTCCTCATCTCATCAAGTGTTGATTCTCTCGATCCAACAAATAACGATACCTTGATCAGGACCTACCGTTCGATAGCGATGCAGAGAATACGGATGTGCAGACAGTTGAGCAGTACGTACATATCAGTATATGCCCGGTGGGATCTTCGCTAGCTGTGGGAAAAAACCAAAGCACGGTGAGAGATCAGTTTTGAATCCTGGCGGACGGCGGCGACATCTTCCGTGCCGTAACAGAGCAGGCGGTTGGATGGCCGGCGGAGAGGTCCGACAACTCCAAGAGTCATGCTCGATCGTCTGGGAGAAGTGCCCACTGGCATCACGAGACCAGGGGCCTGTCTGGTTTGATAACAAATTTCACCCCGCAAGCTTTACTAAAGTTTGATCTAGCCTTTGATCGTCAAATTGGTTGTCTACGTTTTTGTCGAAAATAGGCTCCAAAAATAAACTAGAGCCAATGTAAATTGAATCTTTTCAAAATTTGGCTTTAAACCAAACAGATGCCAAATCTGATCAACGTAGGGCAAAATTTGACTTGGCATCATTTGGCTTCTACTGGGCACATACAAAACAAACATGATGATACATGCATGTAAAAGTATTCAGCTCTTGTGTGCAATTCGCAGTCATTTTCTCGGAAGGTCCAAGGCTACAATGTCGAAAGTCCTACTTGCCCTTAGCTACTAATTGACCACTTCATCGGCGAGACTCCTGGGATAACGTCGTGTACACACGCAGTAAAACAAAGGTCTATCTCGAGTAGTACGTCATTACATTGGTGCTATCAATCGCATACGCCAGACAGTCGATTGATCCAGATTAACAATAAGCCATTTGCTATCGTGGAGTCCGCCGTCGGACAAAATTGCCCTACTTAATTACTAGGAGCGGAGTGGCCCTTGTTCTCGGTGGCATCTATAGCGGAAAACTTATAGCTTTTAGCTGTAGTTTTTAGATTGTTCGTGCGAGAGATTACAGAGTAACAGAAACTTATGTGCGGTTTTTGTCGATATAACTGAAGTTGGTATAATATATATTATAATTAACTAGTAGACTCTATCTTGAAAAGATACTTCATTTAAAAACTAGTTACTGTATAAAAGTCGAAAAATAGTTTTTAGAAGTTGAAAAGAACATGACCATAATAGCATACCGCATATGCATAATGCTGTTTGCTGTGCTCTGCTGGCTGCTGCTAACTTTCTGTTCTCAAGAGCCGACTGGCGACAGGCGAATGTTCATCAAATGATCAATCACCAATTCATCATCAAGACGTCAACTGCCTCAAAAGAGCTGGCCAGCTGCTGTATCCTGTATGTTCCATGGATATGCAATTATGCATGCAATGCAATCCTATTCCTAGGCTTCCTAGCAAGCTAGCACTAGCAGATTTGCCATGAAGAAATACTTTTCGGTATTACTCACTGCTGCAGTGCTGCTTTGCTACCTAACACCTGTGGGCTGTGGACCGTCAGCCCTTCAGCCCCATCACATTAATACACCACTGTAGATTCGGTTTTTCGGTTTTCAGATAATTTTTACCGGAAAAACCGAATACCAAAAAACCCTATAATTTAAAAACCACACTGAATACGGTTAAACCGAGTTGAGCGTTCGGTTCAGTTTTTTAGGTATGTTTTTTTAGTTCGATCGGACTGTGCACAGCCCTACGGAATAAAGTGAAGTGATGTATATCAGTGCGAGCATGTGACAAGGTAGCACTGCTGTCCTACTGAAGTGAAATTCCGTATGCTGCCCTGCTGTCCTAAATTGTAGGATTCGCCGGGAGAAGGAACTTCACACCATACGACACAGAAGGCAGCCATAGTCCATAGATGATATTCTTTAGTACGCCATTGGCTACGTACCTCAACGCTGGCCCGTTTCCGTTTTGGGCCTTCGGTGGCCGCGCTACTGGAGATCGGCCGGTCGTCAGTCGTTCGTCACCGCTGACGAACGCGGCACGTCCCTGACTCTGCCTGAGAGTGATCCCGCCAGCGTCGTTGCCTACAAGCTTTCTAGGAAAAAGACGTGCATCCAGGACAAATCCTCATGGCGCTGAGTTAGTCCAGGCAGTCCAGCATACAGTTCGGCTCGTGTGCCGCCATCGCGCCTCCATTTGCGGGAGATTTTACTGTATATATAGCCTGTCAGTCTAGGTTCTATGCCACTAGAAGTACACACGCAAAAACAGTCACAAAAACTCGGATCAATGGCGGTTGACTCGATGGAATCGGTCGCCATAGTTGCGGTGCCCTTCCCGGCGCAGGGCCACCTGAACCAGCTCCTGCACCTGTCTCTGCTGCTGGCGTCGCGGGGCCTCCCGGTGCACTACGCGGCGCCCGCGCCGCACGTTCGCCAGGCGCGGTCGCGCGTGCACGGATGGGATCTGCAGGCCCTCGGCTCCGTCCAGTTCCACGACCTCGACGTCTCGACGTACGAGTCCCCGGCCCCGGACCCGACCGAACCCTGTCCCTTCCCGTCCCACCTGATGCCCTTGTTCGAGACCTTCACTGCCGCCGCGCGCGCCCCGCTCGCCAGCCTTCTTGAGAGGCTCTCGGCTACCCACCGCCGCGTGGTTGTCGTGTACGACCGGATGAATTCTTTCGCCGCGGCGGAGGCGGCGCGGCTGCGCAACGGCGAGGCGTTCGGGCTGCAGTGCGTAGCCATTTCGTACAACATCGGGTGGTTGGACCCCGGGCACCAGCTCCTGAGCGAGCACGGCCTCCAGTTCCTCCCCGTCGACGCCTGCATGTCGAAGGAGTTCGTGGAGTACGCCTTCCGGACGCAGCAGGACGGGCAGGGCGCGGCCGTCGCCGGCGTGGTCATGAACACGTGCCGCGCGCTCGAGGGCGAGTTCATCGACGAGATTGCCGTTCACCCGGAATTCAAAGAGCAGAAGCTCTTCGCAGTTGGGCCATTGAACCCACTCCTCGAAGCGAGCGCCCGGACGCCGGGGAAGACGCGGCACGAGTGCATGGACTGGCTCGACAGGCAGCCGCCGGCGTCGGTGCTCTACGTATCCTTCGGCACGACGTCATCTCTCCGGGCGGAGCAAGTAGCCGAACTTGCCGCGGCACTGAAGGGCAGCAAGCAAAGGTTCATCTGGGTACTGCGCGACGCCGACCGCGCGGATATATTCGCCGAGTCCGGCGAGAGCCGGCACGCCAAGCTGCTGTCCGACTTCACTAAAGAAACTGAAGGGATGGGATTGGTGATCACCGGGTGGGCGCCGCAGCTGGAGATCCTTGCGCACGGCGCCACGGCGGCGTTCATGAGCCACTGTGGCTGGAATTCAACCATGGAGAGTCTGAGCCACGGCAAGCCGATTCTTGCCTGGCCCATGCACTCCGACCAGCCATGGGACGCAGAGCTTGTCTGCAAGTACCACAAGGCCGGCCTCCTCGTGAGGCCATGGGAGAAGCACAACGAGGTGATACCGGCGGAGGCCATCCAGGAGGTCATCGAGGCGGCGATGCTCTCTGACAAAGGGATGGCAGTGCGGCAGCGGGCAAAGGAGCTCGGAGAGGCCGTCCGCGCCTCCGTAGCAGACGGCGGGTCCTCGCGCAAAGGCCTGGATGACTTCATTGGTTACATCACCAGGTGATCGACGACAGCCATGTGGGAAAATCTTCTGATGCTTTTAGCGGTTTCATTTGATGAATTCGATTTTTTTCGTAGCAAAAAAATCCATTTTGAATAATGAAAGTATAAACGTTGTATCAGATAATATTGGCCCTGATCAACTCGGCTTTGACTTCTGGCTTATTTTTCACTATTCCTAAGTTTCGTCTTTTTCTGAACTTTTGGCTTTTTGTTGAGCTTTTTTGCTGGTTCTTTTTTTTCCTGTATTTGTTTGTATTATACGTAATGGGCTAACATATATTTTTTTATTTTTAAATTTTTTTAAATTTAATGATGATAAATAAGCCTCTGTCAGCTACAGTGCTTTTTTCAGCCAGCTACAGTGTTTTCAGCCATAAGCCACGAGCTTTTCAGCCGAACCGATCACCACCATACAGGAGCATGCGAACACTTCTTCACATGTACGGCTGGGTTATTATTGTGGTTTATCCGTTGATCAATATTTGTTACTGGGTAATGCTTTCATCTGTGTGTCCGGACGGATGCAATGCATCGGGCGTCTCACGAAGGGATTATAACAAAATTAGATACTAACACCACTTCACTCTGTCTCCATTCACTCCATAGTTGCTTTTTACCCTTTTTTTTCCTCCTAATTAGCTCGACCTCAAATTTGCTTTCATAAAGACTTGCCCACCTGCCCCCCTCTACTTTTCTCCCAATCTTCTAATTCTGCACGCACTCCTCTGAGACTTCTTATCCCTCATCACCATGTCTTCCATGTTCCCTCTCCCTTCCTCTTTGCGCTAGCGAGGTCAAGACGATGTGCTGGATGGTGGTGGACGGCGAGTGAAGGACCAATGGGAAAGGTGAGCCAAGGACTAGTAGCACGATATGATATCGGGAATAACTACTTCCAGAAGTAGAAGAAAGGCTTTCTATGGAGTACCACCGATTGCGTGGCAAAATATGGTCAAAGGCCGTTTAGAATGGAAAGAGGATTAGGATATAGAGTGAGATAAATCTATCCGTTAATTTCTTGATCCAATGGTTAAATTTATCCTACCTCATATACCGCTTACATTCCCACCATCCAAACGGTCCTGCATTGATTTTCGTGGGCTAATGTATGTATTCTTATAATTAAATTAGTCATACAAGTGCACAACTCCCTGGTTACTTCTAAGAAAAATGACATACGATCGAGCACGGAAAGTTCCACTCACGTTGCCACTAGCTAGTAACGGTCCTTTTGGGTTGCCCCTTGTCAGTCAACTCACGCCGCCGCATCGGACGAGCTAATAGTCACCTTTTAGAAAGAAACCCTTCTAGGAATGTTCCAAGTGGCGTCCGGTAAAATCTTCCAAGTCGCATATTTGTCCGGGTAAAATCTTCCACGTCGCAAATACGTGAGGTTGTCAGTTGGTCAATAGTCACGCTAATTGCGTCCGTGTAACATCAGGATTCAGGGATAAATAGGAGTGTAAAGACAGACTAGATCCAAAAATTAATTCAAGGCTGCAAGCTAGGTTCGCTCGATTTCGATCTCCATGGAATCCGTTGCGGTCGTGGCGGTGCCGTTCCCGGCGCAGGGCCACCTGAACCAGCTCCTGCACCTGTCCATGCATCTCGCGTCGCGGGGCCTCTCCGTGCACTACGCGGCGCCCGCGTCGCACGTCCGCCAGGCTCGCGCGCGCGTGCACGGGTGGGATCCGCGTGCCCTCCACTCCATCCGGTTCCACGACCTCGACATGCCCGCGTACGAGTCCCCGGCCCCCGACCCGACCGCCCCCTCGCCATTCCCGTCCCACCTGATGCCCATGCTCGAGGCCTTCGTCGCCGACGCTCGCGTCCCGCTCGCCAGCCTTCTTGAGAGGATCTCGGCCACCCACCGCAGGGTGGTCATCGTGTACGATCGCCTGAGTTCCTTCGCCGCGGCTGAGGCAGCGCGGATTCCAAACGGCGAGGCTTTCTGTATGCAGTGCGTGGCCGTGTCGTACAGCGTTGCGTGGGTGGACGCCGGGCACCAGCTCCTGCGCGACCACAGCCTCCACTTTCACCCCGTCGACGCCTGCGTGTCGAAGGAGTTCGTGGAGTATCTCTTCCGGACGGTGCAGGATGGGCAGGGCTCAGCCGTCGCCGGCGTGGTCATGAACACGTGCCGCGCGCTCGAGGGCGAGTTCATCGACGTGGAGGCCAGGAACCCGGAGTACCGCGGGCAGAAGCTCTTCGCCATCGGGCCATTAAACCCACTGCTCGACGCGGCCGCGTGGACGCCGGGACAGACGCGGCACGAGTGCCTGGATTGGCTCGACAAGCAACCGCCGGCGTCAGTGCTGTACGTATCGTTCGGTACCACATCGTCACTGATGGGTCAGCAAGTCGCAGAGCTTGCTGCGTCGTTGCGTGACAGCAAGCAGCGGTTCATCTGGGTGCTGCGTGACGCTGACCGCGGTGCCATGGACGACGAAGCCAGTGAAAACCGACACGCGAAGCTGCTGTCCGAGTTCACCAGGCAAATCGAAGGGACGGGGCTGATGATCACCGGGTGGGCACCGCAGCTGGAGATCCTGGCGCACGGTGCCACGGCGGCGTTCATGAGCCACTGCGGCTGGAACTCGACCATGGAGAGCCTGAGCCACGGCAAGCCGATTCTTGCCTGGCCCATGCACTCCGACCAACCGTGGGTTGCCGAGCTAGTGTGCAAGTACCTCAAGGCCGGCCTCCTCGTGAGGCCATGGGAGAAGCACATCGAGGTGGTGCGGGCGGAGGCCATCCGCGAGGTCATCGAGAAGGCGATGGTCTCCGACGAAGGTTTGGCAATGAGGAAGCGAGCACATATGCTTGGCGAGTCCATCCGCGCCTCCGTGGCCGAGGGCGGGTCATCGCGCAATGATCTCGAGGACTTCATTGCATACATTGCAAGGTGAAGGAAGGGTGAGCCATGCGGAAATGTCTTCAATTCAATGTTTGATTTTGAGCTTAAGTGTAGTACGTACAGAGTTGGGAAACGCTGTACCATGAGTTGCAGAAGCATCGATCAGGGCACGCCGGATCGTGCACTAGTTATTTTCGTTGGACTGTCTATTACACAGTCGACTAAAAAAACGTGAACTTTCAGCTGAACTTTCTGTGGAATAGTGAGGCCCAAAAAAAGTATAAAAGAGAAAAGATGATCACGTAACCCCTGTGTTCTGCAGAATAGTGAGGCCCAAAAACACAAGGAAAAAAAAGGCGACCACGTAAGGGGAGGGGCATCGCAGAAGACGGGCAGAAGAAAGCAAGGGGGACGAGGCATTGGAGAGGAATGATGAACTGGCCTGTGCAATGTGTCTGGGACTGCAGAATTCAGCCATCCCCAACCGCCTCTCCCACCATACCCGAAACCTTGCCCCATTCCCCATCCAAAATCAGCCATGCCTGCTCTCTTCACGATGCCCGCAAAGGAGCTTCGATGATGCCCGGCCCAGAGATCGGTTCCTGATCCAATCTATCAAATCGACTTGCTGGGAAACAATCACTCGGTGAGAATTTCCTCGATTTCACTAGATCTCTCCTCACCCAGGCCAGGATTGTGGAGGTTGTTGGAACCCTAGGTATTGGCGGCAACGACGGCACCGCGCAAAGCTGCCCAAAAAACACTTCTACGACCAGACCTGTCCAGATGGCTGGCAGGCACGACCCGATTCGACACGGACAGTTTAGCTCATTAGCTGGAACAGGCCGTATCTTATTAGCCTGTGGACTGAGATGGCGGTCTAGGTACGATCCAAAAGGGTTCGTAGCATGCCGACTGGAACGCAATAGGCCACTAGGCATGACCCGTCTGTTTCGGTCTCCAAATAAAAACTCAACTCGAAAAACCTTGGTAAAAAATGGTATAACCTATAGTTCAGTATTATATATATAAAAAAGAAAAAGTATAATATATACATAGATGCTCTAAGAAGCGTTGTTCTCGTCGGTGGCTTGACTGCTTTTGCCGTTGTCTAGATAGAGATTGCTGAATGCGTGTTCCAACTCTACATCCACTGCATAGTGTTGAGTCCGCGCATCGACTTGTTATCAGTTTTTCACTGTGAGAAGTACTTCTACCATCTCACTCGTGAGACTTCTTATTTCCTCCAATATTTTTTTAGAAAGACTGAAAGCATACTCGGAAGAAACCATCAAGACAAAAACGGTTAACACATCCCATGTTAATAAGGATAGCACTGAATATGTTAGTTTGTACTCGCGTCACCAATCTAAAATATTGAAGCCCTCTGTAGGGCGAGGCACGAGATCGCTGTTCAGAAAGACTGATAGTTCCCCACGGACCCTGGTATGGATTGCTCCAGCATTTGACGATATAGAGCTTGATCTTCTGGGGATCCTGGTGCACCAAAGATTTTACCCCACATATTTATTTTCTTACCTACGATGGGTGTTAGTGTAAGTCATTTCAATTGAACTTCCGGAAAATTATGCTCTACTTCTGATAAACTTCAGACAATTTAGAATGACCAATTATAAAATAATTAGAATAATCCATCCCTATATACTCACATATAATTGAAAGAATATTAGTGAATTATGCAATTTTAGCTCTTGGGTCTAGAGTAAATATAAGTGCGTATAAGTACGGAATCTCATTCAAATATTTTAAACATTTAGTTTTCATAGCGTACAATCCTCTTTAACACTACCATTTTTATTAGCTTTCAAGTGAACTGCAATTGCAAGAATATGATGCATAATTATCGAAGATGCTGGATAGTACACTTCGGATAAAGCAACAATGGTTTCATGAAAGAATTCTAGAAATGTTAGTAACTTTTCAGCAACATACTAGTGCTGCTCAGTCAATAGTGTGTTGCCAATATGGCTGTGATAGTGTGTGTGGATAAAAAACAAAAAAATATGGGTTTATAGGGTAAAATATTTTGTAACATAAGATAAGTTGAGTTTCCACCTTACTAGCATGCCTACAACGAACTTTAGTGAATGTACAACCATAGCAACGTAGTAGGTCTTATATTCTGCAATTCGTTTGTTAGAATTATTTATAAAGAAACTGCATCGCGAAAAGCTTGAAGATATGAATTCAACCTCTTCAAACCACATTTAAATATAAGATTAATAATATGGTAGACACATTGCTGATGTAGAAGAAGGATTAGGCATATGTACTAAATGAGAGTGAGAATATCTATTGCCCTAGAGTTTGCTGCAGCATTATCCATGATAATTGCAAAAAAAATTATTTGTAAGACCAAAATCTTTTACGACTTTCATAATACATTCTACTATATTTTCACCCGTATATGCTATGTCAATTACATTGAAGCCTATAATTTTTTTCAATACGAAATCATCATTTACATAATGAGTGACTACACTAAGATAATCCTTCCCAGATCGACCACTCCGTATGTTCGAGGTTAAGACCACCAAAAACATACAGGTTCCAAAGAGTTCTTTAATTTTTCATGATCATTATTGTAGTATTTAACTAAATCTCAAGTCGTTGTTTGTCTAGAAATGTGATTAAATATAAGATTATGTGCAGTTTTAATGTGCTTTTTGAACGCATCTAACTCACCAAAGTTTAAAGGAAGATCTTTTGCGTCAATTAGATGGGCTAAAGATTCTCGATCTGCCTCATGGCTATGCCTTGTTTTCCTTTACATCTTGGGCATGTGTCGGACCTCGGGTTAGCAAAACCCAGATCCTCTGTGATTCACCGCACTATTCCCTGGATCAGTAGATAGTGCTCACAGATACATTACTGTATATCGAAAACATATCATGCGGAAGCGTAAATAATACAGTAATACTTACTCATGGGCCGGTTAGGCCGAAAATGATAAAATGCAGCAGCGGAAACTTCACATAGGTGGGACCCGCGGGACTTGCCCACAGGCAGCCAACTGGGGTTCGCGACCTAGTCCATGACCTCATCGTCTTCCAGCTCTGTCGACCCTTTTTAGGCATCGCAGGGCTTGACTTTATTTCCTTTCTGACTGAATGATAGCAGTTAAGCAAGAATGAGTACGATGATACTCAGCAAGCCACCACACAGGATGCAATAATAATAGATGCAAGGTTGTCAAAGGAGGCTTGAGGTTCTTTTATTTGCTTAGTGCGACATTTGCAATACTCATAATTAAAACTCCTATAACTTGGCATTTTATAAACATGCTTTAAAGAGTTTGAAATTGTGCAATATTTATAACGGTGTAGGTTCCATCCACCGATTACATGGTTCCAACCACCTATGCTAGCTTTTGATCCTTATGCCACTTCCATATTATCAACCACGCTGGAGTACGTCCCTCCAGGAAAAAGCCCAAAATCAGAGTACCACCCTCTGATAGGTTTTTGTCCCACCCACAAAGATTTTTGAAATAGAACTAACTCGAGGAAGATTTCCGTGTCCGCCCTTGACCGTGGGCACGGCTATTCGAATAGTTGTATACTCTGCAGAGTCTGTACATCTTTACCCACAAGAGGTAATCGTCCCGATGGTTCTACATGATTCCTTAGTCATGCAGATCGAGAGACTACCACGAGGCCTTTACAATACCTCGCTCTCTAGCATCTCACCCCTATGGGGTTGCTCCCATAGGTTGTGCGGGATGTCCACCACAGGTTAGCGCACTCGGACTGCACTCTCCACCATACGCTAGCCTCGGCGACGTCACCTATATCCGATGTCCCATTCCACGGGGGATTTTATTACCCACCTACACACGTTCTCCGTGAAATGGCTAGAGAGTCTAGTAAATTATTCAGCCAAGCCTACAATTTGCCAGCTTGTGGTTGTACTGTTGTACACGGAGGGGTCATCACAGGATTAAGTCCTTAATTTGTCCGGGCGGTTCATTCCACAGACCACAATCCTTGTGCTACATCCACACCCACCACTCTTACCATCCGCCCAGACTGGTATAGCAGATTTTTAAGGTTTTGAGAAGCATAACTTAAGTTATCACAAATAATCAGCCACGTACATCCCGTGACTGTCCCAAAACCAGTTTTCATATTTAAAGATTGATGATCAGGGCCACTAGTGCCCTGGACTTGACAAGACTAGCATGGCATTTAATATGACTTATAGCTAGTAAAGTTATCATTAATATCTATGGTGACAAGGATCAGGTGATTCAAGTATCAAAGGATGGCATAATAAATTCAATACAGCATCACGTGGGCATGTAGCTACCTTAAGCTTTGACATATATTTGCATAACAAATTAGGCATGCAAGTTGGTAGTTTAAAAGAACATAGTTTTGCATAAAATGTAGGATCAATATGATCAAAGTGATGACTTGCCTTGCTTATTTTACTACGACCTTGATGGATCTAATTCGAAGCCTTCTCAGTCATTGATCTTAATTCACTAGTCCTCGCTTTTACCCAAGTCTTGATCTTGTTCGAATCCGTCGCCTTATCGAGTCTTCGGATTCTAATACGCAGCAAAGAAAAGAAGGACCAAATAAATCCAAATACTATAAATGCCCAATTTAATTTAAATTACACATTCATTATGATTTGAGAATAGAATGATGATTCGGATTAGTGGACTATAAACACAGCGGGGTATGAATTTGGCGAAGGAAGGAGGTGGCAGAGTAGCTTTACCGTGAGGGAAAATTAAGATAAGAAGGGATCCGAGGTGAAGGAGTATTTTACAGGAATTACCTGCTTTGGAAAAGAAAGTGGCCAAACACAGCCGACTGGGGAAGGGCGAGGCTCGATCTTTTACTTGGTGACTTTCTCTTTATTAATTTATATTTATCAAGGAAGTCCCGTGAGTTAGGTAGGACTTACGGACAGATAAAAGAGGTTAGCGAAGATGGTAAAGAGGAATAGAACTTTGTATTTTTAGGATGTGGGGGCTTTACAGGAGATGAGTATAATTTTAAATATTCAGTGTAGCTTTGATATTTCATGTGGCAATACTTATCTGAGATTGTAGTAGCCAACTTAATAAATCATTAGGTTAGCGACTTAAGTAAATGATGGGGTTGGCCATTTTAATCCAGTCGTTATTATGAGTGAAGTTAATATTTCTGCTTGATCACCCAAATTGTTAGAAATGGCCAACGGTTATGTTTTACTAAAAGAGATGCTATGACATTATAGGGATCTTCCTAATAAAGCGATTTCTTTTATTATTATTATTTATTCTCGATCATTAAGGTTAAATCTTGAGATAATGATTGGGGGATTTGGGTGCGAGACAAAGACTAAGGATTGCTTTTTCTTGTTTAGGACTTTCTTAATCGTATTTTAGTTATCAACTTAATCTCAGTATTTTAAGATAATGCTAAAGCCTTTCTACAATTATTTTAAGCACTTTTGGAAAGATAGCCTTCATGACTTTTAGAGATAAGTAAGCCACACTTGATATTTTATGTGACGCACAAACGATTTTGGAGGGTTAAACTCATAAGCAAGGTAACTTCAATTTCCTACTAATGAAATGTCATATTTGATGTTACAATCATTCAGATTATTTCACTAATTATCTTTTTTGCTGCAATCTTAGTTGTTATGGGCTTAGACAAGATGAAATGGGTACGAATCTTTTACCAAACTTCATAACTAAATATTTTAGCCAAGATATTGTTACCATTATTAATTTATTATTGCTAGTATCATTTTATTAACTTAAGGTTAATTTCGTGGTGATTGAAGAATAGTTCATGTCATGAACTTACTTTAATTAATTTTAACTTATTAATTTGGCATACAATTGACCCAAGCTTAGTTTTAGCTTAATTACATTATTCTTATTCATGCAATTTATTCAAACTTAACTTTTTAATTTTTACTTCATAGCCCTTTTGGTTTAATTTCATAATTAAATTATTTTTCCCATCTTTATTTACAATCCATATTCTAAGATGGATCTTAGAAATAAATGAAGAGGCTGCAAGTGATACACATTTGCTAGAGATTACCTTTTAGTGGGGCCCACATGTCATAAGAGAAATGGACAGAGAGGAGGGGCAGCTTCGGTTGGAATCAGAGCAGAGCACGGGCAAAAAGGAAACAGCGAAGCAGGGGAGCTAGGTGGCGGCGGGGCCGTGCAGTGTCGCCGGCGGGGAGCGGCCGGGGAGGCGACAACGACCGGCGAAACGGGTTGCCCCGGCGATGAGGAGCTCGGGGAGGCGGTGGCTTTGGCAGGGGAGGCGCCAAGGCGAGCTGGCGGTGAGCCTAGGCGGTCGGCAATGAGGGGAGACGGGGGTGCCGGCGGCCGGGAAGGGATAGGGGCAAGATGAGGCGCGCATGAGCAGTAGTGAAGTACTTGGAGCTTACCTGAGTGGTTGGTTCGATCAGAGAGATGCCGGAGCGGGCTGGCGGCGAGCACGGGCGGCGGCGCGGAGAGACCACCGTGGAGGGAGGAGCTCAGGCAATGGGGAGTTTGGCCGACGGTTGGGGAAGCTTCATGGCATCGTGGAGATGCTCTCCAAGTGGGGAATCGAAGGGAGCTCGACCGAGGCGGGAGCGGCGTGAGCGGCGGCGGTTTCGGCCGGAGATGGGGAAGATGGCCATCCCGGTGAGCTCGGTGCACAAAAATCCGATTAACTCGGAGGGGAGTAGCTGGGGAGCGGAGGCACACCATGACGCACTCAATTTGGAGAAAGAGCCGTCGTGGTGGCCGGAACGAGGTGGTGACCGGCGCTAGCGCAGGGGACTTGCTCGAGCGAGCTCAAATGGAGGGGGAAGGAGGAGGAGATGAGCTTGAGCTCCTTTTATCGCCAGCAAAGGCCACTGGAGACGAGGTGACGCGGGGTACCTCCGGCATGGGCGACGACGTGGGCAAGTTGTACGTCGGCATGGCGCAGGTACCGCCGGCATGGCGCCGTGCGCAGGTAGGGGAGTGGCGCGGGGAGTAGGCCGGTGGTAGGGGCGTGATTGCGCGTACGGGGGCGAGCTGCGGCGGCTGTAGCTGGTGGGCGAGGCCGAAGCATGGGGCTGGGCCGGCGACGCCATGAGCAGGGAGGAGAGGGAGGAAGAAACGGGGAGGAGGAAGAGAACGGCCACGGTCGGGTGAACCAGGGCCGAAGAAAGAAAGGGCAGGCCTACGGGCCAAAAAAGGAAAGGAAAGAGTGGCCGACGGGCTGGGAAAAAAAATGGGTCGGGCCCCCAAAAAGGAATTTTGGGATTTTTGAGATTTCGAAATTTTGGAGATTCAGATTTGTTTTTTTTTGTGAGGAGATTTTGAATTTGGAGACTTGGTTCAAGATTTTGGATTCAACAATTTAATTTTAGGATCGACAAGTCTTGGAGAAATAAATCTTGAATTTCAGAATGTGAATTCCCAGATATACAAATTGGATGGAATAGATTTCATACTAATTTTAAATTTCCAATCCTGGCTTTGAATCTCCAGATTGTGATTCAAACTTAAAATTAAGTCTTCCAAGAAGATTTGGATTTTTCTCCGTTTGATTTTCAAACTTGGTTCTTGATTCCAAGATTTTGATTTTTATTAACCGGGCTTTTGACAGGAAATCAAATCGAGACATTCAAATATCGCCAAAATTTTTGAGACACAGGAAAACGATTAAAAGGTTTTTAAGATTTTTTTTTGAATTTACACTAGCTCCCTAATTGGGATGTTACAGATCCTACCCCCCTTAACATGAATCTCGTCCCCGAGATTCGGGTGGAGTAGAAAGAAGGAGGTGGGAACAAGCTGGCTAGCATAGGTTCTAGAGTACCGCTTGGTACTACGCCCTTTTCTTGGAGCCATCCGAAGAGGGGACATCCAAACCAAAGCGGATCAACACTTGGAGAAAACACCACACAGGAGACCTTGTTCTTTTGGATAGCTTGCAGCTAGCTTCACTTCAGTGCTTGACATTTCAGGGGTTTGCTGTTTCTTCAGTGTTGATTGCTAACTTCTCTTTATGCTGGGGTGGTAGTAGGGCCTAACATCATGGTGCTCCAGCACTTCTTATTTATTCAGGCTACCCCCCCCTTAACACGAAGAGTGACCGGTACTAATTGCTCTTGTCAGCTCCATTCATGATGAGTCTGATGGCGACTTGAAAGCTCAGTCTCTGTATCTCAGCAGCCTTGGTCAGCAACAGGCTCATGGAGCAATCCTTGGGGCAATGGTTTTGTCCTTCACAGAGAAAACAGGTAACCCTGCTCATGGAGGATTCTCCAGGTTGATGATCTTCTTCGTAGTTGGGGCAGTTTGCAGTACATTGACTTTTCTCATATCCCTTTTCTCCACAACGCCTACATGCTATTAGGTTCTTGAGACAGCCTTCTGGTAGAGGATGTTTCTTGCAGTAAGGATAGTACGGAGCTGGGCAATTATAGCTGTAGTGCCCTGTTTGTCCACAAGCAAAACATGTAACCTGACGTAGTGGAGGGCAGGATTGGGCGTCATGTCCTGTCTTGCTACATTCAGCACATGTAGTAGCTGACAATTCTTCTGGACCTGGTAGTAGGGCTTCATTAGGTCATGTTGGTTTTTGCATGACGCACTTGGAGCTAGCACACTTCCCTTTGTCAAGACCGAGGTTGATGGCGACGACATCCTTTTCTTGCTTGTTCGATTTCCGTTGAGGGCAGTCTCTCACATAATGTCCTGGGTCACTGCATTTGAAGCAGTTGGCCGCTTTGTCTTGCTTCTTCTGGGGGCACCGGTTAGCATAGTGTCCAATATCTTAGCAACAGAAGCAAACAATATCCTTTCGAAGTTTGCTTGGGGTCATGCCACTGGTATTCCAATTGTGATGACTGCTTCTCATCAATCTCTGCGGAGTGGGTCTGAGCGAATATTTGGTTGAGTGGTAGGGACCAAAGCAAGTAGGAGCTACTGGTTTCTTCGTCTTGCTTCTAGTCGTGTTCTTGACCATTGCTTTTTTTTATGATGACTGGATCAGTGAGTTCTCGGTGAGTTGGGGACTTGAGTATTGATCCCTTTGAGTGACACAACTTCCAAGTTGTTGTCCTTTTTCAAAGATGTTGCCTCTTTCGACTGGAGAGCTTTAAGTATCTTGACTTGGCTATCTGCTACCTCTTGCCTGCAGACCTGACGAGGTTTTCAGCAGTAAGGTGAGGGGGAAATAGCATGAGGTACGGAACAGACTATAGGGATGAGATATTCTAACCCATTCTAAGGAGTGCACACCCAAAAGCTAGGGCAGTACACAAGCCACATAGAAAAACCAAGCTTTTGAAAACAAACTTTTCCTGTGACTACGAAATACAACGCCCAAGGGCAAGAAGGCAGTGCACAGGGCCAAATAAAATCTTTTTGACCAAGCAACGCCTATGCACGAAGACACACACAAGAAGGCACAGGGTTCTTAACACTAGATTTGCTGAAGCGAAGCCATCCAAATCTTCACGAGCATCCTTGACGTCTTCGAACTTAAGCCTTTGAAGTAAGGGAGAGAGAATAGGAAAAACCAAACTTCCTTTTTGTAGACAAAAGTAGCAGAAGGAAAGGGTTAAGAAGTGTTTTGGCAGCAAAGCTCATGCTTCTTATTATTATTTTGAAAACAGAGCTTTTTGGAAAACAGTTTTCGGAAATCCCAAGGTTTAAAACCCCTTTTTTTAAGATAATCCCATCAATAATAACTGATTTTTTTTTCTTTAGCAAGTAGATTCCCAAGTTTTGGTTTCGAAAGCAAGTTCTTGGGAATTGAGCTTTTAGGTTTTCAAATACTGGGGCCAAGTTTCGAAGTAACTTGAATCAAACCTTTTTGCAACGAAAATACATTGTATACTCTTGATATAGAGTTCTATATCAAGATTGATTTTCTTTTTCCGAAATGGTCTTGAAATAGTTGAGCTCTAAAAGTACCATTTTTTTAAGGTATCCTAATATCTTCCAAGGCCACCATATTGACAGACTAATTTACTCCCAAACTATTTCCATTTGTAGGCTTAGAATCCAAGGCCTTGTTAATCTTGTGTATACTTGATTGAATCTAGAAGTAACTCCCTTTATTGATTAGTCTCAGCACGACTGTTGTCTAATACTCCAAATAGTGAGTGTTATCATTTATCCGATCCACAGATCATATAAATTCCAAGGTATCATCTATGGTTTCTTCCACCAAATCAGGGTTACCTATTCCTCAAATGGATCTCACTTTCCTACATGAATCATAAATCCAGTCTTGGGTTCATCATTCCACAATCCCATTCAACTATTTACCTACACATCAGTCCCAAAAATCTTTACCTTTAAATCCAATCGTGTTTGTTTGCATCATGGTTTCAATATTTCAATCCACCAGTAGCATTTGTATGATAATATAACCTTTTCCACCATTGATGTATACTCATAATCTGTTTATCAAGTGATCAGTCTTACTATCCGCAAATTTTCTTCCCAGCGACTTCATGGTCATAAACGTCCACCGAGAGTAAGGTTATTACTCAAAGCTATAAATCAAGGATTATTATTACTTATCCTAATTTCCTCAGAATTTTCAATAATCCATCCAATAGTCAAGCTATATTCCATGATCCCACTAGTGTACACATTCTTCGGGAGCCATGCTATTTATTTAAGCTGCAGACCAACAAATGTTATTAGACTCCCCACTTTTCTAAAATTCCATCGATCCACTTATTTGAGCCAATCCAATCTTTGTGAGTTGGTCTACTCATTTGATTAATTCAATCATGAATATCGCTCTATTTATTTAACCAATCCGATTATCTAGCCAATCCAGTCCTTTTTACATGAGTTGACTTATTTAACCATTCTAATCATTGAAATTGGTCCACCCATTCTAACCAATCCAATCATCTAACCTGATCTGTCCATTCAGTCAATCCGATCATTAGTTTGGTTCACCCATTTTAACCCTTCCAACATGTTAACTGATCGATCCATTGAGTCAGTTCAATCATCCAAGTGGGTTCACCCGTGTAGCTGAGTCAAACACCCAAATTGATTCGCTTATTTTTCATCTTGAGTTCACAATATTGATCTTCTCTTATGATTGACATGAATCCACCCAGATTTACACATATATCTGCGAAACCAAGGCGAATCCTAGGAATAAATTGGCAGGGGTTTAAATTTTTGGGAAACTTTTCCTTGGAAGCTTAGGTTTGCTGAAATGAGCTTGGAAACAAGCCTTGCAAATAATTTTGACAATTTAATCTCTCAAGGATAAACAACTTTTGTAAATATAACTCAATATAGGTTTTATGATTTTGGCCCAAGGTAATTTTTCAGAAAAGAACTCAGGCACGCGTTAGTTTGGATTTGGGATAAGAGAGCCTTGGAGCTAAAAATGGCCAGGGCAGCAAATAGATGAGAGGGAATCATCTAAGAGGGATAAGAGTAGTAATACTACTTATATTTTGCAGTTAGATTTTGAAGAAATAATTCTAGTCATAAAGCTAACGGCCATGCTAACTAAGGTTACGACCTACAGTCGATATGCTCTGATACCAGCCCTGTCGGACCTCGGGTTAGCAAAACCCAGATCCTCTGTGATTCACCGCACTATTCCCTGGATCAGTAGATAGTGCTCACAGATACATTACTGTATATCGAAAACATATCATGCGGAAGCGTAAATAATACAGTAATACTTACTCATGGGCCGGTTAGGCCGAAAATGATAAAATGCAGCAGCGGAAACTTCACACAGGTGGGACCCGCGGGACTTGCCCACAGGCAGCCAACTGGGGTTCGCGACCTAGTCCATGACCTCATCGTCTTCCAGCTCTGTCGACCCTTTTTAGGCATCGCAGGGCTTGACTTTATTTCCTTTCTGACTGAATGATAGCAGTTAAGCAAGAATGAGTACGATGATACTCAGCAAGCCACCACACAGGATGCAATAATAATAGATGCAAGGTTGTCAAAGGAGGCTTGAGGTTCTTTTATTTGCTTAGTGCGACATTTGCAATACTCATAATTAAAACTCCTATAACTTGGCATTTTATAAACATGCTTTAAAGAGTTTGAAATTGTGCAATATTTATAACGGTGTAGGTTCCATCCACCGATTACATGGTTCCAACCACCTATGCTAGCTTTTGATCCTTATGCCACTTCCATATTATCAACCACGCTGGAGTACGTCCCTCCAGGAAAAAGCCCAAAATCAGAGTACCACCCTCTGATAGGTTTTTGTCCCACCCACAAAGATTTTTGAAATAGAACTAACTCGAGGAAGATTTCCGTGTCCGCCCTTGACCGTGGGCACGGCTATTCGAATAGTTGTATACTCTGCAGAGTCTGTACATCTTTACCCACAAGAGGTAATCGTCCCGATGGTTCTACATGATTCCTTAGTCATGCAGATCGAGAGACTACCACGAGGCCTTTACAATACCTCGCTCTCTAGCATCTCACCCCTATGGGGTTGCTCCCATAGGTTGTGCGGGATGTCCACCACAGGTTAGCGCACTCGGACTGCACTCTCCACCATACGCTAGCCTCGGCGACGTCACCTATATCCGATGTCCCATTCCACGGGGGATTTTATTACCCACCTACACACGTTCTCCGTGAAATGGCTAGAGAGTCTAGTAAATTATTCAGCCAAGCCTACAATTTGCCAGCTTGTGGTTGTACTGTTGTACACGGAGGGGTCATCACAGGATTAAGTCCTTAATTTGTCCGGGCGGTTCATTCCACAGACCACAATCCTTGTGCTACATCCACACCCACCACTCTTACCATCCGCCCAGACTGGTATAGCAGATTTTTAAGGTTTTGAGAAGCATAACTTAAGTTATCACAAATAATCAGCCACGTACATCCCGTGACTGTCCCAAAACCAGTTTTCATATTTAAAGATTGATGATCAGGGCCACTAGTGCCCTGGACTTGACAAGACTAGCATGGCATTTAATATGACTTATAGCTAGTAAAGTTATCATTAATATCTATGGTGACAAGGATCAGGTGATTCAAGTATCAAAGGATGGCATAATAAATTCAATACAGCATCACGTGGGCATGTAGCTACCTTAAGCTTTGACATATATTTGCATAACAAATTAGGCATGCAAGTTGGTAGTTTAAAAGAACATAGTTTTGCATAAAATGTAGGATCAATATGATCAAAGTGATGACTTGCCTTGCTTATTTTACTACGACCTTGATGGATCTAATTCGAAGCCTTCTCAGTCATTGATCTTAATTCACTAGTCCTCGCTTTTACCCAAGTCTTGATCTTGTTCGAATCCGTCGCCTTATCGAGTCTTCGGATTCTAATACGCAGCAAAGAAAAGAAGGACCAAATAAATCCAAATACTATAAATGCCCAATTTAATTTAAATTACACATTCATTATGATTTGAGAATAGAATGATGATTCGGATTAGTGGACTATAAACACAGCGGGGTATGAATTTGGCGAAGGAAGGAGGTGGCAGAGTAGCTTTACCGTGAGGGAAAATTAAGATAAGAAGGGATCCGAGGTGAAGGAGTATTTTACAGGAATTACCTGCTTTGGAAAAGAAAGTGGCCAAACACAGCCGACTGGGGAAGGGCGAGGCTCGATCTTTTACTTGGTGACTTTCTCTTTATTAATTTATATTTATCAAGGAAGTCCCGTGAGTTAGGTAGGACTTACGGACAGATAAAAGAGGTTAGCGAAGATGGTAAAGAGGAATAGAACTTTGTATTTTTAGGATGTGGGGGCTTTACAGGAGATGAGTATAATTTTAAATATTCAGTGTAGCTTTGATATTTCATGTGGCAATACTTATCTGAGATTGTAGTAGCCAACTTAATAAATCATTAGGTTAGCGACTTAAGTAAATGATGGGGTTGGCCATTTTAATCCAGTCGTTATTATGAGTGAAGTTAATATTTCTGCTTGATCACCCAAATTGTTAGAAATGGCCAACGGTTATGTTTTACTAAAAGAGATGCTATGACATTATAGGGATCTTCCTAATAAAGCGATTTCTTTTATTATTATTATTTATTCTCGATCATTAAGGTTAAATCTTGAGATAATGATTGGGGGATTTGGGTGCGAGACAAAGACTAAGGATTGCTTTTTCTTGTTTAGGACTTTCTTAATCGTATTTTAGTTATCAACTTAATCTCAGTATTTTAAGATAATGCTAAAGCCTTTCTACAATTATTTTAAGCACTTTTGGAAAGATAGCCTTCATGACTTTTAGAGATAAGTAAGCCACACTTGATATTTTATGTGACGCACAAACGATTTTGGAGGGTTAAACTCATAAGCAAGGTAACTTCAATTTCCTACTAATGAAATGTCATATTTGATGTTACAATCATTCAGATTATTTCACTAATTATCTTTTTTGCTGCAATCTTAGTTGTTATGGGCTTAGACAAGATGAAATGGGTACGAATCTTTTACCAAACTTCATAACTAAATATTTTAGCCAAGATATTGTTACCATTATTAATTTATTATTGCTAGTATCATTTTATTAACTTAAGGTTAATTTCGTGGTGATTGAAGAATAGTTCATGTCATGAACTTACTTTAATTAATTTTAACTTATTAATTTGGCATACAATTGACCCAAGCTTAGTTTTAGCTTAATTACATTATTCTTATTCATGCAATTTATTCAAACTTAACTTTTTAATTTTTACTTCATAGCCCTTTTGGTTTAATTTCATAATTAAATTATTTTTCCCATCTTTATTTACAATCCATATTCTAAGATGGATCTTAGAAATAAATGAAGAGGCTGCAAGTGATACACATTTGCTAGAGATTACCTTTTAGTGGGGCCCACATGTCATAAGAGAAATGGACAGAGAGGAGGGGCAGCTTCGGTTGGAATCAGAGCAGAGCACGGGCAAAAAGGAAACAGCGAAGCAGGGGAGCTAGGTGGCGGCGGGGCCGTGCGGTGTCGCCGGCGGGGAGCGGCCGGGGAGGCGACAACGACCGGCGAAACGGGTTGCCCCGGCGATGAGGAGCTCGGGGAGGCGGTGGCTTTGGCAGGGGAGGCGCCAAGGCGAGCTGGCGGTGAGCCTAGGCGGTCGGCAATGAGGGGAGACGGGGGTGCCGGCGGCCGGGAAGGGATAGGGGCAAGATGAGGCGCGCATGAGCAGTAGTGAAGTACTTGGAGCTTACCTGAGTGGTTGGTTCGATCAGAGAGATGCCGGAGCGGGCTGGCGGCGAGCACGGGCGGCGGCGCGGAGAGACCACCGTGGAGGGAGGAGCTCAGGCAATGGGGAGTTTGGCCGACGGTTGGGGAAGCTTTATGGCATCGTGGAGATGCTCTCCAAGTGGGGAATCGAAGGGAGCTCGACCGAGGCGGGAGCGGCGTGAGCGGCGGCGGTTTCGGCCGGAGATGGGGAAGATGGCCATCCCGGTGAGCTCGGTGCACAAAAATCCGATTAACTCGGAGGGGGAGTAGCTGGGGAGCGGAGGCACGCCATGACGCACTCAATTTGGAGAAAGAGCCGTCGTGGTGGCCGGAACGAGGTGGTGACCGGCGCTAGCGCAGGGGACTTGCTCGAGCGAGCTCAAATGGAGGGGGAAGGAGGAGGAGATGAGCTTGAGCTCCTTTTATCGCCAGCAAAGGCCACTGGAGACGAGGTGACGCGGGGTACCTCCGGCATGGGCGACGACGTGGGCAAGTTGTACGTCGGCATGGCGCAGGTACCGCCGGCATGGCGCCGTGCGCAGGTAGGGGAGTGGCGCGGGGAGTAGGCCGGTGGTAGGGGCGTGATTGCGCGTACGGGGGCGAGCTGCGGCGGCTGTAGCTGGTGGGCGAGGCCGAAGCATGGGGCTGGGCCGACGACGCCATGAGCAGGGAGGAGAGGGAGGAAGAAACGGGGAGGAGGAAGAGAACGGCCACGGTCGGGTGAACCAGGGCCGAAGAAAGAAAGGGCAGGCCTACGGGCCAGAAAAGGAAAGGAAAGAGTGACCGACGGGCTGGGAAAAAAAAATGGGTCGGGCCCCCAAAAAGGAATTTTGGGATTTTTGAGATTTCGAAATTTTGGAGATTCAGATTTGTTTTTTTTTTTGTGAGGAGATTTTGAATTTGGAGACTTGGTTCAAGATTTTGGATTCAACAATTTAATTTTAGGATCGACAAGTCTTGGAGAAATAAATCTTGAATTTCAGAATGTGAATTCCCAGATATACAAATTGGATGGAATAGATTTCATACTAATTTTAAATTTCCAATCCTGGCTTTGAATCTCCAGATTGTGATTCAAACTTAAAATTAAGTCTTCCAAGAAGATTTGGATTTTTCTCCGTTTGATTTTCAAACTTGGTTCTTGATTCCAAGATTTTGATTTTTATTAACCGGGCTTTTAACAGGAAATCAAATCGAGACATTCAAATATCGCCAAAATTTTTGAGACATAGGAAAACGATTAAAAGGTTTTTAAGATTTTTTTTTTTGAATTTACACTAGCTCCCTAATTGGGATGTTACAGCATGTCTGTGCAAGTGCCCCAGTTCCATCTGAAGACTTTTGTAGACAATTCATGATAACATATTTTGCAAATAATAAATCTTACCTGAGCTCCAGTCGCGTCTCGCTTCACTGCCTTATCGAAATATGTCCACACCTTTGATGTGCTGGGTCTAGACCTCTTTGCTCCGGTGTTTGCTGGCGTAAAGGCACTCATAGAGCCTGACGATGGTTCATCCAGGATCTACTCTGCCATTTAAGGTTGAGGTAGAGGTGGAAACGTTTCATTTCCTGAACGATGAAAGATCTTTCGGATCAATTCCGCCTTCACGAAAATTGTTGAAATTTTTCATAGAGAAACGTGAAAAACTGCAAAATGCAAATAAAAAACCACACTATTGCCTATTCTACATCACAACAAATAGAAGCAAGAACAACATAAGTATATGAAAATTAGTATTGTTACCTCTTTTTCTTGAGTGTACGCCAGATTTTAATTTTTTATTTTTTGGCAAAATTATTATGAATTTTACCAAATTATCATAAAATGTATCCAAATTTTCATAAGAGATTTCACATAAGAGATTGCTAATTTGAGTGTAGTTGAATAAGGAGAGTATGTTGTCTATTTATAGAAAAATTGAGATTTTTATTTTTTTTATATTTTTAAACTTACAAACAGCTATAAAACGGGTATAAATTTCAAAAATCAATCATTAATTGTGCTAAACGGGCCGTGTTCACTATGCCATGCCTAAGCCAAACGTGCCTAATGGTCATATTTCCATGCCAAATATGTCGTGCCCACCACGCTACGTATGCCAATGGGTCAAGCATACCTACCGGACTACTGCATGTGCCGCCTGGGTCGTGCCATGCTAGACTGCATCGTGCTCGGCTAGACACTATATGTGTCATGCTGTGTCAGCACGTTGGGCCAGGATGATGGCATAAGTATGGCTCACCTCCTCGTGTCAGCCCAGCCTGATGCATCGTGCTATGGACCATGTCTCCAATAATGGACTATGGACCAGCCTACTAAGCATGAGCCATGTGGCCATCTCTATCTACGACCTCGTCATCTTCATCAACCTTCCATTGATCCAGGTGAGATTCCCTTCCCTCCTCCTCGATCCGACCCGAAACATGAATGGTTAAGTTGTGATGTTGCCAGGTGTCACCAATCTAGAGAGAGGGGGCCCGCTGGAGACAGATCCGAGTTTGAAATCCCACACGCAACGCTCGCAGATGACACCAGAAGATCGAGATGAGGTTGGGGCTCGCAGGGGAAGAAAGGCGCCGCCGATGCGGTCGCAGATGACACCAGAAGACCGCTTGAGCCTCTCTAATATCTTCCCTTCATTGGGTTCTTCTTTCTTTCCAGGACATAGATGAATAAATGATGCTCGTGATGGCCGCCAAATTAATGGTGCCAATGCAATCGCTGCACCATGCTACAGTATCCAAATGACGTTCTGACCATCTTTGTGGAGGAAATGGTTCGACGCTGACAGCATCGTGACGCTGGGATTTTCGCTCATCTTCGTCTCGATTTGCTCGGCTTCGACGGCTGACGCGTCCTGAGTTGGCAACTGGTACCACAGGCATAAAAGCGATTCATGTCGCCTGAACAAGGCAGTCAAGACTCGTGGCGTGAGCGAAACCAATGCACCCTGACCCGGTGATGTGTGGTAGGTGAGGCTGCGCGCGCTTATCGCCGCCGGTCGCCGCCGTAAATTCGAGCGTGCCTACCTCAGCCCGCAGGCATGCGGTACTAATGCACTATTTTTTTACTGCTGAATGATTGACCCATCGTGATCACATTCTGATTTTAATAGGTGGGAGGGACATGCCAACGAGCCCCGCCCACGAGAGACCCTCCCACCTATTAATCAGTGGATCTCATGTCAGATCGATAGCGGCTCCTCCGTCGCATTTTCTTCCCTGGCCATTGATCAGTGGATCTCATGTCAGATCGATAGCGGCTCGTCCATCGCATTTTCTTCCCCGGCCAGCCAGCGCGCCCAGAAATTAACCAGCAGCTACCCTTTTTAATTGCCTCGTTTGCTGCATGCCCCTGTTGGGTCAATCTCCAAGGATCAACACGCAGTCAAAACACGCCCGAGTACTCTGTTGTCGAAACCCTTCTAGGAATGTTCCAAGTGGCATCCGGTAAAATCTTCCAAGTCGCAAATACGTCAGGTTGTCAGTTGGTCAATAGTCACGCTAATTGCATGCGTCCGTGTGACATCGGGATTCAGGGATAAATAGGAGTGTAAAGACAGAGACTAGATCCAAAAATTAATTCGAGGCTTTGCTCCACTGCAAGGTAGGTTCACTCGATTTCGATCTCCATGGAATCCGTTGCGGTCGTGGCGGCGCCGTTCCCGGCGCAGGGCCACCTGAACCAGCTCCTGCACCTGTCCATGCATCTCGCGTCGCGGGGGCTCTCCGTGCACTACGCGGCGCCCGCGCCGCACGTCCGCCAGGCTCGCGCGCGCGTGCACGGGTGGGATCCGCGTGCCCTCCACTCCATCCGGTTCCACGACCTCGACATGCCCGCGTACGAGTCCCCGGCCCCCGACCCGACCGCCCCCTCGCCATTCCCGTCCCACCTGATGCCCATGCTCGAGGCCTTCGTCGCCCACGCTCGCGTCCCGCTCGCCAGCCTTCTTGAGAGGATCTCGGCCACCCACCGCAGGGTGGTCATCGTGTACGATCGCCTGAGTTCCTTCGCCGCGGCCGAGGCGGCGCGGATTCCAAACGGCGAGGCTTTCTGTATGCAGTGCGTGGCCGTGTCGTACAGCGTTGCGTGGGTGGACGCCGGGCACCAGCTCCTGCGCGACCACGGCCTCCACTTTCACCCCGTCGACGCCTGCGTGCCGAAGGAGTTCGTGGAGTATCTCTTCCGGACGGTGCAGGATGGGCAGGGCCTGGATCGTAAGGGCCTTCTCACCTCAAAAGCTAGCCAATGAGGTGAGGGACTCCCCCACTTTTCAGTTATGCTTACTCCTCTTCCACAATCCATATGGGACTATTTTCCCAACAATCTCCCCCTCACATATGGATTGTGCACACCGCACTTCTGGGAGATGTTGGGTGCCTGGCTCTGATACCACTGTAAGCACACGTCCGTACGTCCAGTGCTGGCCGCATATACCATGCCGTGTGTCCGCTACGGGCCCACACGCGCCACGCGTCATATGCCCACGCCCCTGACCCGTACGCGCCTGTGCCCCGGTCCCCAGGTCTTAAATGGGCTGCGCACCCCATGCATCTGAGCCCACAGGCTGCCCGCAAGCAAGCCCTTTAAGCAACAACCTTATAAGTGGTATTGTGCCTTCTCCCCCCCAAAAGACTAGTCCAATGGGTGGGGGCTCCCTCACACTTAAGTTATGCTTACTCCTCTTCCACAATCCATATGGGACTATTTTCCCAACAATCTCCTCCTCACACATGGATTGTGCACACCGCACTTCTGGGAGATGTTGGGTGCCTGGCTCTGATACCACTTGTTGGATCGTAAGGGCCTTCTCACCCCAAAATCTAGCCAATGAGGTGAGGGACTCCCCCACTTTTAAGTTATGCTTACTCCTCTTTCACAATCCATGTGGGACTATTTTCCCAACAGGGCTCAGCCGTCGCCGGCGTGGTCATGAACACGTGCCGCGCGCTCGAGGGCGAGTTCATCGACGTGGAGGCCAGGAACCTGGAGTACCGCGGGCAGAAGCTTTTCGCCATCGGGCCATTAAACCCACTGCTCGACGCGGCCGCGCGGACGCCGGGACAGACGCGGCACGAGTGCCTGGATTGGCTCGACAAGCAACCGCCGGCGTCAGTGCTGTACGTATCGTTCGGCACCACATCGTCACTGATGGGTCAGCAAGTCGCAGAGCTTGCTGCGTCGTTGCGTGACAGCAAGCAGCGGTTCATCTGGGTGCTGCGTGACGCTGACCGCGGTGCCATGGACGACGAAGCCAGTGAAAACCGACACGCGAAGCTGCTGTCCGAGTTCACCAGGCAAATCGAAGGGACGGGGCTGATGATCACCGGGTGGGCACCGCAGCTGGAGATCCTGGCGCACGGTGCCACGGCGGCGTTCATGAGCCACTGCGGCTGGAACTCGACCATGGAGAGCCTCAGCCACGGCAAACCGATTCTTGCCTGGCCCATGCACTCCGACCAACCGTGGGTTGCCGAGCTCGTGTGCAAGTACCTCAAGGCCGGCCTCCTCGTGAGGCCATGGGAGAAGCACATCGAGGTGGTGCAGGCGGAGGCCATCCGCGAGGTCATCGAGAAGGCTATGGTCTCCGACGAAGGTCTGGCAATGAGGAAGCGAGCACATACGATTGGCGAGCAGTGGCGGACCCAGGATTTTAACAAAGGGTATGCCGCACCAAAAATTTTTATATGCAATTCGGTAAAACCATTTGCCAATTCGGTAAATAATTGTAAAATTTGCACCGTAATTTTGTATACAGACACTAAATAATATGATAAGTCTTAAATTCGAGGATTAAGTTGAAAACCTGCACAAATTACAATATAAATAGTTCAAACACCATACTAATAGTCTCAAATATACATAAAAGAGACTTATAATACTACTTGTCTGACTTTTTTTGCCTATGTTTTCTAAAGGACATTAAAGTCTCGATTATATCATCTTCATCCACTTCAAAGAAAATATCTCACTCAATGAATGTTACTAGACAATCATCCAAAAGACTGGGAAGTAAGGGAAAAAGTAAAATAAATAGCGCATATAGAGCTCGTAAACGGTGAAGAATATCGTAAGTAGGAAACTCTGTATAAGAAATAGTTACCACGGTGAAGATCAGTAAAGCCGTCGTATGAACGGAGGCCGTAGAGAGTAAAACAGAAAGAACACCTTAAGATCAGAAGGAAGGCAAATACATTTCACCACACACCGTACTAAGGTATTTGAAGACCATCCTGCATAACAAATGAAACAGAAAACATTACAACCGGAAATGGGAAAAAATTCAATATACGCCACTAAAGTCGTAAGGAACTCTGGAAAGCATATTCACAGGAATAGCGGAGCTGCAGAAGAATTCGCAAGGACGACATGGTGAACATCAATCCGAGACAGAAAGCATGACTATAAACCGTGCAGTGAGCAAAGCATGGATGGAAAGTACACGCGAACGCAATGTAAGTAACCAGGCGTAAACTGAATATATCAATTCTGGAATCTACAGAGCTACAGCGGAAGGCTTCATTCAGAAAATGTAATTATAAATTACCGATGCCGAAACGGCGAAGTGTACTACAAACGCAGAGGAAGAGGGGGAGAAAAGCAAACAAACGGTACGGAACCCCTCATCAAATTCACATCCTAATCAAGAATGCGTATGAACGTAGAAACCCTTGGTCGGAAACCTCGGCGAGGATAGTATCTGAGGCAAAAGCCTAATTCGAAGAGCAACCGGCAAAGGTACGGCCTGAAGCGACGATAGCACCTGAGACCCAGAAACCCCTCATCAATTTCGCATCGTAACCAAGAACGCAAATGAACGTAGAAACCCCTAACCAAATTCGTATCCTAATCCAACCGAATCTAGCAAAAAGATGGTCGGAAACCCCGCCGAAGATAGTATCTGAGGCTACCTAATTCAAAGAGCAGACCGCGAAGGCACAGCCGGAGGTGAGAACATCAGAGAAGAACGAAAAGGGAGCAATACCTTGAACTAAAACGAGTACAGCCGGCACGCAGGCAGCCGGCCTCGCTGAGGATCGATCGAGGCGGCGCGTCCGCGCGTGCGGCTGGGCCCCAGGGTATGCCGTGGCCCACCTGGCATACCCTGTGGGTCCGCCCCTGTTGGCGAGTCCATCCGCGCCTCCGTGGCCGAGGGCGGGTCATCGCGCAATGATCTCGAGGACTTCGTTGCTTACATTGCAAGGTGAATGAAGGGTGCGCCATGCGGAAATGTCTTCATTTCAATGTTTGATTTTGAGCTTCAAGTGTTGTACGTACAAAGTTGGGAAACGCTGTACCATGAGTTGCGCGGGACTGTCTATTGCACAGTAGACTGAAAAAACATGAGCTTTCAGCTGATTTTTAGAACCACAAGATTCCCATGTGGTTATGTTGTTCCTGGGCTATTTCACTGTAACTTTTGTTTGTATGGCTGGCCCAGCTAAATGTTAACGGGCCCGCAATTTAATTCCAAGTTCTGACCTGTTTGTGGTCCAACCCAATTAAAAGGCCGATTCGTTTGTGTGTAAAAAGAAATCAGAACAATGCAGAATCGCGTCTATTCTACAGAACAGTGAGGCCCAAAAAAAGTATAAAAGAAAAAAGACGATCATGTAACCTCTGTATTCTGCAGAACAGTGTGGCCCAAAAAAAGAAGGAAAAAAAGACGATCACGTAAGGGGACGGGGATCGCAGAAGACGGGCAAGGAGGACGAGGCATTGCAGAGGAATGATGAACTGGCCTGTGCAAATAGACCTGGGACTACAGAATTCCTGGGGTTTTTTTTTTCTTCTACTTGTTCTTCCCGTTTTGTGCATCTCGTTTTCTGCATGTTTACTTTGATTCTTCTCCCAACTTGCTCTGACCTTGTTTTCTTCTGCCAACTATATATCTCTGCCAATATTATTTTGTGTGGTTGAATTTAAACAAATCAAAGTGAATAATTTCACAATCTTTTAGAAAACCAGTAGGATACAGTAAAAAACATCATGTTTTAATAGAGAATGCACATTGCACAAAAAAATCTGTAGAAAAAAATAAGGCAACTTGTATTGTTATGTCAAATTCTAGTCTTGTAATACTATAGTACAGACTCTCTTTTTTTTGTGAATCGTTGCTTGTGTTTTTGCCAAGATATAGAGAAATTGTAAATTTTTCAATGCAGGACAATATAAGCATGGATCCAGGAGGACATCTAGAACCTAAAAGACTAGGAAATTTGAACGCATGCCTTGATGGTAGCAACATCACAGAAGAATACCAGATAAACAGCAAATGCAAAAAAAAAACACTTCGAACTGTAACAGCTACAAAAAAGCACAAAGATGCAAATCTGAAAAGTAAATGGTCAATATTTTTTATTTTATTTTGATATTAATTTTAACCATGAAAATGTAGATGGGCAGGTGTAAAAATGAAGGTAAAAAAGAGATTCATGAGCAACTATTACCGGATTGGATGCGACAAGAACAGTTAAAACACAGCTAAATATAGAACACAAAAAAATCATTAACATATGCATGAGCTTGTGCATCTCTTGGTACTGTAATAATTATATGAATTCCATGCAATTCATCCTTCATAAAGAAAAGAAAAGAAAGTAATACAACTAACATTAACATATAAACATTTTGGGACAGATGGACCTATCACAGGATAGCAACAACACATATACAAGTTTGCTACAGCAAATAGACTTACTAAGAAGCCAAAATGCTGAAGGTTTAAAGGTATGGCACTGCAAATTTGTGTGATAACACTTAAAAAATCAAATTGTATTGTCATTATATAATAAAACTAAAGTTACACATACCTTCTGACAGCTCCATATGGATTTCAGGTGAGCTCGAACAAATAAAGTTACAAATGTACTCATCATAAATTATCAAAAGCAAAAAGGAATGACAATATAACTTGCCTTTGAACACAGAACCACCTGTACATGACCAGCAACAGGACTGATGAAGTTGAACAAATCAAGATTGAACATATGGGGAAAAGATACATATATTGCAATCAACACAAAGATATAGTAAACCAGAGAGTTGATGAAGGCAATGCAGCTTTTGAAGTGAATCAAACATCGACGATACCTGATGAGGACAATTAGACATCAATACTTGATGAAGTCAATACAGAAAATAACTCAATTGCATAAAATCATGAAGTTGAAGAAAATCAAGCTAATGCAGAAATTGAACACGATCAGACATCAATAGCTGGTGTAATCAATTAGGAAAACAATGCAAATGCAGAATATACATCAAACAAAACTACAAATATATTAAAAGAAAGCCTGATACCGGTTACCGGAAAACCGGCGAAAACTTGGTCAAATTTTGAATTCAAAAGTTTGGATTCAAGATGATTCGAAACTGGGAAAAAAACCAAAAAAAACTTCTAAAAACTAGAAAAAGTGCTTAAAATTTTGAATTTGAGATGTTCTGAAGCATATTTAGATCATACAATAGGTAATCTAGTACAAAAAGGTCTAAACCAATCTAGAAAGTGCATTATATACTCATATAAACTGAAATAATGATGAATGAGTCTATGAGAACATCTATTTTTCTAAACTAGTTAAAAAATGAAGTTTAGGTTGGAGAACCTTAAACTTGATTTTAACATTATGTTAAAATCAAGATATCCATACTGTTATAGAACAAAACTGCCAAGAAAAAAAAAAGCACAACAAATGCAAGGTGGAAAATGGCATGTTCGCCAAAAATAAGAGTTTAAATAGCTCTAAAGACAATTAAAAGGAAATATATGCGAATATATATTCACATGTATAGTACACATTCTCTGCTAGCAACAGAATGTGATGCATTTAAGTAGTGAAGCATATAGAACACATTCTCTGCAATTAACAGTAGTGAAGCATTGATAAGTCATCAGCTTGTGCAAAAAAAATTATGTTTGAGAAACATGGAGATAATAAAACTAGTCAGAATAATTTCATATTGAGACATTTATAGATAAAAATATTAAAATTGCACCTCAAATAAGACTTCAAAATTCATATAAAGCTGCTGCAACTTCTAACCTAGTAGTAGTAGGTGGGTACTCTTAAGCTTGGAAAAAGAATAACACTACATCAAATAGTGCAAACGAAAATAAGGTAAAATGTTGCTATATTTGGCCAGAAATTATAGAAGTGCTACATGACACAAAAATGTAAAATATGCACTATTCAAATCAAATGAGCAAACTACCAGAAATTATAAAAGTGCTATAGGACACAAAAATGAAAAATTGCAAATAAGTTGGCACTACAATATTAGCTTAGGCAGTGAGTGGTTAATAATTTAGTTCAGAGGGTGCCTCAGCATTTAAAGGGTTGTCAATTAATAACTCCCTCAGGTAGTTAGAGTTTGCCAACCAGTATGGATTGCATATATTAAACAAAAATAGTTAATTGTAGGGAAATCAATTCGTTACCTTGTCAACGACACAAGAATAGCCAACCACCTTCCTTGCCTTGCCCTCAAAATTAATCTTGCAAAGCTACAAAGAACCATAAGTAAAGCATGTTAAAATCAAGAAACACAGTGTCATAGAACAAATCGCCAAAAAGCACAGCAAATCAAGGTGAAAAGAAATTGGAGCTTAGACAAAATAAGAGCTTAAACACATACTATATGGCATGCTCGCCAAAATAAGAGCTTAAACAACTCTGAAGACACCTGAAACAAAATATATGCACATATATATAGTCACACATATAGTATACCCCGTTGCTGGCTTCGTCGATGCTAGTCCAAAGAGTTTTTAATTTTTCACTACCATTATTATAGTATTTAACTAAATCTCAAGTCGTTGTTTGTCTAGAAACGTGAGTAAATATAGGATTATGTGCAGTTCTAATGTACTTTTCCAACGCATCTAACTCCCCAAAGTATAAAGGAAGATCTTTTGCGGCAATTAGATGGGCTAAAGATTCTCGATCTGCCTCATGGCTATGCCTTGTTTTCCTTTACATCTTTGGGCATGTCTGTGCAAGTGCCCTGGTTCTACATGAAGATTTTGTAGACAATTCATGATAACATATTTTGCAAATAATAAATCCTACTTGAGCTCTGGTCGCATCTCGCTTCACTGTCTTATCGAAATTTGTCCACACCATCGATGTACTGGGTCTAGACCTCTTTGCCCCAGTGCTTGCTAGCGTAGAGGTAGCCATAGAGCCTAACGATGGTACATCCAGGGTATGCTCTGTCATTTAAGGTCAAGGCAGAGGCGGAAATGTTTCATTCCCAAATGATGAAAGATCTTTCGGATCAATTTCATCTTCGCGAAAATTGTTGAAATTTTCCAGAGAGAAATGTGAAAAACTGCAAAATGCAAATAAAAAATTACACTATTACCTATTTTACATCACAACAAATAAAGCAAGAACATTATAAGTATATGAAAATTAGTATTGTTACCACTTTTCTTGAGTGTACGCCATATTTCAAATTTTCGGTTTTTTGCAAAAAATATTATGAATTTTACCAAATTATCATAAAATGTATCGAAATTTTCACAAGAGATTTCACAGAAGAGATTTCTAATTTGAGTGTAGCTGAATGAGGAGAGTATGTTGTCTATTTATAGAAAAAAAAATTGAGATTTCTTAATTTTTTATATTTTTAAACTTATAAACAACTATAAAACGGGTATAAATTTCAAAAATCGACCATTAATCATGCTAAACGGACTAAACGAGCCATGTTCACCATGCCATGCCTAAGCCAAATGTGCCTAATGGCCATATTTCTGTGCTAAATATGTCATGCTCATCGCGCTACGCATGCCGATGGGCCAAGCGTGCCTACCAAGCTACTGTGCCGCATGGGTTGTGCCATGCTAGACTGCGTTGTGCTCGGCTAGACACTATATGTGTCGTGCTGTGTCGGCTTGTTGGGCCAGAGTGATGGCACAGGCATAGCCCACTTCCTCGTGCCGGCCCAGCCCAATACGTCTCGTGTCGTGTTGTGGATTATGCCTCCAGTAGTGGACTATGAGCCAGCCCGCTAGGTATGAGCCATTTGGCCATCTCTATCTACGACCCCGTCATCTTCATAAACCTTCCATTGATCTGGGTGAGATTCCCTTCCCTCCTCCTCGATCCGACCCGAAACAGGAATGGTTAAGTTGTGATGTTACCAGGTGTCGCCAATCTAGAGAGAGGGGGCCCGCTGGAGACAGATCCTAGTTTGAAATCCCTCGCGCACCGCTCGCAGATGACACCAGAAGATCGAGAAGAGGTGGGGGCTTGCAGGGGAAGAAAGGCGGCGCCGATGCGGTCGCAGATGACACCAGAATACCGCTTGAGCCTCTCTCATATCTTCCCTTCATTGGGTTCTTCTTTTTTTCCAGGACATAGAATGAATAAATGATGCTCGTGATGGCCGCCTAATTGATGGTGCCAATGCAATCGCTGCACCATGCTACAGTATCCAAATGATGCTGATGTTTCCGACAATCTTTGCGGAGGAAATGGTTCGACGCTGACAGCATCGTGACGCTGGGATTTTCGCTCATCTTCGTCTCGATTTGCTCGGCTTCGACGGCTGACGCGTCCTGAGTTGGCAACTGGTACCACAGGCATAAAAGCGATTCATGTCGCCTGAACAAGGCAGTCAAGACTCGTGGCGTGAACGAAACCAATGCACCCTGACCCGGTGATGTGTGGTAGGTGCGGCTGCGCGCGCTTATCGCCGTCGGTCGCCGCCGTAAATTCGAGCGTGCCTACCTCAGCCCGCAGGCATGCGGTACTAATGCACTATTTTTTTTACTGCTGAATGATTGACCCATCGTGGTCACATTCTGATTTTAATAGGTGGGAGGGACAGGCCAACGAGCCCCGCCCACGAGAGACCCTCCCCCATCCGCCATTGATCAGTGGATCTCACGCCAGATTGATAGCGGCTCCTCCATCGCATTGTCTTCCCCGGCAAGCCAGCGCGCCCAGAAATTAACCAGCAGGCAGCAGCTACCCTTTTTAATTGTCTCGTTTGCTGCATGCCCCTACAAATGCAGCTGCATGGTGGCATGTGGCTGTGGCATTTGTAGCACTAGCGCTCAGTCTATCAGTGTAGTTTAGAGAGAGATCTAGAAAGAGACGGCAGCATGGCTCCAGCGGCAATGGAGGTGGCGCCAGCGCCAGTGGCCATCGTGGCTGTGCCGTTCCCGGCGCAGGGGCACCTGAACCAGATGCTGCACCTGTCGCTGCTACTCGCGTCGCGGGGGCTGGATGTGCACTACGCGGCGCCCGCGCCGCACGTTCGCCAGGCGCGTGCGCGCGTGCAGGGCTGGGACGCGCGCATCGTCCGCACGCTCCACTTCTCGGCCCTCGACATCCCGTCCTACGCGACGCCACCGCCCGATCCCGACAGCCGGATCGCGTTCCCGGGTCACCTGCAGCCGCTCTTCGACGCGTTCTGCGACCACGCCGCGGCCCCGCTCGGGCGCCTCCTCGACGAGCTCTCCGCCTCGCACCGCCGCGTTGTCGTCGTGCACGACAACCTCGTGGGCTTCCCCGCCTCGAAGGCGTTGCGGCTGCCCAACGTTGAGGCGTACGCTCTCCAGTGCGTGGGGCAGTCGTTCAACACGGGGTTCAAGGACCCCGGTCACCACATGGTGCGCGCGCTCGGCCTGCCCTTCCCGCCCCCGGAGTCCTTCGTCACCGAGGAGTTCATGGAGCTGTTGCAGAGGCAGGGCGGGCTCGGCGTGTTCGGAGCCGGATTGCTCCTCAACTCGTGCGGCGCGCTCGAGGGCGAGTTCATCGACGCGCACGCCGATACCCTGTCTCGCGACGGCAAAAAGCTCTTCACCATCGGTCCGCTGAACCCACTGCTCGACGCGACCACGCCCGCCCCGGGGATGCAGCCGCGGCATGAGTGCCTGGACTGGCTCGACATGCAGCCACCGACGTCGGTGCTGTACGTGTCCTTCGGTACAATGACGTCGCTTCCTGGGAAGCAGATCGAGGAGCTCGCCGCCGCGCTGAGGGTCAGCGAGCAGCGATTCATCTGGGTGCTGCGCGACGCCGACCGCGGTGACATATTCGCGGAGGCCGGCGAGAGCCGGCACGCGAAGCTCCTCTCCGAGTTCACGAAGCAGACCGAAGAGAGGGGGCTGGTGATCACCGGGTGGGCGCCGCAGCTGGATATCCTTGCGCATGGTGCCACGGCGGCGTTCATAAGCCACTGCGGCTGGAACTCGATACTGGAAGGCCTGAGCCACGGGATACCAATTCTTGCGTGGCCCATGCACTCCGACCAGCCGTGGAACGCGGGGTACGTGTGCAGCCACCTCAAGGCCGGGATCGTCGTGAGGCCGTGGGAGAAGAGAGGGGAGACGCTGCCGGCCAAGGACATCCAGGCGGTCATCATTCATCAAGAGGGCGATGGACTCCGACGAAGGCGTCGCCGTGCGGAAGACGGCGAAGGCGCTCGCCAAGGACGTTCGTGCGGCCGTGGCGAAGGGCGGCTCGTCGTGGGCGGACATGGAGGAGTTCATTGCTCACATCACAAAGTGAAGGGTCTAGGACTAAAATTCTCAAATATCTATAAGCTTGATCTAAGTGCCGCTCAGTTGGGCTGAAATAAACTAGCTTATGACTAAAATTACATTATAGTTGATGGTGGCTTATTTTAAATAACTAAATTTAAAAATATTTTAAAATAAAAAACAGGTTAGCTGATTACGGATAATACAAACGAATACAGAAAAAAACTGATAAAAACGCTAAAAACAAAAAAAAATTAAAAAGATGAAATTTATAAATAGTAAAAAAATTAAAAATTAGAAATTCAACTTAAAATGAGCAGAGCCCTAGCAGCTAACGGTCGTCGCAGTAGTACATGTGTGATTCGAAGTGTCCGTCTGTCACGTCTGTGCCTGCTTGCGAATCACCACTACTAGCGGATTTCTTTGCTGTCCTTTTGTTCGTTCCGTTCGAATTCACTGACGGCCTGAATCTACCTATAGCAATAACTAGCCTCATAGGCGCGGTGCCACGCCGCGCCAGCCACCGTGTGTACCGAAGTAAAAGAGGCGATAATCCGTGAGGAGTTTGTAAAAAAAAATTTAAAAAATCGAGGGCACATGTGTATTTTCGAAAAAGTCAAAGGTCTTTTTCGTAAAAAACCGAGGGCCTGTACGTAATAAATGAGAAAGGTAAAGGGTTTTTTTCGTAAAAAATCGGGTGCCTGTACGTAATAAATGAGGACCCGTACGTAATTTAGAAAACCGCGGGGCGCTATCCTGCAAAAATTTCGGTGAAAAAAAACTGCCATGGAAAAAACTACCAGGGACCTTTTCGCGAGGAAAAAGAGTCTTTACGTAATTATCGAAAAATACGAGGAAAATGGCTCGACCGACCGTACGCGAATTCACTGGACACACGCCGGCCGGCCGAGCGCTCGCGGTCGACGTGGCCTCGCTAGGGGGCCGGAACCACCGCTAATATGGCCGGTAGGATGCATGCAGGCAAATCAATATGACTGTCCCCTGAGCTTTAGTCTGTAGACGGACAAGGACAAGTTGTTAGCTGTTCCTCACCTGTTCCACCATCTTGTACTTCAACGGTTTAACCATCTGCTTTCCACAAGCAACCAAAAAACCTGCAGCTCCGCAAAGCCACTGTTCTGCACGCAAGCGCCAAAAGTTCAGCCACCTAGGGCTCCACGCCGCTCTTCATCGAAGACGGCGGCGTATTGGGCTCTAGGTGCTCCTCCTAAGCCCTCACACAGCAATGCGCACGCCGGCAGTGATGGCTTCCTCGGCGGAGAACGTGGGCGTTAGGCCTTGATCAATTCGGCTTCGACTTCTGACTTTTGGTTTATTTTTTATTATTTCTAAATTTCGTTTTTTCTGATTTTTTCTGGATTTTTTAAGTTTTTTTACCGGTTCTTTTTTCTGTATTCGTTTGCATTACACGTGATGGGCTAACCTATTTTTTATTTTTAAAATTTAATTATACCAAGTAAGTTACATTCAGCTACAGTGTAATTTTAGTCAGTTACAGTAAAATAAGCCATAAGCCTCAGCCCAACCAATCACCACCTAGGAAGGGTGCTAGGTACCCTAAAAAATCGAAAATGTTTCCTGAGATCAGCTCGGCAGCAGGCCATATTTGTAATAGTCCTTGTTGTGCACTAGCCCAACTTATGACCCATAGCCAACACGCGTCCCCATCTGGCATCTCTCTAGCTCGTCCAGCCTACTCCCCCATCTCATCAGGCTAGTACGCGCACCACAGTCCACAGGCCATATGTTGTAGGGCTTTGGGACGTGGCTTTGGCTCTTGGGAAGTGGTTTTTAAATTATAGATATTTACGAGAGATAATACGTAAAGAAAATAGTTATATGTGATTTTAGTTGATATAACTGAATTTAGTACAATGTCTAATACAATATACTGTAGATCCTATTTTTTAAAAATATTTTGTTTAAAAGATACTGTAGATCCTATTTTTTAAAAATATTTTGTTTAAAAGGTAGTTATTGTACCAAATATAAATCAAAATTAAAGCAAAACCGTGCTGAACGCCTTCTCCCCGAGAGACCAATTCCACAACTAGGCAACCCAAGCAGGACTACGGGCGCACGATCCAGAGCAGCAGGCGACGTTGGACTGCAGGAGGCTGGGAGCACCTCGTGATATATGTAAATTTATGTTACATATTTTGTAATCTTTTTTCCCAACACTCAAAAGCTTTGTGTATCGATGCATTAGACAAAAAAAAAAGATTTGCAAGGTTTGAAGCCGACAACCGCATGGTGAACGCTTGCCAAAAGCTGCAAGCCAGCTATCAGTATCATTTAAAACCTTATTCAAACTATTTGTATTGTACTTTTAGCAAAATTCAAACTTGTGTATTGAACCTGTGATGTTACAAATCCTACCAAATTTTGAACTTATGCATGTAAAGTGTACACCATTAAAAGTTTTCTAGGTCCATCACTGATAGACTGGTGGAGAAGATGATAGGGAAGCGGAGGGGCCAGCCGTGGCCGGGGGCGGGGGGCTCTTCTTGGTGGGTGCCCTGCGAGAGAAACAGATAGCTCCTTGAGCGTGCGCTATTCGTTCATTCGTTTGTGCTCTTTTGGTTCGTTAATTACTAAAATAATTTTAATGGCAAAATCTGGTGCTATGTACTTTTCCAGTTTATTTTAGTTGGGATTTTGGCATGATTGGGATGGGATGTGATGTGCGGGGGATTAATTAAGTATGATCAATTGCCAGAACATGATGTTATGTGATTCATCACAGACTTCGGCCATGTTCTTGTTGCGACAGTTTTCGATAAAAGATGCTCTCTTTCCCTATGTAATCTATCATCATGAAGTCCAAGAGACAACTTACTGGTGGAATTAATCCAGACTTGGTGTTGGTCCATGTCCTGCACAAGTTTGTGTAGAGTCTGGTTCATTTTTCGAGTCTAGTTAGAAGAGTTAGATTCAGTTTTTTCAAAGTTAGTTTGGATTCGGTGTTAGTTTTTCCGTCTTCAAGTTGTAAACTTTTGCATAAATAGAGAATAGAAAACCCAAAAAAGGTGCGTCGATTTGCCCCACAAACTTCATTGTCTCATGATTGCTTATTGCCGTTTTGCCGAGTTCTGTTTTTTGTAATCTGAATTGTAGGGAAGCAGAGGAAGCAAGGTTTAGAGAAGAGCGTATTCATGTTCTATGAGTACGTGCCGTCTGGTCGAAGAAGAAGACTGAACGTGGTTGAAGCTACCACGTGGTTGTAACTTCAATGTGGTCAAAGCTATGAGAACGAGCATTGAATGTGGTCATAACGTCAACGTGATCGAAACTACGAGTACAAGCACAGAACATGCTCGTAACTTATTGATCGAAACTACGAGCGCTGAAAGCGGTCGAAACCAAGTTCTCGTGAGGTACGACCAGGGCATGCGATCCTCGAGTAAATACAACACGTGGTATCAAAGCATCTGCACGTCTGAGCTACTTGTGGCTCCCGACAATGGCTCTCTCTGTTCAGCAGGCTGCAAGGGATGGCGACAGGGTGTTGCATCAAATCCCAATGTTGACGATGATGAATTATACCACATGGGCGATCAAGATGAAGGCGATTATGGATGCACAAGGCGTCTGGGAGGTAGTAGAACCTATGGTTGGAGTGGCCGTAGATGAGAAGAAGAACAAAGCGGTACGAGCGTTCATCTTCTAAGTCATCCCGGAAGACATCCTTCTGCAGATCACGAAAAAGAAATTGGCAAAGGAGGTACGAGATGGTCTGAAGACTCGATATCTAGGCACTGACCATGTGAAGAAGGCCGGTTGCAAATATTGAAGAGCGAGTTTGACTCTCGCATGAAGGAAGGAAAGACGATTGATGAGTTAGCTGGAAAATTGAGTGCCATGGCAACCAAGTATAGCACCCTCGGTGCCACCTTAAAGGACATCGCACTAGTCAAGAAACTTCTTGACTCAATGCCCAAAAAGTTCCTACAATTGGTAGCATCAATTTAAGCAATTAGTCTTGTGCCTTGCAAGTTGTAATCTATTTCTATCTTCTATCAAGTATCAACCTATGTTATGTTGCCAAGAATGCTATCTATTTGGCTAATTCTCCATGATCCATTATTTAGTTGTTCACTAATGCTTTTTTAATAAGATTTATTGTGTACAAGATTAGCGATAGAGAATTCAACTAATATGAGATCATACTTTTGTTTGCCTATATCAAAGCATAGATTAAAAGAAGTCTTGCAACCGGGATCAGAAACTGGCCAAGTGGGTATGTGCCAACTGCCAAGAGGTATGCCATTTAAACTTTTCAATTTTTATTTTTCAAATACACACACACACTTGCCGTATCGATGTATCCTTATTTTTGAAATATATCATATCGTTGTATCTGTATCGTTGTATCCGTATCACGTATCAGGACACCCTAGGTTGAAAGTGCCATGGGAGCTGGAAGATGCAAGCTATCATGCTAAATTGCTAATGCAGTGGCCTTTGAACCCATTTCACCCCTGCCTCAGTTTGGGTGGTCTAGGATTGAAGATGTTAAGCTCGCGCACGATACCATTGACCTGACCAATGGTTAGCACTACGTGTATGAAGATAGCCTAACATGATGGAGATATCAAACAGCTGTTACAAGGGTTGAGCTGTTGAAAGCCCAAAGATAATGACAGATTTTGTAGAGGGATGAGTATTTTCAAACTCATACATAGTTCGCAGAGGAAAAGTAGTTTTAAACTCTAATGCTAGGTAATTTAGGGAAATGTAATATTGATACATAGTTTGCATATTCAGAAACCGAAGGTGTATTTCTATGTTTATATCCCGGATATCTGTATGGGAACTAAATTAGTCGTAGCAACTCATATTATGTTGAAGGATTATGAAATGCACATTTAAGGTGGCCGAAGTCATCTGAGCATTTGTGACTTTGTGTCATGTCTGAAGCGTCTTCTGAGCATGTGTCATTCGGAAAAATACGCTGAAGCAGCTAGCTGCTCTGATTCATCGGATTTGTTGGAATGCCCTTGAGTGGGGCACTACAACAGGCTAGATCCTGTATTACACATCACCACCTATTCGTGACTGTGGCAGATCAAATGCAGAGTTGTATTTCTGTCATCAAGCTGGTGCAGTAATGTGACAGATTCTGTTCCTCAAAAAACTTCAAGAACCAAACAACACAGCGATCCAATGAAAGGCCATACCGAATAATATACAGCACGGGAATTCATTAACACGACATATACAGGTATAGAGTAGGATGCAAGGCAAATGTAACAACTGCAACCTCTGTAATGCTGAGCGCAGATTTTTATTAAACACAACATTATTTTGTTTTTAGCACTGCATGAAGTCCAGAAGTGCAGATTTTTCTACAGGTTCCAGCCAGATGGTTTAAGAGCTCCCAAGCAGCTTCTTGATATCCTTCTGCAGAGATAGAAAGGAAGTGTTATGATGACCGCTCAGTAATTCAGCATGTGCAAAGGGGATGTGAATTGCAGTGCTGCAGGTTACCTCAATGCTCAGAGGTGAAGTGGTCGGCGCATAGCGGTCCACGACACGCCCCTCCTTGTCAACCAAGAACTTAGAGAAGTTCCACTTGATGCTGTCGCCGAAAAGGCCACCTTTGCTAGACTTCATGAACTTGTACAGGGGCGCAGCATTGTTGCCATTGACATCAACCTGACAGATAATAAGAACTAGTGCTCAGTACTAGTACTCACAAACCATTCTTCTTGGATTAAATATCCATAAAATGAAGATTCAAGGGCCATCACCAATACAACAATAATATGCTTATATCAACCTACTAAAGCATATCACAGTATGTTTCACATTGAAACAGGTACATGCATTAGTTTGGTTGAGGAGAAACACTGCACAAATTTACCTTGTCAAAAATGGGGTACTCCGCCTTGAAGCGAGTGCACGCAAACTGGACAATCTCCTCATTGGTGCCAGGCTCCTGCCCTCCAAACTGATTGCATGGGAAAGCCAAGATCTCAAAGCCTATAAAACCACAAATTGGCCATAGTACTTAGCAGTTAGCACCCCAACCACCATAGTTCGTTGTTTAAATCGAAGAACTACTGACTGTTAAGTAAACTAAAACCCAGTAATCTATATGACCATGAACCAGATGGTCCAGATAGATATTCCAAGGTGAAGGAACATTATACAAAAGCAATGGGTCAAGGAAACACCTTGGTCCTTGTACTTCTCGTACAGCTGGCTCAGCTCGGTGTAGTTGGAGTTAGTTAAGCCACTGAAACAATTGGGCACAGACAATAATTAGTAGTGCAAGGAGAGAAACGATTTTTTATAGAAAAAAATTAGAGATGTCTACGTCAGACAAGGAAAGAAGTAGGCAGAGTCATTAGTTTGGGCAATCAAGGAGGGGGAAGAAAATTATTCCATAAAGAAGACAGCAAACTTATTTATTTGGACCATTTTTTTTCAGTGGAACAAACAATGACAATACGATCTAAAATTCGCTGTGCTTGTAAAATTGAGAATACCTGGGCAAAAAGGAAGTAATGATGCGAGGTTATGCGGTTAATTCGTACCACTGGGATGCGACGTTAACGATGAGAAGAACCTTCCCCTTGTAGACGCTCAGGTCCAGGTCTTTCCCGCTTGCATCCTGCGAACACACGCGCGCACCAAGCAAAACGCGGTCTTTAGACTCATATACTGCGTCACTCACTTCACGTCTCCTAGAAATTTAGTCGGTTTAGCGGGCCAATCCAACGAATCGGCGGCCAGATTCACACGAAGCTCCACCCAAATTACCAAATCCCAAAGTATGCACACAAGTACTCGAGCGGGCTCGGCCGAGAAAGGGATCTTCTCGTCTAAGTGTCCTACCAACGCGCGGAAACATTTTGTGAGGAGGCGAGCGGAGCTGACCTTGACGGTGAAGTCGTGGACGGAGGTGGCAGACGACGCGGCGGCCATGCCGGAGGGGACGGCGAGAATCCCGGCGCGACTGGACGGAGTGGCGGCGGAGGCGACCGAGCGGGCTCGGCAGCCGGGAAGAACCGGGTGGTTGTGAGAGCTGTGAGGCGGTGGCGTGGAGACGACGAAGGCGAGAGAGCAGTAGCTGAGCGGTGGACCGAGACGGCGAGATGTCACCGGAGAATTTATAGGAGTGGGCCCGCGGCCACCGGCTAATATAATAATATATCTTACGGCCGAAGCTAGCTACATGCGTGTGAACGCCCGCTGCTGGCCTGCTGCGATGCGTGTGGCCCACGCAGGAAGGAGGAAGCCCGTTGGCGCCTGCGGCTGGGGACCCGCCACGTGTGAACGGAATCGTACGTTCTGGTCAACTCGCGCGGCTGCGGCCGAACCGTCCGATCGGATCAGGCGGCCTCGGGGTGTGTTGCTGGTTATCGTCGGATCGTTCGCGAGAGCAACTCGTCCCGTACGTACGTCCCCGCGCCGCTCACAAGGAGGTGGAGAGTGTGAAAGGCTTCGGGCTGTTCTTTCGAGATACTAAAAGTTATTTTTTAATATTTTTATAATAACTAATTTTTAAACAGAGTATTTTAAGGTAGAATCTACTAGTTAATTATAGTATATACTGTACCAACTATATTTATATCAACAAAAATCGCATATGAGTTTCTATTACTTTGTAATCTCTCGTACAAATAGCCTAAAAATCACAAATCACAATTAAAAACCATAAGTTTAAAAAAAAGAACAGACCCGCAGAGGCGAGAAAACTAGCGAGCTTCTAGAAGAGAGCCCATGTACTTACTTGGAGCTGTTTGGACACGAGCAGCGCACGTACGTGCACGGCCATGCACGCGGTCGTCGTCGTGCATGACACGTACGCTGGGGTTGCACGCTAGCGCGGTTGCCGGTGAATGGCGAGGACCAAAAATGTAAGCGGCCGGAGCATGTTCGAGAATCCCGCATTCCATTGCGTTTTGGACCTGGCACACGTACACAGTAAGTCATCATGCGTGACGCATGCAATGGGCTGTATGTGTGACCGGGAGCGGTTCTTGCGAAATGCAAAGAGCATGCAATCAACCGGAAAAAGTTCGATCACATGGTGCTGTATATGCACTGACGATCAGGTTGACGGTGCAAGCAATCAACCGGAAAAAGTTCGATCGATGCCTTTGGGGGGTGTGCGTGGGCGTTGCCACCAGAAAATTCATGGCAGCAAACACCGTGTTTCTACAGAAGATGTTTTATAGTAGCGTTTATTTTTTATTATGGATTTTTATACTTTACATTAAATAAAACTTTTATAATTTTAAACATCTATCCCAAAAATCATAAATCCACCACCGCTGACTTATAACCAACCCTTACCTGACACGCAGACACGAATCTTACGCATATGTAGTTATGTACATTTAATGTATTAGGCAACTCCTGCCCTTGTCCTTCTCCAAGATGACCCAACACATACCACGAAGTTACAAATATCTACAGCTTATTCTATGCAGATGTTACGCTTGTGTACGCTTGTCGCTCCTGTAAGCTCAATGGCCCAGATACTTTGGACTCCTGTAGTACCTCAACAGCAGGGACCAGCCGACGACGCTGACGGAGGATGCCGCCATTGCAGCGCCGGCGACCCATGGCGGCAAGCGGAACCGGGTCGATGGGAAGAGCACCCCCGCAGCAATCGGTATGCCGATGATGTTGTAGCCTAGCGCCCAGACGTAGTTCATCCGTATGCGGAAGAATGTTTTCCTGGACAGATCGATGGCAGTGATCACATCCTCCAAGTTGCTCTTCATGAGGACAATATCGGCCGCTTCAATGGCGACATCGGTGCCCGCGCCGATCGCCAGACCAACGTCGGCTGAGACGAGCGCTGGGGAGTCGTTGATTCCATCACCAACCATCGCCACGGTTCTTCCAGCCAACTGCAAGATTTTAAATTGACAGGCAGTGAATAGCTGAATGATTGTACGATAAACGCAAGAAATTCACAAAGCAAGCATATATATATCGATCTCACCTGAAGCTCCTTCACCTTCTCAGCCTTCTGCTCCGGTTTCGCTTCTGCAACGATCTTTTCAATGCCAACCTCTTTGCTGATGGCCTTGGCAGTCCCCCAGTTGTCCCCAGTCACCATTATACTCTCCACCTTCATAGACTTGAGGTATGATATCACTTCACGGGCATTTGGTTTTATCAGATCAGACACAGAGATTATGCCCACAACTTCTTGATCCATAGCCACAATAATCCCTGTCTGCGCCTTCTCCTCTTCTTCCGCAAGGATTTCTGAAGCTTCCACGGGGATATCAATTGCTGATGACAACATAAAGCTCTTGTTCCCCACAATGACGCTCTTGTCATGGACTTTTGCCTTGACACCGTGTCCAGTTACTGAAATGAAATCCCTTGCTTCAGGCCAGATATGGTTTTCTTCGGAGTGGAACTTCTTGGCATGCTCCACTATCGCCTTCGCCAGTGGGTGCTCACTGTTGATCTGAATGTGACCAGAATCAATGAAATTTTAGTAAGGTATCTTTTCAAGACAATGGAAAAAATACATTGAAAATACATATAGAGTTGGAAAAGCATACCTCTGCTGTTGCAACATACTCATAGAATTCACGCAAGACCATGTTTTTTAGAAGCCTGGTGTTGACGACAACAGGTTTCCCAATGGTTAATGTTCCTGTCTTGTCGAAAACAATGCAGTCCACCTATAAAATGCCATACAAATTAATAATGTCTGTTGATAATTTGAAGCACTTTCTGAAAACATGATTGCCCACATGTATAATGAATTTTTATAGACCTTCTGTGCACTCTCCAGAGCTTGCCCACCCTTGATCAGAACACCTTGCGAGGCACCGACTCCAGATGCAACCATCACGGCAGTTGGAGTTGCCAGTCCTAGGGCGCAAGGACAGGCGATCACCATTACTGATATCCCGAAATGAAGAGCTAACTGAAATCTATCCATGGAAGATGGTATCCACGAGGTAGGGTAGCCATCGAACCTCCCAGCTAAGAACCATGCAAGCCAAGTAATCAAAGAAAGAACGATGACCTGCAAGCATGAAGCAGATTGTTCAGAATTGGTAAGATCATAAGAATACGCTGTATTGGATTACCACAATGCAACTGAACTTACAAGGGGAACAAAGACTTTAGATATCTGATCAGCAAACTTCTGCACAGGAGCTTTTGCCATTTGTGCTGACTCTACTAGCCTTACAATCTGTGCCAGCGCACTCTCTGACCCGACAAATGTTGCCCGGACATGGAGCACGCCATTCTCGTTCACCGTCCCTCCGATCACAGCGTCACCCTTTCTCTTTGCCACGGGCCGTGATTCTCCGGTGATCATGCTTTCATTCACATGGCTCTGGCCCCGAATAACAAAGCCATCGGAAGCAACTTTCCCACCCGGAACTACTTTGATCACATCATTTTTCTGAATCAGCCGGCTGTCAATCTCTTTCTCGCCTACAACATTCCCTTCGTGGTCGTACATCAGCATTGTTGCAGTTTCTGGTGCAAGATCCATTAGCTTGGCTATAGCCTCGGAGGTCTTTCCTTTTGCCAAGATCTCAAGATACTTTCCAAGAAGGATAAATGATATGAGCATCGAACTAGTCTCAAAAAAATCAGTAGCCATGTAATTCTCAGAGGTGGCAGCTCGGAGAACCGAGTAAACTGAGTAGAAGTAAGCCGTGTTGGTCCCTAGAGCAATGAGCACATCCATGTTCGGAGAGATGTGGCACAACGCCTTGTAAGCACCAGTATAAAATTTACGGCCAATTACAAATTGGACAGGTGTCGACAAAATCCACCGCAGTAGTTCACCAATGCTCATCATGTTGATAACCTTTTTGTCCAGCCCGTCCTTCAGCCCTGGGATGTACATGAACACCATGGAGGTGAGGAACACCGGAATGGTGAATAGTAAGCTCCACAAGAAAGACTGCTTGTATCGCTTGATCTCCCCATGTCTATGCTGCTCCCTTCCATCTGCTTCCGGATATATTGATACAGCAAGATGACCAGATGCAGCTGACTCGATTACTTCAATGAGGTCTCGGGGACCTGTCTGGTCAGGCTTGTACGAGATGGTGATCTTGTGGAGCTCGGTGTCCATTTTTATGTCTTCCACACCAGGAAGAGCTTGGACAGAGCTTTCCACTATCATGATTGATCTCTCGTTGAGAATGCCATCCACTTTAAGGTCTATCCTGCTCCGATCCTCACCCGTGGTAACCAGTATCGCTTCAAAGCCAGTTTCTTCAACTGCATGGATTAATTGGCTAGCAGTAATGATCCTGCGATCATAACGGATTTCTGCCTCTTCAGTAGCCAACGCAACCGAAGCTCTCTGAATCCCTCGAACAGTTTGCATGACAGATTCAATTGTGCTTGCACAAGACGTGCAGGTCATTCCTTTTATGTGCAGCCTGCATACTAGAATGTTCTTTTCCTTGAGCACCTCATCGATCAGCTTAGCTTCAAAACCAACATCCTCGATGGTTTCTCTGACTTTTTCCTCCTGTCAAAAGGTATTCGTGAACACAATCTCCAAATATATAGGAAAAAAGTATTGAATAACATGGACATGTACTCTGTAAAAACATGAACTAAAATTACTGAAAGAACATACATGAGTTTCAGGTGCATTGCAAATAATCTATTCACTGTTGATAAAAATACGAAATAAACAAAGTGAAAAAAAATTAGTGTTATTACTATAGTTAGATTGTTCTGATCAAATGAAACAGCTGTGATATCAGCTGTTAAATAATTCAAACAATAATGTTTGTGCATGATATGTATTTTCTTGAGTATAAAGTGAACAAGCAAAAAAAGTATCCAGGAGACAGAATTTGAGGATTAATGTGTAAAGGCATTGACATTTATATATTGTCTAATGCCTAAATTGGCCTTTGCGTGTAGTGATCAGTCATCAAAATGGTCCTTAGTCCTCTGGAAATATGACAGCTTCACAGCAAAAGGAGCTTTTCCAATTCTCAACCAATAGAAAGTGCTATTGAAAAAGGGGGCACTAGCCAAGGGGGAAGTGCGCAAGTACCAGATCATGCACAAATTATACTCCAAGCTATAAAAAGACAAGCTTCTACTCATAGTCAGATCTTGACAAAGATAACTAACATATTGATTGGCGTTATACCTGTAGTTCAAATCAGAATGGTGTAAAGAAAATTTCCGTTCCTAAGAAAAAAGATTATTTCTTAAATAGTAAACTCAGTCTCTTATTCGCTATACTTTATCCATAAATGGAACTGATATATCCAAAACGACACCTAAGTGTGCTATTATATTGTGGCTACAGCTGATTAAAGTTACTAGATGCACCAAGAATTGACACCAGCGAAATCATAGGTGTTGTTCAATAAGGAAGTGTGTGAGCAAGCGGCCACTAAGTTGAAAACTTGAAACAGATATGAAAATTTTTCGGGGTCCTATAATGGCAATCAAATGAAGTATCTCTCATCATCCAACTGTAGCAGTGCACTTACACTGCAGGAAAATGACTTCCAATAATACAAAAGTTCCCCTTTCGTTCTAATAAATTTCACGATACTGATGAAAAGGGATACATCTTGCCTTTGAAGATAACAGTTCTTTTTCAAAAAGATATTCAGACATAATAATGGGGGGACAGGATTGCAATTTTGTATCCCTGAATGTGCCACTCGTGAAAGGAAGTAATTATGAGATGAGAAACGTGAGTGACAAATTGTTCCTGAATAAGACAATTTATTCCAGCCTGAATATTTAATAATCGATTAGACATATGCTCGCGTCTAGTGGGAGGAACACCAAATGAACAGATCAACAACTTGAAGCTATGCAACAGAATGCAGGGTGCAACAGAGTAAGAGACATAAATTCAAAAAGGAAAAGAACAAGGGTATGTATCAGCATTCCATTAGGTGTGGATTACTGGGAAAAAAATACACAACATTATATGCAACCCAATTCTAGATGGAAACTTTAGTTTATTAACTTTGAAATTCTTCTGTAGGAACATCAGGCAAATTAGAAAGGACTGCAGCTTCCTTTCTAATTTCTGTCTAGGAGCAAAAGTTATCTGCACTTGCAGTTGAAAACCTGTAAACAATAAGCAGGAACCACCTTTTTTTTTTTGTATCAAATCCATCTTCGTATTGAGCCTGCAGGCCCGTGCACATCGCTGTATTTGCAACTAGGCGTGTTATTGAATCCCGATCGACCAAACCATGTTTTAGGGGCACGAAGCAGTTAGCAGTTCTACATCAGAAGGAAAGCTGTCTACCTGTAACCTTCTAAACCACAACGAAGCAAATAAATGCAAAGAAAACTTTTCACGAGCCCACCTCTCATTTCAAATATTTCTCAAATTATGAACCAATTAAGGCCACACAAATACTTCCTCGAGTGATACAATTAACTATAACTACAAACAGTTGTGAGCGCATTTTCCTTCAAGAACACCCTCTAATAGGTGAAGTGAATCCCACGCACAACCTCTCAAGCATGGACCGTGCAGCCTATGTCATTGCATTTCCACATGAAAATTTGCTTCATATACTGCCTTCATGCCCAGAGTACTTACACAGCTACGTATTCCACTCTATACTCTTTATACAATTGCTGATATTTGCTAAATAAAACCATTTTGTGATACCGGGACGTCCTAAAAGTACATGGCCCCGTGTATGTACCTCCAGGATTTTCACAAAAAGGACCCAGTATAGGCTACTTCGAGTATAAACACAGACGAGTCCACAACTAATGGGATTATGGGATGAACCGTTCTACTCATCTATGTAACTCTGCATTAAGATTAAAACCACGTAACTAGGTACAAAATTTTCGCTCAAAAACCCTAAAAAATCGCACACAAGCATCCTTCCTTAAAAAATAAAATCCCTAATCCGAACCGATGGACCTGATCATCTGGAAACGGCCCATGAGAAAGACCCCAAAAGCAGCAAGCGTCACAAAATGCAAACGGCCGCAAAATCAGAGTACCAGATGCTCACCGAGACGAGCGCCGGGTAGAATACGACCTGCGCGCGGCCCCCAAGAACGTCCACTGCGGCGTCGTGGATGCCGCGGAGCCGCTTGACGGCCTTCTCTACCGAGCCCGCGCACGCGGAGCACGTCATCCCGGACACCGCGAACACCGCCACCTTTTGCTCCTCCTCCTCCGCTGCCCCCGCCGCGGCCTCCAGATCGCCGTCGCGTCCCCCTCCTCCTCCTTCGCCGGCGACCGCGGCCGCCTTCGGGCGCCGCGGCATGGACGGGTACCGCGGCCGCAGCGCGAGGTGGCGGCTCACCTCGGAACCGCCGCTGTGGAAGCAGGAGAGGAGGAGCGCTCGAGTGGTCGCTGCCATTGGCAGTGTGATTCCGACGAGTACGGGGAGAGGGTTTGGTTTGGGAATTTTGACCTTGGGGTGGTGATCACCGAGATTTGGTCTGAGGATGGTTTAAACTTTAAACATTGGCGGATTTTATAGGGGCGGGGAGGGCGGCGTTGGAGCCCAGCCCTGCGAGCTTCGGCAAAGCAAGCACCGAGAGTGCTGCCGTGCTGGTGCTAAAATACCGCACGTCTGCTCCATAGCTAAGAGCAACTCCAGCAGGGCCTCTACTTGAGCTCTCATCCTACTTTTGAGGGTCGAGGGGCAAAAAACTCACTCCAGCAGGGCCCCTACTCCTGGGGGTCTGGAGGGAGCCCCTACTTTTGAGGGCTCAAGTAGGGGCCCAGCTGGAGTGAGTTTTTTGCCCCTCGTTCTTCAAAAGTAGGATGAGGATGGGGTGGGTCCTATGTGTCATCCCCTCTAAGAATGAATTTGAGGGTTCTGTTTTGAATGCTCCTGCTAGAGTGTAGCCTAAAAAACAGAGCCCTTGAAAGTAAGGAGAGACCTCAAATAAAAAGTAAGGACCCTGTTTTGAGGGCTACTGCTGGAGTTGCTCTAAGTGGAGAATGCAGTTACTCCAAACTTATATTTAGAAAATTAAATTACCAACAGTTCTGGTATTCATCGTGTTGCCCACACATAAGTTTCTTTTTTGACAAAAAGAAAAATGTCCAATTGTTGCGTGCAAGCCTGGATGACTGAGCACGCCGCATAAGAATTCAATTTAAATTTGACTTCAAATTGCTTGTGGTAGCAGCATGCGTACGCACGTAGCCTCAAAACCAAGCAGAATCAGATCGAATTTGAATTAAATTATCAGGAAACTCTCTTGAACCCACGAATGAAATTCAACCCCGGTTTGTTTTGGACCGGCCAGCATTTTAAAAATAAAAAACCTAATGAACGGAATACCGTTCGGAATACGTGACCACCGTTGGATCCAAAGTCGCACACAAATCTCAAATCAGTTCTATGATTACTCGTCACTCCACTCGCTCTCCCTCTCGTTCTCTTTCCATCCTCGCCGTCTATCCCCTCACTTTCCTCCACCACCGGCCCCGCCGCACGCTAGATCCGGTGGCCTAGAGGGGTGTCGTTGTCGGATCTGGCGTTAGAGGAGGGAAATCCGGCTCCCACTACGGGTTCACCTTCCCCTGGGTATAGAAGGAGGTTAGGGGGAGGCGGCGGCCCAGCAGTGGTAGGGGCGATGGGCGGTGGCAGTGACAGCTGTGACAGTTAAGTTAGACGGCACAGCACAGCGCGGTGGCAATGGCACCACTGGCCACAAGTGGTGGTGGTGGTGGAGGCAGGGGCGGCGGTGAAGACGTGCAGAGCTACCTAAGGCGATGTGATGACGGCGACCGGCGATAAGGTACTTTTACTCTTCTTTCTTAGAATCATTTCTAACGCTATATCGTGCGCTAACACACTCTTTAAAAAAAACGAAGTCAAATCGAATTCGATTAAACAAAAGCAGGTAGGTGCCGGTTCTACCTGGACAGCAGCTAATCTCTCGACTCCTGAAGCCACGCATGCAGCGAAAACTAACTTGCGTTGATGAGGAGGCTTTTGAGCGTTGTTTAAGAAGAACCATCTCGTATTCTCGTTTTAAATCGAGCGAATTCAAACACGGACAAATTAAACCCGCGACGTCGGCGTCTGAAAGTCAAACCCAGATAACTAATCCAGGAGGGGATAGCTATCGTGGCGTGGTAATTACTTAACCAGGCGTTGTTTTTTACATCGATCGCGGCGGCATCATCAGATAGCTAAACTGGCAATCAATCGATCGAACTGGCTGCTTCGTTAAACAACTGGTTTGTTTTAAGACTGCGCGGTTCGTTTAGGGGTAGGCTGCTTCTGAGTTGTTCCAACCCCGTGGCTCCTCCCTTCCAAAATGTCGGTCGGTCATAAGTTAAAATGGCAGCTTTAAGTGGGTCTGTCTTTTTCAGCTGTGGTTTATGGCTTTTGGTTGAAAATTTTAAATTTTGGCTGTTTACGATACAGATTACGAAGAGACAGATACTCACTTGCGATTTTGGTTGGTACAAGTGTTGGGCTTTTAACGTGTAGATGGTTTAACTTGTAGACCCCGTCTTAAGAAAATACTTCGTTTGAAAGTTAGATACTGTAGCAAAAGTCAAAAGTCGTCAGCTTGTGAGGTAAATAACAGGCCCAGTGTGAGATATGTGCTGTGGCTACGGGTCACACAATAGGTAGGCAGACCACGAAGGGGCTATCAGGAGTCTACAATAGTAGAGAGAGAGCGTGTATGATGTTAGTACTTAGCCTGATCTTTATGCTGGGATTTTTATGTGGCTTTCAATATTTATTATGGTTATTGTCTATTTTACTCAATGTGGAATTATTCATATTATTGATGTAATTGATAGGGAATATTGTGATGCGGAATTTAACTCAAGAAATTAATACTCGAGGTGCCGAGGACGGCTGTGCTGGAATATGGTAGACATATTTATTGAGATCAAGTCTACTGGAATTTTATATGCATGCATTTGCTTAACCCGGGCACAGCATAGGGCGGAATAGCTGATTTGTTTTGCAGGATCGGCTCTGCAAGCTGTTGACCCACATGATCAGATTGGAATTAATCTCATAAACAATCTGATCATAGCATGTGACTCACATGTGTGCTTGGGACTAATATATTTTAGACTTATAAAATTGGCCTGTCTGATTGTGGTTGGTGACATGATTCAGGAGTCTCACGGGATACCGGAAACAGGTGGGTCACTTTGGAACACCTGGAAGTGGAGTCTATAAATAGGTCCCTACCCCTCTAGTCTTATTATACATTGTGAGCGACACCATGGAAAAAAACAGAGATATAAAGGGTAGATCGAAAGCCTTCGTGGTATTAATCTAGAGTTTAAAGTAAACTCAACATCCTTACGGGATTATTACCGGGGGAGTTCCCCGCCGGAGAAGGCCTCCACGTCGGCCCGTGCCCTCCCTGCGCCCGGCGCGTGGCCAAAGAATTTCGGTACGGTCAGGCACCCTTTTTTTGCAAAAAAGTCCCTGTATTTCTCTGAAATTACGTAAAGGTCCTTTGTTCTCGCGAAAAGGTCCCTGTCAGTTTTGTTTTTTTCAAAAACACCCCTTCATGTCACCGAAATTTTGTATCCTTTGCAAAATAGCGCCCCGCAGTTTTCTAAATTACGTACGGGTTCTCGTTTAGTTACATACATGTCCTCGATTTTTTACTAAAAAGACCTTTGGCTTTTCCGAAAATACGCATGTGTCCTCAATTTTTTTTAAAAGCTTCCCACGAATTTTCGCCTCTTTTACTTCGGCCTATACGGTGATTGGCGTGGCGTGGCGCCACGCCTACGTGGCTAGTTAGTATCAGAGCACGAGGTTCGAAGGCGACTCGGAGACGTCCGTCCGCGCGGAAGGTTTTCTGGCGTACTTCTCTGGCGTCGCGTCTCCTCTCAGCGTCCCTGGTTTTCATCTGGCAACGCGCGTCACGGAAGCCGACTCTATCTCGGCGCGCAGATTTTTCTTCGTCGGAGTTGGTGATCGGCTCGGTCTCCAGGAATCGCACGGAAAATCTCACGGAGGTGCGCTTGGACGTCAGCACAGAGAATTCGCCAGGCTCACACGCGCGCGCCAGTTTTCGAGGCGTGCTCTGCCGATCCATCAACTCAGCGTCTTCTCGCGTCACGGTAGGCGCAGCGATCCCGGTCGGCGCGTCACGCAAGGTGCTCGCGCCGTGAAAATCAATTCAGGGCCTGTTCTTTTTGGCTGCGGCTTGTGGCTTTTGGCTGCGGTTTATGCCTTTTAGGCTGTTTGTATGATAGATTATAGAGTAACAGAAACTCACGTGTGTTTTTTGCCGATATAAATGAAGTCAGTAAAGTATGTACTACAATTAACTAGTAGACTCTATCTTAAAAAAATACTCCGTTTAAAAGCTAGTTACTGTAGAAAAGTCAAAAAGCAGCTTTTAGAAGCTGAAAAGAACAGGGCCTCAGAAGTCAGGGCGTGAATCAACTCGGGCTGCATGCAAGTGCATTGGTTCCAAGTGCTTACGTGAACACATGCACCAACAGAAGACTGTGAAGCCTGACTAAGGTAGTGTTTGGTTCAGGGGATATCCCAGGATGGGAGGGGGCCAACCCATTTTTTGTAGTGTTTGGTTGTAGGATTTAGTGGAGTGGGTTGGACCTAAAAGAAAAGATTCTCCTGAAAAGTGGGTTGGAACGATCCGCCCAAAACGAGCGAACCGCGCCAACCCACCTCTCCTGCGCGCGCGCCTCCGCCCTAATCCCCATCTCCCCCGCCGCCCGCGCATCTCCCCCCGGCCCCCATCTCCCCGCCGCCCGCGCCCCCTTCCCCATCTCCCCCGCCGCCCTCGCATCTCCCCCGGCCCCCATCTCCCCCGCCGCCCGCGCATCTCCCCCCGGCCCCCATCTCCCTCCACGCACGGGCGCCGCCCCGGCCGGGTGTGTGCGCGCCTCCCTGCCGCTCCTCACGCCGTCGGAGGTCCGATCGCCGTGCTCCGGTCGCTGTGCTCCGGTCGTCGCCGTCCTCTCCACTGCCGGCCAGATCTCCGCCCCGGCGCGTCCTCCCCGCCGTCATCTCCACTGCCGGCCTCCTCTCCGCCGTCCTCTCCGGCCCACTTCCGCCGAGCTCCAGCACGTCGTCCTCTCCGCTGCCTTCGGCCTCCAGGTGAGTATATGCAGCTATCCCACTCCATTCCTCCATCCAAACAAGAAACAGGGACTAACCCATCCTTGCAACCAAACAAAAAGTGGGATTATCCCATCCCACATATCTGGGATGGAGCTATCCCATCCCACCAAGTCCCCAATCCAAACACCACCTAATTGGTTGGCTTGCGTGAACACCCAGCCAGCGGAAGGCAGATTGTCTGGGTCATCTCTCGGCAGTGAATTCTACGGTCCTATCTAGTAAGCAATGACAACTAACAGTGTATTTTTTGAACTGTTTAGATCTTGTAAATTAGATGGCTCAAATTTTACGGTTTGAAAAAGAAAAATCATGTTTTTTACTTTCTGCTAAAAACATATATTATGTCATAGACAAAAACAAACCGGAAGAGCCAGAAAAAGCTGCCACTATTGAGGAAAAGGAAAAATATGTAGAAAAATATGAAAATTGGATTAAGGATAATAAAAGGGCTTGGATTTTTATGTTGGGATCAATGATTGATTCTTTGGTTGTTGAATATGAGAGTGAACAGAATGCTCGAAAAATAATGCGTAGCGTGGAACATGATTTTGGAGAAGTGTCTCTTATTAAAGTGCTTAATCTTGTTAATCGCTTTATCTCTACTAATATGTCTGATAGCACTTCAGTTAATGAGCATCTCAATAAACTCTGTGTTTTAGCGAAAGAATTAAAAAATGCTGGATATCCATTTTTTTGAAGAAGTACAGGTCATGGTTGTTCTAAACTCTTTGCCAAATTCATGGGAATAGTTTAAAATATCTTTTTGTCATTCTGAAAGGATACTTAATATGCACACTCTGAGGCATCATTTGGTTATGGAAGAAGATAGAAAACTCTCTCATGGAAAGGAAAGAAATACTTCTGAGTTACACCCTGGAGAGGAAAAAGGCAATAATAAAAGGAATTGGCAAAAGAGGAAGTCTAATGGTGTTTTGAGAGAAAAGCTTAACAAGAAAAGCGATCGAGGTGATAGTGGAAATTATAACTTTTTTCAGAGGAATGAAAAGTACAAGAATTTCAAGTGTCACAACTGTTGTTAGTATGGGCATTTCAGGGCTGACTGCAGGAAAAAGAAGAAGCAGAATAAGCAAAAGAACCAAAACAATCAACCAGCTGAGCGTAAAGGCAATTTTTCGCCTAACGGTATGTCTAATATTTTTGTATGCACTGAATCTTTACTTACTACTACTTTTCCAAATAGTTGGATTATCGATTCTGGTGCTACTTCTCATATTACTAGAGATAATAGAGATTTCACTTCTATGCAAACAATTCCAAGGGGAAATAGATACATCTTCTTAGGCACTAGTGCTAAAGCTGATGTAGTTGGAATTGAAAATTATGCCCTAAAACTCTCCAATGGAGGAAAATTATTGTTACAGGACACTTTATATTCACCTAGCATGAGAATGAATTTAATCTCCGTTGCTCGGTTAGAATCTATTGGTTATGACATACTATTTGGAAAAGGAAGAGTTAAAATATTACTTAATGGGAAATTAGTGCATGCTGGAACTCATCATGATGGTCTTTATTTTCTTGATGAATTATCAAATGATGACAATATTGATTGCTTAGTTGGTGAAAATAACTCCATAGTGAGGAATTCAATTGATGTGAACACATGCTCAGAATCATATTTATGGCATTTACGACTTGGTCACATATCTAAAAACAGAATTAAGAGGCTTATTAATTCTGGAATTCTGCCCTTTAAGTGGGAGGATTTTGGTATTTATGAGGCTTGTGTAATGGGTAAGATGACCCGTGCGCCTTTTCCAAAGGCGGAAAGATCTATTGAGCCTCTAGCCATTATTCATTCTGATATTTGTGGTGAAATGTCTACTCCTACTAGAGGTCAAAAGATTTATTTTATCACATTCATTGATGATTATTCTAGAATTGGATATATGTATATTATTAAACAAAAGTCGGGAGGTTTTGATATGTTCAAGGCATTTAAAACTAAAGTGGAAAATCAATTAAATAGTAAGATCAAAGTTTTGAGAACTGATCGTGGTGGAGAATACACTTCAGGAATATTAAATGATTTTTTGTAAAGAGCATGGAATTATTCATTATTATACCATACCTTACACTCCACAACAAAATGGTGTTGCTGAAAGGAGGAATAGAATACTAATAGATATGGTTAGGTCTATGATGGCTTATTCAGATCTTTCTTTATCTTTTTGGTGGAAAGCTTTACATACTGCTGTTTATTTGTTAAATCATTCACCATCTAAGGCTGTAACAATCACTCCTTATGAGTTGTGGATTGGAAGGAAACCATCATTTCGTCACTTGGCAGTTTGGGGGTGTAATGCACAAATTAAAGTGCCAAATCAAATCCGTACAAAATTGCAGCCTAAAAGCATACCAGAAATTTTTATTAGTTATTCTTTGGAATCAAAAGGATATAGGTTTTATGATCCAGAAAAAGATAAACTGGTGGAAAGTAGGGACGCAATATTTTTGGATGAAAACACACCTCGTTATGCTAAGCGGGCAAGGGTGGAATTATTGGCAAACACAGATAGATACATCTAGAATTAATTCTCATCGTGAAGGGCATTCAGCTCCTGAAGGACATGCAAATCAAACTCCCAACACTAACATGCTTAGGAGAAGTGGGAGGAATTCAAGTACACCCCAATATCTAGATGATTATTATTTATTCTTGAGGGAAGTTCACTCTAAAATTTCAAATTTAGAGGAAGAACCAAAGACTTAAAAAGAAGCAATTAATGGTTCACAATCTAAACTATGGGTGGAAGCAATGCGGGAAGAATTAAACTCAATGAAAAGGAATAAAGTTTGGGAACTTGTTGATTTACCAAACAACCGTAAGCCCATAGGTTGTAAATGGATTTTTAAAAGGAAATTAAATGCAGCTGGTTTAGTGGAGAAATATAGAGCTAGACTTGTTGCTAAAGGCTTCACACAAAGGGAAGGTATTGACTTTGTGGAAACTTTTTCTCATGTTGCTAAATTTACTTCAATTCGTATTATTAGTGCATTGACGGCTTACTATGATCTTGAACTCCACCAAATGGATGTTAAAACAGCCTTTCTTAATGGTTTTTTGGAGGAGGAAATATATATGAAACATCCGGAAGGTTTTGGAGAAAAAGAAAATGAAAATAAGGTTTGTAAGTTGAATAGATCAATTTATGGTCTTAAACAAGCTTCACGTCAATGGTACATTCTATTTGATAATGCTATCACGTCATATAGGTTTTCAATAATGGAAAGTGATCATTGCATATATACAAAAGTTATGGGTAATGTTTTGTCTTATTGTCTTTATATGTTGATGATATTCTCATTACTTCTAATGATAAAATACATTGATGGAAGTGAAAGCTTGGTTATCTTCTAAATTTGATATGAAAGATATGGGAGAAGCTTCCTATGTTTTGGGATTGGAAATACATAGAGATCGGAATAAAAGGATTCTTGGGTTGTCCCAAAAGGCTTACCTTAGAAATGTTTTAAAACGATTCTCTATGGAAAATAGCAAACCTGTTAAAGTACCTATTGTGAAGGAAACTAAACTCGGTGAGGAATTATGTCCAAACACTCCTAAGGAAAATGCTAGAATGAATGGAATTCCTTATTCTTCAGCTTTAGGATGTCTTATGTGTGCTATGTTATTCACACGACCTGACCTCAGCCATGCCATTGGAATTCTTAGTAGATATCAAAAGAATCCTGGAGAAGAGTACTGGAATCAAATCAAATATGTACTGCGTTATGTCAAAGGAACTATGGATTATTCATTATGTTTTAATGGTCATAATCTTCAGCTGCAGGGTTATACTGATGCTGATTGGCAATGGGATCTGGATGACCGAAAATCAATTTCTGGTTATCTATTTATTTTGGCAGGAGGTGCTATTTCTTGGTGTAGCAGGAAACAGGATTCAGTTGCTCTCTCTTCCATGGACGCTGAATACATTGCTGCATCTGAAGCGGCAAAGGAAGGTGTATGGCTGAGCGAATTTCTTGCATCACTTAAAGTCGTGGAAAGTGCATCACAACCTGTCACTATTTTTTTGTGATAATCAGGCAGCGATCAAGGTCTCAAAGGATCCTAAATTTCATAGCAAAAGTAAACACATTGAAGGAAGATATCACTAGATTCGTGATGTAATAAATAGACTCAAAATTGTTTGTTTAGTCTATTTGCCTAGTATTGATATGGTTGCAGATCCACTGACTAAACCAATTAGTCAGGAATTATTTTCTAAGCATGTTAAAGACATGGCACTTCAGTTTATTGATTGAAATATTTCAGCCAAGTGGAAGATGTTGGGATTTTTATGTGGCTTTCAATATTTATTATGGTTATTGTCTATTTTACTCAATGTGGAATTATTCATATTATTGATGCAAGTGATAAGGAATATTTTGATGCGGAATTTAACTCGAGGAATTAATACTCGAGGTGCCGAGGAGGGCTGTGCTGGAATATGGTAGACATATTTATTGAGATCAAGTCTACTGGAATTTTATATGCATGCATTTGCTTAACCCAGGCACATCACTGGGCGAAATAGCTGGGTTTGTTTTGCAGGATCAGCTCTGCAGGTTGTTGACCCACAGATCAGATTGGAATTGATCTCATAAACAATCTGATCATGGCACGTGACTCACACATGTGTGCTTGGGACTAATATATTTTAGACTCATAAAACTGGCATGTCTGATTGTGGTTAGTGACATGGTTCGGGAGTTTCACGGGATACCGAAAACAGGTGGGTCACTTTGGAATACCTGGAAGTGGAGTCTATAAATAGGTCCCTACCCTCTAGCCTCATTATGCATTGTGAGTGACACCACGGATAAGGCAGAGGAATAGAGGGTAGACCAAAAGTCTCCACAGAATTAATCTAGGGTTTAGAGAAAACCCAACACTTTCTTCTCTAAAAAATAAATCAGTCCCCCCTTGACGCCCTAAGAAGTGTATCTATAGTCATGAAGAGATTATTTACATAGATGCACCTACTGGGGTCTACAATAATGAGGGCAATCATATCTTTTTCCTTTGTCATAGTCCTTTTGGGTTTGCCATATGGTTTACATGCTTGATAGGCCTTTTGGTATGGTAGGTCAATTGGGCCACGTTGGGGACCACTTCTCAAATAGCAGCCTCTCATGATAAAGGATTTCATTACCGATAGGCCAAAATCATGGTACTTGCTTATTGGCCCCCTCCATCATTTCAGCTCCCCAGTTAATTGCCTGTGAAATTTTGACGCGTCTTCTCAATCGGTGTTGTTGCCGCCTGTTCAGTGCAAATCACGCCATACATGTGGCGGTCGTCTCCTCGTTGGTCGTACGACGTGGGCTGCTACGTGGTTTTAGGGGCGTGCATGTCCCCTGAAAAGGTGTGCCTGCCCCACCTCCATTAATGTTGCATGTCCTGTCGGTACTAAAGTGATGCGAAACTTCGGTTTTCGTCATTTTCTTTCTTCTTCCTATCACTTGCTCATACCATATGTGATTCGCTAGTTCTTCTTTCCCTTGATTGCTCAACATAGTTTGCGATCCGTCTATCCACCATCGTCCTTTCGTCATTGTGCTTCCACCGGATACGTTGGGCCAGGGAAGCGAATGCACCGGTCGCGTTGGCACGTCGGCTGCCTTGAGAAGCCATAGTGGTGAAGATGAGTGCACCGAGTCTGTCGACGACAAGCGGTGGAAGGCATCAAAGAAGGTTACCAGCACTTGCGTGAACACCTTCAGGTAGTCGATCGTGATGCACGAGCTCCTAGACGCACTTGTGCGCGACAGCAAGGTGTCCAACCGTGAGCTTGTTCGACTCCCCACAGATGACGAGGTCATGCCACGATCATGGGAAGGTGATCTGCTGTTCTTTGCGGCCTACTTCGACATCAGGCTCTGCATCCCCGTCACGTAGCTCGTGGGTGACCTTCTTCGTTTATACGAACTTAAGCTTCCATAGCTCACGCTGAAGACATCGCTCGTCTCTCGGTCTTCTTATGGGTAGCCCGTTCGGAGGGTATCATTCCCAGTGCGGCAGTCTTCATGTCCGTGCATAATGCGAGTGCTAACCAAAGTGACTAGACAAAGGACAATATTTGAATCTGTGCAGCGTCAGCTTTTAGCTTCTAGGCGACTGCTCGAAGGACTTCCCTTCGAATTCCACCCAGACGAAGTGGGACCGGGACAATGAGACGCGCATTATGAGGCTTCTCATGGTCATGCTTTGGTTGAATATGTGTGACTGTGCTAAAGAGTTCTATATGTTTCGCCTGTCCCCCTGGCACATCGATGGGACATGCAGCCAGGGCTTGCTCTGAATGGTGGCGTTCGGCCTTCGCTGACAATGCTAGCGAAACCCACATATCTGAGCAAGGTTTGTGAGCTTCACCTCTTACGTCCTCATTATACGGCCTGTCGTGGGCTGACCCTTGGCACTTGCATGTTGTGCAATTCTTTCCTTAGCGGAGGTAGAGCACGTGGTGGATTGTTCCTAGGGCCATACATCCTAAAGAAGCACAACCTTCAAGCTACTACTACGTTGAACAGTCCATGCATCAATCGCGTGTGCGAAGCTTTGGGACGACCCCGATGCATGCGAGGAATCGCCCTCAGCAATCGCCACCATCCCTCTATCATCGGCTCCCCCCGCCCTACTCGAGACCGACACTAGTCTGGATGAACTTAACAGGCACGGTGACTCCGAGGCGGAGGGAGATGATGGAGGCGACAACGAAGACGACAGGCCTAACTCATGCCACAACGAGGTCCGTGGTTCAACCATGAACGAAGGACATGAGGTGGTACACAACACATGGTGCGGCATAGATGCCAATGAAGAGCGATTAGTAGACAACCTGGAGGCATGCAGTCAAGCAGTGCTGGAGGCACTGCCGCGAACACCTCTTTGCTCTCCTTGATGGCATCGCTACCCTCCACATAGCCTGCTTCGTCGTCCTTACCAGGTTATCCTGTGAAGCGGGCTCGGCTAGAGCCCTCGCCCATGGTCCCAGAGATGAGGTACCACATCGCCACGGGCGTGTTGAATGAGGATTCTAGCTCTGAAGCTAGGACTACTCTGCCTCCTCCGGACGTTGCCGTGGACACGGCAGCAACGTCTTCTCCTTTGGAACCTCTCATGTGTGCACCTCTTTCAGGCTCACCGTAGGTTTGAGCCCTTCTTTTTGTTCCCAGGATTTCACGAGGTTGTCCCCGATATGCTCCCTCATGCTGTCACTCTTGTCAGTGACTCCACCTCTAGCAAGGGAAGCATAGGAGTCAGGCGGCAAGGTTGCTTGAGAGATGGAAGGTGCCCTTAGCATGGATGATGCATCGCGGAGTGGTACAGTGGAAATGGTGGGCGCGGAGGCACGATGACTTTCTATTGGGGACTTCATCCCCCAGCCAGAGGAGCTCCATGTGATGCGTGTTGTGGCGGATTCTATGGACACCGTGCTGGATCAACGAGTACTTCAGTCATGTGGCACATAGCTCCTCTTTGGTGCTCTCCAAGCCAGCGAGGCTAAGGTATGCCTTGCTTTAGTATTATGGCCTTCGGGCATTTTCTACTCTGTTTTTTAATGCATGCGTACCTGTATCGCGCATAATTTTCCAAACGGTGGCCCTGGTGCGAGCGGTGTAGGCGGCAACACATTGGGAGTTTGCAAACCTGCAGGAGTATCTAAGTGCTACCCAAGCAGAGGTCATCATGGCACGCAAGGCCAAAGAGGATGCTAGGCCAAGCTCAAAGTTGCCCACAAGGCCAAGGAGGAGGCCTTGGCTTTAGCTACAGAGCATACGATTTCCTCAAAATGGAGGGCGCAAAGGCCATTGCTGATGCTAGGGCCCTCACACTACAGGCTAGTGCCTGTGCAAAAGAGGAGCGAAAGAACTTCCTACAGCAGATTGCGGCTCTAGAGCAGGATAAGGGATGCTTGCAGTCGAAGGTGGCAAAGGGTCATCGCCTCCGTGACCAGTCTACAATTTCTACATGGGAAGCCATGGAGGCTCTAGAGGCTATGTTAGCAGACTTGGTAGTCGAAGTAAACCCCAAGTTCACATGGCCGAAAGATTTGGTGAGCAACATCCGGCATGTACGTGATGCTTCGAAACTTTCACTGAGGTTGGCTAGGGTGTATGGCGATCACTGCTCACAAACTATAGTGCAAATACTTCTTGGGATACTACATGTTTGAGGTTGTGGACATGTGGGTGAGCTGGTGGACCCCCTACTCAACCTCTCCCCAGCAACATGACGATAAAGCACGCGATCCATGTAACGAGGTGGCCCATCTGCGCCTTCTGTGAACGCATCTGGGGGTACCTTGGTGGGGGTACGGCGAAGGTATCACTAACATAACATACTCTTTAGTAACGATCTAGCTCCTTAGCATTATCTTGAACAGCCCAATCAAAATTGACACTCTGGTAACATCAGATGCAACCGCAACCCAGCAGTCTATAGAAGTATAGAACATGGAGAATTTGATGATACCCTTGTCTCTATTAAGGCTGCCTATATAGAACAAGAACAAAATAAGTTTGTGAATATGACAAAATCTCATCGTTAGTTATTGGATCCTTCATACCAAACTCAAAAAGGGCCTAGTAAAAGCCTAACTGACCCTAGAACTTCAGGCCCACCATGTACTCCCATGTGGCCACGTGTAGTTCAACTCCCCCATTAGGGTTAGGATGCCTCCTATAAAACCTCAAAGCTGCCACCCTTGAGTCTCGTACCAGCGACCTGTTTGCACCAGGTAAGGCCTATAGTTGCCGACTGTGGAACCTAAAGCCGGCGAGGTATGCGTCTGCTGCTTTTTGTCTCTGTGCTCCAACCTATCTGTTTGTTTAGTCGTTTATTGGTTTGCTACTATGAGAATTCGCCTGCTGTTTGGTTTCCAAGAGCATCAGTGATTAGGGATGGCAATCGTGCCCATTTACCCGTGTGCCCATGGGTAAATACCCTAACGAAGCCGGGAATGGGATGTATTCTTTGTCCACGTGCATGAAAATAGGGGAACTCTTTGCGCATCGAGTAAATGGGCACGGGCATGGGTGAGCTCCACCTGTATCTATCTCGCCCGTTTACCCGCGACCTAACAGGTGGGCCAGCCCAAGACCCAAGTGATTCCCACTTTCCTAGCCTCCAAGCCCCAGCCGCCACCAATATTACACACGAAGCCTCATCATCCAGATCCAGAATCCAGCCACATTCAGCCTCATCCTCTTCTTGCTCGACCATCCCTTGCCCCCACCCAGTCGGCTACATCCCTCACCCCCACCCAACCACCTGCAGCCCCTCGCTCGGCCCCCCACCCGGGCGCCTACTCGCCCCTAGGCCCCCACCCAGCCGTCGCCATCCTCCCACCCGGCCTACTCCTCTACGCCGTCCTCAACGCCCGCCCGACCTCCTCAACACCATCCACAAGTTGCCCACGAGCTGCAGCTCAACCACATTCGCATCACCTTCTCCTCCAAGAATGTCAAGAACCTCGAGAAAGGCACACTAACCCGCACCTCCCCCTTGTGACTATTTCGTGACCTGATCTTAATTGGTTGCTCCCCGTACTATTGCTTGTAGACTATAGGGTGGGATTTTACAATATATTGTATCATGAATAATTTGTATGCGAATGTCTGATTAACTGCTTATGCTTTATATCTTAAAAAGAAACTAGTTATGCTTCTGGTAATCAGATCTATTTGTCAAGTTGTGGCTTGCAATGCTCTAACTGCAGGTTGTAGAACATGTAAATCTGGTGTAGCTTGTTCATTTGTACTGTACTGATACAATTTACCCTATGTGAGGACTGATGAGTGCCAAGTCAAGGACTGGGCAAGTCTTCCAGGTTTTGTCACTATCAATTGTGAATTGTGATTACATATGCTATTATCTGCCTGTGCATGCCCAAAATTATGTTCACTAGATGCTACATTTGATAATGTATTTAAGTATTTTGGCATGCTATATCAGGGAAAAGGTTGTACGATAAGGTGTATCGAATTTTCGCAGGTTTGCATTTGGTTGGTTCATATAACTAATGTTTCTGTGTGTCTATAGTTTGTGCAAATTTAGTGAAGGGAGCCAAGGACAAGCAGCTAAGGGTTGAGAGACATGTTAGGATCCCCACCAAGGTGCTTCACATCACTACTCGCAAGTCCCCCTGTGGTGAATGTATTATACTAGCACCTAATTTCTATGTTGTTGCATTAATATTGGCCAGTTGATTGGTCTTGTGTTGTTACTACGGTTTCTTAGCTTCTTTTATCATGTACTATTTCTCAGTGTGGATGTTTTGATTAGTATTCTGCTCACTTCCACATTGGTAAATCCTTCACGTGGTAGTTATGGTGTCTCTCAAGTAAATGAGCATGCCCACGGGCGATGGGTATGGGTGAGGTTCTTCGCCCATCATCCTTCGTGGGCATGCTCGTGGGCGTAAATCGGGGTCGCAGGCGTGGGTATGGGCGAGCACTACCTATGCTCGCCGCGCCCAATTGCCATCCCTATCGGTGATGTTACATTCATCTTTACTCATCCTTGCACTTTGAGGGGTTACCAATGAAGAAACCATTGGGGAATATGTAGTTTGAGATGCTCTAGTTTCTTCCTTTGTTGGCTTGTTCTTTTGTTTTTGGCTTTGTGTATCCACAGAGCCTACATATTCTCATAGCATCAGATGCATCCACAGAGCCCTTTTTCTGCAATGCACATTCTCACAACATCTAGGGGGCACCCAATGGTAGGGGCGCCAGCCCCACCTAACCCCCTGGTGGGTCCGCCCCTACTACCTCTAGTGAAAACACTAGCACTAATAAAAACACTAAACATCAATGAAAACACAAGAATACTAAACAACAATGAAAACACAACTATCCTAATTTGTCAACACCATGAACATTTCACTTGACAAATCGATAAACTAATTTGATTGCACCATGAACATTTCGCTAGACAAGTCGACAAACTAATTTGATTGACTCTGTAGAGTATAGGTAACTCAAATCTATACCTAATTTTGTCCATACTTATTTGAAGTAATATTATCTATACCCAATGAAAAAGGTATATCTAATGGGTTTGGGTAACCTAGTGGGTAAAAGAGAAGGAAAAGAGGGTTAAATCAAAGAGGTTTATCAAGAAAGTTTTCGTAAAACTTTGGTATTTAAAATTTCAACTTCGTGTTCACACCACAAAGTTATTGAAGATGATTCTGTATGTAAGAGAGTTTCTCTATGCAAATTGACAGGGCTAGACGCACATATAGGCCCACATGCTTTTACAGTAAGCTTTTGTAAAACTTTGGTATTTGAAATTTCAACCTCGCGTTCACACTACAAAAGTTTTACGAAATTGATTGAAATTTGTTGGAAATGATTTTGTGTGTATGGAGCTACTTTGTGCAAATTGACAGGCACAAGTGCACAAGTGTCTTCCACATATTTTTATAGGAAGCTATAACTGAGTATGGGTAATTCAAGCCCTAGATAGTCCAAGTGTACTTCCAACCATATGTTTGAATGTGTATGTGTAAAGATTGGTAAGTGAGTATTATCTTCTCTATACCCAAATCTAAATAGGTATTTTATTTTGGGATAATTCGTTTCATGCCACTGCATTCGTCTCAACTCTGAAAAATGTCATTGCAATCCTAGTCTTTTGAAAAATGCCACTACAATCGTCTCGTTTTGAAAAATACCACTACAATGCCACTGCCGTCATCCCAATACTTTGAAAAATGCCACTGCAATTATCTCAGTTTTGAATAATGCCACTGCAATCATCCGACACTTATAACTGCTGAACGAGTGTAGTGGCATTTTTCAAAGCAATATGATTGCAGTTGTATTTTTTAAATATGAGATGATTGTAGTGGTATGTAGTCAATTATCCCTTTTATTTTTACCTATACCCTACTCAATAATACGGATATGGATTTAGATAAAAATAAAGGGTACGTAGTGGCAGCCCTACTCAGTAGTATATGTGAGGGTAACATCGCAAATATCAATGCTACAAGTGCATAAAAAAACATCCATCTCCGCGTGAACACGAATCTCAAAGCATCCGTTCCACCCAAAAGCCCTTACAACCCACACCGGTACACCACCGATCCGATCCCCGTCCCACGCCCTCTTCCTTCCCTCCCGCCGCCGCCGCCGCCGCCGCGAAGAGAGACACTGCTCCTAGGTCGTAACACACGTGCGCGCGCGAGAGGAAGGGAGGCGGCCGTAGCAACATCGAAGCGATGGTGAGCCAGCGTCAGCGGTTGGCGCGGAAGCGCTTCCGCGAGGCGAACCCCGACCTCCTCCCACCCAAACCCGCCCCTTCCTCCGACGGCACCAAGAAGAAGAGCAAGAAGAACAAGAAGAGCATGTTCAAGAAGGCGAAGAAGGCGGCTGGCGCGGGGAGGTCGAAGCACCCGCTGCGGGTTCCCGGGATGCGGCCCGGGGAGCGGTGCTTCATCTGCAAGGCCACCGACCACGTCGCCCAGACCTGCCCCGAGAAGGCCCTCTGGGACAAGAACAAGGTACCAGGCTACCAGCCCACCATTACTCAGCTGAAAATGTTGTCTTTAGAAGCTGGTGAGAATAATTTTGTTCGCGGTAGTGTCGATTGCTAAAGATTCCATGGACCTAGAGCGTTAAATGATGTAGCTGACCTGGGGAGTAGGTTTAGAGCAGCCTTACTACTAACTGTTGTGGGGTAGTAGAACGGTAGAACAGCATAAGTGATGATGATTTTACTTTAGCTTGACGTTGCTGGTGAGATTTTCATTATGCAAGGACTATGAGTATATTCGTTCTGTGACAGTAAGGAGCTTTGACTACCATGCAAATTCACAACAGTAACTTTTGGAACAAACATGTGCTACTTTCATCAGTGCTTATATGATGATCTGGGAGCTACTACTAGCTGTCATATGAATAGACTGCATTGATGAACAAATGTAGTTAAATGGTGTTTGTTCATGTCCTTTTTCGTTTGTTGGTTTAATACCTGATTCCTCCATTTGCAAGGGCTCAATTTCACTATCTTTTAACAATGTAATAATATTGTGTCTTTTCAGATTTGCTTGCTCTGCAGGGAGCGGGGCCATAGTCTGAAGAACTGCCCTGAGAAAAGTGATGGGAATTTGAAGAAATTCTGCTATAACTGTGGTGAATCTGGACATTCTCTTTCCAAGTGCCCCAAGCCCATTGAAAATGGTGATCCTCATCCATCCATCTTATATACTGTAGCTGCTAGTTTCAGTACTGGGTACCTGCCAGTAATAGTTTGTTCATGTGTTTAACATCATTCTATATACAGGGGGTACAAACTTTGCGAGCTGTTTTGTCTGCAAACAACAGGGACATTTGAGTAAGAATTGTCCTGAAAACAAACATGGCATTTATCCAAAGGTATTCGACATTCTCCCTTCTCCTTTCTGATGGTACTACCAATGTTAGGCATTGAAATTGAAACACATGTACTTCCATTTTGTATGTAGAGTTTCATGGAGACAAACATGTCATGCTTGAGAGAATGGTTTGGTTCACGATCATTACTTAGTTCCTAGTTAGCCTATTCGAATCGCCCGCAGCTTGAGAAAACCACGGAGTATTTTTCCCATTTGGGATAATGACGCATCATGCAAACAAATGGATAGATAATCATTCAAATATATAACTTACAATTGATATGTGCTTGCTTCAAGTGGATTTAGAATCTTCTATGAGTCTTAGCCAATGAACCACTAAACTACAACAATCCAGTTTGAACTTATTGATACATTTGGGTCTGGAGGTTGTCTAAGTTTTGAGTTCAGACTCACAGAACCTTTTTCTTATGGGGAAACAGTAAGGGAGGCCCCTACAGGGCTAAGCCATTACAGGGAGTCTAGCCACTGGAAAACAGAAATTCGATTTTGTTCATGTACCCTATGTGCGCAAGGGTAACATCAGTCTTGAAGCTTGCCTTCCAACTTTGAATTGATGGGGAAATGTTGTTGAATACTTTGGCATTCTTTTGCTTTCAAATATTCCAAGCCCCTATGATAAATATTTCCATGAAATGAGTGTGATTCCAGTTTTTTCATGTGCTCGTATACTATGAGGACATACTACTTATCTTAGCTAATACCATAAGACACCCAAAATGGACCATCATAAAACCAACAGTTACCTAGTAAAATAAAAGTTAGTTCTCTTGCACGGATATGAGATTTGCATATACATACCTGACGCAACATACTCCGACTGCAACTGCAGACTGGAAATGACATATAGATAAGGTCTAGTTGGTCTGACAACAGTGCCTACAATGCAAGGAGGAAAACATATATGAACAATAGATCATTCAGAAAAAAACAAATCTGCTTTTGTTGTCATTTGTCACAACTAACATATGCTGATCATGCTACATCTTCCAATGCTAATGCAAATTTGAAATGACAACAACAATAAATTCAAGACAAAAAATTGTGCATGCAAATACGGTTCAAATTAACATGCTTCAGCCTTTGCAGCTCAAACCTCAATTTGTAAATCTTAAAGGAAAAGAAATTGTCAATGAGAGGGGTAAAATTGTTGTAATGGCAATAATCGCAGTCTATGTCAGTAGCTCCCCAAACAGCCTGCGCTTAACATTTTATTCATACTTAATGCAGTCATTTGCAAAAAGCATGTTGAAAGCACTGCAGTTCCAGTAGGAAAAGAGCAACTGTTGAAACATTTGCTATCACTAAAGACATTAGTGGAAAGAACATACTTTACCCATATGTTGTCAAGAAATTAAGACCCACCAATATCCTTTTTACAGAAATCTTAGCCTCGATCATTATCACTAGAACTCTGAGAACCAATACTTCTTTGGCTAAATCCTAATTAGCAAAAATAATACTATTACTGCAAAGCAGCGGTCACATACCTAGAGCAAATAGCAAGTGAATTCATCAATCAAACAGCACCTTGTGCTCTGAAATCTCTACCAGTCTTAAACCCTCCTAGTAAGCAACAGCTCCAACACCAACTAAAGACCCTTCCTTTTCCCCATACCTTTGTTTTACACTTCCCCAGTGCAAATCTTCCATCCATCTTACAGGTGCAGAAAAAAGTGAGAGCAGAAGACATGGTACTTGGCAAGAACACACACCATGTAAAATGCCCCACGCCATATAAACAAAGGCTCACTTCTCCGCTTCCCCGCTTAAACCATCGAGCTTATGCTCACGAGTAGTAGAAATTCAGAGACCGTCCCAACAACCTTAACCGCACCGCGTACCACTTTTGCTCAGCACAAAAGTCTGCACTCACAAAATTGTTTTCTCAACGGAGAAGAATTCACAAAATCATTGCACCTACCCAAGTAAAGAAAACATCCGCTGTGCATAATTTCTTCATAAGGAAGGTTTGGGTGGCAAAATCAACTATTCCCTGTAGAATGTTATACCTAGGAAAGATATCGCATTGCACATCCCCAACCTGGTCTTCCCCAATATAGAAGGATTTGACCTGCAAGGTACATTTCGGTGAACTGATTATTGCATTACATACCAAGTATTCGACAAAAAGAGAGATAGGAAGAGAAGAGGAGCCAGGGGAGCATACGGGCTCACAGAGACTACTACGGAGGCCGCCATAGATGCATTGGCGGTGGAGATGCGGGACGCTGCCCTTCCAGAGCGCGGTTGCACCTTCCTCCCGATCGATGGTGGCCGGTGGAGCAACAATGACGGCGATGCGTCTTGTCATTCCACAGCGCTGCGAGAGGAGGCAGTCTCGAGGGAGAGGTCCGATGTCAACAAAATCTGTCATTCTCGTAGTTGGAGGCCAATGGGCTGAGGCGATGGGGGAGGAGGATTTTGTGGGGGCTGAGGGGAGGCGGATGGGGCGCCGAGCGAGGAGGGGCTTCTGGGGATGGGGGAGCGGGGGGGAGGTGGATGGGGGCGGCCGGCGAGCGGAGGTGACAAGGAGGAGGATTCTGTGGGGGCTGGGGGAGGCGGATGGGGCGCCGAGCGAGGAGGATGGAGCGGCAGCAGAGGTGCTGGATGGGAGCGGCGAGTGTAGGATGATAGGGCGACGGTGGGGACGGAGGATGGGGGCAGCGGTGGAGAATAATGGAGGATGAGCTGAGAGATAGGTAGGGTTTGAGGGCTAAAGACTACTTGGCATGGTCTGCGATCCGTGCGAGTCGGATCCGCTGCTGCTGCAAGAATCCGCAAGCACGTGGTCGACGGCCTCATCGTTGGAGCCAACCTTCCTAGGCGTCACCTAGGTGTTGCGGCGGTGCTAGGTGGACGCCATGGGCGTTCGCCGTGACTTGGGAGGGGGGAGGAGGCACTGGGGAGGGGGAGGCGGCACCGGGGAGGGGGAGGAGGCGGCTGGGAGAGGAGCTGGCAGATGGGGGAGGCGGTGGCGGGAAGTTGCCACGGGAGAGAGAGGAGGTCGGGAGAGACGAGGGGGGATTATGAGGGGAGGGGAATGGGAGAGAGAGGTTATGAGGGGAGTAGTATTGGCATCGTGTATGGGTGACCGTATGCATGTCTATAGCGTGCATATGGTGTTCGCCACGGCGTCGCCTAGGTGCCACGGCGTCTAAGGCGTTGCTGGCTAGGCGTCTAGTCGCCAGTTATGCCATGACAACCATGGCTGGAGCAAGAGGCGCGTGAGAGGAGGAAGAAATGCGGAGGGGTGGGGAGGGAAGGAGGAGGCATGCGAACGGGAGAGATGGGCGGCGGAGTAGAGAGGAAGGAGCAGGTGGGGGTGGGAAGGGAGGGGGGTGAGCCCACATGTCAGCACAGTCTTTTATGTGAGGAGGGGAGGGAATGGCAGATGAAACACAGTGATGAACCATCATCACCAACCCCTCTTTTTAAGTAGTAAAGATGTCTTCGCTGGAGCGTGTTATAGAACCATTTGTTGGAGGGCCTAAGCTTGTTGTAACTTTGAGAATTGAATCAATGCTCTGTCCCTCTAACAAGCTAAGTCTAGTATCCTGGTAGTCCCACACATTTCTATCCTTGGGTACAAAGCACAGGAAGATCATGCTTTGGGACATGAATCTGCTTATATGGGGCTCAAAATTCGAAACTTCGTGTTGCTGCTTTCGTTACTATTGACACTGTTTCTACTTGCATTATATTTCCTTTACTTTATTGAATCATGTCTGCCTTATACATGAATTCTAACTCTATATATTTGTTAGGGTGGTTGCTGTAAGATATGTGGTGAAGTTACACACTTGGCCAAGCATTGTCCAAACAAAGGGAAACAAGACTTCATATCCTACAGGGATGATGGTAAACAAACTGCAACTATCAACTGCCTTGACATCTTTGCAATAACACAAATACTGTGGATGCATTCTTAAAATTTGAAACATTCACTAGCATATTTAGTGTTCTTGTGGTCAGTCTATATATTCTAATTAACTATTGTCATCATTTATGGTCTGCAATAAACATGTGAAGAACAGATCTTATTTGTAAGGCCATCCACAGTGTAGACGGTGCCAGATTCGCCATCTCACTGCCACATCACACTGGTGCTAGATTTACTTTTATCCTACAGTGTTTAGCACCTTCTCTCTCCAAGACGGGATCCACAACTAAATAAAATATCACTTCTTTTTCTCCCATCACGCACGCTCTCCCTCTCTCATTTCACTTACAAGTGGGCCCATAATAAATTGTTTTGTGCTAGCACCTGGTGTATCTACATGCACCAGTGCCACACTACTACAGAAAACCTTACTACAGACGGTTCAGAAACGTCATCACAGACGGTTTTGTGAGCCGTCTGAATTTATAGGTCAGTAATGATACGATGTCATCAGTCATCACAGACGGCTTTCGAACCGTCTGTGGTGCAAATATCACAGACGGTTTTAGTTAAAAACCTCTGTGATACTCTCTTCTATCCCTAAACCTATTTCTGTTTATTGGCTAGCCTCAGGAAATGCGAGTCATGCCCTCTGAAACAAGCAGATCAACATGTACATGTATACATCCAATTCACATCTAAATTCATTTCACAAACATAAAACATCTATTTTGCAAATCAATTAATAAAAAACCGTATGTGATAATTCCAGATTATCACAGACGGTTTTAAATAAAAACCGTCTGTGATACTGGAATATCACAGACGGTTCATCGGTAAGAACCGTCTGTGATCCTCGTTTTCTCCGACGCCATCAACACAGACGGTGTCCAAATTAAAATCGTCTGTGTTAGTGTCGGTCACAGACGGTTTTATCAAACCGTCTGTGATTTGGCGTCTAGTATTAGGTTTTCTGTAGTAGTGCCAAGAATCTTTTTCCTCGCACCGCTCCGCTTCCCTGGCTACAATGCGCAAGCACCGGTTCCAAAAGGGAAAAAGTAACTGACACCGACATACTGCAGATGGCCTAAGGTGGTGATCGGTTCGGCTGAAAAGCTCATGGCTTATGGCTGAAAAAAGCACTGTAGCTGACACAGGTTTATTTAGCATAATTAAATTTAAAAATATTTAAAAATATAAAAAATATGTTAGCCCATTACGTATAATACAAACAAATACGGGAAAAAAAGAACCGGCAAAAAAGCTCAACAAAAAACCAAAAGTTCAGAAAAAGACGAAACTTATGAATAGTGAAAAATAAGCCAGAAGCCGAAGCCGAAGCCGAGTTGATCAGGGCCTAAGCATGCCGGCTAAACCTAGGAGTATACAACTATTTTGTTTCTAAAGGCTTCTTTTGTTTTGTTACACAACATAATTTCAAATAGTTTTGTCAACGAGAAAAAATGTATCTGTAGGCCACATGGTGTCATACTGTAAGGTAGAGGCTGTGTTGATGGGTGAACGTGTTACTTTTTAGTCCTTAGTAATGACTAGCTTTGCGTATGACAATATTTGCAATAAATGCTGTATGCTTAGATTGTCGGTATCAGTAAGCTGATGCAACCGAATCTCTGCTGTAGTGGTTCGGTACAGGAATTAGTATTCAGTCGTTCATTTGGCATTGTGCTTATTTCAGCTATCAATATGGAGGAAGACCACCAGGAAGACCATGCTGTTCTGCGGGGTGGAGATGATCTTGAAGATGATTTCATTGAAGAAGAAGAACCGAAAACCTCCAAATCAAAAAAAGCAAAGCACCCTAGTTCAAAATCAGCCACAGGGGCAGGCAACGACGAGAAGAATTCCCACACAGAGGCAAAAGGAAAACAAGCCCCGAAAGTTGTAAAATTCTTTAGTTAAACAATGGAATTTTTGTAGCTTATAATGCAGAAGATCCTTCTGGACAATTTTTTTATTGGGGGTCACGGTTGTGTAACTTACAATGAGAATTTATGTCTATTAAGTGATTCGAAGTGTCATTGTTTGAGATCTATGATCTTCCTTCGGCGTCCACAATTGTGATTATTCATGATAGATGTTTGCCTCAGTTCAAGGAACGGCGTGTACCAGTCTAATTCTAATGGTACCATCAGTTCATTTAAGATTGCTTCAAGGATATGATTATGGTCTACGGGCAATCTGCTCACTTCGTGTACTCAAAGAGGAACCGTGTTAGCCAATTTGTTGCCGAACAAGAAAAAACCGTTTGCAAAGGCAGCAAATGCCGCTGTGTCAGGGTGGGACAAGGGTTCGGGGATTTTCTCGATCTGCGTGAGAAAATCTTCTTCTTAAAGCAATGCCTGGGGCTGTCTTACCCCCCGCAGGTCGAGTTTTTTTTTCAAAGGCAGCAAATGTGCGTTTTTTTTTTCGAGAACACGGAGGTGATCTGCGCATCTTTGCATTGAAAAAACAAATGTGCATTCTCGGAGGCATTCGGGCGCTGCAGAAGGATTTTGCGCCAAATTTAACCATGTTGTTTTGCTGTCGCGCATGTCGGTGGATGGGTGGTGGCGCGCACACGACGGAGGAGACGTGCTTGGTCAAACGCCTCCCCTCCTCCTAACGTGGCGCCATGGCACCATGCAAGCCTCCGTTTCCCTATATTTCGCCTGCTCCCTCTTCTCTTTCAGGCCTTGAAAAATCTTGTCCCCCGTCTGCGCCATTGCCATTGCGCACCGCCTCGATCCCCGTCCCCTCCTCGCCACCGTCGCGTCCGGCTGTGGAAAGAAGAGAAAACCCACCAACCATGGTGAGCGACTGTTGTGTTTGATCGATCGATTCGACCACTTCGAAAATGCCGATGCCGTGCATGCAAGGTTTGCCCTTTAACTGTGCTGGCCTTGTTGTTGTTGTTGTTGTTTTGGTCGTCGCAAGGCGAACTCGGCGTCGGGGATGGCCGTGAGCGACGAGTGCAAGCTCAAGTTCGTGGACCTGAAGGCGAAGAGGAGCTTCCGGTTCATCACGTTCAAGATAGACGAGAAGACGCAGCAGGTGGTGGTTGACAGGCTGGGGCAGCCGGGCGACACCTACGCCGACTTCACCGCCTCCATGCCCGCCGACGAGTGCCGCTACGCGGTGTTTGATTTCGACTTTGTCACCGACGAGAACTGCCAGAAGAGCAAGATCTTCTTCATCTCCTGGTAATTAACGCTTCGCCTCTCGCGTACTGCATTACCGTCTCTTACTATTTCTGTTCGTCACCTTAGTTCCCTGCCCCTACAATGGAGAGATGCTAGCAAACCTGTCCAATGCTTTGCAGCATCAGTAACATCTTTTATAGGTTTGGTTACTCTTCTGAGCCCTGAACCAGTGGAATCGCATTGCGCTTCGTTTTCAGGTCTCCGGACACATCTAGGGTGAGGAGCAAGATGCTGTACGCGAGTTCCAAGGACCGGTTCAAGAGGGAGCTCGACGGCATCCAGGTGGAGCTGCAGGCGACCGATCCCAGCGAGATGAGCTTTGACATCATCAAATCGAGAGCCCTCTGAACAAAAGCGCCGTTCGTGTTCAGACACCTACATACATAGTCATACATGCTTCAGGAACAAGGACTTTTTTTGCATCAGTTCCTGCTTACAGTTCGTACCTGTGTCCGTATGCCGTTTCACACTGTCGGTGTCAGTGTCATGTTACTCCTGTATAAAACTAGATGATCATATCTTTCTCGTTCAAGATTCAGACGGCATGTCGATCTTTCCTGTTGTTGCCTAGGTACATAAATATGTATTGATGATGTTGTCCATGCCTGTTATGTGAGCGACTGACTCCTCCATATGGGCAGTGGAATTTCAAACAGAAATATAGCAAGATTGTGGTTGCCTTTCTTCAAGACTTTGTTAGGTTCCTATTCCAAACAACTTCCGCCTTTTAACTTTTAGAAACCGACTTTTGAACAGAGTAGTTTTTTAAAGTGGTTTCTATAAGTCATTTGCAGGAGTCACTTTAAATAGAGTGGCTTCTCAACATAAGTTTCCCTCACTCAATCTCTCTCGCAATCAGCCAAAAGTTACAGCTAAAAGACAAAAGCTATAGCCAAAAGTCACAGCACTTTTGAACAAGGCCCTACATTCTTGCAATGTGTTTTGAATCTTTTGATGCCTCCGCATGTACCCGAGCATTCCAATCTTGATCAATCCGAGTGATGAATGGCTGAAAAAATGCCTGCTGGTTTTCTAGCAGTTCAAGTTAAGGTTCCTCTGCCTTGTTACAACACACCAAGTCTGGAACAGGTTTTAAAACCCTGATCTTTATTGCATTCTGGTATATTTCTCAAATCTCGATTACAGAAACCTGTGTATAGTCCTTTTGATTTAGTGCTCTCTCCATTTCCTTTGTCATGCTTCTTGATAGGCAACAACTCCCAGTAGCTGTTGTGCTGCTTAAGCGCTAAAATATAATGCATTACTTGATGTTCCAGTGCATGATTGGTAATGAACTAATGACCTATCTTATTGATTTTTTTACATGGCCTGACCCTTTGATTTACTGTGCAGACCATATTCCGGAATCCAAGTGAACTTAAATCTTACGTACTTCCTAATCCAGATCGCTGCAATGTTCCTGCCAGTACCATGTTTGTATCAAATGACTAGTAGATTTAAATGTGCCTGCTGCGCATGTGGCACTTCACCATTGGCAGCCAAATACTCCAGATGGCCAAGGGACACCTTTCCTTTTTCATCATGGTAGAAATGCCGCGAATGCAACCAGCGGTGCACTCATGCGCATTTTTAAAGGATCTGCTAGTTCTGGAGAAGATTATGAGTTCCCAAGAGCTATAGCATTTGCTGCTTCTGCAATCCGTAGTTCAGCAGTTGTTGCTGTCGCATGGGACAGACATTAGCGCTGGTAATTGTTGCTTTTCACTATTTGTCTTTTATATTTCTTTATTTGTGTACTTATTCAGACATTTCATTCATAGGCAAAACATAATTCAATCCCAGGAGAGAAGTCACTGGTCCGATAGGACCAGGGAGAGGACATTCAGACATTTCATTCATCCTTTCATTCCATTTCCTTTGTGGTGAATTGTCCTACTTCTAGCAGAGGAAGAGGTGTCCTGCCTGTTAGATTTCGTGGAATTTACCAATAATTATTATTATCGTATACCATTGAGGCTTATATATACTATACATGTACTGATGTACGAGAGAGAGACAGAGAATACGAAAGGGAATACAAATATACAATGTGGACCCATGTCCTAATACACATGTGATTAACACTACCTTGTGACAAGACTCCAAATTCAAACTAAATCAACAGAAGAAAATGCAAAAGAAAAGTCATTCAGGATGAACAATGGCTTAGCTCTTTCATTGTTTGTATTTTATGTAGATTGGGTTTGAAATTGAAATTCTGTCATATGGTAGCCCACCTCTCCCTCTATTTACATTATTTTTTAGGAATTTCTGGAATATTTTTAGGCCGGGGTGCACACCCCCAAGGCCCCAATAAACTCAGACCAAACAACTTGGTCTGAAACTTCTCTGTTTTTTTTTAATGTAGTGTGATATGGTACTTATAGGCGCCCCTAATATTTAATATTGATCTTTCCATGAAGCTGCTTATACTGTTTCTAATACCATTTTGCTTAATAATAGGTGGGCATACCGATGGTTCTGGTAAGTTGATCTCCCCAGATGGAGCTAAGACAATTGAAACTGCTTCTGGACATCTTGCTCCTGTTACCTGCCTTGCACTTTCTCCTGACAGCAACTACCTTGTGACAGGGTCTCGAGATACCACAGCTATACCCTGGAGGATTCATCAGACAGGCTCCTTACATAAGAAAAACCGGGATGACACAACATAAAAAGTTCACTGCTACAACTACATAGGATATTACCACACTTTAAAAGTTTAAGGACCGGGATGACATACTTTAAAAGTTTATGGACCGGGATGACACAGCATAAAAAGTTTAAGGACCGGTAATGGACTTTACTCTAAGAAAAATGCTCCTGAACCTCCACCGACAACACCAGCGACACCACGTAGTCCTCTCTCCAGCAGTACTAGTAGCGAGAGCAACCTTTTAGAAACCAGGAAGCGTCGAGTTGAAGGTCCTATGCATGTTTTAAGAGGACATCTTGGGCAAGTACCTAGCTGTTCAGTTAGTCCAGACTTGGGACTTGTTGTATCCTCGTCAAACACGTCAGGTGTTCTTCTACATTCTTTGCGGACTGGTCGGCTGATAAGGAAGCTTGATGTAGCTGAGGCACATGCTGTATGCTTATCTTCTCAAGGAGTAATTTTGGTTTGGAATGAATCAAATAAAAGATTATCTACCTTGACCGTCAATGGACTTCCTATTGCTGTCTCAGTTCTATCACCTTTTTCTGGACGAGTTAGTTGCATTGAGATTTCTACAGATGGCCATTTTGCTTTAATTGGAACATGTTCGTCCAGCAATTACAACTGTGAGCACAATACTGAGACTGGGCATCATGAGCCTGACAAACCCAATGGCATTGATGATGTATCTAAACAAACTGAAACCAGGCAATCTATTCATGTGCCTTCGATCTGCTTTGTAGATCTGCATAAACTTAAGGTTAACATTAGAAACCATATTTTCGATTCACTTTATTTATCCTTTGTGGATGTCTTACCAGAAATGTTTTCCTGGTAGGTATTTCATATACTGGAGCTGGGAAAGGGCCAGGACATCACAGCAATTGCTCTAAACAAAGAGCACAAATCTTCTAGTGTCTACTGCTGACAAGCAGTTAACAGTCGTCACTGATCCTGCTATGAGTATCCTGAATTCCTAACTTGTTATAAATTGTACATTACCACATTCCAATTTTATCACTTAATTTTGCACCGAGCACTTAATTAGAATATTGCCAGTTGCATGGAAATGACCACTTTCTGCTCCTTTCAACCTTTGTTCTGATAGAGTTGGTAACGTTGCAGCTGAGCTTGAAGGTAGTGGATCAGATGCTACGCCTTGGTTGGGACGGTGATGGGCTTCTTCAGTCATGAGCAATGCATTAATGTTTGGCAAATCATTTCTTGATTAAAGATCTATCCTGTTTGTTTGTTAGAATAAGTAGGACCAAGGTAATTAAGCAGTGGCGTGGGATATGCCATCTGTGCAAAATGGATAAGCAATAGGCGTTGCGAGATAGCCTGATTGTGCAAAGGCTAGGTCTAATACTGTATCCAAATGGTCATTTAGTCAAGAGAGAGGGTACTGTATCCAACAGATCATTTAGTCAGATAGAGGGAACCGACGGACTCGATTGTTTTTGTAGAGTGAGACAGTGAGTGAATAGCTAGCTATTCGACATCTTTTGCGATGTATTTTTGGTTGCTCGGTCGGTTCATACTGTTGTCTGTCAATGTAAAGTCTTAAGTAGAGCAACCCCATCTCTTTTGTATGTTAACTTTGACTCTGCTGTGAGTTGTGACTATTTGGCAGCAGCCAAGAGCCATCGGACGGACGGATTAAATTTTCTGTCAATGGAAGATCTGAGGGTGGAGCTCACTTTTTTCTTTTTCTTTTTCCCTCCCGCCCTCCCTCTCTCGAGCTTGAGCTTCTGTGTCAAGGATCAAAATCCTGGTGACCTTTTTTTGGCCTGTTTGTAAAGGGTTGATTTGGATCCATCCCCAAATGTTGCTGTTTTGTTGCTTACGTTTTGCCTTGTTACTGATGCGCTCAAAGTGGATACTGTACCAGCCCAATTTTATCTTCCAAATAAACATGCATGATTTTCATGAATTTTAACATTTTTGATGCAATTTAAATTAAAGCCTGGATGGAGTTTAAGATTTTCAAAACAAATCCCTTGGCTAAAAAATGTGAAAACAAAATTTAAGTGAATTGGATGAGGAGCAATTTTTCCTAAAATTTTTGTGTGCAAATTCATTTGGGAATTCAAATTAGAAATTCAAACTGGAATTAAAGTTTAAACTTTAACTAATTTTCCTCCAAGCCATCGGGTCGAAACCCACTCGTGGGTTCAACCCATTTCCCTTTTTTCCTTCCCCGCCACGGCCCAGTCGAGCCCTGCTCTGCACGTGCTCTTGTCAGCCTAGCCTCGTGCCCCCCTCTCGCACACGTCGTTGACATGTGGGCTCTAGTCCCACTAGTCAGCCAACTATTGTTCTTCCTCTCTTCCTTCCTTGCCCCCGCCCGAGCTCATCTCTTTGCATGTGCTCGCGTGCAAGAAAGCATTGAAAACCTTTGCGTCTTGAGCCATGTGCATCGTGACCTTGTGTCGTCGCCAGCTACCCTCTCTTGCTCTCTCTCACTCGGTGCTTGAAGCCATTCATGGTGCACGAGCTTTCTCTCCCTCCTTGCCCCTATTTAAGCCCAGCCTTGCGCGTCAAAAGCTTCACACTTACTCAGACATTTCCCCAAGCTCACATAATACTAGCGCCTTCGGAGAGGAAGGATTTCCCCCATCTTCTCCAAGTCCGGTTGTGAGCTCTGCCGCTTGATTCCTCGCCGTTCGGTGAGTCTCCAATGACATCATTGTGTGCGTTAAGTTTGCATCATCCTTATCTACCCCGTGCTCACATTTCTTTGCCTGTTTGCCCTCAGGAAACCCGAAGCTAATGGTCTTTGCCATCGAGCCTCACGCCGTTGCCAACCTTGTCGCCCATTCTTTTTGCTTAGGTGAGTTCCGACCATTGCCATCGTGTCATTCTTGCTTGCCTTGATCCCCTTATGCTAATCCCCCCATTGGTTGGCCTTGCTATGCCCTAGAGCCGCCGGAACACGTCATTCTTCCCTAACGCCAACCGAGCTCTTTACTGTTGCCATTCTTGCGCCATGCCTGGAATCCTAGTAATCCCTTCCATCCCTTTTCAATTTAGCTCAAAGCCAACCCCATAGGCTAGCAATCAAACGTTAAAACCGGCCATAGCCATCTGACTATGTTCACCTATTCTCACCACCACCGGCCACTGTAGATAGCATGGCACACCGCGCAATAAGCCCCAGGCATTGCTCTATTAGCTCCATTGTAGCTCGTAGACCATGAAATCACCTTCAATTTGACAAAATTTGGTATGAACTCCCAAGTTCATCGTCGCCACCATGATGCTACTGCTTTGCTCGCCGCTGACCTCGCTCTAATGACCTTAGGTTCCTAAGCCATGCCTAAAACACTCAAGGACACTCACTATAGCTATTGTGCACCCGGATTTGGCTTGAACATGGCTCTATGCCCTTGCCGTCACACCACCGCTCACCGTTGGCTAACCACCACTGTGGACTTGTGGTGCACCCCATCGAGGGCCATCACCACCAGTAGCTAGCTCTTGACACAAGCATTCCATTTTGGCCCATGGTCGAGCACGCTGACCTCCCATCGCCGCCAGTGAGCTTGTCAAGGAGCTCCGTCGTGAGCCTTCTCTATTGCCTTGGTTAGTTCACTGACCAGTGCACCACGTCTGTCAGTCGGATTAATCAACCCAGGATTAAGTTAATCATTAAGTATGCCCTTAACCTTAGTATGACATGTGGACCTCTAAAGATTAGGAATTTTAATTAATCTAGGATTTAAACACGTAAGTCATTGACATATGGACCCCACACAATTTAACCTATCGTGTAAGCCAAGTCTATGGACCACTGTCATTGACAAGTGGGTCATATTATCTGGAAACAGCCACGTGGACCAAATCTTTGTGAGCCATGACCCCACCTGTCAGCCTCACCCTTTTTCCAAGTTAAAATAAATAGAAAACATAAATAACACCTTGGACCCCACCTGTCAGCCCCTCAGCGAATTTCTTAGAGAAAATAATTAGAAAAGAAAACCCTGGCTGACCCCACCTATCAGCCACTAAAGAATTTTCTTAAGAAAAGTAATTAAAAAGAAAAGGAAATTTTAGTTGACCCTATCTGTCCAAAATTTTTAAATTTCTAGAATTTCATTTTGGTTCAAACTTTTAAAGGTCATAACTTCTTCATTTCAAATCCAAATTCAGTTATTTTTATTTCTCAATTCAAAACATTTTCAACAGTACCAAAATCATATTTTGTAGAATTTATTTGAATTTTATTTAAATATTTGATTGAATGTGGATGATTTTGCGTGTTTAGACTTTGACGCTTTGGATGCCCTTGTCGCTGACAAACAAGATTCCACATTGGCCACATTTGATCAAGGCAAATATCCATAATTGATCATGTTGAATCTAGTTTTCAAATAAAAATATTTTACTTTCAAATACACATGCATGCTTGTTATGGATAATTGCTAAGATGCTATGTTAAAGATTGGTTGTCTAGTTATACCATACACTTGATACCTAGTATTCCCATTCCTTAATTATTGATATTCTTTTACCATGTCACCTTAGGATATTTATAAATAATGATGACCCCATCATTGGTTAAACTCTAATAGATTATGGTTGTACTTACCTTAGTGGTAAAATGAAGTACGATATAAACGTTGCCAGCTGAACTTGAAAATATGATAATAATAGTAACATGGGTTACCACTGAAAATAGAAAAATATTTTATAAAATGGTGAAGACTCGGGCAAGTGGTTAGTTGGAGACCGGTGTAAGGATTGCACATATTTAATTGGCCCTACAGAGATTGCACATGTTATTTTTTGGATGGATCATGTATGGAATGCACATGTCTTTTCTTGAATAGCTGTGTAAAGATTGTACTAGCTTTAGGTATGTGATTGGTTTCGCCTGAGTCATTTACGGATCGAATTATTATGCTCATCTTTTCTACACACAAATCGTGCAACCACAAGTCTAATTACGAGACAGATCCGGTCCACTAATTTTCTTAGTTTTGGTGTGAATCCTGCGCAGTAAATTAGTTTGTGGATTTCTAGATTTTTGATGTGATTTGTGGAAGTGACCTAAAACGGTTACTGTCCTTGTGGATTTTTTGAAGGGCTATAGAGTCTCTAACAATTAGATCCCTCATTGAAAATGTAACTCGGGATAAAAAATTTCTAGGGTAAGGTGTAAACCGGGATGGGAAGAATAAGCATTGTAAAAATCTTATTATGATATTCTCAGTCCCATGTCTACGAAAACTTGCAGTGGCCGATCCAGCGCTGGCGAACCGGCGCCACATTACCCACCCGGCAGAGCTACTATGCCTTTTTCATTCAGAACTGATTCAAATACTATTGCTTTGTGCTAATCGTTACAATGCCGTTTTATGGTTCCAATTTTTTCAAGCCGTAATATTAACACCATGCAAGGAACCATGGAGACGTGTACATTATCATCAACCAATATGAAACAGCAACTCTTGTACGGAATAGCCTTATGATGTTATTAGGACAACCATAAAAGACCAACATTAGATATCTCAACTTGCAATGTATCGAATGCCACATTCGAACCTCAGGAAAGGTCGCTAACATCCCGTGATTGAAATTATAGATATGAAAGCGTGACTCGGAATAGTGCAGTGTTTTCTATCTGGAATTCGCGCCACTTCAGACATAAGAAACATTGAACAAGGCTAATTGTCATTGCATCCCAAGGAGACCACAAATTCTGGCAAATGTGATGCAATGGTCGGGATGAAGATACCAGCTTCTTTGCTCAGGTCCTTTTGATCTTCGAAAATGTCCCGGTCTCGGAAAAATAGGTGCTTTGGGTTCCACTTCCAAGGAGGTTTCCATGGGCCTGTGGATTTGACAACTCTATTCCCTGTACAAGAAAACAATAACATTAGAAAGACGAAATGATGGCAGGAACTCTGGTAGTTAATCTTCGAAAATAGAGAAAATAGGGCAATCAAAGCAACTGCAATAACGTTACACATAAGAATCTAGTGATTACCATCTGTAGGTGTTCAACATAAAATAAGTATGCAGCCTACAAACTAATAGCGCCACATTTTCAAGGAAAAAAAATCAACAGGCCGAACTAACTACGTAACTAAATACAGGGTTAATAATGGCTCCAAAGCAACAAATATTAGCTTTCTATTAGTAAAGCAAACGAGAAACAAAAATTGGTTGCACTACTTTTTCCAGTTCCTAAAATATGTGCAAGTCAAACAACTATCCAAATACCATATTCTAGATTTGGTAGCACCCACAATTCCACATTCCATAATTGGGTCCAGAGTTCGGATTACCGGCGGTTACCGGCCGGTAACCGCCGGTAACCGATATCCCGGCTGAGACCGGGAAGAATAATACCGGCCGGAATTAAAATTTGAAAAATTGAAATTGCAGCTGTTGGAAATGGTTCCAGGGGGCATTGGATGCTTTAGCATGCAGTTAGGAACATGTGGAGCCCATTCTTTTGCATGTGAAGTACTCTTTTTGTCATTTGCATGTGAAGTGTTTTGTTCTCAGCATGTGGGGGGGGGGTAGAAAAGGTAGCTGGCTGCATGTGCATTGCATTTTTCTGTCTCTAGAGCAGTAGGAAAGCATCAGCCAGCAGCAGCGAGCAGCAGGCCGGTTTTTCCCGGTTTCTCACCGGTAAAACCGGTAACCGGCCCGGTTACCGGCCGCCTCCCGCCCCGACAAAAAAAATTGTTTGCTAAATTTCATCCGGTTTTATACCGAGATTACCGGTTACCGGTACCGCCCGGCGGCCGGGATTCTCCCCGGTAACGGTTTTTTGATCCTTGATTGGGTCAGCTAAAGGTCATACTTGGCACCAATTATTTATCTTGAAGTGAACGATATAACAAGAACTGAAAAAACCAGAACTCACCTGAACTGGTGTAAATGCCAAACTAGATGTCAGTCCCGATGTCGCACCACTGCTACCATAGCTCTTCTCCTTGAATCTAATATTAGAAAGTAACATGGAATTAAAAGTGATGTCATAGTACATGATACTGTGAAAGAGGTCAAGATTTGCAACAAAAGCAACATTGTGTAGATAATGTAAGCGAGTTATGACAGCATGCATAACAATAATGCCTGCTGGGCTACTGGAACTGTTACATAGTTCAAATTGTCCTTACTATACAAAATGCGTATAAATAGTACTTTAGATCATCCTAAACTGTAATATAGCAAGAAGCCAAGGTTGTCATGGCGTTGCCTAGTTGTCTTGGCAGCTGGAGGGTGACGCCGAGCAAGTTCGCACAAGCCTAAGGAGTTAGGCGGGCGCCTGGGATCACTGGGCGATGCCATGGTCGCCTGGGTGTCGCCCAGCTGTTTCTGCCGGCCACCAGGGGGACCCTGGAAAGCGTAGGGTTACGCCCGAGTAGCCCAACACTATTAGTCTTCCCTCAATTCAGTCGCCACCCATAGGGTAGAGTTTCACGGGAGATCCCAGCCTACTCCCGCAGCAGGCACCCCTCTCCGCCGTCAGCTCAGGGGAGCCTCCTCCCTTCTTTCTTCTTCTTCCTCTTCCCTTGCTTCTTGCTCTGCTTTCTTCTTCTTCCTTGCGGATTGCGCTGCCTCTGCTTACTTGCTGCTACCTCTGCTCTCAGCTTGCTTGCTGCTGCTTGCTCTCTGATGTAGTTTTTTTTTTTTTTTTGATAAACAAAAGAAACTCCAGTGAGGATTTTGACAAAATCCATTTGTTGCCCCATTAGCCACTTAAGGTTTAGATTGGGCTGTGCACATTAATAGTATTTGGTGGAGAGAATTCTGTTCAAGGACAGGGGCTTTAGATTGGGCTGTGCACATTAATAGTATTTGGTGGAGAGAATTCTGTTCAAGGACAGGGGCTTTCGGAAATTCTGTTCACAAACTATAAGAGAAGACATTTATAGTTTAGAAATAGCATGTTCAACTTTAGTTGTCTTCTGCAGATAATCTAGATTAGTTACAACTTACGAAGTTACTAGATACTTTCCTTAATAGCTTATATTATCTACAAAGAGAGCAAGCTCATGGTATGAGCCACTACTACAAACATTATCATTCTCATTTTTTTTAGTAAAACATAACCAGTTTTAGACATGGACTTGTGTGAGATTTGTGATTCGTCCATGATTACCATGAATGTCTTGTAAATTCTGTATAGTAGGAGGTCATCAGCTCACACCAATTTAATGTAGTGTTTGTGCTCTTGTGTGAGGTGAGAATTATGATCCATTCAACTATCCGAAGAGAAAGGCCATGTCAAAGGAACCAGGATGGAAATACGCATTTGGCCAATTGACAACAAGGATCTAGTGGAATATTCCCTTTGTGGCAAGCATGTGCACTCAGGCATCAAGAGGATAAAGCAACATCTCATTAGCGATTTTTGGGATATTGTTAAGTGCCACGAGACCACTACTAAGATCATGAGAGAAATGCAAGCATGGATGAACAAGACTGCACGAAAGGTGCCGATTAACATTGAAGAAGACAATGGAGGGGAGGAGGTTGGTGCTGATGATGAAGTCCAGGAAGTAGAGCCACAAGAATGCTATTGTGCATCACCGACTTAGGATATTATTGAATTATTTATTATTTTTATTACCACTGTCTAACTCTGGCCCCATGCTCGCTGCGACTTACCGGAGCGCCGTGACAACCTTGCATGCAGCAATAAACAGTTCTTATAGCTTTCTATTTGCTATATTATGTCCTCTCTGATTCCCATAGCTTGATATTTTCAATGTAGTGCCTTTTCCTATCCTTATCTCATTTTTTCTGCACAAATTGTAGATAGTTTTGGTTTAACAAATTTTCTCTAATAGTTTGTATGTACCTACTTGGCATGGAGTTAAACAGAAAGTCGGAAAGAGCACTTGAACAAGATATTATCACATTTTTCATGTAGCAAAAGGTCACAAGACCCAATTTCAAAATTGTACTTAGATGCAGTCATCATTGCTTTAATATAAAATACCAAAGAACAAAATGGAGCAACATAGCATACTACAGAAAGAATTAAAATAGCATACTTTTTGGCAACTTTAGCAGCAAGTTTGCTTTGCGCAGCTGAGACACGTAGCTTCCCACTTCCTGCCTGTCCGAGCATGCCATAGCCTTCCCCCAATCCATCACCTGATGACAGCAAGATGTGATTATGTCAAAAAGGATATTTCCATTTTAAGGCATGGTGAAACTAAACAGCAAAATGTTATTCAAAACGTCATGTCAATACTGACCTAAAGAGCTCTCCTCTGGTACCCCAAACTGCATTCGGTTCGCAAGCTTCATCATATCAGTCTGTGCATATCTGCAGAATCAAGTTCCCAAGTTTATGACATTATATACCATGCTGTTTATCATATTAATCATATTTCGGCAAATAAGACAAATTAACAAGTAGTTCAATACAAAATTAAACATTAGATTGTTCAATATGTATTTTCCGCAAAAAAAAAAAGAAGATTGAGAACAGCTTACCTTTCTTTCATTTTTCGAAGCCGACGACCCCCTCTCTTCTTTTTAGGTTCAGAGTCTGGTACAGGAAGCGGTTTTGGAAGCTTTGCAGGAGGTGGTTCTTGCCACTTCTCAATCTTCTTACGAATTTCTTCTAACAAGTTCCGCCCAGCTTTGCCAGTTGGATCACCTCTAATTGAATCAATCCTTGCTGCTAGAGTTGATTTTGCAGCTATAAGTCTGCAAGCACGAGTCCTCAGAGCTGGAGGGGTGCTCTGAAATACTTCAGTTTGTTCAAGATAGCCTACACGAAACTGAGATGTGGCAGTAGAAAATCCAGCTAGATTTTTCTTCTTTGCACCAAGTAACTGAACATTACAGGCAGGCATTTTTGCAAGTGCTCCCAAACCACCAGCAGTTCCCATCAGTTTCGAGGCAACATCACTGCCAACAATGGCAGAAAGGTTTGGCGCAATGTAACCCATTCTGCTCTCAACAAAATCAAGTACTTTCTTCTTGGCAGCATCAAGAGTAAGGGCTCTGTCGCATGCTTCAATGGTTTTTTCCAAATTCTCCTCAGAAAGAGGCTTCCCACTAGTTGTTGATGCTGTTACTGAAACCACCATTATAATTGCAGAGGGTAAAAGCCCTTCCAGATCTACAAGCGTTAAATCCATCTCATTTCCAATCTTCTTAACAACACGGGCATAATCAATTGGATGATGAACGAGGGATTCCAGTTCAGGAAACTTCAGCCTATATTTGTCTCGTATGAAGTTATGGATTATAATGATCTCATTCTCAATATCTACTGATAAAGCATTGCAATCGACAATAAGCTGATATTCTGGATCCTCCTCCAGGTTGGACCCTTGATTGGAGAAGTCTGTACCTTTCTGAAGTGCATCTTCAACTTTCTACAAAGAAACAAATCACAAATGAAACTGCCTACTGTCATGCATGGGGCAAGAGGAAACCTTTTGTGTCCTAAACAAATTTAACAGGATCATATTTTTGGCATAACCATCGCAACATTGAGTAATTGTCCATGTTTCCTTTTAACCAAATTGATACAGTTTTTCCGTATGCCATTCAAGTCAGATCTGCACACTGCAGTGGGAGGCGTGCGCTGTGTGTGTGTGTGCGCGCTCTCTCTCCAAAGAAAATGGGGGTATTAAGAGTTTGATCACTTACTTGCATTATGGCACTATAACGCTGTGTCTTCTGCAGCTTTGAAACACTATCAAGATCATCATAATTAAGAGACTCAAGGTCAGGCATATCATCATCACCGTCCTCTTCCATTCCCACTGCCTCGGCACTGTCTTCTTCCTGAAAATTTTGATAATTAGTAAAAAAATTCTCAAGAAATAAATCATTACAAAATCTGGTTACATGTTAGAAATAGAAATAAACTCACAGGATAGGCTTCATTGTCTGACAGTTCATCGAGATCCGCTAAGAAAGAATCAGCAAGGCTTGCCTGTGGAAGTGGCACTAGTTAGAAAAATGAGACACATGACCACAAAAGAAAAGAAAATTCGCAAATATAAAACTGAATAATATATAATAAATTTGCACAAGCTACCCAACAGAAGCTGAAATGAACTCACCATGGTCTTGGCCTAAATCTTCCCAGCAGCAGCAAGAGCTCCGAATCAAGCGCTAGCAAGAGAAGTCCGGGGGGTTCTACTGATTCCTCACGATTCACACCTTGGCCCTTCTTTATTGAGCAGGATGACCAGGTCATAATACAGTAAAAATATTACGGAGTATTGAACAAACATGGAGCATCCTAAAGATTAAATATAAACAAAAGGAAAGGAATTATTAGTAATTTCTATTGTACAACTTTTTTCTTTTTTTGCTTCGGTTTAATTAATTGGTTGGCATTACAGTAGCGACGAGGAACAAAATTTAGCCCATACTTTGGTAACCCTAAAACTGTGTGAATACCACACAAACCCCACAGATAGGAACTTCGCAAAAAAGTTTCGAGAAATCGAACCCTCTACACCCTAATTAAACACACCGTCGGCCGTTTACTTTTTAAGACTATCAATTGGTATGTGCCGCAAAACGTTGGTTAACGGTGCCGGCTGCCGAGCCATATAGCAGCTGGATTACCAAAAGCTTAGAAGAGGCGTAATTTAGAGATCTAAGGTGACGGGTAATCCAGGAAGAAGACTAATATTCCATACAGAAGCAGCCGGAATTACCTCTGCAGAAGCGGTTGCTCTCTCGCCTGTGCGCGCCCTACCCTGCCTGGCCGACGCCGCAACGTCGAGAACGCAGCCGGGCTTAAACACGCAGCTATCGCACGCGCGCGAGGGCGCGCAGGTGGCACGGGCAGGGGGAGGGGAGATCTCGCTCGTACCGCTCGACAGAGACGGAGTGGTGCGGGTGTGCGTGTTGCCTTCTTCTCTTTCGCTTGGGGTTTAGATCTGAGAAGGAAGGGAGAGGGGAAGAGGGTACTGACCGTCGGAGGCGTGAGAGGAAGACCCGGTCATCGCTGGTTCGTCGATGTAGTCTGCGCACGGGCAGCGACGGTTGGGGAAGAAGATGGTGGCGGCGGCGGCGTAGATCCGGCGACGTCGACGGCGATGTGCTTCCCGTCGCTGACTGCGCCCCCTCTCTGATCGGTTAGGGTTTTTCGGGTGAGGTTGTACGGCTCAGGCGAATCTCGTAGTCCGAGCCGCCGGCCCCCACCCCTGTATTTATTGCGCAGCGCGACGGGGGCCCATCAGCCAGTTGTTGGGCTGAGCGCCCCCGATCAGGGCGCGTGATCAGGGTCCAGATTAGCCGTTGGGCTAATCTGGGAGAGATCAATCTAACATTCTCCCCCTTGATCTCCTTTATGCTTTAACTTTAATTACTTTTGACTTTACACATTCCATCACAGATTAGTGCATAGAACATGTCTCATCGTCACGGTCAATCGCCGATAGATTCAACAGCTACAATACACCTCTCTGTTCTGAAATAGTTACTCTAATCTTTTGGGCCATCTTTTAGTCCAGGAATCATAGGCTTTCCCTTAAACCCATGCCGGCTACATGTTCTCTGAACACGTTGGGTGGTAAGCCTTTAGTAAGCGGATCCGCTAACATCTTTGCGGTACTTATATGCTCTAAACTTATAATTTGATCCCGAACTTTATCTTTCACAACATAGTACTTTATGTCAATGTGTTTGGCAGCACCACTTGACTTATTGTTGTGGGCATACGTTACTGCGGGTTCATTATCGCAGTACAACTTAAGTGGTCTATTGATGTCGTCAACCACTTTTAAACCGGGTATGAACTTCTTTAGCCAGTTCACCTGCCCCGTAGCCTCATAACATGCTACAAACTCGGCATACATTGTGGACGATGTAGTGACGGTTTGCTTTGAGTTTTTCCACGATATAGCTCCTCCAGCGAGAGTGAATACATATCCGGATGTAGACTTTCTATCATCTCCCGCAAAATCAGAATCTGTATACCCCACTATATGGAGTAAATCTGATCTTCTGTATGTTATCATGAGGCCTTTTGTTCCTTGCAAATAACGCAAGACTTTCTTTATCAATTTCCAATGTTCTATTCCAGGATTGCTCTGGAATCTGCCAAGTAACCCGGTAACAAATGCTAAGTCAGGGCGTGTGCACACTTGAGCATACTGTAAGCTTCCGACAGCTGAAGCATATGGAACCGCTTTCATTTGATCGATCTCATACTGGTTCCTGGGGCATTGAAAATCCCCATATCTGTCGCCCTTGACTATAGGTGCAGGTGAAGGACTACATTTATGCATACCAAATTTCTTTAAGACTTTCTCTATGTATGCCTTTTGTGACAGTCCCAATATCCCCTTGTTCCTATCCCGGTGAATTTCGATCCCTAGAACGAACGAAGCTTCACCAAGATCTTTCATATCAAAATTTGAGGACAAAAACTTCTTTGTCTCCAGTAGCAGACTGACATCACTACTAGCCAGTAGGATATCATCCACATACAGGATTAGGAAGATAAACTTCCCATCTTTAAACTTTGCATAAACACAGTTGTCCTCTACATTCTCTTTAAACCCAAATTTTCTTATTGTACTGTCAAACTTCAAGTACCACTGTCTTGAAGCTTGCTTTAACCCATAAATCGATTTCTTTAGGCGGCATCCCATTCTTTCATTTCCTTCCACGACAAAACCTTTTGGTTGTGCCATGTAAACATTTTCCTCCAAATCCCCATTAAGAAATGTCGTCTTTACATCCATCTGATGTAACTCTAAATCATAATGTGCTACTAATGCCATTATGATTCTGAAGGAATCTTTACATGAGACTGGAGAAAATGTCTCATTGTAATCAATCCCTTCTCTTTGCGTAAATCCTTTTGCCACAAGTCGCGCTTTGTATCTTTCTACATTCCCTTGGGAGTCATGCTTTGTCTTGTAGACCCATTTACAGCCTACTGTTTTGGCTCCTTTAGGAATAATTTCCAAGTCCCAGACTTTATTAGTCTTCATGGACCTCATCTCCTCTTCCATGGCCTCAAGCCATTTTGAGGAATTTTCGCTTCTCATGGCTTCTTCAAATGAGGTGGGATCATCCTCCATTTGAAATTCCTCTGTATGATAAATCTGATAATCATCAGAAATAGCTGATCTTCTTACTCTTTGAGACCTCCTCGGGGCCTCCTCATTTGGTACATCTACTGTTTGAGGCTGCTGTTGCTCCCCCCCATCTGTGGCAATAGGTTCTATATGATCCTGAAGAACAGGTTCTTCATTCTCATTCATTGTTGCCACGGGAGAAACAATAACAGGTGCTGGCACCACAGTGTCTTGCACCGTCGGTGCAGCGACAGCAGGTAGTGTGAAAAATGGCTCTTGAATCATCGGAGTAGGCGCATACACCCGCTTCTCTTCAAGGTCAATCTCTCGAGCTACCATGCTCCCCCTCATCATGTCATCCTCTAAGAAGACAGCGTGTCTTGTTTCTACAAACTTTGTATATCTGTCTGGACAGTAGAAACGATAACCTTTTGACTTTTCAGGGTAGCCAATGAAATGGCAACTTACTGTTTTGGGATCAAGTTTCCCAAGGTTTGGGTTAAATACTTTAGCCTCAGCAGGACTCCCCCACACACGTAAGTGGTTTAGTGAGGGAACTCTTCCTGTCCACAATTCGTACGGTGTTTTGGGCACCGACTTACTAGGCACTCTGTTGAGAATATGAATGGCGGTTTTCAACGCCTCCATCCACAAACTCAATGGCAGTGTAGAATAGCTCATCATGCTTCGCACCATATCCATCAGGGTACGGTTGCGTCTTTCAGCTACTCCATTTTGCTGAGGTTCGCCCGGCATAGAATACTGGGCCACTATGCCATTTTCCTGTAAAAACCTTGCAAAAGGTCCAGGAACTTGTCCATATGGGGTATGTCGACCGTAGTACTCCCCCCCACGGTCAGATCGGACTATCTTAATCTTTAAATCGTGTTGGTTTTCAACTTCAGCCTTAAATATCTTGAATTTATCCAAGGCTTCATTTCTTTCTTTGATTGGATAAATATATCCATAACGGGAGTAATCATCCGTGAATGTTACGAACGAGTCATAACCATCCACACTTGTCACAGGAAAAGGACCACAAATGTCTGTGTGAACAATTTGTAGAACTCCTGTGCTTCTTTTAGCGTCTTTTTTAATTTTCTTTACATATTTTCCTTTAATGCATTCTCTGCATTGCTCCAAGTCTGAGAACTCTAATGGAGGAAGAATATCATTCTTAACTAGTCTTTCTATTCTCCCCCTCGAAATATGGCCTAAACGACAGTGCCATAATTTCGACGACTCATCTAGAGTTCTCTTTCGTTTTCTGTTTACATTTGTAGACGAGGATTCAATCACTTTCTCGCACGCGACGTTCCCATTATCGCATACGACATTCACATCATCACATACGGAATTCACATTTTCACGAAGTGACAACAAATAAAGCTCATTCTGTAAGATGGCAAGACCAACACATTCTTTATTAAACATTATTTCACACTTGCCATTTCCAAAATTACAATCATAACCATCTTTGTCCAAATTTGAAACACTAATCAAATTCCTCTGTAAAGAGGGAACAAAAAGGACATCTCTGAGTAAAAGATTGGAGCCATTAGCTAACTCTAATGAAAGATCGCCAACGGCTTCAACTTCAGCTTGGACTCCATTTGCAACTTTAATGCATTTTTCTTTTCTTTGCGTAGTCCTCGTCGAACGGAATCCCTGTAATGAATTAGCAACATGAACAGTTGCTCCTGAGTCAATCCACCAAGTGGATTTCGAATATTTCACATACATGCATTCATTTACAAAGGTAATAATGTTCTCACCTTTCTTTGCCATTATCATCTTTAAATAATCAGGACAATTCTTCTTGTAATGTCCCGTCTTCTTGCAGTGAAGACACTGATCTTTGTCTACAGCAAATTTATTCTGTTGGGGCTGATGGACAGAGGTTTTTCCCTTGTTCTTTGAGAAGGAGGTACTGTTAAAATTCTTTTTCTTGTTATCCTTCACATAGTTGATGGATCCACCATGTGAGGATTTAATTCTTTCCTCCTCTTGCACACATATAGCTATGCACTTTTCTAAGTCCCATTTCTCGGGCTGCATGTTATAGTTGACAACAAAAGTGTCAAACTCTTTAGGCAAAGAAGCAAAAAACCAAATGAATAAGGAACTCATCCTTGAGAGCCAAATCCATTGGTTTAAGCTTGGATGCAATATTGCTCATCCTCAGTATGTGCTCTCTTATGCCACTGCCACCACCAGAGTACCTTTCTGTCACAAGCTGTTTAATCAGCTGTGTAGCATAAGTCTTTGAAGAGCTAGTAAACTGGCTCTTTATCCTCTCAAGGTACTCTGTGACAGTGTCACACTCTGCGATTGAGCCCACAATAGCAGGCTCAATCGTGTTCTTTATCACAGCCAAACATTTCTTGTTGGCAGTGACCCACTTTTTATGATCAAGATCATATGACATCTTTATGGGAGCAAAGTCCCTCTGTCTGGTCTGCCAAGCAGCATCAGCCTCATTTTCGTCCCTCACCGGTGCCACAGGCTCTGTGGGACACGGTGTGGTGACTACCCAGTCCACCTCAGCCAAGATGAAGGCCAGGTCAATCTTTTTCTTCCATTCACCATAATTGTCTCCTTTGAGAACAGGGATATCCCTAATGTAGCCCATCAAGGAGTATCCTCCTGAAACCACAATCCATATACAGTGAGAACATTTAAACATTAATAACAGCAAAATTATATGCCTTATTTTCAACGTTGGTCAAAAATACGACATACAACTTTATTTATACATTAAATCTACATCACCGTTGGGCAGAAATAGAAATAATGCATAAAATCATCAATTAAAAATTATAGCATTGTTATTATCAACGTTGGCCAGAAAATAACAACATCATAATTATCTGGGATTTATCACTATTTTTCCAAAATTAAATTCTCCCGTTGGTTCGAATTTAATAATGAAAATCAATCAACATTAACTTTTGCAGCGGAAACTGTAATTATTCAAAATAATTCATTATTCAGAAGCATTATAACTGTACTTATATAATCTCTGGAAAAATTAACACGTTGGTGCAAAATTTTACAGAGATTTTGGTTCAATTTTCATTCAAATTCCATCAAAAAAATGCTTCTGAAATAACAGTTAAATTCATTTAACAAAAAATGCTGTTAAAACGGCCATTTTGGCCCATTTCTTCGCGGGGAGCCTGGCCCACCGCTGCCACCAGCCCACGAACACACGCGCTCGGGCCATTCCTCTTGCGGCCCATGGCCTCCATCGGCCCAACAGCCCCCACCCAAACAATCCTCCCGGCCTCATCACAGCCGTCCACCGGATCGGATGGCACAGAGTGATTTTCGGCCGAACAAAAACTGCCGCCCCCCAAACCCTAACCCTAGAGGCCAAACATTTGAGCCGCCAGATCCGAAAAAAAAGGATCTGAAACCATGAGCGGCGGCGCATGGGCGCCCGCATGGCGATGGGGGGGAATCCGGAGGGGCGGCGGCTCGCGCGATGCCCGCGCTCTCAAGCTGGGAGGCGGCGGTTCGCCCGCACGGGGCGGCGCGGCAACCAGAAGCAGCGCGGCGGCGGCCCGCGCGGGGCGACGGCGGCGCACGCGCCCGCGGAGGAGCAGCGGGGCGGGGTCCCGCGCAGTGGCGGCGGCTCCATCGGGAGGGCGCGGCAGCGCGCGGAGGGGAGCGGCGGCGCAACCTGCGGCGCGCGCACGGCCGGAGGCATCGGCGCGGCGGCGCCATCGGAGCCCGGCTAAAACCGTAAGCCCCCGATCCTCTTTGCCCGCTCTGATACCATTGTTGCCTTCTTCTCTTTCGCTTGGGGTTTAGATCTGAGAGGGAAGGGAGAGGGGAAGAGGGTACTGACCGTCGGAGGCGTGGGAGGAAGACCCGGCCATCGCTGGTTCGTCGATGTAGTCTGCGCACGGGCAGCGACGGTTGGGGAAGAAGATGGTGGCGGCGGCGGCGTAGATCCGGCGACGTCGACGGCGATGTGCTTCCCGTCGCTGACTGCGCCCCCTCTCTGATCGGTTAGGGTTTTTCGGGTGAGGTTGTACGGCTCAGGCGAATCTCGTAGTCCGAGCCGCCGGCCCCCACCCCTGTATTTATTGCGCAGCGCGACGGGGGCCCATCAGCCAGTTGTTGGGCTGAGCGCCCCCGATCAGGGCGCGTGATCAGGGTCCAGATTAGCCGTTGGGCTAATCTGGGAGAGATCAATCTAACAGTGCGTACTTGCACTCGATGTCGGGGCGGGTGCACCTGTCGCGCAGAAAGTCGAGGCACACCTCGACGGTGAGGTCGTTGTGCCGCCGCCGCTTGCCGTCGGGGTAGCGGGGGCTACGGCTGCGGCTCAGGGTGCGGCTGCGGCGGCCGCGCGGGGAGCGGGAGCGCCGGAGCGGGACGAGGAGCCCGGGCGCCGGATATGAGCGAGTTAGGGATTTAGGGTTGAGTCGGCGAAGACGGCCGTTGCGAGATGAGGATCGCCGAAGACGGCGCAGGCGTCCGAGTGTCCGATAATCAGCGGGGCGTGGGAGGAAATGTGCCGCGTGGGAATCGATCGGTCGGCCCGAGCCACTTCAGATTCTTTTTTTAAACCCAATTACATATATATATATATATATATATATATAACACCTAATATATAGTAGATTTTTTACAAAAAATTTTAGATATTCAGTTGAATACCTATGAATTACTGTAGATCCGTCTCTACCGGGCTAGTAAAGAGGGTACGGGAGACCGGGTCAGCAGCGCGCTGCGACGCTGGCTGTGAGGCGGCGACGAAGCTGATTTAAGACAAGCCGGCGGAGGTGGGGAAGGAACGGCGGTGAAGGAAGGCCTTGCGGCGGAGCCGGATCCGGTCGAGTTGGGGGGCCTTTTGAGGGGACGCGCCGCGGCAAGGCAAAGTCGGCAACCCAACCGGGTGGGGATGTGGGCCTTGAGGCTGAAGGGGAGCAACAAAAGTTCTGAAAATTTTTGTCCAAGATTTTGTGCAGGCTTGTTCCATCGTCGTTGTCACCTTAGGACTAGTATATAAGGCCCAGCCTAACTCATAAATATTTTGGTTCAGAAAACAGCATGGCCCAAAAAAAACAGTGATGTCGCAAGAAACAGGAGAGTCTACCCTACGGCCCATGCATCCAATCCTCCGGCCCACTGAGCCTCCTGCGCGCCTATTGGTCTGTGTCGAGTCCAAGGCTTACGCACGAAGGGAATCCACGTCAGCACACGCTTTCTTAAGTTTGGACATTTGTAGCACTGTTTGTTCTAAAAATACCAAATATAGTTTGGTAAGCGAAAAAATTCTATTTTTAGCCCCCTATACGGCTACGGGACTACGGAATGATGACACGTGTTAGTCGTGCGGTCAGAGACTGCACGACTAGCACTTTAGCTTAATTGTGCGGTCTGGGACCGCATAATTACACTGTAGCATGCAGCGGTGCAGTCCACCAGCACATGAATTCATGGAGAAATACGGTGCCCGAGCGCACGACTTCACCGAGATTCCCGCCCGTGCGCAGAGTTCTCGGCTGCGCTTTGCCTCCTGTAGCTGGTTTAATCGTGCGGTCCCCGACTGCACGACCACTATAGCGCTTAATCGTGCGGTCCGGGACCGCACAACTGCGACGTGTCGCCCTCCCGTGAACGTACGGTCGGGAAGAGGTTATATATGGGATTTCGGTGGCCAGGGAGCTATATTTGGTATTATTGTGGGAAACAGTGCCAAATTTGTCCAAGATTCAGAGCAACTCCAAGAGAAGAGCTAAATCATTTTCTAAAGCTAATTTGGTTATTATTGGAGAAAAAACGTCTCCAATAGACTCTGTAAATGACTCTCCAAATTTAGTAGCTCTCCATCCCTCCTCCTTCGCTCTCTATTTTTGGATAGCCTACCTCGCTCACCATCCAGCCTCTTGGCGCGGTCGGCGTTTCCTTCCCGCACGCTGTGCCCCATTCCCGCGTGTACGCGACCCACCGCGCGCCCTCTAGTTTAGATAGCCTGTTAGAGTAGTCTTGTTTTTTTTTGGTGAGATTCATTTTAGAGAATAGCTAAATCACTAAATTTAGATACTTTTTTTGGCTAATCTTTTGGAGTTGCTCTCATGCCTTCTAAGATGACATTTTTTTGGCAAACCGAAAATTCAAGTGGTGACATCTCTTAAATCGAATATCCAAATCATGATCCGTTCGAACTATCATGTGTTTCTTACGATGAGATTATTGAAACAAGATCTCATTCGCATATATTTTAAATTAGTAAATAATATCACATGATATATGGTCCAATAGATAAAATAAATATTCCATGTATAACTTTCTAATGTTTCATTGGTTCATAGGCAGCGCATATCTTTTGAATTGAACAGTGTGAATGGATTAAATGAGTATTGGATGTTCTTGCATGTATTTGGTTTCGGTATTCCAATAAGTTCTACACATTAGGTTTTAAAGGGTAATGGCCATTATTTTATGCAATTTGTTTCGATGTTCTAACATTTCGTCGATGGTGTTCTACACATCTGAACTATATCTTCCATGTGTTTAATTTTTATATTCCAATAGTTCATCAACGATATTCCACGTGTTAAAATTCTATGTTTCATATGTTTATTTTTAATATTACAGTGGTTCGTTGATGATGTTCCAGCCGCTTATTAACCATGTTCAGTAGGGTAAGATGAATCGGTCATGTGAGAAAAAAAAACAAAGACAATTAGCTGAAAAAATAAAACAAATAGAAAAAAATGAACATGAGGGACAACAAACACAAGACCTACTATGACATTGGCAAAAAAACTGCAGATAAATTAGAAAGGAAAAAAGAAAGGAAAAAAGAAAATAAAGAAGAAAGTAAAAGAAGGGGTTTAGTTACTCTTAGTACAACAGTTACGCGTGACCAACGCATGTGCAAACTAAGTGATCTACCTTCTTCGGCTGTTGCAGACCAAAAAGAAAAAGGAAAGAAAAAAATGATGCATGCTGGGCCGTGCCTCCCACGGAGCGAACCACTCCATGCATGCCCACCCAACTGCCGTGCTCGTGTTTGATCTGTACTTGTGGCCTCATCGATGGAATGGTTGAGGTAAACTTGATCATCCTGTCTCAAAAGAAAAAAAAGAACAATAATCCTAATCAAGATCGATCGATTCGGTCATTTTGGACAAGTCACAACTCAGAAGAACCAATAGAACAAGAGAGGAAACCGCTCGGTTCAAAGTTGGTGAGCATTCGATTGTCAGTCCTGCTGTGTTACGGTTCAGACTGAAGCCAGTGGGTCACATGGCCATGAACATGCCGTCGCTGCCTGGCACAGACACTGTTAATTGCCCGTTCCTTCAGACGTCGGTCACGCTCATCACCGAATCTGCTTTTACCGTGCCGAGCCATCCGCCTCCACTGTCGCGGTGAAAAAAAAGAAGAAACTGAAACCGACGGCCTCCAGCCGCGCCCACCACAAGCCCGAGACTCGTCGGAACGAACCGAACCGTCGTCCACCCTCCGCCAAGAGGAGAGGATATGCGCGATCGACCAAGCCAGTCCAAACGCTCGGGTGGGAACGGAACCCGCGACGACGCTGTGCGGGCTCTCGTCCAAGAGTTGTCGGCTCGGCTCCTGCCCCCGCACGGCCGGTCGCTCTCCATGCGCGCGCGGAACGCAAAAACCCACAGAAAACTTGTGGCCACGCGCGGAGGGGCCGGCGCGATCGACTTGCCCCTAGAAGACACAAGTGTCCCTGCCGCCCCGCCGTGGTGGTGGTGCCCTGCATCCGCGGAGGATGGCAGCGAGGGGCGAGGGAGCCGACGAGACGGGGACGCTCCTCTCGGCACGCGAGATGCGACCGGACCAGCGTTGGTCGCGCGGTGAAATAATGGGACGCCGGGCCTGCTTCGGTGCGTGCGTGCGTGCGTGATTGGCTGGTTGCTACGTACGTCCATCCGTGTCGCACGCGAAGACGCGGGAAGGTTCGGTGCAGCTGATGTAATGATTCATCAGTTGATCATTGCAGTGCGACGCTGGCAGTGTGACTGACCGGCCGTAGGATATTCACGAGCGGTGGCTGTAGGATGAGTATGGCGGGTCTGAGGGGTGTATGGCTCTTTTAAAAATTTTCTCTAAATATCAACAACAATATACAACGGAAACACAAATTCAAAGATTCAACGAAACCCAGACACCCCAGAACCGATCAGACCTCTAATCGAAACTGGTCAGACTAGCAATTTATGGTAAAACCGGATGAACAGTAAAAAACCGGTTAGACCTCTAGTTCTTTAGCGGTCATACCAGATAAACAATAAAATCAAACGATGAATAGTAAAATTAGCACTATTTCAAATTTAAAAATCTTTGTAACTTTTGATTATGATTCAAATAACTTAAAACTTGGTATACACATTCTCTATGATATAACCAACCTATTATAATTAACGATCGAAATAATCGTTGCCAAAATTATGACTCTTTTACATTTGAGTGAAGGATGACCAAAATCGGGTAAAAAAGGAAAAATCTGGATGTGCACTTGTTCATGAGTCTTAGATGATTTAGGTGACCTTAGATGTGTCCTCATATGTCATAACAAGCTAAATCAGAGCACAAATTCGATCTAAAACACCCACAAGAGCAAAACCCAAAAATTACCTCTCTTGAGAAAAACCGAGCAAACTAAAAAATATCCTCTAGATTATGCCTAAATAGATGAGATCTTATCTCCAGGAGGCATCTCCACCTTTTACACGTCTTTGACACCAGAAAAGCTTAAGAAAAGAGAAATCTAAATAAGAAAACCAAAAAAAATTAAAAGTACAAGAGGGGGTCTATGACACAACTCATTTGCCAAACTTTGTATATTCATTTCAATTGGAGAGAAATGTTTTACAGCCAATACTTTAGGATGACATAACTCTAAGCCTAAAACACACACAAAAGGCTCCAACACAAAAAAAATTCTAACCATAATATCTCAAGTCATAAGAGACATACCTCTCACAACACAATACAAGGCTTATATAGCGGAGGCCCTAACAGCTAGCCATTCTTTAGTGGATCATATCGCTTACATATGGGGAAACTTGGCACTCACACATAAACAGGTTTTTACTCTCTCACACTTGCACACTTTTTAAAGCGCGATTTTCCAAAGGCTTTATAAGCCCAATAAGACCTTTCATTCACAAAGACATAATCTAAACCACTCAGGCCAGTGCCACTGTTTTATAAACCACTACTTCACTCGGACAATTTTCTCAATTACCGCCCGTTTGTCTTCATGATGATGGGGTGCTCATGACTTATTATCAAGATCATACACCTGCGTCGAGGCCGTCATCACTTGAAACATCCAAATTCAATGGCACATCAATATCACACCATAGTCTGTGATACTCAATGTTTGCCGCCAAGATAATACGTCTGCTTCAAGAACTGTCACCACTTGAAACGTACAAGTCCAATTGGTACGCCATATGCACGCATTGCCTCCTCATGATCATTGTCTTTCTCTCGTGCTCTTAGCTTGAAATGATGCTTCATTTAGATTTACACATCACTCAATGGCCACCAAGCATTGGTCTTGCTACTGGCCACAATCTATCATCAAAGCACCTGCATATTACAGACAAAGCAATTGATCTGAGTATAAATGATATGCATTTGACTCTCAATTAGCAAAACATATGCATGGACCTACTCCATGACTAACATGCATGAAACCCCCATGACTAACATTTGTATGGACGCACCATGACTAACACTGCATGGACACCGTCATGGCTCATAACCAAAACTATAGAATCACTCAAAAACGATTCCTCTTAGAAACCTCAACAGGGGCGGATCTGATTGAGCCACCAGATTGGTCAGGCCGCCCTAAGATATGCCAGTTGGACCACCCCTTGGCCGGTCACACTTTACCAGTTAGACTGTCATCCTAGGCTAGTTTGACCGATGCTTCCAAAAAAACACAGGCTAAAATGCAATTTAACAAAAATCAAAATCAAACAAAAAACAATATATAAATAATGTCAAATACTCATCATTCTTATGAAGCTAGCACCAGATGATCCTACGGTGGACTAGGAAGGCATGCCATTTTTGTATTTTCAGATAAAAACTTGTTGTTTCTGGATATATTGATACGTAGTATAATTTCAACAGTTCAATTATTCTTTTGGAGAAACTGTTTTTTTTTAAATCTGTATGTACAAAATGGTTTTAGCAGCTGTACTGTACGTAAATAAATTGATACACAGTTGTTCGTTGCTACTATTTCTCGGTATAAATAGGCAAAAGGTTTTCTTCCTCCGTGTTTGTCCGTTCTCTTCAGCAATGGCGGACCTGGACGAATCGAGGTACCTCTCTCTCTCTCTCTCTCTCTCTCTCTCTCTCTGTGTGTTCATCTCTGGTCACCGTCCGTTCCTTTTGGACGCTTGCAGTCATGCCCTGCCTTCACTCGATTCTCTCCGTCTCATGTGCAGACACGCCGACGGCCGCGCTTTCACGCATCAACTGTTCCCGGCTCCCGTTTACATCGACCACGGAGGTGATCCTCAGCAACAGCAGGGTTCCTTTTCAGATTTTTTACCCGGGTCATGTTTCCAGGCTCCAGCGCAGACGTGAACATTACCTGCCTGTTAATTGGTCCATCGAAAAGGGGAATTTGTAATGGCCGACTTGGACGTAGGCTTACCTACGTCAAATAAACTATTTACTTTCCAAATTCCTCGCTCATAATTTAGCTTCGGCAACAGCAAAGTTAACTGCAATTTGCCTACAAAATTAAAGGCACAGGCATGACATGAGCCACAAGGCTTGTGTTTGAAAGGGCCCTACAGGTTGTGGGGCTTAAGAGAAGATCTGGTAGAAGGAATAATTTTAGCTCAAGGAATATCCATCTCCAAAGAATATCCGCTGGCTATATTCTCTCTATTCTCTATTCATAGCATTTCAACTGGCCCGCAGCAAAATCTGCCGAACTGGCAAGATTTGGTGTGTGTCAGCACCCCCGGTACGAATAAGGAGCATCCTCATTTGCTTCACATCAACCAGTTGGTACAATTCGGTAGTAGGTTTTATGAGTGTTTTAACTGTAGAGGTAGGACACAGTAGAAGCATACTGACACCAGCTGTCGAACAAAGAATCTTTGGGGAAGTAGTGTAGAACGTATATAGATGCTCTTGATACCCGTGAGTTCAATTTCTGGCCATGATAGTTTTTATTATCCTTAGGAGGTATTAAGTAACTCTAACTAAATTACCCTTAAATATTTTTGATATCTTCACCCTTTAAACTCTTGATACCTGTTGACACTAGCTCAATGGATGCCTTGACTCTTTCTAAGAATAGTAAAAAATCTCTCTAGCCATATCTACTTTGAAGAGTTTTTATCATCCTTAGGAGATACAAGTATTTCGACACCAAATCGTCCTTAAACTTTTGGTACCTGTTGGTACTTTCACCCTTTAAACTTTTGGTACTTATTGATATTAGCTTTAATACCTCGTAAGAATGGTAAAAAATCTCTCTACTTTGTCGTTAAAACATCGAGGCAGAGGATGTGCTTCTCTAAATTGCTCAATATTTGGTCAAACTATCGAGATCCTGAAGCACGTGTACCAAAACATATGAATCCCAAAGCATTAGCCCAATCCTAGCTCATACATGAGGAAATTACTCTGAAATCATTCGCACTCACTTCATTTGATTTTCACACGCATTCCAAACGGGCCTCATGCCCTTTTATAGCTCCTGAAACCTCGACATCATATCAAGCAAGTTCCATATTCTAAAAGAAAAAGGAGTTTGAGTTCTGAAATAAAAGCAGAAACAGTGTATTTGGAACAAGCGAAAAGCAGAAATCTCAGGTTGTTAAACAATAGCTATAAGCCTGTAACAGCAGCGATTGAGCAACCAGGCACCACAAGAAGACCGTGGGTGTGACCTCACCGGAGAAAGAGCTGATCCAGCGACAGCCCACGGGTCACCGCGACGAGCCAAAAGGCTCTCGTAAACCTCTATATAGACCAGTAACTCCTTGGAAGCCACGGCCGAGGCGCTCCAGAAAGCTGCCCCCCCACACACCACACAACGCCGAGCGACCAAGAACAGCCGCTGGTTCTTTGACCGCTCCTAGAACTGGCACTGCTTCTCTTTGCAGGTAATTGCATCCCTTAGTTCGTTAGTGCAATCTTTTCACCTCCTCCGCTTGCTTGCAATTCCGTTTCTTTTGTCAGCCTCCAAAACAAAAAGGTTGCTTTAAGTTACTGGTCAGCTAACTGATCGCCTACCTTCTTTGCCTCGCAAATTTGCGGCAATTTATTTCGTTCTGTTTATATATATATATATATATATATATCGCTGCTCATTTTGATTTGTATATGAAGAGTGCGATCCTTTGGTTGCCTTGCAAGGTTGGTCTTGGTCTTGTCTTGCTTTTCCCTTGTATTCTTCTTGTTGAGCAGCCATAGGAGTATAGGACAGGTAGTGTGGCTTTCTGTACCTTCCTTCTCTTCTTTCCATTTCAGAACTGGAGGTGAGATAATGCTATGGTTGAAGAAGATTTTGTTTCCTTATGCTGCCAATATTTCTGATCATGTACATATTTATTTTTAGTTGTGTGCCGTGGTTCAACCTTGACCAAATCGCAGTTCTTGATTTTAGTATTCATTAGATGTTTTTACTTAGATTTTACCCCTCTTTGTCGAGCAAACTTCCCATTTAAGGTGCTTTTATGTTTTTCTCAACAGTGATTTACACAATTTTTAAAGGGCGATGAACGATAGATAGATGTTATGTTTTGAGATTAGTGTTACTCTTGTTTAGAAAGAAAAAAATAGAAGTACTTCTCTAGCATTATGTTACCGTTAAGTTGTATCAAGAAATTGGTCTATGGTCACACCAATTGCCACTTATGTCTTCACCAAAGAAATTGGGGGTACTGGCAAATCATGTGAGATAAATATTGGTTGTTTATCTACTCAACTTGGCGGTGGTATATCTGATGGGAAAAATGGTTGATATTTTGATTTGGTCACTAGCTGATTAGCCTCTTAGGTTGATTTTAATAGAAGTTAACTTACTTGTATGTATATGCTGATGTCAAGGACCCTTCAATTAAGTGAATCAATGATGTAAAATTCGTTGATATTGTGACACCCCACCTAATCATATGAAAAATACATATGCTATTCATTTGGTTACAAAATGATGACCAACTTAACTTATCGTCCATATTAGCCTTGCCCCCAATAATTCATCAAAATACTGCAGAATAAGCATTTTAGCTACATTCATGTTCGTTTTATGTTGAACAAGTTGAAAAATCTTATGGTCTTATGGATAATTCTGACGTTTGCTCTATTTGGACTTTTCAGATAACAGCTTATCAAGTAGCAACGCGATACTATAATACCGGCCGGCCTTCCTCCTGTCTACAGTTACCTGTGCGTCGAAACCAAATTCAGGTTCATTCATGGGCTCCCCAATCGAAGGCAAAAGCAAAATGCGAAGCATAAAGCCCTTGGGTATTCAGCTTTTTGAGTGTGTCCGGGGGAGTCCTCTCTCCTTCAAATCATGCCAGGCTCTTGTGTTGATACTGACATTCTTATCCTATGCTAGCTATCATGCCACTAGGAAAACTACAAGTATTGTTAAGAGTGTTCTTGATCCTAAGACAACAAACCTAGGTATGTTGCATTGGCCCAGTCATCTGTATCTTCAAGATTTAAAAGGCGCAAAGAACAACAACACGGCTCTCTATAGTGGCTGGGCTCCGTTTAATGCTGATGATGGCACTGCGTTGCTCGGCGAGATTGACTTGGCTTTTCTTGGGGTATATGCAATTGGCATGTTCTTTGCTGGCCATTTGGGCGATCGAGTGGATCTAAGGATCCTTCTGACTATCGGAATGATAGGCACTGGGTTGTTCACTGCTGCTTTTGGAGCTGGCTACTGGCTCAACATACACAGCTTCTACTACTTTTTGGGCATTCAGATGATTGCAGGCCTGTTTCAGTCAACGGGGTGGCCGTCTGTGGTTGCAGTAGTTGGTTATTGGTTTGGGAAGAGCAAGAGGGGGCTAATAATGGGAATTTGGAACGCTCATACATCTATTGGAAACATATCTGGCTCTTTAATTGCAGCTGCAATGTTGAAGTTTGGATGGTGTTGGTCATTTGCATTGCCTGGTGTTATGATGGCATTAGTTGGACTTGCAGTGTTTCTGCTGTTGCCTGTTGGTCCAGAGGTGATTGGAATTGAGGAGGATCTCCATGTGAAGGATTCTGAAAAGAGTGACATGGGCACCCCTTTGTTGGAAGGAAAATCAGATGTGAAAGGAAAGGCAGTGGGATTCATTGAGGCGTGGAGAATTCCTGGTGTTGCTCCATTTGCTCTCTGCCTGTTCTTCTGCAAGCTTGTGGCTTATACATTCCTGTATTGGCTTCCCTTTTATATCAGTCACACAGGTTCGTTTATTCTATTAGCATACTGATGCTTTTTTTTCTTTGCTCGTACATAATTAAACTTTTATTCACCATGGTGCTCACAGATCATTAATTGACCTCCAAGGTTACAAACCATATGATGCAGTCATGTAGTAGGACGTGCTCTTGATATTTTGTTTGATATATTACAAAGTGTATTATCAATTGAAAATTGCAGTAAGTGATGTTCAAGTCACAATTGCTAACTTTACATGTTGGCAAGCACTCATTGGAATGGGGGCTAACCATTGGTAGTTCTAGGATCACAGAAAGCTAATCCTTGTTGGATTTATTATTATCCATGACCATGATGCTCTTGTCTAAAGTTATGTTGTTTTAATGGGCACCGCCTCATTGGCACTATGTTCCACCGAAATTATCTCCACAACCATGGTGCTGTTTTGACTCATTATTACACTAGTACATGACATGCCATCTTTCTAGGATGGACAAAGGCACAGAGCCTAATGCTGATTTCTCACGCTTTTTTAGATGTTGTTCAGTGTAGTTACGACCTGTTTGGTTCATATACTAAGGTTACTATAGTTTTTTTTGCCAAACTTGCCTAAGAGGCTAAGATTAGTTCATCAAAATTAGAGCCACACTTTCGCTAGCAAAAGTGAATCTTGCCACACTTTTTTGAGTAGTGACAGAATGGTATGGCTATGAACCAAAACGGGTGCCTATCTTGATCAAACTTATCTAACTTAGAGTGTGACAAGGTGTGGCTACGAACCAAACATGTCCTTAAACAAACCACGAAAGAGACAAACAAAATTGTGCTTGTGTTGTGGCTGGTAACTGAGATACAACATTACGGGTGGGTTCTTTTGGGCCGTGGTTTTAGCTTTTGGCTTATGATTTTTGAATTCTGACTGTTCGCGAGAGACATATGCAAAGGAAAATAGTTGCATGTGATTTTGGCTAGTATAGTCGAACTCGGTACAATATCTACTATAATCTTTCTGTAGACCTCATCTCGAAAAAACACACCATTTAAAAGCAATTACTGTAGCAATCTAAACTAAAGCTTAAGCATAAGTGGACAAGAAGCTTTTGGATATGATTATGTGGTTGATTCTCACATGAGACTGTGAATGGCAAGTGCAGGAATTTGTTGATTCGATTCCTACTGCACTTAACTCTGATCTAATTCAACTTTATGCTTCACATGCAATGAGCTTATAGCTTATAAATTTATAGTTTGGCAGCACTACATAGCATGTTTTAAAAAATAAAGAGCTCATTAGCACTAGAACATCACCATTCTGTTCCCATTTTTCAGCTATTGGTGGAGAATATTTGTCAGACTCCGCCGCGGGGGTACTATCAACTCTGTTTGACGTCGGTGGCGTTGTTGGTGGCATCGTCGCCGGCCACATCTCTGACCGCCTCGATGCGCGAGCACTGACGGCGGCGAGCTTCACATTCTCCGCGATACCGGCGCTCTTCTTCTACCGCATATACGGCAGCATCTCGTTGTACTGGAACATCGCCCTCATGTTCATCACCGGGATGCTCGTGAATGGACCTTACGCGCTGATAACCACCGCCGTCTCCACGGACCTCGGAACGCACAGCTCCCTGAACGGCAACTCCCGCGCGTTGGCCACCGTGACCGCGATCATAGACGGGACAGGGTCGATCGGCGCTGCGGTTGGCCCGTTGCTGACGGGCTACATTTCCGCGAAGAGCTGGAGCGGCGTATTCACAATGCTGATGGCGTCGGCGCTCATCGCAGGGTTGCTGTTGTCGAGGCTAGTCATGGCGGAGGTTTTCGCCAAGATCGAGTCCCGGAGGCCCGATCCAGCTAGCGATCTGCCCGTGTCCTCCATGGAGGAACCTTAGGCTGGACACGGTTGAACACTTGAACTGTCTGGTGTCAGTTGCATGGAGAAATGGAGTCTGTAAGGAGTGGCAGGAAGAGCAAACCCCCTCTGATTTTACACCTGAGGAGTAGGTGCTCTCCAGTTCCAGGATTGTAGCACCTCGCGTCTGATTTGTTGTGCTTGTGATGTGTATATGAAGTGCCTACTACGCTGAATTTGATCGGACTACAATGCGGATAATTGCACGTCTGGTCGTCGACGTCGAGCCGTCGACCGTTTAGACCATAAAAAGTGGTGTACTGCTTCTTGCAATTATGCTCTTTTTTAATCAGGGAAAGAGCTGGTGAGAAACGGTAGGTTTTTTGAGCTGTGACTTATGGCTTTAGAATTTTAGTTGTTTGTGAGAGAATATGAAGAGAGATAATCGTATATGATTTTGGTCAATATAGCTAAAATCAGCAGTGTCTATTACAATTGGCTGTAACAGCATTTGAAAATAAGTTAATATAGCAAAAGTTTGAAAATAAGTTAATATAGCAAAATTCAAAAGCCAAAAACATCAAACCAAAAGAATCGGAATTATACTTCGTAGCCACTTCGAGAAAAATTTGGACTTTGTAGCGTGCTGTGTAATGCTACATTGCTACTGTAACACTGCTGTCATGCAATGCTGTGTAATGCTACTGTAACACTGCTGTCATGCAATCAGCAACAATGTGGTGTTCGATCATCGTCAATTTGGAATTCTGGTGCATATGATCAGTGATCACTTGTATTAATTTTTTTTCTTTCAGTTGCACTCATGTGTTTAGTGATCCAACATATGATCAGTTGGAATTTTTCTTTCAGTACACACGAACTTGCACAATTTTTAATGGGCATAGTTGCATAAGCAGCACACACTCGTATCTACGGCGCCGGCACCCTTGCACAAACCCTTTTCACGCAACAGTGCGCAGCAATGTTCTCAACTCACATCTGATGTCCGTAGGAGACCGGCTCCTAAGCCCTTATACGACGACGCTGCACACCTCGGGGTCTAACGAAAAACTCCGGGTAAGACAATGCATCATATCTAATATTAGAGCATTCTCGCGTATCCGAATGTACTAGAGTGGCTTGTGGAAAACTGCTCAAATCCACACCATTCGGACCTTCATGAACGGTTCCAGCACCGTAATGCACTCTCAATGTAGTCGGTATCGGCATTGCTGATGTCTGCCTGCATATATGTTTTAATTTTGCAATATATCAAATCGCATCGCACAACACCAAAGTACTGACGTACTACAATTCACATTTCACCGATCATTCGCATGTTGTAACCCACTACAATAGCCTCGTACTATGAACTTCCTATCGGTTTTTACATATCAAATTATTAAATTCTAACATAAATATTTACTGAATTTTGTAATATGTAAAAATTTCTACGGACGATTAATTTGTACGTTACGATGACTGAATTTTCTACAACTACAATTTTGTACGCATGCCAATTTGCTAACGATGCAAATTTTGTAAAACTATGTTCGCTAATTTATACAACTACACGCTTCTACGGCTGCTAATTTCCTAAAACTATATTAACTAAATTTTGTATACAAAAAATTTAACTATTTTTATCTACATCTACAATTTTCTACTAACACTAATAGTCATATACAACATTGCAAATACAAAAAAATACCTACAGTTGCTTCTTCCTCTCCTCTCGGCTTCTACGCCTGCTAATTTTCTATACAAAAATTGAACTATTTCTATCTACATTTACAATTTTCTACTAACACTAACAGTAAATAAAAAATGTACTACATATACAATATTACAAATAAAAAAATTACCTGAATTTGGTTCTTCCTATTCTCTTCTCCCCCTCCTTCCTCTCCTCTCCCTCTCCTCTTCTCTCCTCCCTCTCCTATCCTCTTCTCCCCTCCCTCTCCTCTTCTCTCTTCTCTTCCTCTCCTCGGCCGAACGAACTTCTTCTCTATTGAGCGAGGCGGCCGCGGCCGAGCGCTTGGTTTTAACCCTCCCCCAGTCGCCCAATAGGCGGGCGGCAGCAATTATTCGCTTAACGGCCGGTGGATTGCCTGCGTGTCACCTGGCCATTGGGCGATTGGATCGAGTCGCCTAATAGAGGACGACTGGAGCCTATTTCTGTAAAAAATATTGACGCGGGTATATTTCTGTTATTTCGAATAAAAAAATAAAATATTCATAAAAAAATCCCTCCAGCGCAGTAGTTCTTACAGCAGCAGTACTGCCTACCAACCGATGCTACAGTGCTCGGATTTTGGACGGCCTAGAAAGCAAAAGTTTGCGAGCTCATGCCCTAGTTGTTGGGCCTGTTCTTTTCCTCCGAAGCCGGCGGCTTTTGGCTTTTGCTACAGTACCTAACTTTCAAACGGAGTATTTTCTCAAGACGGGGTCTACAAGTTAAACGATGTACACGTTAAAAGCCCAACATCTGTACCAGTCAAAATCGCAAGTGAGTATCTCTCTCTCCGTAATATGTACTGTAAACAGCCAAAATTCAAAATTTTCAGCAAAAAATCATAAGCCGCAGCAATGTTGGCCATTTCTACACTAGGCTACAAGTACTTAATGTGTGTTCACATGGCTCATTGATTAACAAGCGCCGGTTCGGTTAATGTGGAGGTTCTTTTATATTTATAGTTTAATTTTTTATAGTAATTAGTTTTTAAATAGAATATTTTTAAAATAGAGTCTATACATTAATTTAGTAGATATTATCTTGACTTCATCTATATCGACTAAAATCATATGTAAATATCTCTCCATATTTTCTCTCTCGAACAGCTAAAATTCAAAAATATAAATCAAAAACTATACATCACAATCTAAAAAACTCACACAACATACGTGAGGGATTATTTGACGCTTCCGTGTATCAGGTACAGCCAGATTACGGGCGGTGTCCACACAGCCCATGGTTGGAGACACAACGTACAACCATCGGTACGACTACGTACGCACAACATAGTGCGCTCAAAGCCAGATAATGTTCGTTTTGTTGTCATGCAAATTAATAACTGATTGTTACATGTACATGAACACTCGTACAAACTAGTACAGATCAACAATTATACATGGCCTCCCAGCTGCACATACGTACGTACCTAGCTAGTCTTCACATCACTGTATGACAGTCCAAGCTAGATACAAACAAACCACTAGAGTTACATTACGGTACAACATGCCAAGAGTTAAGCCGGCCCTGAGCTCTCTAGCTCTCACCATCGCAGCGAAGTGAAGGTTACGTGGCTCCACAAACCAAGCCAGCCAGCCACTTGCAGCCACCCTTATCCCCTACATAATCCAACCCGCCCGTGGAGGAAAAAAAAGCTGAGATTGAGATCGATGGCGAGAGCACATTATACTGATCGGTCGATCGAGCCATGGAAAAGGACGAGCGGCTCAGCTGAAAAGCCCTGAAAAATTCAAAACAAATTTTTGTGCTTTTTGCTGGTTTTTTTTTGAGTGTTTTTCGAAAACTTTCCTTTTTGGGAAAGTTTTCCCCGTTTCCGCCTTCCTTTTCCGGCTGGACGCCTCCTCTTCCCGTTGGCGCCCCGCCCATTTCCGCTTTCTCCCGTTCCTTGGCGCTGCCCCGCTTCCTTTCCCCGTGGCGCCGTTTCCCTCCCCGCCTTTCCCCGCGCGCGTGCGCTGCGCCTGCGCCCGCCCAGCACCGCCTCTGCTCGCCTCAGCGCCGGTGGTCTCCGCGTCGCGCCGCGCCGCCCCGACAGCCTCTGCCCGAAGTGCGTGGACGCCCGCGCGCCGCGTCGCCCGCCCCTGTGCCGACCCCACCCGTCAGCCCCGCCTCCTTCCTCTCCTGCGCGTGGACGCCGCCTCCGCCATACCCCGCTGCTCACCTGCTCCCGTCCTCTCCGTCGCGTCGCCATCACTCCCCTGCAGTGCCGGCGTCACCCCCCCCAGCGCGGAGGAGACGCTTACCAACTCCAGTCCCCTCCTGTCGACCCCAGGCGCCCTCGCCCGTTCCTTCGCCCCGAAGCTCCGCCTCCCCGCTCGGGCATATAAGCCCCTCTTCCACTCCCTCGCATTCCCTTGGTTCCCCAACTCCCCCACCACTCTCATTCGCCTCCCACTTCTCCCAGCTCCCTCCCCGAGCTACCAATTGACCCCTCGTCGCCCTAGTCGCCGCCGCCATTGTTCCCTGCGCCGGCGACCCCCGTAGCTCAATCTACTTCTCCACCCCTCCGTTTCTCAATTGTATTAGCCCAGAGCATCACCACGGTGTACTAACCTCTTGGGTAAACTCCGTTTGGCAGGAGACTCACCGCAGAGCTCCGGCACCGTCGAGCCCCGCCGCCCCAGCCGTGCTCCCGTGGCCAGCCCTCCTCGAGACTCCCCGACTCACGCCGCCGCCGCCAGTGTAATTCCCTAGCTCCCCTCTCCGTGAAACCGCCGCCAATCGGCCCCTCTCGCCGCCGGCAACCCCCTCCGCTACCAAAAAGCCGAACCACCCCCTTCTCTCTCCCGCTCTCTCCTTTGATCCCCTCGCCTCCCAAGCCCCGAAAATGGGATTCCCTTGTCAAGCCGCACCCGCCGGTGCCCTCGGTCGCCGCCACCGACCCTCCGTGCGCCCGGACCGCCGTCGCCGCCGTGGCTCCGCCCCACTGGCGCTGTAGCGGACGGAGGAAGAAGACGACCGACGTGGCTCTATCTCGGCCGTCCTCTCCTCTCCGTGCCATCTAACTTCGGCCACCCGATGGCGACACCCCTCGACCGTCGGATCTTCGTAAACTCCTCCCCTCCTGTTCGTCCGATCAAACCGTACCGGTTCGACCGCCCTCGTCGTATCGCTGCCGTCCGATCGCCCTACCCCGCATCACGTCCGCCCGCTCCCTCGCCATCCCGCCCGTCCAGCTTCGCCACGCGTCGCCCATCCGTCGGGACGGGGCGCGCGCACGGGCCTCCGGCCGAGCGCGTGCGTGGGCCGCTTCTCCCCGGCCTGCTTCGTCCCCGCGCGCACGCGTTTAAACTCTGGGCCGGGCTGCACTGTAGCAAACGGCCGGGCCAGCTACTGTTCATCCCGATTTTCCAGTGATTTTCTAATTTCTAAAATTCCAGAAAATCCAAATAAATCCCAGAAAATCACAGAAAATCCCAAAAATTCTCAAATTTCACCACTTTGCTCCAAATATTATTCCAGACCCAGTGGTGAACTCCATTTCCTCAGATTCTTCCCAAATAAATTCCTAAAATTCCTCATTTGGAGATTTATGCATTTTACTCCTTTTTAAATAGTTTATTTTCCCTCGCTTGATTAGTCTCAAGCCGGATTTATTTATTTTATGTGTTTGCGCTAGTGTCGGAGATCCCGGAGGTTCAAGTGCAAGCTCAGGATCCAGGCGTTTCTTCGTTCGAGCTAGCTGAGATCATCCGGATTGACGGCAAGTCCCAAATCCTTGATCATGTCGTATCCCATGCCATTTAATTACATTATTATGCTATTTGCATTATGCTAATTGTGAATTGTTAATTCAAAGTAAAATAAAATGTTTAGAATGACATGTTATGTAGTTAAACCTACCACCGACAAATGCCCTGTTAAATTTGTTGCCATGCCTTTGTAATCCCTAGAAATAATTATCTGTTAATCTAGATAACTGTAGATTATTACTATCACTCAAAAGTCTTATACTAATAAGGTCGTGGCAGCGAGCCAACAGAATTTGTAAAACCCGACTCTAGGGTAGGGTGGTATGGGACACCGTGCCCTAGAGCGGAGAGTGCCGTCGTGCACAGGGTAGGGTAAGGGGGTTGTGGTGCATCGCAAGATGGTTATTCACCCATCTCTTACCCTAGGGTTGAAGGTAGGGAGGTTGTGGTGCATCGCAAGATGGTTATTCACCCATCTCTTACCCTAGGGTTGAAGGTAGGGAGGTTGTGGTGCATCGCAAGATGATTGTTCACCCAACTCTTACCCTAGGTTAGGTTGCGGGCCATGTGAAAATATAAGGATTGGAACCCTTACGCTGAGCAAATGTCATAGTGAACGCTCAACCACAGGTGTTGACTTGTCAACCCTGGTTTAGTACCTGCTCAACTTAAGTGAAACCCCGCATTGGGAGTCAGTGCAAGACAACGATAGGTCCTCACAACTCGGGACCGGCGTTCCGCGAGGGCCAACGAACGCCCGAGGATGTGCGGGATTATTATCTATCGGGTGGAGTGTATACCAAGGGTTGAGCAGCGAAAAGACCCGGCTCCTTAACTCAGTCATGAGGGTTAAGGGTGCGTGTGGGTAAAGCTGAGCAAACTCTGCAGAGTCAAATAAATGGTATTCGAATACGCCGTGCTCCCGGTTATTGGAGCTGTGTCACTTGGGTGATTCCAGCAGCGAAGCTTAAGTAGTTTTGTACATACTTTAACTGGATTAGTTGGTTAATGAACTCTTCATGAAAAACCCCTGAGATCTTAAGAAGTAGTTTTGAGTCCATTTTATAAAATGTTTGCAAATAAAACTGCATCCACTCAAAGTTAATAAACCAAATATATTTCCCCTCCTTTGATGTTCCGTGCATGTAGTAAAATAGAATCCCTTTGGGATTTGCTGAGCCGGTTGTTTGGCTCACGGCTTGCTTAATCAACTTTTTAGAGGATCAAGACGAAGGTGAAGGTCTCCCCGTCGAGGACGTCCCTGAGGGCCTCTTCTTCGACGAGGACCCGTGGCTTTAGGTCTTGGCCGCGCTCAAGCGGATCTTGGAGCATCTGTAATGTAATTATACTTTGGGCTTGCACGCCCCGCTGTTGAAAATGGATGTTAATCCTTATGTGAAATATATGCTGGTCTTTTGTTGTAAGCATGCAATGGTATACTCTTGCGCGACACTTCATAACTGTTCATGCGTGAATAGTTGCGGAGTGCCGTGTCCGTACGCGCCCCTGGAAACGGGGGCGTTACATCAGCCCAGATCACGTGAACAACAAAGCAGAGCGAATGAACCGAACGGCCTGGGTGGCTGGGTCTCCTTTGCACTTGCACAAGAAGCCAAATACCTCGCCACCTCCGCGTGGGTGTTGGCGATGGATGTACGTGCGTGACAATTTAGGGCTCGTCTGAGTGCAGGATTGCGAGCTAACTGATCAAGATTTTGCAGGATTGCGAGCTAGCTGTTCAAGATTTTGCTCCCATGGTGAATGGTATCTTATCCTTTGCTCCGATATCTATAAAGCTATGAAAATTCGGATGGAAAGCCTACTTAAAATCTGGAGAAACACCAAACTGAACCACTGAGGAAGAACAACATATGCGGTACTACTGCTATTGATCCTGTTGTACTACCGTGACCGGTCGGAAGACAAAGTGATTGGATACGACATGAATGATCGTCGATCAGTGAGTGGTCAAAACCAACGTGGTCGATAGCCAACGTGATCGGAATTCGACTCGAGTGGTCAATGATCAGAGAATGGTTGGAAACCAACGTGTTCAAAATCCAACTTGGTCGAGAGCCACCATGATCGGAATTTGACTCGAATAGTCGATGACCAGAGAGCGGTCGAAAACCAACGTGACCGATGACTAATGAGGGGTTAAAAGACTGACGTGGTTGAAGATCAGTGAATGGTCGAAAATCCTACGTGGTTAAAAATCAATATGGTTGAAATCAACGTGGTCGAAAGCCGACGAGTGGTCTAAAATTGACGTAGTCGAATCAAGTCGAAATACGACCACTGAGGTCAACGACTAGTAAGTTGTCGGAAACCCAATGTGGTCGAGTCACGTTGAAATACGACCAGTGAGTGGTAGAAACCGTAGTGGTCGAATCAAGTCAAAATATGGCTAGTAAGGTCGACGATCAGTGAGTGATCGAAAACCCAAGTGGTCAAAAAAATTAATGTGGTCGAAAGCTTGCAAGTGGTTGAAAATCAGAGGAATCACGGGATGAACAGAGGCTTTCAGCACAGCTTCGAAAACCAAAATTAATGGAACTTTTGATCCGTAAATACAAATGATATGAAACTTTGTAGGGATCTTCTCGGGTATTGTGAACCTATTCCAACAAATAATCATGAAAACATGGCAAAAGTTGAGATATTTTTCAGCGTGTCGGAAGGTTGCATCAAAACCAAGTCAAAACCAAAATCGGTGAATACAACTTGCTCGTCAGTGAATAATGAACAAGATGGATCGTAATGTATTTCCACATGTCATATCAAGTTAGAACACCAACAAAATCAAGCCAAAAACCCTTGGAATAAAAAATCACACATTTAGGCCAAATAAAGCAAAACCGGGTTTTCTTGATAACCTTTCATTTAAAATGCCTAGATGGGTGGAGATAGATTCCCAGAGGTTGTCTCTACTTCTTATACGTCCTTGGCACAGCAAGATCAAGAAAAAGAAAGAAGAGAGACCAAACCAACCTAATCAAGAGCGAATCAATCAAAACAAGATGGATAAATGCAGATACACAAAGATTGACGAATTACTTACTTGAGATAAAAAAAATTTTACAGCCATTTCACCTTGGAGGATAAAGAACACACCAAGTGCTCCACTCTCAAACCCTAACCCTAAACAAGAGAGTACATGAGAGAGAGGTTGGATAGTTAACTATACATGTCTCCATCCTAACCCCTTTTATAGGCGGACAACCAGCCACCTACACCCCTTAATGGATCATATCCACTATTACAATAGGGAAAACTCATTAACCTCACACACTAGTTTTATTCTCACAAGTTTACTTATGCACGCTTTTCAAAGCGCATAAGTGTGCATCTGCTAAATCCTTAGTCTTAATCCGTCTTGATCAAACCAATTCCCCATTGACCTAAACTGCTCTCCAACGCATCGCCCATGCGTCGTGGTTTTGGTCCAAGACGGTTTCCAGTATTTTAGTCAAACTACCAAAATACCCTTTGTTGACTCGGTCATCACCAACAACTGCAAGTAATCGTCATACTTGACACGTGTAGGTATACCACTAGCTTGACACGCGTTGCTAAGTCTCTCCCATCCTGGTTCTATCGAAACACAGCTCACTTGGCTCGTGCAAGCTATATGGCGTCATCCTGCCATTCGAACTCGCCTTCAACTTTTCCCGTCTTTCTCATGCCATGCTTAAGCTCACCGTCTCACCTGGCGTTCTTAATTATTCTGGGCATCAACTCTTCCATGAGCTTAGCCCCGATCATCGCCGTTGACCACAATTGACTCCAAGCGACCCTGCACATTTAAAGACAAAGAAATCATTTACAAGCACAAGTTCTTCACAACTTGAGCTACATTAGCCAAGACATGCATCATGTAATCTTAATGCAATGACCAGGTCATCCTAACTCAATCCATGACTCAAATTCTAAAATCCTCAATTTTTGCCTAAAGCCAATCCAAATAAGGTGCAATCTTTGCAAAATCACTTGATCACATTTTAAAACTTACAATAATTTATCATAATAATATCATGAACGTTCTCACAAAATTCTTCAGAAAAGCATTGCATTGACCGGAAGGAAGCCAGCGAAAGGAGAAGAGGACACGATAGGGACCGGTTTGGTTTTGTGGCGAGAGTGCAAGAACAAAGACGAGCACTCAACTCCCATCCACTTTTCATTTGGTGTTTGCTAGCTTGGTGCAACCATCACAAGCAAAAAAAGTGCCACGAAAGCATGAAGCTGCTGCTACATGCAAGGGAGGGAGGTAATGGTTATAGGGGTTGACCTTTTGTTTTGTATACACGCGCACATATGTATACATATACATATACATTTATATATATATATATATATATATATATATATACACACACACACACATATATACATATATACACACACACACACATACACACACGCGCGCGCACACACACATATATATACCCACCTCTAATATACCACCTAAACAAACTTGAAATACTCTTTTATCACTTTAGATATACTTGTATGCTAGTTATAAGATACTCCAATATGAGCCACACGAAAAAAATTGCAAAAGAGTTAATAGTTTTTAGCGTATTTTGCAAATACCTTCATATATGCACATAAAAAGGAGTATGTCGAGAAAATGTACATATACTTCATATATGTACATGTAGTATATGAGTATGTGTGTGTGTGTATATATATATACTTTCTCTATTCTACAATATAAGTTCTCATTCTTAAGAAGCATCGTCTCATAATATAAGTCCGTTGCGAAAATTCAATGTATAGTTATTACAATATTTTCACCGTATATTCTTAATGCAATGCTAAAAAATGAGTGAATAGTTGTAGCATGTCATTTAATAAAATGTGTGCATGACCCAATGATATTAATTTTTTTAAAAAAGTTTAATATCTTCTTGGTGTATACGAACGATGATCTTTGGATGTATAATGCGGGCCGGGGGAATATATATATATATATATATATATAGGAAAATTACATAAGGCACCTGGGTGCCTAGGCACCCACATCAAGAACTGTCCGATACACGTGTATGATTGATAATTTTTTTAAGTTTGGATATGAAAATGTTTTATACCCTTGATATATTTATGGTAAGTAAGTTTTGAACTCAGTTCAAACTAGTTTGAACTACTTTTGAGTTCAATGCGACTACAGTGAGTATATACCATAAAAATAGTTCAAACTAATTAAACTGAAGTTGAATTTAATTTTTTTCGGAGTTTGACATCTCAAATATATTTTTTATGGGTATATGAAGATACCCACATCAAACATTGCGAATCTCAAAGCAAATCAACGGGTATTGATATGGGTGCCTAGGCACCAGGGTGCATGAAACACTCGTCCTATATATATATATATATATGTGTGTGTGTGTGTGTGTATGTATGTAGGGGTGGATATCGAGCCAACTGCTCGTCTTATCGAGCTTTTTCTAAAATTGGTATATTTTGATTTAATATCATTTTACGGATAATTTAAAAGTATTTTTATAAACGAGCTAACGAGCCGAGCCGAGCTTGAGCAAAATTCAAATTCATTTGAAATCAACTCATTTTAATGTTTAACCAATTAACAAGTATAATTGAAGTAATTTTGAACCGAGCCAACGAGCCCACTAACGAGCTTTTTTTTCCACCCCTATATGTATGTATGTATTTTGCTGAGGTGTGCCCTTTAATTATTGGTGCACATATAATATGTCCCACTGAGATACAGTGCTCCTTTGCGTTGCGTAGCATTTCTAGTGTTCGGCGACACTTGGCTACGAGTAAACTGCCAGTCCCAGGTTGCAACGAAAGGATAGATAGCACAAGGACCACACGAGGTGACAGAAGAAGATCGAGATTGCCGGGGAGAGGAAGAGAGAGAGAGAGAGGGGGGGGGGGGGGGAGAGAGAGGTGTGCCATGTCTCAGAATTGCGGTGTGACAGATAGGGAGGTTGGCCCCCTCCCTTCGGTGTCTTGCATAGCTTTCCGATGAGCATGAGTGCATTTCTGTTTGGATTGTGCTACGCGAGCAAGATTTTCTGAAAAAGAAAAGGAAGCGTCGGTGCTACGCGCACAATCACAATTTTTTTTATCAAGTGCTACAATAACAAAAAATAAACTAGCCGAGAGCTAGCTGGTAGCTGCGCGTATCCAATCGCATCCGTGGCTAATCGAGTCTTCAAATAATCTTGTTAGATTCAGCACACAGATATTATTCTCTTGTGCAGTGATCAGCGCGCGTTTAATTTCTTTTTTTATTATTGTTTCTGCACTCTGAAAAACTGCACGAAAAACGCAGAGAAAAACACCAAAGGGTGTCTGGTTTCAGAGGCATCTCAAAAGGGCCGTGTGATCACAACCGATGCAAAGTTTCACCTTCTTTTTTCCTTCTGGCTGCCCAATCAGGTAGACTTTTCCCTGCTTATCTAATGCACAATCCATTCCAAGTTCATGTCACTTTTATTTTTCGATCCTTTTCTTCCCATTCTTTTATCAGCATCACTAGCCTCTTTTGCTCGAGGACTTCCACACAGAGTGAGACATATGTGACATGGGGCTTTGGGACTTGCCTTTGAAAGTTAGGCCGGCAAAGCGCTTTGCTACTTTGCATGCATGATCCATGGAGATGGAGTTTGGTTGGCAGATCTTTCTTCTCCACAGTGACGTCCACTAGTGCTGAGTTACCCATAGTTTAGGCCCATTTGGCTCCCCGATGGCCTCATGTATTACTTTGCATTCAGTATACTCTACTGTTGTTTCTTCTGGCATTTTTCTGAGTTATACTATATCACTTCGATCTTAAGCTGCAAAATATGCGAACGGGCGCTCTAGTAGCACCCCTCAGGTCCTAGGTTCGACTCCCTCTGGGAGCGAATTTCAGGCTGGGGAAAAAAAATCCCCTCGCTTGCCCCATAAGCCAAAGCACAGGTCTAAAGGCTGGCCCAGGTCGTTGGTCGCGCCAGGTTGTTGGTCGAGGGATCACCCTGGATTGGTCGTTCTCACATGGGCTGATACCGCTGTGTCAGGGTGGGGCAAGGGTTCGGGGATTTTCTCGATCTGCGTGAGAAGATCTTCTTCTTAATATAAGCCCGGGGGCTTCTTACCCCCCGCAGGTTGAGTTTAAGCTGCAAAATACAAACAATTGATGAAATTCTTGCAAAATAACAATTTATTTTCCTGTAGTGGCTGGCTTTAGTAGCTTTGAGGTAAACTTAAGACAAATCTTCAGAGCTGGCGGTGTGTATAGCACACTAGGTATCAGTACCTAAAACATCTCTAAAGTCAATATTCCAACACGCATCACTACTTACTAAACACAGTACTAATGCAAATATCTGAGACCTATGTCACCCATGTTCACATTCCCCTTTCATCATGATCATGTCTAGTGGATCAGCATGTTCAATGCAACTTTGGTCTTGTTTGGAATTTATATATTTTCCTAGGAGGTAGCTTATGCATGAACATGATCCGTATGCATGGACCATATATGTACCACTTTTACATATATACATCCCACCCTTCTTTAACGATCTCTTTTTTTTTTGTGCACCTTTTTTTCAGTGGGGAAGGTTGTATTACTGTATAACTTTACAAGAAGTGGAGGCCCGTCAGTTCAAGCTATAAGAAATTATCTTGACCGTAGATGTGCACCATTTGCATTGCTGGTGCTATACAGACGGTTAGTTGCTGTACATAAAAGTACTCGGATTTGGGAGCCCCTTGCATTACATACATGTACCTGCTGACCACTTTTAAGATTCTCTTCTCTTCTTGGATCAAACGACCAAAAGCATGAATGTTGTGTTCATTGATATGGACAAGGAAGCTCTTTCTTCCATTAGCACAGGATGCACATATTGTATTTTTCTAGACAGTTCTTAACTGTTCTCCTGAAAAGCAAAAAATGAAGAAGAAGAAGAAGAAGATGGGAAAGAAGAGAGCAAAACAAATGATTGATTTTTTATTCCCTTATCAATTCTTTGACGTGTGAATCAGTTTAGAAGTTCAAGAGCAACCTCTCTGTAGATCAGCACGGTCGTGTGATCACCCGGGGGGGGGGGGGGGGAATCGGACAACTGATACAAATAGCAATCCGTAACATTTTTTAGAGTAAAGATTTGTTAGGTATGCTTCACTGCTTCTTATCTCGCCAATCAGAATTCTAGTCTAGTTCAGATAGCTAAAAGTCTTTGTCAGGTTTTTAAGTTTGGAGGAAATGTCCTCGATCTGTATAAACAATTCTATCCTATGCAATTCTGTATGCTTCATCCGACTTTTCATAAAGATCCATGGATCATACTCACAAGATTTAAAAGGGCCTTGTACATCTAAACTACGGATGTGTTTATGCTGATATCTATTATATTATTAAAGCAAACGTAAAATGAGCCACCATGTTCATTCTCAAGGTATAGAAATTCTCATGTTTGTCAAATAAAAAAGAGAAAGATCTACACCGTTGATCATAGTGGTGCAAATTATAACAAACAGATTAAAAGAAAGAGTCCATATCAAATACAATCCAAAAAATAATTAAAATTCAGAATAAAATAAAATAAGTAATTTAATTTGCATACAAATTTGTAAGAAAAATCCCTAAATAAAAAACCAGAATGACAATTCAAGAAAAACCAGGAAGTGGATTGGTATTTGAATTCCAACAAAAATAACTTAAATTCAAAATAAAATAAAATAAAATTTTAATTTCGATACTAATTCCAAAGTAAAATCTCTAAATAACTACAAATATAAATAAAATTAAAAACAAAAAATAGCAATTGGATTTGTATACAGATTCCAACAAAAAAATAATTGAAGTTCGGAGTAAAAAAAATAAAAGAAAATTTGTAACTTGATTTTTCATATAATTGCAAAGTAAAATCCCTACATAACTAAAATTCAAAATAAATAAAACAAAACTATTATATTATTAAACCAAAGGAAAAATTAGCCACTAAGTTCGTTCTCAAAGGTAGAAATTCTCAAATTAATTGAAGAAAAAGAGAAAGATCTACACCATTGATTGTAATGGTCCAAACTATGATAATCTAGATTAAAAGAAAGAGTTCACGCCAAATATAATCCAAAAAATAAAATTAAATTGCGAATTCCTAAGTAAAATCTCTATACAAAAATAATTCAAAATAAAAATTGAATAAAAATTAGCAATTAGATCTGTATATGAATTTCAACAAAAAAATAATTGAATTCTGGAATAAAAATAAATCAAATTAACAATTTGATTTTGATACTAATTCCAAAGTAAAATCTCTAAATATATGCAAATCTGAATAAAATTTAAACAAAAAATAGCAATTGAATTTGTATACAAATTCCAACCAAAAATAATTGAAGTTCCCTATAAAAACAAAAGAAAATTTGCTACTTGATTTTCATATAATTGCAAAGTAAAATCTCTAAATAACTAAAATTCATAATAACTAAAATAAAATTAGCAATTTAATTTGTATACGAACTCTAATAAAAACACATCAAATTCATAATAAAAATAAAAGTTATAATGAAAATAGCATGAATGATATTAGAGGAGACCACGAAAGATTGAAATGGTGTGTGAGCAATACTCTAATACCATATAAACTAATAACACAATTTACTACACATGTAATCAACATATTGCTTTGAGTTTAAATAGAGGTACACGTGCATGCACATATTTTGGGAAAGCGTAGCTAAATAGCTAATAGAGAAAGAATAGAGACATGTAGCTATATGATCCATGCATGATGGAGAGTGCTTATATTTTTAAGAACCTTACAACTTAGTATGCTCGATGATTTTATTCTATCAAAGCTCATACTTCAATTATATTCCTCGAGTTATATTTTCTATCAAGCTTTTATTATTATTTTCAATGTTTAAGATGTCTTGAAATCCTAAATAGTCTATAAGATACGTAAATATATCATCAAGTATCTAAGTTATATCATTTGATACTAAAAATTTTGAAATAAGGGGCTGCTCCAATGGGCTGCCAGCTTCTGGTTAAAATTACACTATAGTGATTAAATTGCACTGTAGTGTTTGTTAGTTTTTTCAAGTCATTCAATTAAAAATAATAAAATAATAAAACATCGATATATCTTTACAGACAATGCAAAGGAATTAAAAAAAAGCAAAAAACTGAAATTAAGACAAACTCACAATAGTACCGTATTTTAAACTCACAAACGATCACAAAACAGCTATAAATTTCAAAAAAAAAATCGATTGTTACTCATGCTAAACGGGCCAAACGAGCCATGCCCACCGTGCCATGCCTAGGCCAAATGTGCCTAATAATCACTTTTTGTGCCAAATGAGCCATGCCCACCAGGCTACACTGCCTACAGGCATGCCGTGCTAGGCCATATCTGGCCCACCACTGTGCTTACCATCCCGTGCAAGCACACTAGGTCAGTGTAGCGGCCTAGGCACGGCCTGCCCCATCGTGCCGTGTCGGCCCAACCCGACACTCCTCGTGTTGTGTCGTGTCGTGAGCTATGTTTACAGTAACGGGTCATGGCCGGTCCGATAGACACGGTCTATTTGGACACCACTAAATTCAGTGCTCTGTGCATTATTGCCTCATCGATCACCGAAGTACACTTCACACAGTATGTACAGAAGTATATTATTAGACACACAGATAGTCCAGGTCTCATCATCAATGAGAATGATTTCTTGATGCAAGCCGCACCAAGCCACGTTCTAGAGGCTGGAGGATGTTAACATGCTATGGCTTCCTTCCTTCCCTTGCCTACAAGGGAACTCCCCTAGGTGCTTTACCAATGCCTCACTCGTCTTGAATGTCCATTGCCCACAAGCCAGGTAAGGCACAGGATAACACAACCTCACGCTTCACGCAACACAAGATATTATCCTCTCAAGATCTCCAAACACCAATCATATATGCATCCATGGCTAGTCTCAGCCTCAGTTCAGTTCAACCACATGGAGAAGAGTAGGAGTGCAAGGCTGTACGAGCGATGAACATGCCCTGCCAACTGGGGCCTGGCCTGCAGAGCTTGCTCCTGCATGCGGTTCTCCAGCTCAGCTGCCCTGCACGTAAGGTAGGGATGAAAGTGAATTGAATACGGACGTATAATAGATTTGTCATATTTGGTTTTTATATACATATTTTGGATACAGATATGAATAATGTTAAATATAAATTGAATCGAATATAGTCATGAATGAAACTCGTAGCATGAAAACCCAGCATTCATGAAATCTTCATATAAGATAAGGTTCCTTCCCTAACTTTATGTATTCATATTTATGATCATGTAAATGGACTACTAAAGTATCATATGAATGGGCTGTACTGAAATAAAGGATATATGTTGTGGATATCCAGCCTTAGGATATCCTGATCCATATTTATTCAATGAATAGTGAGCTATTGAATTCGGTTTTGTATTCCAATAGAAAAAAATTCATATTTATTTTTGATCCGATAAATATCTAAATCAACAATTATTCATTGAGGCTCAGCTCATTTCGGCTTCAGCTTCTGGCTTATTTTTCACTATTCATAAATTTCGTCTTTTTCTGAACTCTTGGCTATTTTAGCTTTTTTGCCTGTTCTTTTTTCCCGTATTTGTTTGCATTATACGTGATGGGCTAATATGTTTTTTTATTTTTAAATTTTTTTAAATTTAGTTATGCTAAATAAGCCTCTGTCAGCTACAGTGTTTTTCAGCCAGCTACAGTACTTTTCAGCTATAAACCACTCAAAAAAAAGTCAGGCTCAAAAATAATCCGAAACTTTGTAAGGCATCCGATCCGCTTTCCCCTACCTGCGGGCCTGCCCTACGCTACACCGCGCCACGTTACACCCATCGATCGAATGCAATGGCCGGCTGAAATTGAATCGGAGCGAGCAGAGAGAGAACGAAGCAACCTACGTACACCAGACCAAGACCGAATGACCAGTCCAAGTACTGTCCAACGGCGCGGCAAGATGGCAAAGCTCGCGAATCATAATACCGACCAAGCGAGGGTGGCGCAAGCGAGCCGGCCCCTTCTCCGGTAAGCCAGCCGGGGACCCCCTGCGCTGCACCGGCCGGTCCGGGACAGCAACCCGTCCTCGCCGTGTTACGTCGCTCGTGTCCTCCCTCCCTTGGCGACGGTCCGGCCGCCCGATCGGCATCCATCGGCCGGTCGCCGTCCAACTGTGCGCGGTGGGGCCGAGGACAAGTCCGGAATCCCATGAGGCCATGGCTGCACCGGGGAAGTAATCTCATATGTAGAGAGAGAGAGATGTTTTCCCGTTTTCTGAGGATATGACACGTATTTATCTATCTGTCTGGGTGTGGACACCGTACTGCCTGCGCTGCGCTCTCCAGGCCCGGCAGTAGCTTGGGAGCAGCGCCCGTCCGCGGGATGGGTCCCTCCTCTCCGCTGCCTCTGACGACGACGCATCGCATCGGTTGCGTTCGCGCATCACGAGGCGGCGTCACCAAGTCTGGGAAGATCGATCTTGATTTTTGAAAATCCCTTGCATGATTCGCGAGGGTAAGGCTCAGACGGCTCGTGACGATTTGATGGTGCCCTGTAGTGAAGTTTTAATTTTAATTTTAATCACTAGTATATTTTTTTTAAAAAAAAATTAGACCACTCTTCGAGTTTAAAAGACATAACAGACGGTACGTATCACCTGTCGCGCTGTCATAGCTCGGCAGGATCTGGTACATGCAGCAAGGCGAGCTGACGTGGCTTGGTAGGCCAGGCTCTGCCAAGCCGCCCCTACTCGGCAGGAGTCTTAGCTAGCGAACAATGCAAAAAACAAGGGTGGCAAAAAAACACGTTGACTCGATTCAAAATTGTTTCAATTATACTTGTTAATTTGAATTTTGCTCTACCTCAACTCGTTAGCTCGTTCTAAAAATACTTACAAACTATATGTTAAATTATATTAAATAAAACTATGCCATTTTTGGGAAAACCTCAATAAGACGAGGATAGGGATTCACCTAGCCGGGGGAAGCTCGGAGTCCAGGGCACTCAGATGCAACATCGGCTCGAAAGTGCACACGGTAAATTTAGTATTTTGTTAACTAGGTGAACTCCATACAAACTAGTTGAAAACACGTGCTTTCATACACATTAAGAAATCCTACTATATTTCATTCGCGTGTACGTAGAAATTCTTTAGGAAGGTTTAATGGGGTTTGGAGGAGCAGATGAACCACCACCATAAACTTCTTGTGTTAAGTAGTAAAGATATGCTGTTGTAAACAGTTGTCATAATAGACTATGTGTAGACTGACAAAGCAGTTCGTAATGAATGTACGAATTACATGGCGCGTGGAATTTAGCTAGACATTTGCCTCAATACTCATACGATACAAGTGACAACATACGCGAATCATCAATCCCAACTACATATAAGGTACATGTGTGTCTTTTGAAAGCCAAGATTCCAGCCAGTCGTTGTACACATTTGGGTCCATCGGTGCCTTTCTCTTCTCTCCCATGCGGATTTTAGCCCTCGCAATATGGGCCTAGTACTCATCTTCTACAACTTATGTAGGCTTGTCCCAGCCGGAGATAACCTAGCATTCAGCGGGGGCTTCAGGAACCACCAGCGCCTTATTCTTGTTCTTTTCGCTCTCATCCAGGGTATAAGGTTTCTAGCATGTGAATCTCTCAAGCGCCACCAGGTAGTTGAGCATGTATTTCTGCTCGATAAATGCCTTGTCATATATATCCAAGCCATCTATCCATTGGAAGAAATAGCAACGCTCTATCCTCTGACAGCATAGACGGAGTAGGTTAGAGATGTGCGAAATGGAACATGCAATGTGAAATAGCAAATGCATGCTTACAAGAACTTTTGCTCACATGTAGTGCGCTCGGCCAGCGATTGCTGGGTGTGTAGACTGAATGATATATGCTGGATTGCCGCAGTCATACTATGGCCACAGAAACTCCGACAACATAGGTGCATCCTTGCAAGAATTATCGAGGTATGATTCCTTCTTCTTGGCCACCCACTTTATGCTTATGAAGCATCCTCCGTAATTCAACATCCCCACCAGTGGCGCAGTGATATCTTATATCTCTCCGCTCCCTCTTCTCTTCCCTTAGTTTTGAGATCGGCTCAATCGAAATTTTTGGTCTGGTCCTGGGGCTGGCTAGATTTTATAGGCGGTCAGTGTGCACTGCTCGAGAGTAAAACTTGAATGTGTTGTCATTTTTGTTGGGAAAAGCCGGTACATATTGTCAAATCACTAGGACAACCAGTGCGTGTTATCCGTAAGCTGCGAAAAGCTAGTACGTATTGTCAAATCACTAGAAAAACTGGTGCATGCTGTCCACTTGCTGCGAAAAGTTGGTATGTGTTATCACATCATTGAAAAAGCCAGTGTGTGCTATTCACTCGCTGCGTAAAGCTGGTACGTGTTGTCAAATCACTGCGAAAACCGGTACGTGCGTCCACTCACTGCGAAAACGTGGTGTGTGTTGTCAAATCACTGGAAAAGCCAGTGAGTGTTGTCCACTTGCTGTGAAAAGTTGATGCATGTTGTCAAATCACTGAGAAAGACAATGTGTGCTATCCGCTTGCTGCAAAAGCAAGTATGTATTGTCAAATTACTGGGAAAGTTGGTGCGTGTTGTCCACTCGCTGACATATCAAGAAATGATTTCAAGAATCAGGTGACTGAGAAAAACAAAAAATAAACCACAAGGCCTAAGATGGCTATATAATATTTATAATATTTTTGTCAAGTTGCACATGGCACTTAGGTCGTGTTCTGTCATGTGGATACAATACATTACATGTCTAGTTTTTAGTACATGGGTGAACTGAAGCTAAAAACGAGAGTTACTGTAGCTAGCTAAGTTGGAGTAGGAGCGACTACGGCCTCAACTAGTTTCTCCAATCTTGAGAATGATCGGCGGGCTAGGGCACTGCATGCTCTTGCGTGCGCTGCATTTCAGGCATAGTCCTCCGGTGAGTGGCTGAGTCCAAGCGGGGGTAGTGAGGATGATGGGAGATCTAGTGGGGATGATGGGGGTCCGGGGGAGCGAGACCGTGGACCACTGCTGCTATTGCAGTCCGCTCAAGTTTGGCGACTACAATATCCCTTTCACGCTCCACTGCAGCCAGGATCTTCTCGCACCTGGCGACCTGAGCGCGGAAAGTCTCGACTTGGTTATAGCTTGCAGTAAGGAGCTAACGGAGGTTCGAGATCTCTTCTGGAGCCTCAGTGTAGATGGCTCCCATAGCTTGGGTGAGCTGAACCTAGGTGGTCAGGAGCAGCTCATCCTCAGAGCCGGGAACGAACGTCTCGCCGTAGCGTGCTCCTTCCCGGAGGGATAGATAATAGCGAAATAGGGAGGTCAGCATGGTGGCCTTGTGGGTCTCACATAGGCATGCACAAGCCAAGCGGGCGGCATCTTGAAGGGTGACATTGGACGTGCTCCGTGCAGAAGATGCGGGGGTGTACTCGCCTTCCCTTGTATACAGGAAGACTTCTATCATCCAGGCCACCCTATCTGCTTCATTTGTCTTCCGTCCCTTAAAGATAGAACGGTGCCAGTAATGCAAGTACTGCATTAGTTCGCGCAATAGATCGGCGAACTCTCCTTCATCCTCTCCATGGGTAAAGTAGTCCTATGGCCCAATGTCATCTGATCCAACCATCTACATTTGAATAGGAGTGTAACAGTTTAAAGATATAACGAAACTTCTGCATTTTAGTTTAGGGAAATAAGACTAGGTCTTTGGATAACAATCATTTTGTAATTGCACGTGAGTGATAAATATATATGTGTGGACATACATAAAAATATTTTAACTATTTTTTGGCCTGTATTTCTGAAAGTATTTATAATAAATAAATATGGTTACTTACATAAACACATCTGTAATTAAACATGTCTACCTAGCGCCTTTCACATTACAAAACCATAGTTACGCTACTGAAATGCTAGCGATATTAAGTGTGTTACTCGCATGCAAATAAAGTATACCTTTTTCTAAAGATAATCATCAGCTCCACAATGCTTTATACGTGTGCACGAACGTAGCGCAATTAACGTGCGAATAAAACAAATCTAACATCTTATCGCATCGCATCACGTCGTGTCATTAACACGATTCTCTAGCACGCTACCGCTGCCCGTGAGGAATCGGATTCCCTCCCACGCACATCTGTCCGCTGCACAGCTGCGTTGCACGCTCGTGCACCTGCTTGCCGAACCTAGGAAGCTTGGCAGCAACCTACCACGCAAGGGTGGCTTGGCAGCGCCTTCCAGCCGCGCCGCGTTGTCCTCGTACCGAGCTACAGCGGCACACTAGGTGACACCTGTTGCCTACCGCACCTTCTGAGCTCAGGCAGGGCCCATTTTTTTGGCAAAATTAAAAAAAACGTAGCTGCAGCCTATAGGGTCATATGTGCGAACAATTCCAGTTATACACCGTCTACATTGGTTAGCCAAACGTCTTGTTCTTTTGAGCTACGTCTGACGGCTTTTGGTTCCGGTTGATGGTTTTTATCTACGTTTATTGAGACGCCAGCGGATGGCAGAGACATCGATGTGAACAGTACATACAATTTTATACTCTAAAAGCTATTTAAAGAATCCGATTTAATAAATCATTTTATTTATTTTAATTTTTAAAGAAGCTAAAAGTCAAAAATCTAAAAAGAATTATGCTAAAGTTTTGGACAGAGAGGCTGTGAGATTTCAAACGTGTGATTTGAGGAGGAAGGGACCCAGCCAGCCAGATTTGGTTAGGGGCCAGGAACCTTAAAATGCCGCTTCTGTAGACCTGTGTTTTTTTTAACTCGTTTCCTTGATGTACTAATGCACTGCAGAGAGGAGGATGGACAGCTTGTCCGGTTACTTACAAAGCAAAGCAACCCCCAATACACACCTCTGATGAAAGCAGCAGGCCAGGAAAGCAGAGGGGAGCATTAAAAGCATACAAGGGCGGGCCGGTACTAATATCTTATGCTTAAAGTTCTGATTAAAAATACTATGGCTTTTAGCTGATTGTAAAAGATTAATAGAGTAATTAATACTCATATTGAGAAGCCACTTTATTTAAATCGGTTTCTGCAGTGACTCTTACAAATAATTTATAGAAACTATTTTAAAAAATTACTCTATTTAAAAACCGATTTCTAAAAGCCAAAACCCATAAACTGATTGGAATAGAACATAAGAAAAATCAGCAGCAAGCAAGCAAGCAACTTTACCCCCAGCCTGGTGGCCTCCACAGTGGCAAGGAGAGGTGTATCCGTGTATGCATACGCTCATGCAAATGCCACAGGCCGGGCAGCCCGGAGATCCATGGCCGGCGTGAGAGGGGAGTCTGCAACATTGGGAGGGAAAGGCAGGGAGCAATATCACTTGGGTTTGCTTAAAGAAAAGGAGCTGTCAGTCTCATGATCGGGTAGCACGTTCTCACGCGGTTTGTTTAATCTCGTAGAGGAGTCCCCCCCTCTTAAGAAAATGTGAGGCAGCACAGACAGGGAACCAACTAACCCACCCATCACACCTGTAACATGGAGCCTCTCGAGTGTCTCAAATCCTGGATTTGTTTGCAACCTTCAAGAGAAACGACCGGCTTCTGAATTTGATAAACTGATGCACAAGTTTTTTTTAAGCTCAAGGGGGCCAATCCAGGGACAGGAGATCATGAAGACAAGAATGGCCAAACAGGGCTTCCAGCACGCTGGAGGGGACACAGCCCATGTGAGAGGTCAAGATGATGAAAATAAGCCCTAGAAATAAAGGGCCGGTGTACTGTCTACCAATGCTCAATTAATCAGGGACCTTTTATCATATTTGATGTTGTTTGGTACTGTATTTACAAAACTGACTGTATATCTAACGTATTGACAAAAAAAAATGTTTTTGCCGTCCGATGGCATGGTGGCAATGCCCGTAGGCTGATGCGTAGCCACTGCCGTCCCGTGGCCGAATGGTAGGTAGCCTACCATCCCACCACCAGACGGCAGGGGCCTGCCGTCCGGTGGCAAAGCCCGGACACACCACCGGCCGTGTAGAATACTTATATCCTGAAGCGACCCAAAAAATAGTGTACAACCTGAGTTGCGGTAGTTCGACGGATCACGCTATGCACATTGGGCACCTAGTGGGTTTGGAGACTTTGGTGGGCAAAGCTCCTCCAGCTTCACTACCACGTCGTACGGTCAAGGCGAGAGCTCCTTCGCACCACAAGAGGGATTTTTAGAATCTTTCGTTTATGACATTATTCTGACGGCTCGCAGTTCGGCATATCTTACCTAGAGGGCATCAACCTTTACTAGACTTAACCTTCTGTACTTGAGCCTATTGGACCACCATCGGCCACTGAGCAAACAGAATGGTCTCTATACCTCCTCCAAACTGAGACGCAACCTTCGGACAGGTTGACGCACCCCACGGGACATACTCGTACTCAACGAAAGACAAGGTCATGCACAGAGAGGCAAACATGGCGAGGAGATAGCAGTGGCTTAGATGGGTGAGCCATATCGCATCCCATGCGATGCGGTTTTTGTACTATTACATGTACTTCTGCAAATATTTATAATGTATGAACTGCAAAAAATGCCTAAGCATCGTTAATTTCATGATTAAATTAACATGAATTAATGTGACAAATTTGGAGTATATAAAATTTTTAAAAAATTACACAATTACTATGACTATGTCGGGAGGCTTGCCATAGAATTTTGTAATTTTTGGAGCTCGTTTGCTATATGTAACAACTCTTACAAATATCGAAATCGTACGAATTTTCTAGCAACATTCACAGTAGATAAAATTGCCAAACAATTACACGACTAAGTACGTTATGTCAGGAGGCTGCACATAGAATTTCATAATTTTTGAGCTCATTTGCTATATTTAAAAATTCAAACAAACAGTAACCAAAAAATAAATTAGAACAAGTAATTAAGCCAGCTAATCATCTGCCGCTTTGCCACAGGACGACAGGCCGCCTGTCGTCTAGCCACAGGACGGCAGCGGCTACGTGTCAGCCCACGGGCGTTGCCGCCTAACCACCGAACGGTAAAAACGCCATTTTTATCAGTACACTAGAAATATGATTGTTTTTATAAATACAGTGACAAATAGTGTCAAATATGTTAAAAAGTCTTAATCGGGAACAGGACTCTGTACATTGCAAGTGCAAAGTATGGTTAAATGGATGAACAGTACGGGACCACATGCAGTGGGTGGCCGATGGGTGACTCGTGGCCGCGCATCAGCCACTCGATCTGGATGTGCGGTTGCGGTGCCACCATCGCGGTGGTCCACAGATCAGGCCTGTAGATTTGCACATAGTAGTAGACACTACATCTGAACAGGCTCAATTAATTAGGAAACGGCAGAAGTAGGGTACATCACATGATGGGTTAGAAGATAAGCATGAAACAGATGAGAGCGAAGAGCAAGATGTTTCTATTGTGAGGATGACGATCAATTCAAAGTTGCTCACCAGCAGTGGCTATGTTTTTATCCAAACAAGCGATGATGATGTGTAACTGGGGAAATGGATGACAATGCAACCACTCTTATTTTGGTTTGAATTTCTGATTTCTAACTTATTTTTTACTATTTCTAAATTTCATCTTTTTCTGATTTTATGGCTTTTTTGCCGGTTCTTTATTTCCCTTATTTGTTTGCATTGTCCATGATTGGCTAATATATTTTCTATTTTTAAAGTTTTTTTAAAAATTAATTACACTAAATAAACCACTATCAGCCGAAATGAGCGGGTTGTATAGTAAATCTGTGTTCCGAGCAAAAGCAGTATACAATAGAGGTGAAAACGAATCGGATACGGCCGGATAATGCCTCTACCATATTTGTTTTCATTTTTTTCGGATATGGATAACTCGAATATGAATACAAATACGAATAATATCGAATACAGATATGGATCGAATACGAATCGAAACGAATACGGTTACAAATATTTATCGGAAAATGAAAACCTCTTAAACTATACATCCAAAATTAACGAAAATACATAAATAATTCATCTTGTCAAACACATTCATGAAATATAAACAAGCATAGTCTTTCCATCCACAATGAAAATATACTCAATAGTCGATCATAACATAACTACATAAGTAACAACAACATGCAATTCATGGAATACACATGATGACATGATAGCAATTTGAATAAACATAAGAACATTTCATTCCTCCATTTCATCCATCAAGTTGTAACAGCCCAGGTTTTTATTAAAATAAAAATAAATAAATTAAAATAAATTAAAATAAAATTAAAATTAAAATAAGTATTTTTGTTGCCTAAATTTTATTTTTGGGTTTTGCCTTAGATTTTCTATTTTTGAAAAAGCCTGATTCAAAAAGTAAATTAAGTGAAAACAAAAAAAATAGACATTAAATAAAATGGTATTTTGATTTTCTATAAAAATCCTACTTTGAATTAATTATTTGGAGTTATTTGGCTTTTATTTGGTTTCCTGGATTTTCTGGAGTTTAAAGGTCTACTTTTGAAATTAAAAAGTATTTTTAAGTATGAAAATTAAATACCAACATTAGTTGGAAATATTTTTATTAAGTCCAAAATGTCACCAGAAACTTCTGTGAATTTTTCTGGAATTTTTGGAGTTTATTTCATATTTTTCTGAGCTTAAATGAATTTCCCAGGCTTTTCTGAAATCCAAAAATCAAAAATAAAAATTAAAGTCCCTCCCCTCCCCTCGGATATCCGTTTTCGTATTATCCGGATAATCCGTATCCGTATTCGACGGATACTAGGCTTACTGTATTCGTATCCGTATCCGATCCGAGAACTATCCGAAAAAAATCCGATCCGACACAATCCGTATCCGTCCGGATCCGACGGAAACTATCCGATCCGTTTTCACCCCTAGTATACAATAACCCAGTATGCAAGCAAATAAGGGTAAAATAATCATCATGTCCCTTGTGCTCTCGTTCCGGGGAGTTACTCTTTGAATCTTCAAATAAGGGTGGGTTCTTTTCGGGCTTATGGCCGTGACTTTTTTTTTTGTCCTAGCACGAGTAAACCGTTTCGAAATGACAAGTGGAAAAGCTGTTCTTTTTATTTGTTCGAGAGAAACTATAAGCTAAAAGAACGAGACCTAAGCTGATAAACATAATAGAAGTACCATCCTTTAGATAGGAACAAAGACAAACTAAAACTGGTGTAATTCGTACCATTCATGTTCATTTTTATTTGGAATAGTATAGCCCCTTCAAGCACATGCTTCGCAACTTAGGACAAATATTTATCAGCGTCATGCTATGTCGACAATTTAGTCAATTGTGGAAATATAACAGCATGACCCTAGGAATTGCTCATGTTGCATACCCCCGATGATGTTTAGAACATCAGCAAATACAAGAGTACCTATCCCCGGGCATCATTTATATTATCTGTTTCTTTCACAAAAACGGACAGCCTTCACACTGCCATATGCCTTTTGTTTCAAAACCATCTGGTAGTAAACTGATAAGATCCAGGAATAGAAATCTAGAATTAGTATGAAGTGCCCAGAATTTTTCACAGCCCATACGTTTTTCTCCAGCCGCACAGCAGCTACTTGATATGAAGACAATTTACACCAAATGCCTTCATCGTTAATAATCAAATGTTCCATTTTGGCCAAATTACAGAGCATAAACTCAACATTTTTTATGAATAGAATCCATAAACACTAGCAACTATGAACACAAGTACGGAAATACCCCCAAAAAAACACTTTCACAGCGTCGTGGCATGTATTAGCAAGCAAAACTTGTCATTGTCAACATCTAGTTTGTTACGATCTTTCCAGCATGTCTCAGCAATGCATGCTTTAGACAGATCATACATCAATTTATTGTTCATCGGATCGGGCAAGTTGATACATCCATCCAATTCGGCTATTTTAGATGAACAGCTTTAGAACACAATCAAGAAAAAATAATCAATGAAGTACTGCCAGAAAAACTATAACAGCACCCAATAAACACTAGTGCTACATCATAAGGCCATTCATTACGCCAAATTAACCTCTACTCACAACGGGATGCTTCAAAGTACATGACAATGGCCAACAGAGCCGAGAGCAAGAACAGGGTGGTAAGACCCTAGACCAACATGGTACACCATAGGGACACCACACCAAGATTGCTAAATCCATTAGGCCTAGCTCAAAAACAACAGGCAATCGAGGTGTGCAACAACCAAGACAATAATATCTCTGCAAAGTTTTAATTGCAAGACAAAATGCATATTACTAGAGTTCAACATGCCTGCAAATGGTGTAGGAACGATGACGGACGAGGTAGGTGTGATCAGCATCGCCATGCTGAGACGGACACAAGCTCACCGTGCTGCCAGTAGAGTGCGAGACCCACTCCACGCTTCTCCACATGGAAGCCCCGGACCTGCACCCGCTTCAAGAGGCAGTCAGCCTGCGCCTCCGCGAGGTTGCTGGGAGGTACTGGTGCAAACCCCGCCGATGCAAACACTGTCCGCCATGCCATTGCCTTGTCAGCTCTACGCCTCCCAAGTACTGCATCCTCCACTCTTGGCTGGATCAGAAACCTCTCGATCTTGCTGGCAGCCTCCGCATCAGTGCCAGCAGCATCAAGTGAGTCAAGAAGGAACATACAAGACTGGAAGCAATTCAAGAAGTGTTGCGAAAATGGGAGGTCGCCCCGATCACTGCCATGGTCAATAGCCACCACAATCTTAGGAGCAAGCTGTTTCACCAACTGAAGCAGTACTGGGAGTGGTGGAGTGCGTGCTGAGCAACAGACAGGTAGGCTAACCGCAACAAACTCATCGGCTGTAGGAGCAATGAGTTCCATAGGATCAAACACATCGAAATTGATGGCATTGAACTCAAATTGAATGCCAAGGTCAGCAGCGAACTGCGAGAGGTTATCCCGAGTAAGATGCAGCTCAAGCGGGTGGTGGGAGGCAGCTGAGACGAAGGCTGTGAGCTTCAGCATCGGCAAGGACACACCCCCAGTGCCACGGCGGTGAGCGAGTTCCTGCAAGAACGAAGCCCACTGGCCGCCGACACCAAGGTCGAAATCAATGACGCGGATACAAGACGCAGTTGTGCAGGCGATCTGGTCGAGAAGCGCCTGGGTGGCCGTGAAGTTTGCAAACTGGAGCACGGGGGAGAGATCGGAGAAGGACTTGTAGGCGGCCAGCTTGAGGGCGACGTCGAGCGGAGAGGTGAGGCGGGTGGAGCCGTGGTGGTTGTCGGCGAGCGAGAGGAGGAGGGCCTCCTTGAGGTAGGAGGCGGAGCGGAGGAAAGGCTTCCCAATTGGGGGAAGCTGCTGATTGAGCCGCGCCAATATCTCTCGCGCACCGATGGAATTGCCGACCTCGGCGGCCTTCGCCGCCGCAGCAAGCTCGTCCAGGAGCAGTTGCTGCTGCCCCGCCGCCGCGGTTGTCTTCATCGCGCTCCGCGGCGGTTGCGGCGAAGGCTGAAGATGGAAGGGCGTAGTGTTATGTAGTGGTGGGAAGGGGAGGCACTGCGCAGGCGGCGGTGGCGGCTGGAGCTGGTTGTGGAGGAGGAAGACGTTGTCGGGCATGGAGTGGTGGCGCTTCGGCGGTGGCTGGAGAAGTGGTTGCTGTTGATGGTCGGGGAAGGAGGGGAGCGGCATGAAGAAGGTGGCGGCCGGCGTCGGCCTGTGCTGGTTGAGGAGTAGACTGGGCGACGGCACGCCAAGAAGATGCGGCTTTATGTCGGCACCGTCGTGGAAAGACATAGTCGTCGCCGGCGGCGGCTGGAGCACCGCTTCGGGGGAGAGGAGGCCAAAAGTGGAGGTGGCCTTGCTGCTGCCGCCGTTGCTGCTGGTGAGCGACCTCGCGCCCGAGGACGACAGGTCGGAGGCGAGCGCGGATGGCGAGGACCCAGCTCCGGGGTGATGCTGCAGCGAGAACCCGAGTGGGTCCGCGGCCGGGAACCCGAACCCCGCGGCATTGCCGAGAAGCTGTTGCTGCTGCTGGAACGCCGGCGCCGGCGTCTCCATGTCGCCGGGGCCAGCCATGATCCAGTTCAAGAATGTCTGCTCCTGCCCGGCGGCCGCCGCGGCGTCGCCGAGCATGGCGTCCCAGCTCTCCTCCCCGACGAACCCCACATCCAGGGCCCCCGGTATGGGCGGCAGCTCACCGCCGCCACATTCCTCCTTCCTCCCGCCACCGCCGCCGCCACCGTGCTCGCCGGGGACCGCCCATTTGGTGGCTTCGGCGGCGGCGGCGGCGCTGTTCTCCGAAACCGTCGCCACGGCGCTGCTACCGGCCAGAGACGAAGAAGTGGAGTTGCGCGGGCTCGGGCTCCATCTGCAGTCCAGCACCGACCTCGGCTCCACCAGCAGCCCTACGCCGCCCTTGCCGTCGAGCAGCGCCTCTATGCTTCCCGCGAGCTCTACCGCCCCGTTCCCCTCAGCACTGAAGGGCGCCGCCCTCATCTACCTACTCGCACATAATAGTGCGCCCCTCTCGGCGCGATCTGGAGCAGCTCTGGATCAGAAAACCAGATGAGGTTTGGTGGTTTCTTGGGTGGTGGTGCGCTCGCTTGCTTGTGTGCGTGGATGTGGAACAGTTGAGGAGGTGGGACTTTGGGAGCAGCAGCAAGCAGGCGCCTGTGGCAGCAGCTATGCGCTCCCCCCTCTTGGGTCCTCTCAGCTCTGCTCTCGCTCGTGCTTCTTTTGTTTCTCTCTCCTATATGTTGTGCGTTGTTTGTGCCTTCCCTCTTTCTTTCTTTCTTTCTCTCTCTACTAGACTACCATTCTACTGCTGCCATGTCCATGGATGCGTGCAACATAAAAAAGTTGGAAAGGTGTACCCCCCGGCGCTCTCTCTCCATCCTATCCGAGCTTTTTGTTTTTCACCTTGTGTTTTTTCTGTCTATTTCTCTCCGCGTTATAGTTAGTCTTATCTGGTTTTCCCGCGACCTCGTACGTATTCGTTTGTCCTGGAAACTTTTGACCGTCCATGTACCAGTAGTACGCTTCTGTTTAGATAGATCGATATGCATATAGGCCTCTTACCTTTCTGTTTAGATCGATTGATCGTATAGGTCAATAGATGTAACATCCCATTTTGAAAACATGAAGTTTGCTTTGAATAAAAATTCAAATTGGAATTTTAAATTCAAAGTTTAATTAAATTTCCAACCAAATTTTTACAAATTTAAAGGTCCAAACTTTCCTTAGACTTAGCCCAACCCATCTCCTCCACCAGGCCTCTGGTCCAGCCCAGCTAGCCCTTGGCCTAGCCTAAGCTGGCACGTGTGCCCCCTCCCCTCGTCGTTCGTGCACTAGACACGCTCCAACCGCGTCTTCAAGTCGTCGTGCCTGTGCCAGCGTTGCCTCACCACTTGCTACAACAGTGCATCGCCGCTTGCCCTATACACCCTCGAGCTAGCCGCGTGCTACACCACCCTTGCCATGCTTGGACCCCTATCCTCTCCTTCCTCTCCTCCACGCACGTCGTGCCCATGTCCACCGCGTTGCACCCGCGTGCCCCTGATCTCCGCCCAACAATTGAGCCTCATCTCCTTGTCTAAACCCTTCTCGCGTGTGCCCACCCCTCGCCCTGGCTCCGCCTCCTTGCCCTACGCACAGTGCCATGCAGTAGCTCTGCCACCCTCGGTTCTTCCCATCCTAATGGCGCCCAATGGCTAAACACCTTCTCGTAGGCTATAAAACCCTCGGTCAGCTCCGCCTTGACCCCAATTACTCCTTCATCGCCTCCTTTTCCACCGAAAGTCATCCGCCACCCTTTCTTCTTCGGCTTCGACCATTTTGCTGCCCCCAACGCCGTCATTGACCTATTGCTTCCTCGCTCTATTCACCATGTTTGGAGCACAATGTGGACCGCCAAAGCTACCCCGAGCCTTAGTAGCCGTCTTCAACCTCTCCGGCGAGCTACCCTCAATGACCTCTTCTCTGTCGCATCCGCTCCACATCGCCAACCTGCTTCACCTTTCCCCAAGCTTTGCTGTCACCTCAAGTGAGTCCCTCTCCACCGCTAGACGCTCCCTAGCCTGTAATTGGCATCTACAGCCGTCGTTCGCCGTATTGCCATGCTCCCCGCCACCGCTGTCACATAAGCTCGTCGTCGTCCATCGCATCCCTTAAATCAGCCCACGCCACCTCACATCTAGGTGCGATTCAAAGCGACGATTCCATTTTTGGCCTTCCGTCCGACCGCAATGCTTCCTCTCGCCAATGATAAGCTCGGCTCTCTTCGACTGAAAGACAAAGCTCATGTAGCGTCGTCGTTAGTTTAAATGTGTGATTAGTTTAGTTAACAACCATGTTTAGTTTTCATTAATCTCCGCTAACCCGTGGATCTAGCTCATTATGTTAAGCCTCTGTCTCTATGACATGTGGGCCCCTCCCGTTTAAAAACCTTTTAAAATCGGTTTAATGCAGTAGAGCCATTGACATGTGGGCCCAGTTCTGAGAGACCATGTGGTTGTGACTCCATGTGAATGATGAGTAATTGACAAAGGTTTAGGATAGTCGAGTTTGGATTGTGTGGTCGGACCATGTCGTTGCAGGGTGCAATGGGCTAGGTTGGACTTTGGTCAAACTTGGTCGTATGGGTTTAGGACGCCTATTCTTGGTTTCGACAGGTTTGGACTTCATCTGTGGTAAGTGTGATGGTATTTACGTGTTTCTTGTCTGTGTGACTGCAGGACGTCGAGTTGGAGTCGTGGCGAGACACGGTGGACTGGACTAGGCGCAGGTGGCGCTGAGGTCAGAACGGTCGGGATGTGTCGAAGACGACGTGGACTCGAGGTGGTTGCGAGGCGTGCGAGGCAAGGAGCGCGGAAGCTTCCCGGAAGGTGCAGGAGGGGCGAAACGGGAATTTCGCAAGGCTGCACAAGCGGGAGCGGGCTCCGTTGGACGTAGCGGGCGTAACGGGGCGGAGACCCGTTAGCCAAGCGCTATAAAAGGAGAGGAGGGGCTGCATGCCCACTTGAGCACTTCATTGGATTTTAGGGTTTCCTTTAGTCAAAATGAGCTTTAGGGTTAGCTTTGGCTTTAGGCTTTAGTTGGTGAGGTTTGTTGGTGGAGGCAGAAGTGTGCTCCCTGCTTGTCCCCTTCGTTGTTCTCTGTGTGTTCTTGAGAGAAGGATGGAGAGTTCTTGATCAATCCAAGCATGTATGGGGAAGTAGAGAGTATGTGAGTTGAGAACCCTCATGTAATCATTCCTCTTGTATCAATCATGTATCTCTCTTTCTCTAGATCAATATGAGATGGTGGATTTTGAGTCTTATTGCTCTCTGTTGTTCATTTCTCTACGATGCTTTCTATGTGGATTTCTTGACTTTTTGATTCTCGAGTTCTTGCTTGCTGGTTTTGGCCAAAATGGGTTGCTCTATGTTGGGATAGTGTCTCAAGATCATTTGATCAGTTAAAATCCCAAAAACCCATCTCTAATTTCATATTTCGTTTTTGAGCCTCCCCTGTTCATGTGTTGCCTTCCTAGGTTTTGGTGCTGTTCTTGAATCCCGTATTGAGATGGCTTGAAATTTGGTATGAAGAGTCCAGAGGCTATTAATTAGCTACCCTCAAAATTTCATAGCCAAAGGATCAACGGTTGGGGAGTAATTTGGTTTTTGGCTCGGTTCTTGCAAGATTTCAGATTTTTACCCAAATCTGAAATTCTTGTTTCTTGGAGGGGTTTTCCTGAAATTGGCTCTTGGCTTAGTCTTCTGGGAGTGTTCCCTAGCTATCCTCAAAGTTTCCCAAGCCAAGAATCCAAGAATCATTGCGAATCTCTCAGTTTTCAGAAAATCCCGTTTGCTGTTTTTCTCGAGAGGTACTACCGCTCCTGGAGAGATACTACCGCTCAAAGGTACTACCGCTCGGACCAGCGGTACTACCGCCCATCTCAGCGGTACTACCGCTTGAGGCCAGAATTTTCCCGATTTGATTTTTCTCGCTTGCTGGTCTTTGTATTTGTGTTTTTCCTGCTGCTGGGGTGTCTTGTGAGTACTGGTCTTCTACCTTCATAGCTCTCATAGCTATTGGAGAAGAAGATACGTATTGGGGGCGATTTTTAGAAAGCGACATTCACCCCCCCTCTGTCGCCATTTTGGTCCTACAAGTTAACTATGTCGGAGAGTAAAAAGGCCCCACCTGTCAGTCCCTAAGTCATTTTCTTTTAGAAAATAAATCAAAAATGAATTTAAATCCCATGGGTCCCACCCGTTGGTCTCTGTAGTCTTTTTTGGTAGAAAAAATTTCAAAATTTTGAATAAAATCCAATGGACCCACTTGTTAGTGAGAGAATTCTCTTTCCCCTTTGGTTATTTTTGATTTAATCCAAATTTAAATTTTAGAGAGCCAGTTTTCACACATTTTAACTCCAATTTAATGAAACTTGTTTCTACATTCATATAAATTCAAAATCTATCTAACGGCAGTAAAATCTTTCAATGTAGAGTTTCTTTGATTTCTATTTAAATTTATTTATTTTGCTCACATATTTATTTGCTTTTCGGTGCGATCGTTCAAGTAGAGTACGGAAGAGTCGCAGTTGAGACAACTTAATATTTTCAAGACCATGCCACTTGTGAATCAGATGAATCAATGTTTTGAACATATTAAACCTACATTTCTATGCAAATTATATTTATTTAAATTATCAAATTACATACTTTATTTATTATGTAAATGTATGTTAACTTTAAGGTTGTAGATACATGCCTATTTGATATTGTATTATTATTACACCATCCTTTGGACACTTGAATCACATAATTTTTGTCACCCTAGAAAATTTAATGGTAACTTTACTAGCTATAAGTCATACTTAAGTGTCATGCTTAGTCTTGTTTAAATACTAATGCATTAATTTGCCATATCATCATGTTTCCATCATGAAACTTGTTTTAAACAGTTATTGGAGGAAAATGACAGGTATATTTGAGATAACTTAGTTTTGTGCTTTTCAAAACCCTAAAAATTTGTTGTTACTTGTCTAGACGAATGGGATGATGGTTGATGTGGATGTAACATGAGAATTTATGGTTTATGGTGGACACATGTGCAGGTTGCATCATTAGAGTGACCCATGAGTCGTGCCGCTAGTTTTAAGCCGTCGTGGACACAGGTCGTGTTACTGGTGTAAGCCGCCGTATGGCATAAGAGGGGGGTTTGGGTGTGGTGGACGTACTCTCATTCAAATGAAACCTTAGCGAGTGTAATCTACACTGGGTGATGCATTGTAAAGACCTTGTGGTAATCTTCTTGATTCATATGTCCAAGAAAATGTGTGAAATAGTTGATTAGTTCTTGTAGGTAAAGTGTACAGTTCCTGCAGAGTATAAACTGTTCGAACAACCATGCTCATGGTCAAGGATGGGCATGTGAACTTACCTGAGTTAGTATCTGTTTCAAAAACCTTTTGTGAGTGGAATGAAAACTTGTTGCGTGGATGCAATCTTGACTTTGAATTTCCCTGGGTAGATGTAACTCAGCGATGAACATGAGTGGATGTAGCCTTAGTAATCAAAAACTAGCATATGATGAATGGAACCTGCATCGTTATAAATATTGCATATTTTTACTCTTTTAATAAAATATGGTTTAGTTAAAATGCTAGGTCATATGAGTTTATAATTAATTGTAGTTTTGAAATGTTGCCTTTAGCAAGTAAAAGAATCCAAGTCTATCTTTATTAAATCTTACATGTGCATAATTGCATTCTGTGTGTTGACTTACGGAACACGGTTACTTGTGCTTACCTTCGCTCAAAATAATCTTTCAGAGCCTATGGACCAAGGACATTATGCGTATTACGATGCTCGTGGAGCCAATGGTGAAGAAGATGGAGGAGATTAGAATAATCTCTAGTAGTTTAGATCTAATCCTAGTCATATTAGCTAAGTTGATGTTTGCGTGCACTAATATTATATATTCTTTGGTTAATATCAGTCATACACAACTTACCCCAATTGCTTGTCTGAGCTGAGATGTGCCCTTCTCTTTTCGTTTCGCTTTCGAATTTATGTAATGTATATATTTGGCCTTATCGATCTTTACCGTAAGCTTAACACAATGTGGTCTATTTAAACTTCGATTCTATAATATTAATGTATATTATGGTTTACGTCATGTATGAAATAATTCAGTGATATATTCTGTGAGCATTATCTACTGATTCAGAGAATAGTATAGTAGTTTTACAGATAATTATGGATTAGCTAAATCCGGATCCGACAATTGGCCTCTATCGTAACAATCTATATGTGTTCACAGGTTATCTGAGGAACCGATCTCAAACCAACGTTTTGGAATGGAGGCGAACAAAGATCAGGTTTTGACTTTCGAACGTTTTCGTTGCCCGTTGTGCGTTCGGAAAATTTCGTCCCCCTTGTTCATGTTGCATGCATGTGGTTCACTGACTCGATTGGTTGCTGGGCTATTACTGGCCATGGGCCGCGGCTCCCAGTCCCACCCGCCCAACCGACGCCGCGCGCAACTGCCGGCCGCAGCTCCCAGCCCTCGGCCGCTCGGCAAGAGGCACCCCCCACCACAGCAATCCCTCGGCGGCGGCATGCCATGCTCACGCCTTGCCCCCCCCCCCCCCCCCCCCCCACCCCGGCGGCGCCGCCACGGCCACGCGCAGCCGGCTATCCGTCAACCGCCCGCTCGCCGCTAAAACGCATCAAAGTACAGTCTTTTCGTGTGCCTCCGCTCTATCCACGATACTTTCGGCCGGCGGGTTGCGGCGAGTCGGCGACAAACGGATAACTGGACACGGTGGTGTGCGGCTGTACAGTGGTGGCCTCCGTGAGGTGGACGTTTCAGTTTCCGCAGGTTTGGACGTCTCTCGGCAGCAGGTACTCATGTACGTTTGTTTCGCATCCCGATTTGGCGATTACCAAATTAGTACCAGATTAGGGTGGATTCTTCTGACCTGATGGCTTATAGCTTAAATATTTGTATTCTAGTTATTTATGAGAGGTAGTACGTACGGAAAAAAAATAGTAGCATACGATTTTGACCGGTATAGCTGAACTCAATACACTTTTTACTACAATTTTTTTATTGACCCCACTTTGAACAAACGTGCCGTTTAAAAGGTAGTTACTGTAGATAGTACAAGCATAAGCCAGTTTTAAGCAGAAAAGATCCCATTATTAATCTTTCGAGAGAATGAACCGTGAGGGATTTGATTAGCTGGTGTGACATGATGATTAATTAGTTTTTTTAAGTAAATATATTTTTTGACACGATGATTAACTGGTTGCAGGTGACACGTGCCAGTGACATGCCCACAAAAGGTCCCGTTTCAATCAGCTTAGCCGTTTAAAACACTTTAGTTTCAGTTCCTTAACATATTTTTTCTTTGTATTATCTAAAAAGATGTAACAATATTTTTTTATTGTTTATTAATTGAACGTTTTAAAAAACTAACAACTGTTTCAATAATACTTTAGTTAAAAAAAAATAAAAGCTAAAGATCGTTGGAAAAAAAAGGTTGAATTGAACGGGCCAAAACTTGCTTGCTTAGGCTTACACGTCAAGCAAAACTGTCGTAGGTCGATGGCTAGCTTTCAGCGCCCGCACTATAATCCTACAGCTGATCCCTACATGTCAAATCAAATTTGCTTCGAATTCAATCTGACGATAAACATAGCTCCAGGCCCACTCATTAGGAGTCGCGAGATTGTAGCGCTACAGAGAAATCAAATAACCAGCCTTTGAATGGGTGGTGCTTACTGACAGATGGATCAAGGTGATGTACTGATGTGTCGCCGGCCTCCTAAGTTGACGTTTAAGAAAAGACGCCTGTAAAATCTCTTTTTTTTTTCTTTTGATGTGCTGTCGTCTAGCGTGGCCGATCGATAGGGCACGAACGGCTGCACGACAAGGACCGTGCGCAATGTATGCATGACTTGACCAGACGAGCCCCTTGGTCCTGCTTTCCTAGACAAACTGCACAGTACCGTAATTATTTCGGTTCATAGTTTAAAATTGTGATTTATAATTTTTAGATTATTTATAAGAAAGAGTATAGAGTAACAAAAATTGTATGTGATTTTGATCAATAAATATGAAGTTATTACAGTACATACTACAATTCTAAAAAGATACTTCGTTTGAAAGCCATTTATTATAGAAAAATCAAAAATTAGCTTTTACTAGTCGTTGCAACGGAACTCATTGAATGTATAGAGAATCGTGCTACAGAAGAGAGTTGCTCTGATCCATTGGAAAGTGGAGAATAGTGAGAAGTTGAGAGAATAGAGTGGTTGAAGGAGAATAGTAATGATAAGCTAAAAAGAAGACTTAGATGCCTTCTTTTTCCCTTATAGCTTATGTCTTATGATTTATGATATAGTAACAAACTTTTAAATGATGTGTTTTTAGACGATGCCAACAAGAAGATTCTAGTAAAAAGTGTATTATGTTCAGCTAATATCATATACGACTATTTTTCTCTACATACTATTTCTTACAAACAGTCAAACTTTAAAATTTTAACATATAAATCATACACCAAAAGAAACCACCATCAAAGCATAGTCGTAAGCGGTAACAGCCAGACAGGTGGCACACAAATTCAATAGCGGCCACCTATCACAGTTCACAGTACTCACATTCACAGTAAACAAAAAGTCAAAGGCAGCACCAAATTTTGTACAGTTTGTTTCAAACAATTTAGGCGGTGTTCTAAACATCGATTGCTTTTAAAAGTCGTTTAAATCATTTAAGACACGCTAGTTTTCTAACAAAGCTTTTTTCTTTATATTATTTATAGAGATATAATAATATATTTTTAATTAAATATCTTAGAAAAATATAACAACCGCTATAATACCATTTTAATTAAAAACTAAAAGTCACATTACTTTAGATCAATGCTTTAAGAACTGATACTCAAATATCAGGTTAAACTTTACCTGTATCCTAATATAGGTTCTGGAACTTAGATATGTGACACTTATGCTAATCCATCAGTTAAATCGTATACATATAAATATACGGTTTCTGGTTGTGATCAAAATGGCTTGAGCTTTTGGCTTCAGCTTATTTTTGCACTATTCATAAATTTCGTCTTTTTCTGAACTTTTGGCTTTTTTTTGAGTTTTTTTACCGGTTCTTTTTTTCCTCGTATTTGTTTGTATTATACGTAATGGGCTAACATGTTTTTTCTATTTTTAAATTTTTTTAAATTTAATTATGGTAAATAAGCCTCTGTCAGCTACAGTGCTTTTTTCAGCCAGCTACAGTGTTTTCAGCCATAAGCCACGGGCTTTTCAGCCATTTTGATCACAACCTCTTTTTCTCCTGTCAGTCTAGCTTTTCGTTTTTACAGCCCTTTTGAGCAGTGCCGCAGCCAGGGGTGGGGGACCGGGATGGCAGGTCCAAAAGGAAATAATAATTACAGAACAGCACAAGAAAAAAGAAAGGTGATATCAGAAAAAATAACGTCTAAAGCTGGTTGGTCCCCCAAAATAAATCTTTACCATCATTATTTCACTCTTTTGACCAAAAATGCCCTGTAAGTCTTGACGTCTTGTATGCTTCGACATGATATGAAATTGCTTAAAAGATGAGTTACTGTATAATATAAAATTTACAAAAAAAAGAAAGACTTGGTAAGCACGTTCTAAGTTTCTTGGTTAAGTATTAATTATTTGGTTTTATTATTTGTAAGTTACCTGATCTTTTTTGTTTGTAAGTCGATTTTCATATTCTTTAGATTAGATTTGAGATATACTTTATCTGATTTTGATTTGTCCCAACCATTCAAATTACAACTCAACCTTATAAATAGACATCCTCTTAATTATTTGGAGTAGGTGGCATTGTTAAAGGTAACATCTCTATTAGTAGTACTATGACTTAGATTGATTTGTTTTCGAGCCGAGCAATGGTGTAAATTCGTATAGTTGTTATCACGTAAATTTGCATGTGAATCATTACACAAGGTCTGGGGTGTGTAGATTTAGATTTGAGATGATGGTGATATCCCTCATCCTGTATGATCTCGTTTAAATCTATAAGGCCTATTAGCAACAATGCTTACCCATATGGTCATTAAGTCTATTTAAATCTAATCCATGCAAATTTTATACAATATTGGGAGCGTAAATATATATTGGGAGCTTGCGTGACAAGACCTAGATATAAAATTCTTGTTTTAAAAAAGACCTAGATATAAATTTGCACTAAACATGCATGTGTTTTTTTAAGGTATACATATGGATGTGTTATGCATTGTTAATTAAACTTAAAGCGGTTAAGCGGATGGCACTCACCAGCTTGATGAAGAGTCACCACTTGTTTCACTGTGCAGCGTGCACATCGTTCTCAACAAAAACCAATTCGACATTGGTTGGCTGGGTTTTTAGGTCTCAGGACATTTCCTTTTCATCCGTGCCAACAATGATGCGATGTTGAAATTTAGTTCCGAGATTACATTTCCTTTCGATCTGTCCGGTGGCCCCATTGCTGCTGATGCATTCCTTTCCTCAAAAACACGTGGCTAAGGTCCCTGGGTTCTAGTTTTCATGAACCAAAGCTATTTTGCACATTTGGATTTCTTAACATCTTTTTTTTTCTGTTTTCTTTGCAGGCTCTGATCCAACTAGCTTGAGTTTCTGGCTGTGATTTTTAATTTATAACTAAAATTATATTATAGTAATTACTAGTTTTTTCTGAGAAAAAGTAAGAAATAATAGAAAAATGTTATATCTTCATGGATAATATAAAGTAATAAGGAGAAAAAAGACAAAAAAATTCAAAATTAACTGATATTAGAAGATGATGCGTTCCAAGTAGTTTCTGGTTTAAATAAACTAAAAGCCAAAATAAGCCATAAGCTAAAACTGTTTAGAATAGGGTTTATAATGGTTTCTTCGTTTCCCCTCTTTTTTGTTTATTTTCTTTTAATTAAATGTTTCAATAACAAGTTAACAGTTATTATAGTATCTATTTTAACTAAAAAACAATAGTTATAGTTAAAATTTATTAGCAAAAGTCATTTTAAACGGGACCTAGGTTAACTGTGCAACCCAAAGATGGCGCTCTACGCAATGGTGCGGTGTACCGCCCAAGTGGTTTGGAAACCATGCAGATGCCGAGGTGGCTCCAGTTTAAGCGGGCCCGCGGCCCGTGAAGGCGTGAGTCCTACACGGGGTATTGCGATGAGATTACATCCTATTCCAGCCCAGGGCCGAAAACGCATACGAATTCTACACCTGGGCTTTGGTCACCCACGAAGAGTACGACGAGCCTTGAAGGATGCGGGCCGCAGGGTACTGTCACTGGCCAGTGCATAACTTCAGGTTATCTCCTCTTCTATCCATGTACAGATACAAGTATTTTGCACTTGTATTAGTGTATCACACAACGTATAGTAAATCCGACCATGTTACCTTTCTAGCTAGTAACTCCAGTTTAGTTTTGAAAAGCACCAAAATTTCAAACTAAAATTTTCCTTGATTTTTTTGCTGGATTTTTGAGTGTTTTTCTAGAAACTTTCCCTTTTGGGAAAGTCCCCTCGTTGCCGCTTTCCTTTCTCGGCCATGTGCCTCTCCCCTCCTCCGGCGCCCCGCCATTTCCCGCCTTCCCCCGCCCCTGGCGTCTCCCTCGCTTCCCCGCTTCCCTCCTTCCCAGGCGCCGTCCCCGCTCCCTCCTCTCCGCTCGCGCCTTCGCTCCTCCCCGCCTTCTTCTTCACGCACGCGCCGCACGTTGGGCGACCGAGTCGCGCCCGGTCTTCGCCGTAGCTTCGCCCCGCCTTCCTCCCACGCCGCGCGTCGCCGCTCCTCCGCTCAGCCCCACCTGCAGCCTCCCCCTTCCCTCCTCTCTCCCCGCAGCCCGGTCGTCGCCCAGTCCTCCTCGCTGACCGCCATGACCGCCCGAGACTTCTCCCCCACGGAATCCCTTCACCCGCTCGGGTATAAAACCCCACTCCGGTCTCCTCACTCCTCTTTGCTTCCCGAGCTCCCCCATCACTCTTAAGCACTTCCTACCACCCCAGAGAACCCCCAGAAGCGCCCAATTGAAGCCTCGTCGTCCCCAGCGCCGTCGCCGCCCTCCCCTGTGCCGGCGACACCCGTGAGCAAATCTTCCCCATTTCCCCCTCATTTTCCAATTGCATTCGCCAGAAGCTTCACCCTTCTCCCCTGAACTCGTTGGTGCTTGTCTCTGGCCAGGAGAAGCCCCGAGGAGCTCCGGCGTCGAAGGCCGCCGTCGGCCGAAGCACCCTCTCCGTGGCCAGGCTACTCCACAGCACCCCAGCTCCCAACTCCGCCACCAACGTGACCTCCTTACTCCCCTGAGCATGTAACTCCCGCCAATTGAACTAACTCCCCGCCGGTGACCTCCCTCGCCGCCGAATAGCCGAACTCCCCCTCTCTGCCTCCCACCCTTCTCATTGGTCTTCGCAAGCCCCAACTCCCCAAATCGAACTCCCCAAGCAAAATCCTACCCGGTGATGCCCTCCTTGGCCGTTGGGGGCCCTTGCTGTCGCCGGAGAGCGGAGGCGTCGCCGCCTCTGCCTCTCTGCTGCGTGCGCCCGACGAGAGGAGGAAGACGAAGGCGTGGCCCCTCCTCCGCCGTCGGATCCTTTCGTCTCCTTATAACCTCAGCCGTCCGATCCAGTCGTACCGCTTCGCCCGCACTCCCCTCTCCACCGCCGTCCGATTTTCCCCGCAACCCATCCCCTCCATCCGCTCCACCCCCATCCTGGCCGTTCAACTGGGCCGCGCGTCGTGCATCCGGGCCACGCGGGCGCGCGTTGGCGTGGGCCGTCTCCCCGGCCTGCTCTGTCGCCCGCGCGCGCGCGTCTGTGGGCAGCCGAAGCACACCGCCGTGGGTCGAGCTGGCCGTTGGCCGCACAGTGCCGGGCTGCACTGTTGCACCGGGCCGGCCATTTACTGTTCATTGAATTTCCAGTGACATTTTCCAATTTCTAAAATCCAGAGAAATCCAAATAAATCCAAGAAAATCACAAAAAATCCCAAAAATTCCCAAATTTCACCACTTTGCTCCAAATAATATCCTGGACCCATTTTTGACCTCCACTTCCCCAAATTCATTCCAGATAAATTCCATAAAAATTCCCCATTTGGAGATTTATGCATTTTACTCCTTTTTAATAGATTATTTTTCCTCGCTTGATTAGTCTCAAGCTGAATTTATGTTATTTTATGTTTTTGCGCTAGTTTCGGAGATCTCTGAAGTTCAAGTGCAGTCGCAGGAACCAGGTGCTTCTTCGTTCGAGCTAGCCGAGATCGTCTAGATTCACGGCAAGTCCCAAATCCTTTGATCATGTTGTATCCCATGCCATTTAAATTATATTACTATGTTATTTGCATTAAGCTAGTTCTGAAAAGCTAGTTCAAAGTAAAATAAAATGTTTAGAATGACATGTTATGTAGTTAAACCTACCACCGACAAATGCCCTGTTAAATTTGTAGCCATGCCCTTGTTAACCCTGAAATAATTACTTGGTAGTCTAGATAACTGTAAGTTATTATTATCATGCAAGTCCTTACACTAATAAGGTTGTGGCTGCGGGCCAATAGACTTTGGCAACCCGACTCTAGGGCAGGGTAGTATGGGATACCGTGCCCTAGAGCGGAGTATGTCGACGTGCAGAATAGGGTAAGCGTTCTTACCCTAGGTTGTAAGGTCGCGGACCTGGCCGGGGTTGCGGACTCTGGGGGGAAAAATATAAGGACCAGACCCTTACGCTGAGCAAATGACATGGTGACCGCTCAACCACAGGAGTTGACTTATCAACACTGGTTTAGTAGCTGCTCAACTCGATTGAAACTCTACAGGTGTTGAGAAGTAGGTGTTTGGGTAACAAGGTTAGGCAGACCGTGCTGCGGGTGCCTAACAACGGTAGAGTTCACTCGAAGCGGACAGTTGTTTTCTCTTTTTGTGTGTGTGTGTGAGCCAGATCCGAGTGGATTCTACCGGGTAGAGCCTATATAAAGAATTGAGCAGTGAAACGACCTGGCTTTCTTAACTCTTTAGCGGGAGTTAAGGGATCGTGTGGGTAAAGTTGAGCAAACTCTGCAGAGTCAAATAAATGGTATTCGAATACGCCGTGCTCCCGGTTAATGGAGCTGTGTCACTTGGGTGATTCCAGCCGCGAAGCTTAAGTAGTTTTGTACATGCTTAAACTTGTTTAGTTGGTTAATTAACCTTTCTTGGAAAACCCCTGAGATCTTAAAAAGTAGTGTTGGGTCTGTTTTATTAAAATGTTTGCAAATAAAACTGCATCCACTCAAGTTAATAAACCAAGTATACTCCCTTCCATTGTAAATCCATGCATACAGTAAGATAGAATCCCTTTGGGGTTTGCTGAGCCGGTTGTTTGGCTCACGGCTTGCTTAATCCACTCTTTAGAGGATCAAGACGAAGGTGAAGGTCTCCCCGTTGAGGAAGTCCCGGCGGATCTCTTCTTCGACGAGGACCCGTGGCTTTAGGTCTTCGCCGCGCTCGAAGCGGATCTTGGAGCTTTTGTAATGTAATTATACTTTGGGCTTGCACGCCCCGCTGTCAAAACTGGATGTTATTCCATAGGGGAAATATATGCTGGACTTTTGTTGTAAGCATGCAATGGTATACTCTTGCGCGACACTCCATAACTATTCATGCGTGAATAGTTGCGGAATGCCGTGTCCGTACGCGCCCCTGGAAACGGGGGCGTTACAAGAAGTGGTATCAGAGCAGGCTCTTTGACCGTAGGTTGAGACCTAAGGCAAATTAGGAAGCAATTTTATCGCAAAACTAATTTAAAGCCATAAAAAGGGTTTACGAAAAATATACGTATTATTGCTGTCTTTTCCTCTCTTGTTGCTACCTTATCTATCTTTGTTTACTTCCGCTTAAGTTTTACTTTTGCAAAATGTTTACTGCTTTACTTGTCTAACTTCAAAATTTCGTTCCTCGATAGTTGGAGGAGTAGTTGGTGTTCGCTAGAATAGACTGACCCTGAGTAGTTGTGGTACTTTTGTAATATAAAGCAGGTGTAGTCATGAACCCTAAGTGGCTTGTGTACCACTTGCATATGGTAAATCTATGTTCATTATCCTTGTATGTTGTTTGCTTAATTATCAGTATCTCCCCTGTGTTCAAAGCTTTCTCCTGTCCTCTTTCGCTCTTGTTCTTACCTTTTTCGCCCTATACTTGCCTTGAAAATTCAATATCTTACTTATCCCCTCTTGATTGCCAAAGCCGCTGCAAAGCTGATCTCTAGTTCCCAATTGGCAGATGGACCCAGAGCAGCAGAGTGGTCAGACCAGCGGGCAGGGTGCACCTGCCACAGATCAAGCTACATTAGCAAGTGTGATAGCAATGATGGAACAGAATCGGTATCAAGGAGAACAGAATATTTTACGAGTACTAGATCAGCATGCCAGACTTCTTGAGCAGATAGCAGCCAGATCACCAGGCATATAAGGTGCAAGCAATGTTCCTCGGGATGGTTCTCCAATTTCCACCCGATGGGCAGACTTTTTCAAGACACGTCCACCAGTCTTTTCCACCTCAGCTGACCCCATAGTGGCCGAGGACTGGCTTGTGGACGTAGAAAGGAAGCTTCAAACTGTTCAATGCGATGATAAAGAAAAGGTGTTGTATGCATCCCACCAGTTGCAGGGCGCTGCAGCAACATGGTGGATTAACTATCAACGCACCCTGCAGAACAGAGAAATCAGCTGGGAAGAGTTTTCAAAGGCCTTTCGCAAGGCACACATACCCGATGGCATAATGGAGGCTAAGCGCCGTGAATTCTTGGCACTTAAGCAAGGTGGACGCACAGTTATGGAATACCTGCACCAATTCAACCACCTTTCCAGATTTGCTCCAGATGATGTTGACAATGAAGAAAAGAAGATGAGCAAATTTCGAGCAGGACTACAGCAGTCTTTGAAATTTCATATCTCAGCCATGAAATTCAAAGACCTGCATGATATGGTAGATAGCCTGATCAATTCAGAAGAGGCTGGAGGTGAGATGGAAGATTATAGAAAATGAAAAGCAGCATAGAAGACTTAGTCTTCTTCGCACAGTGCTCAGCGGAGCAAGACCACGGGATCGTCCTCCTTTCAATCCCAACCTTCCCGTCAGTTTGTGATGCTACCAAAGACCCAGTCTGGACAGTCTCAGTAGTATGCCACTCCCTTACCACTCGCTATCAAGTGCCCCACCTGCGGTGGCAACCATCTTGCCAGCGCCTGTCCGCGAAGGTCAAATGCTTGCTTCCATTGTGGAGAAATTGGGCACTACAGGGATCAGTGTCCCCGGAAGAACTTGCCATCCGATGCAGCCAAGCTACAAGTCCAAAACCAGCAGCAGCAAGAAGCAAAGACACAAACAGGTTCTGACATTCCCAAAGGAGGTCTCTTGCAGATCAAAGCAGCCGGACCCCAATCTCCAGCAGGCACAGCCAACTTCACATCTGCAGGCAGAGGTAGAGGCCGCACCAGACCCACCTTCTATGCGAGGGTGAATCATGTGTCCGCTGAGGACGCAGCTGGAGCTAGTGACATCATTGCTGGTATGTTCCCAATCAACTTCATACCTACATTGATTTTGTTTGACCCTGGTGCAACACATTCGTTTATTTCGAAGAGTTTTGCTTCAAGAAATCAGTTGCCTTCTGTTTCATTGCCAAGCCCTTATGTGGTTGAAACCCCTGGGGTTAGAATGGAGTCCCACAGTGGGTGTGCTGGACTTAATGTAAAAATCCAAGGGGTAGACTTTAGAGCAGATTTATTGCAGCTAGACATGTCAGGATTAGATGCCATTTTGGGCATGAACTGGCTGGCCAAGAACAAAGGCAAAGTGGATTGTGAGATCAAAACAGTGTCATTGGTAAATCCTGAAGGTCAGAAAGTGGTAGTAAAGACAGACCGAGAAGTACTGAAGGATGCAAGAAAGCGCATGATTAACATGTTAGCAGCCACACCTGATCAAGTGCCAGTAATACAAGAGTATCCAGATGTGTTTCCAGAAGAACTGCCAGGCAGACCCCCTGACAGACAAGTAGAACTTGCTATAGAGTTGATCCCAGGCACAAAGCCAATTGCAAAGCATCAGTACAGAATGTCAGCCAGTGAACTGAAAGAACTCAAGAGACAGTTGGATGAATTACAAGAAAAAGAATTCATTCAACCAAGTGTTTCACCTTGGTCGGCCCCAGTTCTGTTTGTGAAGAAGAAGAGTGGAGAATTAAGGATGTGTGTTGATTACAGAGGATTGAATGCTGTCACAATCAAAAACAAGTACCCATTGCCCAGAATTGATGACCTGTTTGATCAACTCAAGGGTGCTAAAGTATTCTCCAAGATCGATTTGCGCTCGGGTTACCATCAGCTCAAGATCCGAGAGCAAGATCGAGAGAAAACATCCTTCATCACCAGATATGGATTATATGAGTTCACGGTCGTACCCTTTGGTTTAACCAATGCGCAAGCTTATTTCATAAATCTTATGAATCTGGTGCATATGGACCAACTAGACCTATTCGTGATAGTCTTCATTGATGATATTCTGATTTACTCCAAAAGTGAAGAAGAGCACAAGAAGCATTTGCATATGGTTTTGACCAGATTGAGAGAGCATCAGTTGTATGCCAGGTTCGACAAATGCAGCTTTTGGCTGAGAGAAGTTGCTTTCTTAGGTCACATTATATCAGAAGATGGAGTCAAGGTAAATCTAGAAAAGATCACTGCAACTATGGAATGGAAGCAACCCAAGACAGTAACGGAAGTGAGAAGCTTTCTTGGATTGGCAGATTATTATCGCCGATTCATAGAAGGATTCTCCAAGATTTCTCGTCCGCTCACTCAACTGCTGAAGAAAGACAAGCCATTTATATGGACAGATGCTTGTGAAGAGAGTTTTCAGTTGCTGAAGGCTAAGTTGACAACAACACCAGTATTGATTTTGCCCAATTCAGAAAAGGAATTCCAAATCTACTGTGATGCGTCAAAGCAAGGTTTGGGATGTGTGCTCATGCAAGATGGAAAAGTTGTTGCTTATGCTTCAAGACAACTGAAGCCGCATGAAGAGAACTACCCAACACACGATTTAGAACTAGCAGCTGTGGTGCACGCACTCAAAATTTGGCGGCACTACCTGCTAGGGAATCGTTGTGAGATATTCTCAGATCACAAGAGCCTGAAGTATCTATTTACACAGCCAGAGTTGAATATGAGACAACGAAGATGGCTGGAATTGATTAAAGACTATGATGTTGAACTTCAGTATCACCTGGGCAAATCAAATGTAGTGGCTGATGCCCTTAGCCGAAAAGCTCACCCAAGCAAAGTCAGCATGACAGAGTATCCACCAGAGTTGCAAAGGGATATACTACGACTGAACTTGGTAATCTCAGAACAAGGCAGTATGGCAGCGTTAGAGCTTCAATCGTTGTTGACAGACCAGATTAGGGCAGCCCAAGATGAAGATGAAGAGATTCAAAAACTGAAAAAGGACATACAAGAAGGAGATTCATCAGAGTATGCGATAGACGAATATGGAATCCTTACCTTCCGTGGCCGCTATTACATACCCAACAAGAAGGAATTAAGAGAATTGATCCTATCCGAAGCCCATTCGTCTCAATTCTCAATCCATCCAGGAGGCACCAAGATGTACCAAGACTTGAAGAAGAAATATTGGTGGAACCAAGTGAAGAAAGAAGTGGCAGAGTATGTGGCTAAATGTGATGTCTGCCAGCAGATCAAGATAGACCATCAAAACCATCGGGATTGTTGCAGTCTTTGCCAATTCCCGAGTGGAAATGGGATAGTATCGGCATGGACTTCATTACTGGACTTCCCAAGACTCATGAGGGATATGATGCTATCTGGGTCATTGTTGATAGATTGACCAAGGTGGCTCAGTTCCTTCCAATCAAGTAAACCTATGGGAAAGATAAGCTTGCTGAGTTATATTTGACAAGAATAGTGACACTCCATGGAGTCCCCAAGAAGATTGTTTCAGATAGAGGAACACAATTCACCTCCAAGTTTTGGGAGAAACTACATGAAGCTATGGGCACTGATCTGAACTTCAGCTCAGCATACCACCCACAGACAGATGGACAGACAGAGAGAACCAACCAGATTCTAGAAGACATGTTAAGAGCTTGTGCAATTGTGTATGGAGCAGCATGGAATACTTGTTTACCATTTGCTCAGTTCTCATATAATAATAGTTATCAAGCCAGTATCCAAATGGTCCCATTTGAAGCTTTGTATGGCAGAAAATGCAGGACACCTCTGAACTGGTCAGAAACTGGAAAACGTCAACTCATTGGACCTCAAATTGCTCAAGACGCAGAAGCACATGTCAGAATTATCAGGGACAGACTCAAGATTGCCCAGGACTGACAGAAGAGCTATGCAGACAACCGCAGAAAAGATTTGAGTTTTGAAGTTGGAGATTTCGTCTACATCAAAGTCACCCCCATTCAAGATGGTCAAGAGATTTCAAGTCAAAGGCAAGCTAGCACCGAGATATGTGGGATCGTTCCAAATAATCGGAAGAGTTGAGGAGGTTGCTTATCAAGTGCAGCTTCCACCCAACTTGTCAAGAATACATAACGTGTTCCACGTGTCCCAGCTTCGAAAGTGTCTGCGACAGCCAACAGATGAAGTGCCTTTGTCAGATATTGAGTTGCAAGATGATTGCACATATGCTGAAGAACCACTACAAATACTTGATACGTCAGAAAGGCAGCTCAGAAACAAGAATGTCAGATTTTGCAGAGTTCAGTGGAAGAATCACACAGCGGATGAGTCCACTTGGGAAAGAAAATCAGACTTGCAGCGAGATTTCCCCAACTTACTCCCTGGACCAAGTTAATCTCGGGGTCGAGATTCTTTTAAGGGGGGTAGGTTGAAAAGCCCCAAAATTTCAAACTAAAATTTTCCTTGATTTTTTTGCTAGATTTTTGAGTGTTTTTCTGGAAACTTTCCCTTTTGGGAAAGTCCCCTCGTTGCCGCTTTCCTTTCTCGGCCAGGCGCCTCTCCTCTCCTCCGGCGCCCCGCCATTTCCCGCCTTCCCCCGCCCCTGGCGTCTCCCTCGCTTCCCCGCTTCCCTCCTTCCCAGGCGCCGTCCCCGCTCCCTCCTCTCCGCTCGCGCCTTCGCTCCTCCCCGCCTTCTTCTTCACACACGCGCCGCACGTTGGGCGACCGAGTCGCGCCCGGTCTTCGCCGTAGCTTCGCCCCACCTGCAGCCTCCCCCTTCCCTCCTCTCTCCCCGCAGCCCGGTCGTCGCCCAGTCCTCCTCGCTGATCGCCATGACCGCCCGAGACTTCTCCCCCACGGAATCCCTTCACCCGCTCGGGTATAAAACCCCACTCCGGTCTCCTCACTCCTCTTTGCTTCCCGAGCTCCCCCATCACTCTTAAGCACTTCCTACCACCCCAGAGAACCCCCAGAAGCGCCCAATTGAAGCCTCGTCGTCCCCAGCGCCGTCGCCGCCCTCCCCTGTGCCGGCGACACCCGTGAGCAAATCTTCCCCATTTCCCCCTCATTTTCCAATTGCATTCGCCAGAAGCTTCACCCTTCTCCCCTGAACTCGTTGGTGCTTGTCTCTGGCCAGGAGAAGCCCCGAGGAGCTCTGGCGTCGAAGGCCGCCGCCGGCCGAAGCACCCTCTCCATGGCCAGGCTACTCCATAGCACCCCAGCTCCCAACTCCGCCACCAACGTGACCTCCTTACTCCCCTGAGCATGTAACTCCCGCCAATTGAACTAACTCCCCGCCGGTGACCTCCCTCGCCGCCGAATAGCCGAACTCCCCCTCTCTGCCTCCCACCCTTCTCATTGGTCTTCGCAAGCCCCAACTCCCCAAATCGAACTCCCCAAGCAAAATCCTACCCGGTGATGCCCTCCTTGGCCGTCGGGGGCCCTTGCTGTCGCCGGAGAGCGGAGGCGCCGCCGCCTCTGCCTCTCTGCTGCGTGCGCCCGACGAGAGGAGGAAGACGAAGGCGTGGCCCCTCCTCCGCCGTCGGATCCTCCCGTCTCCTTATAACCTCAGCCGTCCGATCCAGTCGTACCGCTTCGCCCGCACTCCCCTCTCCACCGCCGTCCGATTTTCCCCGCAACCCATCCCCTCCATCCGCTCCGCCCCCATCCTGGCCGTTCAACCGGGCCGCGCGTCGTGCATCCGGGCCACGCGGGCGTGCGTTGGCGTGGGCCGTCTCCCCGGCCTGCTCTGTCGCCCGCGCACGCGCGTCTGTGGGCCGCCGAAGCACGCCACCGTGGGCCGAGCTGGCCGTTGGCCGCACAGTGCCAGGCTGCACTGTTGCACCGGGCCGGCCATTTACTGTTCATTGAATTTCCAGTGACATTTTCCAATTTCTAAAATCCAGAGAAATCCAAAAAAATCACAAAAAATCCCAAATTTCACCACTTTGCTCCAAATAATATCCTGGACCCATTTTTGACCTCCACTTCCCCAAATTCATTCCAGATAAATTCCATAAAAATTCCCCATTTGGAGATTTGTGCATTTTACTCCTTTTTAATAGATTATTTTTCCTCGCTTGATTAGTCTCAAGCTGGATTTATGTTATTTTATGTTTTTGCACTAGTTTCGGAGATCTCGGAAGTTCAAGTGCAGTCGCAGGAACCAGGTGCTTCTTCGTTCGAGCTAGCCGAGATCGTCTAGATTCACGGCAAGTCCCAAATCCTTTGATCATGTTGTATCCCATGCCATTTAAATTATATTACTATGTTATTTGCATTAAGCTAGTTCTGAAAAGCTAGTTCAAAGTAAAATAAAATGGTTAGAATGACATGTTATGTAGTTAAACCTACCACCGACAAATACCCTGTTAAATTTGTAGCCATGCCCTTGTTAACCCTAGAAATAATTACTTGGTAGTCTAGATAACTGTAAGTTATTATTATCATGCAAGTCCTTACACTAATAAGGTTGTGGCTGCGGGCCAATAGACTTTGGCAAACCCGACTCTAGGGCAGGGTAGTATGGGATACCGTGCCCTAGAGCGGAGTATGTCGACGTGCAGAATAGGGTAAGCGTTCTTACCCTAGGTTGTAAGGTCGCGGACCTGGCCGGGGTTGCGGACTCTGGGGGGAAAAATATAAGGACCAGACCCTTACGCTGAGCAAATGACATGGTGACCGCTCAACCACAGGAGTTGACTTATCAACACTGGTTTAGTAGCTGCTCAACTCGATTGAAACTCTACAGGTGTTGAGAAGTAGGTGTTTGGGTAACAAGGTTAGGCAGACCGTGCTGCGGGTGCCTAACAACGGTAGAGTTCACTCGACGCGGACAGTTGTTTTCTCTTTTTGTGTGTGTGTGTGAGCCAGATCCGAGTGGATTCTACCGGGTAGAGCCTATATAAAGAATTGAGCAGTGAAACGACCTGGCTTTCTTAACTCTTTAGCGGGAGTTAAGGGATCGTGTGGGTAAAGTTGAGCAAACTCTGCAGAGTCAAATAAATGGTATTCGAATACGCCGTGCTCCCGGTTAATGGAGCTGTGTCACTTGGGTGATTCCAGCCGCGAAGCTTAAGTAGTTTTGTACATGCTTAAACTTGTTTAGTTGGTTAATTAACCTTTCTTGGAAAACCCCTGAGATCTTAAAAAGTAGTGTTGGGTCTGTTTTATTAAAATGTTTGCAAATAAAACTGCATCCACTCAAGTTAATAAACCAAGTATACTCCCTTCCATTGTAAATCCATGCATACAGTAAGATAGAATCCCTTTGGGGTTTGCTGAGCCGGTTGTTTGGCTCACGGCTTGCTTAATCCACTCTTTAGAGGATCAAGACGAAGGTGAAGGTCTCCCCGTTGAGGAAGTCCCGGCGGATCTCTTCTTCGACGAGGACCCGTGGCTTTAGGTCTTCGCCGCGCTCGAAGCGGATCTTGGAGCTTTTGTAATGTAATTATACTTTGGGCTTGCACGCCCCGCTGTCAAAACTGGATGTTATTCCATAGGGGAAATATATGCTGGACTTTTGTTGTAAGCATGCAATGGTATACTCTTGCGCGACACTCCATAACTATTCATGCGTGAATAGTTGCGAAATGCCGTGTCCGTACGCGCCCCTGGAAACGGGGCGTTACAAGTTTGCAAAAAGGAGGTTAGTTCCGACTTCCGGGTGACTGCAGTCTTGCAAATTATCGTTTCAGAATGTGTGCTAGATGTTCAGCAGTTGCGGCCTGTCACCTGTCGGTGATCGTATGACGTATGGCCTTGTGTGGCGAGGCAGGGTCCAGGGAAGCACGGAAACGGGAGTAGCCACTGGCCAGGCAAGGGACGCCGGCCGTACGCGCGCGTATGTACGCATGCCGGCATACATGGTTGATGCTGTAATCACGAATTCGCCTTTATGGAGTTCTACAGAGGTCTTGACACTCGCCATTTATATGAGGCTGTCTTCTGTGCCGATATAGCTCTTTTTAGTCAGTGGATTGTATATCTTGGTGATGGTCAACTGCCTGCTACAAAATGTGCGGGTAAGGTTGAAGCGTACTGGATAGAAATTCCCAATGAGTTTCTTATTAGAACATAAGGTGATAAGATCCTTGCTATAGTAGATCCTATTTATACTGATTTTCTTAAGTATTTTGCTGATCCTGTTTATTTACGCACCCGAGCCATACTGTCACCGACTAATGAGGTTGCCGATGAAATAAATTCCTTTGTTTTGTCTAGAGTTCCTAGTGATGAAAGAGAGTACCTCAGCTATGATACTATCTCTAGGTCTGTGGATACTACAAGTGATGCTGATCTTATTTATCCCATACAACTAGGGGCGGAAAAAAAGCTCGTTAGTGGACTCGTTGGCTCGGTTCAAAATTGTTTCAATTATACTTGTTAATTGGTTAAACATTAAAATGAGTTGATTTCAAATGAATTTGAATTTTGCTCAAGCTCGGCTCGGCTCGTTAGCTCGTTTCTAAAAATACTTTTAAATTATCCGTAAAATGATATTAAATCAAAATATGCCAATTTTAGAAAAAGCTCGATAAGACGAGCAGTTGGCTCGATATCCACCCCTACATACAACTTTTAAACAGTGGTGGACCCAGGAAAAAAAATCTAGGTAGGGCGAAGTCCAGTAGCGGACCCAGAAAAAAACTAGGTAGACTGAAGTCGAAAGCGTGAAATAAACAGTAGTACCTCAAGAAGGGTATTTTATTAGTACCTCAGTCCTCAAGGTCACTTTTCACCATCCACCAGCCAATCAGTCCTTGCCCACCACCAAGTGCAAAAAGAGCAGAGAGCCAGTTCAAGTTGGCGGGTAACATATCCTTTTGCAACAAAGTATGCGAAAGGAACACCAAAAACAAAGCCCAAAGTTCTTCCCCACATTCTGTGTGCATACTCCATCCAGTATATAAATTTGAAATCTTCAAGGCTCATTCCTTTGTTCACCCTAGATATGTTCATGGAATGCTGCTATAGCATTAGGAGAAATATGATATCCAAAACATTATCAAAATGAAATAGTTATAGATGTTTGAAAGGGGGGGAAAAGATGTGACTGACCATGGGTGGGAGTAAGGAAAGATCTCACGGCAATTAGAACCAAAGGCACCTTGTGCGGAGAGTTCATGTGTAGAGTTTATTTTCACGCATAACTAGCAAATTAATATTGACTTCTCTAAAAGGTTAATTGGACTGGAGGGAACAGGCGCACAGCCCAGTCAAACTTTTTCACAACTTTTTACTAACAAGCTGTTAGTGATAAAATTATGAAGTTAGAAGATGTTCTCACTGACATGTTCTATTGGCCATTGAGGCATTCACAAAATTGCAGCTAATCATTTACCACAGGTGGTGACAATTAAACAATCCTTGAGAAGCTTCTCTAGTAAGGAAATATCTTCTAATCCATTTCCAGCGACCTATAATATTTAAGATGAATTGTTCAATAGCACTGTAAACATTTGTTCTCAGATTCGTCAATCAACAGGGGGAATTATTAAGGACTAAGGCAAAAGTGCAGTAAAAGCTCTGCTCAGCAGCACCAATATGATATTGGCATTTCCAGGAGATGCTAGGGTCATTTGAGAGGACCATAAAAATTGAATATGCTAGAAAATTAAGTGGATTGCATTATTTGCTTGCATCTGCAATGGTTAACACCTTTCACCAGTGGGGTCTTGGCAATAGCAGGCTGCAGTAAAGCCACGCATAAATGAAAGGCAACAATTGCATTCTTACCTCTTGTACAGTGGCGAATCCAGAACGAAAAATAAGGGTGGGCTGAAAAATTATACATTCTTATGCTAAATCATAAGTTTTTGTAGAATTGTTGACTCTACACCTCGAATGACTAAACTACTTTATAAGAAACATAGTTTTATATTCTTGTGCAATCAAATTCATAGCTTCATACATGAATAAAAGCAAAGTAAAAAGAAATTCATAGCTTCATACATGAATAAAAGCAAAGTAAAAAAGAGAGATACAATAGAGGTACCTCGCTAATAGCAAGTGAATCCCAAAAACATGTAAATATGATTCCGGTAGATAACAATCTGTACATCAAAATAAAAAAAATTAGTAATACAATAGTAAATTGTACTTAATTACTTAAATGATCATGAACATTTCAAATAAAAGAATTATACCACTAGCTTGAATCATGATTTTCATGAGGCAAATTCATTCTGCGATTTTTCATGCTTGGAAGGATTTTTCATGCCTCTTGCCGTCTTGCGGTCTCGTGGACTGCCGACCGGCCCTCTTCTTTTTTCAGTGTCTCGGTCACTCCAGTCCACAGTCCACTGACTCCACTACCAACACCACTCGGTGTCTCGGTCAGGGGGCAGGGGCGAATGAAAAATCAATCGGTCTCGCTGACGCCGTCTCGGTCACTCCGCGTCCGGCATCTCCGGCTCTCCGCCCTTAGTCCCTCACGCAGAGGCGCCGCACCCGGGGCTCAGGCTCCCCAGTCCCCACCGCCGCGTCCCGCCTCCCCGCCTCACTGCCTCCCGGCTCCCCGCGAGGCCGCGACGGCGCGACCCCGCCTCACTGCCTCCCCGCCTCCCGCCTCCCCGGCTCCCCACGAGGCCGCGACGGCGCAACCCCGCCCCCGGCAGCCCGGCTCCGCTCCTCCGCCGCTCAGGCCCAGCCGGCAGCCGCCCAGGCGTCCCCGCGATGGCGCGACACCTCGGCCCTTCTCCGGCGTCCCCCCTCTAGATCCGACGATTTTGGTCAGCAATTGATTAGGGATTTGGGCATTTGGGGGAACGGGAGCTCGGGAATTGAATTGTGGTGGGGATTTTGGTCAATCGGATTTGGGGAAATCTGGGAGCATGAGAACAGCGGCAACATGTACTGGATGTGTGGGCCGGTGGGCCGGTGGGCTTGCATTTCAACTTCTTCGGCGGTTCGGCGGCCTTGTTTCTTCTCCCCTGGCTGGTTGGCTCCGTGCTCTTTCTTCTCCTCAGAGGAGGCTCAGACAGCTCGTCAGCGTCGTCGCCAGGGTCGCCGCAGGAGGAGGGGGTTGTTCGGCAAACCAGTGGAGGGTAGGCTTCAGCCTGATGAAGCCTACCCCATGGATTCGCCCCTGCTCTTGTACTCAGGTGACTGCTTATATTTCTCGAATTCCAGTAGCCACTCTTCGTCTGACATTGGAGGCAAGCCCCCAGTGAACTTCCAGTCAGTCATTGACAGACCAGAACGTGTGAGCCGAGTGACTCCTCCAAGTATGACCAAGCTGAATACCCAGGCAGCACATCCGAAGAGCAGATCCCAACTGCTTTCTGTGCTTGAGGCCCTTTGGTAACGAGCAACTTCAGCCCTGAATTTGCTGCTGCATTTCCCATAGTTGAATTCAGCGGTGCTTAAAGGCCTCGGTTGCTAATCTTAATACCAAATCATAGCATTTATGCCTTTACTGTGAAGTGCGAAGTACCCTTGACTTCAGACACAATGCGAAGTCCCTACTCTTAATGACTTAATCTGGAGTTACAGCGGTCAGTCAGAGCACTCCTAAGAGCAAATATAATAGTATAGCCAACTAGTGGCTATAACACTTGTCCATTTCATCTATAGCCTTCAAAAAAATAGTTCATACAATAAGGTAGCTATTACAATAACTATTTGGCCCCATGTGTAAGAGAGTGAAATGCATATTTTTACGTGCTATAGCTAGCTGTAATTTAGTAGCCAGCTTCCTTCTCTCTCTTCCTTTCTCTCTCTGCCACGTAAGATTTTGTTGATATTATATTTGCTATAGCCTGCTGACTAAGTTTTATTGTACCTGCTCTAATGCAGAAACTATGGATGGTTTATATGGCATTAAATAAGGTGTCAAGTAAGCAAAATGCTGATGTGTCATTGGAGTTAAGGAGGAGAGATAAGGAAATGGTTTCTTATATAGATACCATGTCTACACAGAAACCAAGATAGAAAGAGCTGTGATAGGTAGATGATAGGAGAGCGAAGATAAATGATTGGATGGAAATTTTATTTGTAGAAACTATCTATTGGGAGTATAGTTTCTATGGGTAGTGTCTACATTAATTGGTAAGTATAGAAACTATCTCATAGTTTCTGCATTAGGAGTACCCTATGACGCCTCAGCCTGACCTGAAGCTACAGCTAGCCTACAGGCGCGCTGCATCATCAATCATCATGCATATGCATGGGAATATGCAACAGCGCAGACGGACCAATTAGCAGGATGCTAAGCGTCTTACGTCCCTACGGCGAACAGAGTCAGAGTTCAGGAGGAAATGGGCCCATTCACAGGCTCGAGCCAATCACGTCTGGCGTACCATGTGCTCAGGGCACTGCACCGCGCTTGCTGGTGCTGCAGTGCAAGCTAAGCTAGCTCGTGCGTACTTGCATCATTTGGGCCAGCTCTCCCAATCATACATGTGGACCACCCGGAGTCACGGGCTACAAAACTTTCTTGGGCTGGCCCACTATGATTTTCGTGGAAATTTCAAATCTAGTGTTTAAACATAGTCCATGTTCTTTTCGCTCCTCCGAAAGTTATAACCAACGAGATGACTTCTTAAAGCAAATTCTTTAAACGATTTTTTTAGCCCAAAACCGTATACACAGTCTGCATCGGCGTCTCCGCCGTCTGCTGTAGTTTAAAAAATGTTGACAAAAACCATTAATCATAGCAAAAAAGAACAGACCCATAAGCTCATACAAGACCAAACTTCTTTTTGAGATGCATAACTATTAGCTTTCCCGTATACTCCTCCAATTCTAAATTTAAATTATTTTAGACATTGATACGGTCCCTAAGATTACACTTTGACCACTAATTTCTATGAAAATATGTTGTTTCAAATAAAATCAATTACTCCCTCTGTTCAAGAATGTAGGCTATTTTGGACATCGATATATTCTCTAACATACAACTTTAACTACTACTCCATTCGTTCTTTTTTACTTGACTTCCTAGAATCCATACCGTCAAACTTTTTAAAGTTTGATTGTCAATAGATTTACAACTATCTAGATTAGCTATACGAAAATTATATCATTAAATTTCTCGTTAAAAATATTTTTATAATATTATGATCTTATTAGTATACCTTAGTGTAAACTTATAAAAAGTAGCAATCAAAGTTGCATCTCGAAGATCATGAAATGTAAAAAATGTTAAGTTAAAAGAACGGAGAGAGTACTTTTTATATGAATATGTTCACAGGAACATTATTTTATAAAAATATTTTTTAGACTAATCTAATGATACTATTTTCATGTGCCCAATCTAAATAGTTTTTTTATATATTAGTAATTAAAGTTAAAGAAGTTTGACTGTACGTTCTCTACTCCCTGTGTTGATTTATAATGGGCGTATTTTGACTGAGGACATAGATTAAGAAAACTCTAAGAATGAGAAAGTCACCAAAGAGAATGACTAAAGTACCCTTCCATTAACGGCTTTGGAAAGATGAGAGAGACTATAGTCTGTGTGGTTAGTCATATAAATGCTTGGGAAAGAGAAGGAAATAAATAATGGCAAAAGAGAGAAAATATCATTAAAGATGTATGCACGCCTTATAATTTTAACAAGAATACAAACGAAATAGGCCTTGTAAGTCAAGAGAGGGATTACATTTCTGAACGGAGTATACAATATGAAAGTATATTTTATGATGGATGTAGTAATATTAATTTTATGTTGTTAATCTTGATAATTCTTTACATATTAAGGTTAAATTTAGATATGTTTGAACGATGCACAGATTCTAAAATACCTTACATTTCGAATCGGAGACTGTATATAATCCAATAAGTAGCGCGTGCTAAATGAAATTTGTCATTTTTGTTTCTCCCTGCTGTAAACTTAATTGACAGTGTAAATTAAATTTCATCTAGCTAGCATCGATCAAATTAAGGTCCTGTTTGGCACAGCTTCATCAACAGCTTCATGAGCTGTTGTGAGCTGTTTTTTGCCAAACACCCTTTTTGCAAACAGCTTCATGGATGAAGCTCCTTAAATCATGCTCTCACAAGGGAATGGGGTGGGGTGAAGCTGAAAATAGTAGCTTTTCACAGCTCTCTCCCCCAGGCTCGCAGTTCTAGGAACCCACTGCCCTTGTAGTTGACAGAAATTACAGCATTTTGCCACTGGGTCCCCACGCATGTTTCCTCTTCTCCCGTTCGCACTTCTCTACCGTTCGCACTTCTCTAATGATTTTAATTTTTTTATTTTAATTTTTTTAATTCATACTCATTCAAATATATTATTTTTTAATTCATATGACCATATACAAACATACAACTCCAAATGTTAGAACAAGTCAGGTAGACAGGGGCATCTTGGACAATTGCCCTCTTTCAGCCATGCATGAAGCTGTTGGTGAAGCTGTTTTGCCAAACAGTTTTCCAAAACAGTTTTAGCTTCACCGGTGAAGCTGCTCGTGAAGCTGAAACAAAAAAAAAAACAGCTTCACTAGTGAAGCTGAGCTGTGCCAAACGGGGCCATAGTAGCTTTTCACAGCTCTCTCCCTCAGGCTCGCAGTTCTAGGAACCCACTGCCCTTGTAGTTGACAGAAATTACAGTACTTTGCCACTGGGTCCCCACGCCTGTTTCCTCTTCTCCCGTTCGCACTTCTCTAATGATTTTATTTTTTTATTTTAATTTTTTAATTCATACTCATTCAAATATATTATTTTTTAATTCATATGACCATATACAAACATACAACTACAAATGTTAGAACAAGTCAGGTAGATAGGGGCATCTTGGACAATTGCCCTCTTTCAGCCATGCATGAAGCTGTTGGTGAATCTGTTTTGCCAAACAGTTTTAGCTTCACCGGTGAAGCTGCTCGTGAAGCTGAAACAAAAAAAACAGCTTCACTAGTGAAGCTGAGCTGTGCCAAACGGGGCCTTAGATGATCAGTGAAATGTTCCACGAACAGCTGGAGTAGCCTATTTCATGGAATTATCGATGCACACATGTGACAGTGGCCGTAGTAAATGCTTCCTTCCTCTCGGTATTTATTTTTGGAAGATGCCGTTTCACAATATAAGTTTATTATAAATATTTAATGTGTTTTTAATGTTAAAAAAGTGGACGAATAATTACACTATGCTATTTAATAAAAGTATATAATTCAATAATATTAACTTTTAATTTAATGCTTTATTCACTATGAATTTTGAACTTATATTACGGTACGAAGTTAGCAGTAACTAAGGTAACCCCTGGCCTAGAGACATTAACACACATACAGTTCACTAGTACTTTCATGCAGATCATATGTAAACACCAAACCGATCGAGGTTGTCGTGTCATGGCCTCATGGGTCATACCAAGTTTGTCGCACGTACCACAAATCTGAGCACACCACGTGAGAGCTTCCTGAGAAATATTCCTTGCCTAGTATACTTTGACGATAGACAGCCACTGACATGGCAACTCATGGTCCTGGCTCTCGTCAGGACTATGTGACTTTTTTAAGTACAACGAAAACCCGCGCGCGCGTACATATTCTATGCAACTTTTATATATATATATAACGCTGAAATGGGACACTATAGTGCCTCGGATACCAAGCCCCCCTATTTTTAGATTGCTTTTAGATGCGTGCAAGTGTAATGATATATAATATTATGATAGAAAGTCTTAATTATGAATGGTAAATCTCAATCATGAATGGAAAGTCTTAATCATAGATGAAAAGTCTCAATTGTATAGCTTGGGTGCCATAGTGCCCATGTTTTATATATTCTAACATATACACCTTATAAAACGTGGATACATATTTTAATCATTAAATACATTAATGTGTACATATACTTTCATTTCTGAAAACCTAATATGAGAGAATTAACTCACTTCTCGAAACCTAATCGGAGAGGATAACAAAGAACCGGTGGGTTCAAAACAACCGTACCCACCACTGAGCTCACGCTGAGTTCCCAGTGTTTTGTAGCTTTGGGAATATAGCCTTTCCATGCGCGTGGCATATGAGCTCATAATATTATTGTTTATTAGCTATAATCTTATAAAAGTGTTCTTTCTCCACTCAACAATCAGTGTTTATTAGCTGTAATATTATGAAAGTGTTCTTTCTCCACTCAACAATCAACATACAGAAAGATATACAGGTTTTTTTATCTCGCTTATTTAATTTGTACACAGTAGTCAACTTTTTTAAATGGATGAAGAGAAAACCAGAATTTGCTTGAGCTGAGATTTTGCCTTTGATTTCAAGCTAGTACCGTATGTACTGTTGTAGCCAGGCAAGTAGCGACCTAGCAACGAAATCTTAAGCAAATCTGTTAGTACTTTAACATCAGACAAGCGCACTGATCTTGCAGAACAGCTCATACAAATAAACGGTACAGAAGAGAATGGATCTCTGACTAATACTACTCGGTTATCATCCCTTAGGGAAGAGTACAGGTAGTTTTCTTTTTCTCCTTTTTACTGAATCCTTTAACGTAGAAACTTTTACCCAATTTCAGCGTAGAAGCGTGCAGTGCGCACATAAAAGATCGTATACGATGCAAACCAGGATTTTTGTGCAAACATGCAACAATTTCACAATCTTTTCTCTTAGTTTTGTATTATGTTTATATGGTGCTCTCAAACTAATTGTTTGTGAATGTTTGGACTAGGCATGTACTTGAATGTGTCTCTCATGAAGGTGAGTACGAGATGATTATATATTCTCGTATCAGAAAGTAGTATATTTAAGCTCCAGTAGTGCACATGCATTCCTCCAATCCCCCTCGGCGCAGAAAACATTGCCATTTTTTCATCAAGAGGTGAATATTAGAGTTGCATTCAGAATAAATCCCATGAAAATAATAGTAAGAATAGACAAATTAAGAACGTTTTATTCTCCCCCAAAAGAGAGGGAATGATCAACGAATGGAAAAAATACACTGCAAATTCAAATGCTTGCTTTTACATACACGATAAATATGACTCCCAACAATTACAACTTCTCAATGTAAAACCTGGAAGCAACACCCCTCCAGTTCCGTGGAGAAGATACAGCCTCTTATAAACAAATGATCAAACCAGAGAGAGAGAGAGAGAGAGAGAGAGAGAGAGACAAGACACATAAACGCTTGACCGGAACGGTTTTAACTTGCAGAACCGAAGTAGCACGTGGAAAGAAGAAATGAGCGAACGCGCGCTATGCATGCATGCCATGTAAGTGCGTAGAACGTACGCGGCTACGAGTGCATGTAGCCACGCAGTTCAAGCGCAGGTGTAGCCACTGGGGACGCACTTGCCACAGTAGTTGACGAGGAGGCTTAGCTTGACCGGGATATTGACGACGACGCCGAGCACGTTGGCCTTGATGGCCGTGCAGAGGCAGACGGCCGCCTCGAGGTCGGCAAGGCCGTCGAGGAGGCTGCAGCACGGCTTGTAGGGCACCTTGCCGGCCTCGGCGCTGATGAGGCCCAGCACGTCGGCGCAGACGCCGAACTTGAGCGTGTTCACCGGGCACTTGTTGTAGGATGAGGATGGCGGTGGCGGCGGCGGCAGTGCCGGGGGAGATGGGGTCGGGCATTTGCCGCAGGCGCAGCCGCAGGCGTTGGCCGCCGTGAAGAAGAGGAGGTTGATGGCCAAGAGGAGGAGGACCTTGGATGCCATGTCTTACGCCTAGGTTATAAGCTCAGCTAAGAACTAGCTTGTAGACGAGTGCTTGCTGAGAGGTATAGGAGACTAGTGCTAGTGAGATGGGAAGGTCTAGGGAGAGGGTATGGGTATTTATAGGAGAACCGGCGAACCCTAGCTATCCTCTCTTCGATCTCGTTAGCTATCTAACCCCTTGTAGTAAGGTAGATTTGCAATAGATCTGCCCATATTCCATTCCAAAGCTTTTGTAGCAGCGCTAATTACATGATGAAAAATGGAAATGTCTAATTTGTTCAATCATAGCCTATTTATTTAGTGGTTAGTAACACAAATATTAGACATGCTACTAGACGAGACGAGTGGAGACTAGTTTCATGACTTGTCTCGAACTATTCCTTGGAAATGCTACTTGACGAGTGGAGACTAGTTTGCAGTCTTGTCTCGAACGATTTCTGTTACACAGTTCTGAGTTAAAGATAAATTTGACACTGTTTTGTATCGTATTTACAAAAATAGCCATGTGCGCACTATATTGATAAAAATATCGTTTATGCCGTCCGATAAACAAGCGGCTGCACGGAGGAGACGACGCGTGGCACCTGCCACCTCGTGAGCAGATGGCAGATGCCTACCGCCCGCCCACCAAATAGCAGGCGCTTGCCGCCCGCCCACGGGACAGCAGGTGATTAAGCCGGTTGATTTGGCCTGCTTAATTAGCTGCCTAAATTCATAATTTATAATTTTTTAAATTTGTAAATATAGCACATGAGCTCAAAAAATTATGATATTTTTGGAGCTTCCTGAGGCATCGTGGTATGTTGTGTAATTGTTTTGCAATTTTTTGAGACATTTGCTACTTCTAAATTTTTTTGGAATAACGCTTAATTAACTAGGTGATTAAAAGTTATACGTCGCTTTAAGAATTGTTAGAGATAGCAAGTGGTTGTGAAAAATTACGAAATTTTTTATGGAGCTTCTGTACTAGTTGCATGGGTTGATAACTTCACGTGTTCACTACATTCAATATTGTTACTGTATATGCTGAAATTATTTAAGGATGTACTAACCATGCAGTTAAGTAAATAAGCAGTTTTCTTATAAGCGGATGAGCAGACAGCTTTATAAACACTTCGACGTTTCTTTGAACAGCAAATTTAAATGAAGACTAAAAAAATCACAAGCTATTTCCTTTGCGCTCCTTACGTACGTATGCTTAATTAAGAGAGCACTCACTGTCCTTGGCACAGCCAGGGGCGGGCCCAGCAGGTAGTTCATATAGGCCCAGGACTACCTACGATTTAGCCCAAAAACTCCCGGTGCCCTAAGGCCTAACCCACGACGGCACAGCCCCAACCCCGACTCAGCCGTCCCGACTGTCCGCCTCCGCCTCCGTCAGACCGCCAGGCGCCCATCCGCCTCCGCCAGGCTCCCTCCGCCTCCGCCAGGCTCCATCCGCCTCCGGCCTCCGCCAGGCTCCCTCCGCCTCTGCCTCCGGCCCGGCCTCCGCCTCCGCCTGTCCGCCAGGCTCCCTCCACCTCCGGCCTCCGCCTCCGCCAGGCTCCCTCCGCGGCTCCGCCTCCGCCAAACTGTGGGGGGCCTGCTGCGGTAGGTGGGGGGAAGTGGGGAATTTTGGTGATTTGGTGGGATGTTGGTGGTGCGGCCGCCGGCCGGTTCCTCCACCTGCAGCCAGTGCCGATGAGATTTGCTGTTTGCTGCTCCGTGAGTTCCATTCTTTCTCTTCATGCATGATATATCTGAAGTGTTGCTTTACTATGCTGATTGCTGAAGCTAGTGAATTATTGTTCTTCTAGGTTTCAACTAAACTAGTAATTTGTGTTAGCAGCTTTGTTAGTTTTGAATGAATGAAAAATTAAAGGTGGAGCCCAAAACCCCATCGTTGAGCCCATTAAAAAATTATGTGCTAATTAGAATTACCTGTTTCCCTTGTTCTCATTTTAAAAGTCTTGTATTTTAGCAATCAACAATGACTGGGTGAGCAAAACTCCTCTTTGTTTAAGAGAAGGTTGATCATACTTGATTTCTGCTCTTGGTGTTGTAGCACTACTTATCAACATAGCATTGTATACTACTTATCAACATAGCATTGTATTCATCTTAGCAAGATAAGCAGATGCCACTGGTAGCCAAAACATGGCATAGCAAGTGATTTAATTTCCCGGTCCGCCATTGGCTAAATGGTTAATAGGATCATTACTTCCTGCATGCATGCTATATCCTCTGCCTCATGTTGTTGTGGATTTGAAAAGATTAATGCTTTCGCTGCGGTCTGCAATAGGATTATTAATTTCGAACTTATTTGTTGAATTTAAGGTATTATGAGATCTTTTAGATATATTATATTTTTTACCGAATTTTTGTATTAGATTATACCACACTGGATAATAATTATTAGTTAGGCATACCCTGGATTCAAATCCTGGGTCCGCCACTAGGTACAACAGCTCTACAGCTCCATGAACATATGATATTGTTATACTCTGTACCCTTTTTATACGCAACATGCCTCAAATTGAATCAGAGTTTTGTGAAATTCAGCGTGAGCATATACGGTCTCCAGAATAAAATGGATAAATTTCATAGAAAGAATTGAAATAATGACGTTGAAACAATCACGATGAGAGAGATTTGACGAAGCCGACTGCAAATTCTTTAAGCACGACCTTAAAACAGTACAATGAATAATCACTTTCTCACAACCCTCTTGAAACTTTTAGGACCTTTGGATTCTTGCCTTATACAAAAATCTAGTGATAAAAAATAATCTAGTTTCTAATCCTCTTGTGTGTCCTCTCTTTCGATGAGTTCCTCTTGCTTGTTGGCTTTGATTCTCTATGACCACCCCTCATAGGTATATATAGTCCCATAATTCTCTTCTAAAGAGAATAGAAAATCCTACTCTAAAAAGGACGTAGGAATCCTAATCATATTAAGATGCATATAGAAATTCATGTAGCAATCCTCTCCAAGTCCTAAAGGCATAGGATATGAGTAACCATATCTCAGCAATCTCCACCTTAACTGGGGGTGCTTCTAAGTTTACTGTCTAAATTCGTACCGACGACAGATGGATTGTACTAATAGCCTTCTACTCCATCACCTTCTATTCTTCTTCGAATATCTTTTCTGGTTTGTCCCCTTCAAGAGCATTGATTACTTCCTGTTGGATAAGGACATCCTTCACCACATATTGCCATATGCTGAAAATTTCTCTGCTGTCAAATTTCTTTTCTTGATTCTACATCATTGATATCGATATTGATTTTGTGCCATCTGATGTTTTGCTGAACTTCTCACAAATTAGATTAATCCAGTCTTATCTCTGGTACCACTTGTTATGTTCTGATACCCCTTCTTATGCGAATCAGCCCCTGGATTGTATCAAAGTTTTGTGAGATATGGCACGAACGTACACGGTCTCAGGAACAAATTAGATGAATCTCATAGAGAGAATATTTTGCGAAACCAACTACAAATTCCTTAAGCACGACCTCAAAAGAGTACAAGAGATTATCGCTATATCACAACCCTTTTGAATCTTTTAGAACTATCATATCCTTACCTTATATAATATTTTAGTGCCAAAGAATAATCTAGTCTCTAATTCTTTCATGTGCCATCTTCTTTGGATGAGTTCCTTACTTGGTTTGCTTCTTGCTTGTTTGTTTCGGTTCTCTATGGCCACGCCTTATAGGTCTATATAGTCTCCCTAGTTCTTTTCCAAATAGAATAGAAAATCCTACTCTAAAAAGAGATATGAATCCTAATTCTATTAGAATTTATCTAGAAATTCATATAGCACACCTCTAAGCACTAAAGGCGTAGTATATGAACCACCGTATCTCAACAGACATGTCACTCAAGCACGCAGCAATCGTGCGTTCATGACTAACCATTCTTAACGATTTGACCAAATGTTAATTAGAAGCAAACCTCCCTGATCTCTCTTCTCTCTCTCTCTCTAGAAAAGAAACGACACGCCGCCGGTTGGCAGGGGGAGCTCATGTGGACGTGCCAGGGTGAGCCGTGTGCTAGCTTGAGCTGGCAAGGAAAAGCAAAGAGAGGTTAGCTTGGGAGCTAGCCGGCCTGCGGGGCCGACGTGCCCATTCATCGTCGTCTCTCTCTCCCCCCCGGCAAGAGCGCCGACCCCGCATCAACGTCGTCGCCAGCTCGATCGCGCGCTGGCAAACCCCAGGAGGGAATGAGATCGCGTGATGGATCGCTTTGGCGCGAGTTCACGGACCGCACAGTGCTTCGATCGATTGAGCGAACACCAGCGTGTGGCAGAGGGAAGAGCTGGCTAGCCAGAGAGATCAGACGCGCGCATACATATATGCACAGTCGTTGGGAAGATCTGCTTGCTTTGGCTCGATCCTGTTGCTGTGGGGTTGGAACTGGATCCGTAACGTACGTTCAGTCGTCGAAGTAATAAGCATCGCAAGTTTCAGCCGTTGGATGAGGAGGCGGCCCAACACAGCAGCCCTCCCATGGACGACAGGTAACGCGTCCCAGTCCCTGGGCATAGGCCGTATAGCACCTTCTGCAGCGTGCAGGAGCAACAGGCTGGTGTGAGCCACACGTACGATCTAAAATATCTGCCCTAATAAGGTCTTCGCGTCGTATGCAGCGTCTGCTATTTTCACCGGCGCAACAGCGTCCTGGTCACGGGTCGACGATTCGTTGAGTCGTCCGTGGTTTTGTTGGTGTCGGCAGCGAGAAATTAAAAGATGGTTCGAACAGATCGAAGATCGATTGCCTGGGAAGGTTCCGGAACGGGATTAGATCTGGATCTTGATCACTCCATTATTTGGGAATATAATTTCGCTTATCGCTTTATCATTTTCTTATCAACACTACTTTCTGTGGGCGTACGTACGTACGTGCAGGGCACAGGACAGGGTGAGGGCGTGCTGCCTGTTCTGTAAATTCCTTGGAACATGGGAACCTGCATGCTACGGCAATTTCTCTGTAGATGGTTAGCTGCTTCGATGGTCCTCGCCCAGGATGACATCAATGCAAACTTGCTTTTGAGAACGTATGCGTATTCGGTGATTCCTTGAGCATGCATCAGAAATTCTTCACTCGGCTTACAAGCTGCGCATACGCCCTGTTCCTTGAGGTCGATCTACGAATGTTCAAGGTTGCATGTGTTCAAAGCATGAGGTAGATTAGTCGGCTCGGCTCATTTTAACTTGAGTTTCTAACTTCTGATTTATTTTTTATTATTTCTAAATTTCGTTTTTTCTGATTTTTTTAACTTTTTTGTCGGTTCTTTTTTTCTCATATTCGTTTGCGTTGTCCGTGATGTGCTAACATGTTTTTTTTCTATTTTTGAATTTAGTTACGCTAAATAAACCACTATCAGTTATAGTATAATTTCAGTCAGCTACAATATAATTTCAATCTTAAATCAATTTATTTTAACCTATCTGACGGCTACAAGCATCCGTTAACAGATAGAGTTTTTTTATTGTCCTTTGAAACTTTCTGAGCAATCCAATTTAATGAGGATCCAACGGCGTCCGCACCGTATTAACTGGTTGTGCTATTTTCGGTGTCAGCTATTGGCATGCGGAGTTATCGAGTCTGGAAGGTCATGTAGGTCATTTCGTCACTTGTTCTTCTCAAACCCGTCAATAAAGCCATCAACTCTGCCGGCGCCCGACGGCGGCTCCTGTACACGGCGCCTCGCCAAACCTAGCCGGCCAGCTGTCGTTGCTCTTTGATTCTTCTGTCCCGCATGGTGCCGCACGGTCACCGGTCAGGCCGCCAACTAGTTGTGGCAGACAGTGGTGAAGCACATTGATTAACTAGACCAAAAGGTGATTTACGAACCCAGTATATATAATTCTGCAATTGACTTGATTAATTAGACCATGTTTGAGAAAACGTCCAAATAATTCAAGGGTACTTCACGAGGTGATTCCATGGACTCCAGTGGTCGACGGTGGCGACAATTTGGATGGAGCCAGATTTGATGGGAACGGAGAGATGGGGCACGCGCAGCTACTCATCTCATCATCATCGGATTGGAGCGCTTAAACCAGAAATTAGGAGATTGGATAGAGGATATCATGGTTTAGGGTTTACAACTATGCAATACCAATCGTGCTCTCACTATATTAACAAAAAAGATTTAATTAGTACCTTCTTAAAAGATAAGAAGTAGGCACCTTGTGGTACATGTCCGAGGACATTAAAAACTACTAAAAGGGAGTGTCTATACAACATTCGACTATTTTTAAGGATAAAAACAGTTAGATTTTGAGCCGTTAGATGGAAATCCAATGCCCTAGATCATTTTTTTGAGGGGGTCATTTTTTTTGGAGAGAGGCTTGTATGGGTGAATCTATTAGATGGAGATCTAACGCCTTATATCAATCTCTCAAAAATAGTCGAATGTTGTATAGATATACACTAAAAACTATTGTCGCCATGCAACTATGCAAGGCCGTGCGCACCGTCCGATAAACTCTTACGTACCACGGCAAGCCCGGCCGGAAACATGCACCCGGCGACCTGTCCCGAGCTGCCAACTGCCAAGGAGGAGTTGTGGGTGCAACGCTTCGATCGACCGCGCGACTGGCCGCTTACTCGCTTAGGTTGGGTCGCGGGTGCAGCCACAGACCACCTCGATGGTACAGCCTAGCCACCAAGCGAGGGGACAGTAGGGCGGCCGCCTCCTGCTCTGCCGCGCGCGGAGGTACGTGCCCTCGCTTGCTGCACGCCTGCACGCCTTGTTGTCCAACTTCCAAAAGGTTTTTAACTCCTGCTGGAACTACTTATCTCGTGTTTGAAGTTCTAAAGAAGAATGAAAAACTCTTCTCGTGTTTGCGCGCGTTACATGGATGCAAGTACGTATGCAAACAAGTTGATCAAGTACGATAATGCAGTACGCCTACCTAGTACTAAATGGAAGCGAACGGAATATAATGAAGCAGCGAAACTTTATTCATACATGATCCCGAATACAAAACGAATAATCCAAACAATTCAGACACAGACAAGCACGCCGGTGCAGTGCAAGAACTCACGCAGGAAACAGCAAAAAAACCCAAAGCAAATCAGAAGAGATACGTACTGATATATCGGCGCTGCATGAATGAATATATCCATGCATGCAAACCAGCTAGCACGTAGCAACCAAATAATCCTTCATTAAAGCAACCAACATATGCATGCATGGGACGATCGCGCGCGCTTAGAATTAGCACTTGAATCCGGTGGGCACGCCCCTGCCGCAGTAGTTGAGGATGAGGCTGAGGTCGATCGGGAGGTTGAGGTTGATGCCGAGGATGTTGCCCCTGATGGCGGTGCAGAGGCACACCGCGGCCTCGAGGTCGACCAAACCCTCAAGCAGCGGGCAGCAGGGCTCCGCCGGTGGCACGCCGACCTTGGCCTTGATGAGGCCCAGCACGTTGGCGCACACGCCCAGCTTGAGCGCGTCGCGGGGGCACCTGCCGAACGCAGCCGGGGTCGGGGTGGGCGTGGACGGGGTTGATGGCGTGGGGGTGGGGCACTGCCCGCCGCAAGCGCTGGCCAGCGAGAACACCACCAGGTTCACCGCGAGGAACAATGCGATCGAGGCCTTGGACGCCATTGCTGTTACTGGCTAGCTACCACGCGCACTAAGCAGAGTGATTAAGTGTTAAGAGCTAGCTCTTAATAACTCGATCGCTAAGTGCTTGTGATGGTCTGGTGTGGTGCTTGAGTGTGGCATTTATAGGAGAAAGATTGGTGCAATGCTGTTTTTTTTTCCTGAGACCATGGTGCAATGCTGATTGAATAGTTTGTTCTTGTGGGCATGCATGTGAGGGTGTTTAGGAGGCTGATCTGGATTGCTTTGTGGAATATTGGGTGATTGTACGCAGGAAATGCTTTTTATAATGTGTAACACCACTAATGAACAAGATTGCTGCATTGGTGGATGCATGTTCACGTTTGTTTCCATTTGATGGTTGATCATAGTTTAGTTTAGCATCTTGGTGTATGTGTTGGCTGCTGATCTGTAACTCGTAACATGCGCGAAGGCCAAAGAAATTGGCTCTAAGGATGTTGCAGTCATCAGTGAGGACATGAGAGAAATCATGAGACGAAGGACATCCAAGTAGCTTGAAGTCTTCAGGGTAGTAATAGGAGGGAGTGAGGGACAAAAGTTTCTTGTGTGTGGCTTACGGTGTTTCAGTTCAAAGTATTTAACTGCTAGAGATGCAAAATGAAGCCATGCAACGATACTAAATGAAGCCGTTCTTTCTTGGCTTTTCGCTGATCTTATTCAGAGGTTGACATGATTCCTCTTGTGATGCCAACTATTGCATTCTTTCTTGATTGGTTTGCCAAACGAAGGCCGAATGCATGAATTTATCCAAGTTTCTGCAAGAAATGAATTGTTTTCAATGAAATTCATGCGTTCCAATTTCCAAATATGCCCTAATTGAAGAACAATATAGAATTACGAACAGATTTATGCATATAGTCTTCATACTACAAGTGCAAACTTAGATGTTGCAGCTTCACGAGTTTTTGGTGACTTCTTGAAGAAAATTAGATGCAATTGCGTAGAGCACAACACAAATGCATAAGCATGAGCAGTACAGCTGTTTGATCAGCGAAGAGAGTTATCATAATGCAAATCTACATTACATGTTGCATCACATATAGTCCAAGATAGAAGCCATATAGTTTCATTGACAACAAGGTAACCTCCACTTAACTACACAAGTCAGCTAAGTATTAACACCTAAAAAAGTGTAAAGCATACCCACCACATAACATACAGCAGCAGAAGCTCATACCACAACAACACAGGTGCAATGCATCACATCTAGAGTAATACACATAATTTTACAGGTTCATTACTGCTTAGACCATAACAAGAAAAAACATTACATACTTGTAATCCACACAGCCCTATGGCGCCTATGCTACCCGACTCCACAGGAGATTCTTAATTACTAGTTCCGATGATGTAGAGCACCATGTGAGCACACTTTAATGTGAATGTGTGTCCGAAGGCTGAGTTTGTCTCTGGGAACATACATACGGTAAAAGAAATTAACAAACGTGCTTGACACACTCATTTGTTATAAAAGGTTCCCATACATTCCCAATCATAATGTTAATGCAAAATTTCTTATAACGCTCTCTTGCCATATGCTCGATATGCTGCTTTTGCCAGAAACTCGACATTCAATGCCTAGCTCATAAATATTACATAATTGATGGTTAATCATTGTTATGTATTTTTATGTATAATAAAGGTGATTTACAGGAATGATGAAAGAGTCAAGTTTGGGCAAAATTGAAGAAATATCTAGTGCGAGAAATGTTGTCCAAATCATTGGACATTCATCTGGGCATCTAAGAAAAGTTAATAACTAAAAACTTGTAGAGCTCGTTAAGAGCTGTCATGAAGCACCAGATATTCTCTCCTGTGACGTAGACTACTCAGGGTCTGTTTGGATCCCATGAGCTACCAACTAGTTACTAATTTTTAGTCTTTGTGGATCCAGACACGAGGGCTAATGAGTGGGCTAAAGTTTAGCCAAAGCTCCAACTAGTTGTTAGCCAACTAGTTGGCCAAACCCAGCTAATGAGGGCTAAAGTTTTGGGTTCTCAGGCACAAAGACGTGTTTACCCATGCATGTTGGCCTCTCATTTCCCATTTAATGGTTGACACACGAAACGAGGAGAGGTAGTATGGTCTTTTTGAAACTTTAGTCCTATCTATTAGTACAGGATCCAAACAGGACCTTCGACTAAAGTTTAGTGGCTAAAGTTTAGCCAACTAAAGTTTAGTCCAAAACTTTAGACAACTAAACTTTAGACCATGAAATCCAAACAGGACCTTATTTTTCCCAAATAGAAATTTCAGATGATGAAGTTATGGCCTCCAGATAGTATATACGGTCACCATGAATGTGTTGCATGCAGTCTGTATAACCCACTAGAAGCACCGTTTCGCGAGGTCTTTCTTCGTGGCGAAGTGCCCTGAGGAAAGGTGTTCTGTAAGGTTTTTATGGCTTTCCAACCACTAAAAAGACGATCCCAAGTGATTAACAGTGGATCAAGCCCAATCGATCGAATCATTTCAATAAAATTTCAGCAATTTCGCATCTGATTATAATAGATAAACAAACACAGATATATACTTTTGCAAGTGAGAGGGGGCAATCGCCAGAATCAGTTCCAGGTATAACAACATTTGTATATCATTATGAAGCCATAAACATCAAGATGAACTTATATAGGGTGCTCGTGACGCGAACAATTATTCAACGTAGGAAGATCCCTCTGGCGGTAGCCTTCTCTAACGCCTTCCCTTGCACAGCCTCTTGCGTGGTCCCTATAGACGACGCCAAGTGTTGTCGCATGGCTACAATAGGGATACAAGATACCCTTCTCCATGGGAGACATAGCACCAAAAAGCTAGAGAGAGAGAGAGAGCTAGTGGTCAAAATGAGGGGATCAGGCCTCCTCGTACCCCTCTTGGGGAGCTTATATATATAAGTGGGGTAGGATGGAAAATTATTTACCATCCTACCGCTTAATAATTATAAAAGGTAGGGGTACATCAGTACATTTCTTTATACTATTGGGCCTGCTGCAAGGTTCAGTCGTTTGGAGCTGGGCCACCCTCACAACAGCAAAAAAAAAAAAAGGTTTTAAGAATATTGTGGTCATCTGGGAGAGGACATCAGAGAAATCGATCATGAGACGAAGAATGTTCAAGTTGCTTGAATTTTTCATGGTAGTAAAAGGAGGGGCAAAACTTTCTTCTGTGCGATTATGACGTTTCAGTTCAAGTATTCAATTGATAGAGATGCATAATGAATGGCCATGCAACAATACTACATGGAGCTGTTCTTTCTTGGCTTTTGGTTGATCTTGCTCAGAGGTTCACATGATTGCTCTTGTGATGCCAACTGTAGCAACTGTTATTAGTTGGTTTGCCAAACTTAGGTTGTTTAAAATGCAAGATTTTTTTTCAAACTCTCAGGAATTGAATTATTTTCTATGAAATTTTTGTGTTCCAAATAGACTCTAAAGAATGATATAGAATCACGAACAAATTTATGTACAAAGTCTGTACACTACAATTGCAAACTTAGAGGTTGCAGCTTGATTGGATTTGGTGACTTCTTGAAAGGAAAAACATGTAATTGCACAGAGCACAACACAAAATGCACAAGCATGGGCAGTACAACTGCATGATCTTCGAACATATCAAAACGCAAATCTACAGTACATGTTGTAAATAACATAGTCCAAAAAAGAACCATATGGTTTCATTTTTTTAGGGGAAATTGTAAGAGAGGCCCCTACAGAAGAAATTTAATTAAAAAGAAGTTTATGTACAAGAGATTATAAATAAGAAATAGGAATATACAACTCCCAACATGGAGTGAATTAAACCAAAAATTGTAACTAGGCAGCTAATTGAGACTTCAGGGGATCTTTCATCCTATGCAAATGCATAGTGATACTTGCTTAAAGAATCATTTCCAATTTTGAAAGCTTGGTTCCTTCTGCTCAAAGATTTTTTCGATTTTGTTGCTTTCAGATATTCCACACTGCAATAATAAAAACTTCCATAAAGAAAGACTTGTTGAAACCTTGTTTAGCCCGTTGCATCATCTGATGAATCTCTATTTGTGCATCGTATTGTATATCCAGAGCCTGCAAACATTGATTACTGAAAGGGCATTGAAAGAACAGGTGTAATAATGATTCCTCCACTCCCACTGAGCACAAGACGCAATGTTTAGTCCTCCTTGCAGTATGAAATGACGCATTTTCAGCAAAGTTTAGTATTCAGACGATCATTTAGGAATAGCCATGCAAAAAACTTTCAGCTTCATCGTACATTTATTTATCCATATCCATCCAAAAGTGACAAGAGGGACCAAATTTTGGTAGAAAAATTTATAGTATCTTTGCGAATAGTAGGAATCACTTCTCCAAATATATGTCCATGTATCTTTCCCATTTTCATCTAGTTGTACCGCTGTCAACAATTCTTGAATTTGATTAAGTTCTTGGAAGGTATGTCCAGCCATTGGTGTATGGAATAGCCTCTAATCAGACTCCATCACATTGCCCTTAACGGAAATAACCACGTTCTTTGTGAAGGAGCAAATTCTTGGGTGACTTTGAACAAGTGGTATACCATTAAACTACTTTGGATCAACACCACAACGTTTAGGATAGCAGTTTAGTTTAAAGAGAAGCTAAAAATATCAAGTTAGATCAAGGCTAAGGATTTAGTGGATTCGAACTTATGTGCTTTGAAAAGCGTGCATAAGTGTAGTATGTAAATAAAACCTGTATTGTGTGGGGCTAATGAGTTTTTCCCATATGTGCCAAGTGAATAATATCCATTAGAATTAGATAGGTGTTGGTTGCTTTATCTATTTAACAGATTGGAATAGAGACTTTGTTAGTTAACCATCCGACCTTGCTCATTGTAGCCAAGTGTTCTAGGGTTAAGTTTGAGAAGTGTGAGTGTTGTGTGCGCTCTCTTATCCTCCAAGTGGAGTGGCTGTAAAATCTTCGTCCTTAAATAGCAATATATCAATTTTGTTAATCTCCCATGGATCCCTCTTATTTTGGTTTATATGCTTTTGATTTAGTTAGTTTTGATCTTCTCTCCTCTTCTTAATCTTGTTGTGTCAAGAACATGTAAGAGATAGAGATGGCCCCTGAAAATCAATTCCCATTCATCTAGGCACCTGGTTGGCAAGTTCTTAAAGTTGTCCAGTTTTTGCTAATTTTAGTATCTCCAAGTGATTTCTTGATCTAGTTGTTTTTGCCTTGATTTCTATGGTATTTTTGCTTGCTGTGACATATGGGAACACATATAGAACCATCTTGACCATTATCTACCCATAGGCAAGTCATATTCACTATTTTTTTTGCCTGGTTTTGATGCAATATTCCTTCAAATTGAAAAATGTCATAACTTTCACAACGATTTTCTTGATTATTGATTGGAATAGGTTTTTGACATCCTAGAGAAGGTGTATATCAAGTTTCATATTATTTGGATCTATGGATCAAAAGTTTCATGAATTTTTGGTTTTGAAATAGTGCTGAAATTGCTATTTTCATGCTAAAACTAATGTAGTGGTCTGTCTGGCTACTGTTCACATGTCAGACGGGGTATTGTTCATTCATCTAACCTCCGGGCACGTCGAGGATCGTTTTGCTCCATTTTGCTTAGATTTTTTGTATGGTGATTGGTCTCTGATTTTTATAGTTTCTCTTAATTATTAAAGTGAATATTGACAAATACTTAGAAGGAATGTAAAAATACTATCCACTCCTCTGTTGTCATAGCGGTCCTATAATGATTCGATTGCGAAGTGCTTGTGATGGCTCGAAGTGGTGCTTGAGTTTGGTATTTATTTATAGGTAAAAGATTGGTGCAAAGCTGGTTAATTATTAGTTTGATAACGTTCTTGTGAGCATGCATGTGAGATCGATTATTAGGAGGCTGATCTGGATCGTTTTGTTGAAAATTTTGGTGGTGCTCTCAGGATATAAGTTAAATAATTTGGAATGACACTAGTGACCAAGATTGCTTCATTGGTGGATGCATGTTGACGTTTGTTTCCGTTTGATAGTTGATGCTGTTCTAGTTTACGATCGTGGCGTATTGGATGGCTGGTATGCACCTCGTAACATGCGCAACGCCCAAGAAAGCCCTGATCAATTCGGCTTCTGGCTTATTTTTCACTATTTATAAATTTCGTCTTTTTCTGAACTTTTGGCTTTTTGTTGAGCTTTTTTACCGGTTCTTTTTTTCCCGTATTTGTTTGTATTATACGTAATGGGCTAACATATTTTTTAATATTTTTAAATTTAATTATGCTAAATAGGCCTCTGTCAGCTATAGTGCTTTTTTGAGCCAACTACAGTGTTTCCAGCCATAAACCATGAGCTTTTAAGCCGAACCGATCATCACCATGACGCGAGGACAAACTTGCTTTAAGTTTCCAAACAACCAAACCACTCTACTCGGTTCTGTTCTTTCGGTGCTTGCTACTTGCTAGCCCCACACTAGCCAGTAATTAATCAGTTTTTTAGATGTACTCCAATTAAGCTGGTTTGATAAGATGGGAATTTTTTTTAAAAAAAGTTGAGTTTCTGGACAGGGAAGACCTGCCTGTAGGCTGTAGCGTGCGCCTATAGTACGCCCATCTTATGCTATGGGCTGGCGCATTTCAACAATTTCTGCCCACACAGAGGCCCACTTTTCCCAACCGCAGTCCTGAGGTCTTGGGCCATTTGATGCATCGTTTCCCTAAACATTGACACCGGATCATGATGATTTCTTGAGATTGCAGTTACTCTACATGACTCCATAGAGAAACCTGTACAATCTCACTTCGCATGTCACGAAGCAATCAAATCAATTGCATGCACACGCCCATGCAGTTACCCGAAGTACGCACGTTTCTCGAGGAGTCGCAACTCCTGAAACCTCACACGCGGCCGCTCGAGCCAAAACAAAACCGCCCACTACTTGATCGCGAGGTTACACCGACGACGCGCGCCGTTGTCGAGCCAGAAACCGAAGCCCATGAACATGGACAAGACCCTGGCGGCGTCGCAGGCGCGGCGCCGGCGCCCCAACCACGTTGTGGAGAGGAAGCTCGGCGAGCTGGACGCCTGCCTCGCCGAAGCGCTCTCCTCCCGCCCGCGGCTCTCCGACGTGGACGGCAGCCTCTTCGCGGAGATACAGGCCAGGACCGACTTCCTCCGGACTCTCATCGCGGCCGAGGGGGAGTGCCACGGCGGCGAGCGGCCGGAGCACCTGGCCGAGGCCGAGGCGCGCTTCGCCGTCCTCGAGAGCGCGTTCGTGCAGTGGGCACGGCGCGGCGCCGCTGTGCCAAACGAGGAGGAGAAACCGGTGGAGGAGGAGGCGGCCGTTTCGGGGTCCGTGTGCTCGTGCACGGACTCGTGCTTCGGGTTCGAGTGCACGGGCCAGGAGATGACGTGCGACGTCAAGTGCAATGCCGAGCGCGAGGCCGCGGAAACGCTCAAAGGGGCGGCGCCGACGACGACAAGGAGAACAACACGGCGGCGTTGGTGGAGACGGGGAGCTGCTTGGTGCGGTGCTGCCGGTGCCCTGGCTGTGCTCGCGCTCTGGTTCGGGGTGGCGATAGAGTTTGCTACGGTGGCTCACCACAATGCTTACGTTGTTCCGACGTAGAGTACATGAATGGTGTTTTATGTTTGTACGTTCTTTTGCTGTTTGTGCCGTTCTGTTTGTGACGTAGAGATTTGTAACAAAACTCTGCCCGGCAAACAAGGAAACATTGCTATGCGACAGTTGTATTTGCCTATATTAGGAGATCTTACCTTGTATTTCTTGCAAAAGATAGAACACATATTCATGCACAAACCTTACCTTAAACAGGTATATAGTGTTGCTAGACCCAGAGCTATGACGAAGCCTCTTTCCGTGGCCATGGCGAACATCTTCTTCTGTTTCCTTCTGTTATCCTTGCTCATCGCTTCACCTCTGGATTCAACAAGGATCATCCACGAGCACCACGCTCAGATCGTTGCAGGTACTTCCACTATCTGATCAATATTAGTTGAGACAGACATGAGAATTGATTGGCAAATCGACTATCTGCTCTGCATAAGGTGAGAGATCGCCTGATTACTCTGCATCCGACGGCTTCGTGGAAATCAAGAGGGCGCAGCCCCCTCAGTTTGCGCCGCCGGCGCCACAAATGAACGAGCCACGTGATCTCCCGACTTTACACAGCTGATCCCCATGTGTTTAACTGACTATGCAAGCCGTCTCAGAAAAAAAAAACCTTGCCTATGCAAGCCTGAAGAACAGTAACAATATGAGAATTCTGTGCTTCCAATGATGTAATGGTTCTCTATGTCTTCAGTACCTTACCAATGTGGCCTTGCTGTTGAATTGTGAAGAAAATGTATGCCATACAAATGCAAACACAAATTTGAAGCCGTAGCTTTCTTGCAAATAAGCTCTATCGATTGGGACATTGCAGACCACAAGGAGAAACAGTTCTGAAACTTCTACAAAATTGAACCTAATCCATAAGGCCGTAACTAATGAACCATAAATACATGAATACAATGCAAATTGTCCATCTTCTGTGTGAAAATTTGCAACCTGGCGATCTCTTTCTTGTTCTAGTACACGTGTACTCTGTGATAGGGAGTGGATCTATGCTCGTAAGTGAAACGAATGAAGAAACAATTCGGTCGGAGAATGGTGGAGATGGAGTCGTGGTGGAAATACATATCCTTTTTACAGTATTTAAGTGGTTAAACCTTGATGTGCTTCATCAAGTGTCCAATGAAGACAGATGACAAGAAGACTAACAGCACAAACATTACTGAGAAACCCTGTTGAGATGATCTTGTTTCCCTAAGCAGAACCTGAAAAAAGATTAAATTCAAATATTCAGATATTTGACAGTAAAATACATATCTAGTTATTCATTTAGGAAATCAGAACTATAGTAAGATGAGATATTTCATTGGACAATGGTGCGCTACAATTCTGTGATCAGGTGTCAGAAGTTGAGCTTGTATGAGAAGGTTGTTCATGTAAACATAAAACATGCATTAGTGTTTTGACCTTTGGGGCATCAGACTTTGTCATTATAAAAGCAAGTCATTGCAATTGTTGTGGGGGTAGCCCAACCTCAAACGACTGGGCCTTGCAACAGGCCCAATAGTATAGGTCTAATAATATAAAGGAATGTATCAATATAGCTATATCTTTTATAATTATTAAGAGGGTAGGATGAAAATTTTCCATCCTACCCCACTCATGTATATAGCCCCCCCAAAAGGGGTAGGAGGCCATATCCACTCATTTTATACACAAACTCTCCTTTCTCTCTCTCCTGTCGTTAGCTCTCTCTAACTCTATCTCCTATAGAGAAAGAGGTATTCTGTACCCACTGTTATGCTCATGCCACAATAGTTGGCGCTATTCATGGGACCACACAAGAAGCTATGCAAGGGAAAGCGCTAGAAAGCAATGACAACAAAACGAAAGAGAAGTATGGCGGCAACGACCATCGAGTCCAGCACGCGGTGGCTGGTGGTCGAAGGCTCGCCACCCATGGCAATGACACCCTGGTGCCATGGGCAGCGAGCGGTCAGCACTGATGCGAGGAGCTAGCTTCGACGCCAATATTGCCATGACCATCCCCGAAGCCGCCCACACCGGCACCACTGTCAACCACAATGCCCATGCCAGCACAACCGTCAACCTCGACGCGTCATCAGCATGTCACCAGGGAGTCGGCCTTCGTGCGCGATGCCATATCCAGAGATTCTCATCGCCATCATCACGATACTAGGGAGTCACGACCACGACGGCGACCACCTCGTGGTCGTAGACGCTCGTCCGACAAATGGATCGTGCGTGTCAAGTCTTTGGCCATCGCCGACTTCGTTGATGCTCGTTCGAAGGGTAGGGGACGGGGCGCGCATCCTTCAAGTCCGGTGGGGGACGGAGTGAGTGCGCTTCAAGTCCTCGACCCGCCGTTGACTTCGTCAATATCCGACCACTTTGTGGTTGTGACTTCATCGACATCTATGACCACGTCATGGTCAAGCTCCGCCAAACTCTGTGCGGACATCGCCTCTGCCGGGCTCCGCATGATCTGCCGGACTTTTCGAGGACATCGCCTCCGCCGGACTTCGTGCGGCCTTCGTGTGGTCTTCACCAGACTTCGCACGATCTCCGCTGGACTCCGCGTGGCCGTCGCCTCCATCGGACTCCGCATGATCTTCGCCGGACTTCGCACGATAGGGTTTCATTTCGTTGTTACCTTCGTCAATGCTAAGTCCGAAGGTTGGGGACGGACAGCGCGCGATAGAGTTTCATCTCACTGCCGTCTTTGTCGACACCAAGTCCGAAGGGTGCGGGAGAAGTGTTTGACTTCATATTACCATTACAGAGTATATCTAGCCTTTTGAGTAGAACACATACTGTCCAACAACATTAATTGTCTTCATTTCTTATTGGTTCTGCATGCATAATCAGGGCAACAAGCAAACCGATCTCTTTATCATTTTTAAGACAAAAAATGATTGAAAGAAAATGATGTTATAAGATACTTCAATACCAGTATCTATCTGAAATAACTTAATTGAACACCATATAAGGAGTAACATAGAAGAATAACTACTGAGGGTGTTAGGTCTTGTCCGCAATAGTGCAATGTTTGACATAAGTAGTATGATCAACCTCCTCATCTGAAGGGGGAATCTTACCATCTGTTGCTGAGGCTTCTGATTTTCATCAACCGCATATTCTCGCTCTCCAACCAGCCTTGATACTGCAGAGGCACCCTAAACAGCCACACACAACAAAAATAGGGCAGAGTAAACCGGTGGGTTAAATTGTCAATTTACTGCACAAAAGTTCTGAGTTCTAACTCAATGAAGAGTACTTACTAATCTATTAATCTACAAAACAAGGCTGTACACTGAGAAAACATATAAGATCTCATTTTTAGGTATCGTACTGCTATACTGACAATGACATAGTACCAAAACGAGGTCGGAGTGATCAACTCGGCTTAAAAGCTCATGGCTTATGGCTGAAAACACTGTAACTGGCTGAAAAAAGCACTGTAGCTGACAGAGGCTTATTTCGCATAATTAAATTTAAAAAAATTTAAAAATATAAAAAATATGTTAGCCCATTACGTATAATACAAACAAATACGGGAAAAAAAGAACCGGCAAAAAAGCTCAACAAAAAGTCAAAAGTTCAGAAAAAGACGAAATTTATGAATAGTGCAAAATAAGCCAGAAGCCATAAGCCATAAGCCGAGTTGATCACAACCAAGGACTAGATGAAACAAATTGAAACAATAAAGTAATTACTAAACGATTTAATAATGACATCAACAGCCTCATTCCGCAGAAAATAAGCATGGTAAGATTGTGAAGTTATGCATGGCAGGGATAATTACATTGAAATTTCATTATTACACTAACATATGAGTATCATGAACCTGAAAAGTTTCGCCCAAAAACAATCAGAGTTCAGACATTGGTTTGTGTGCAGTTTTCAAAAGGGGAAAAAAAGCAGCTAAGTGCGCAACAAACATGTTCAAAAAGCCTCAAGCCCAGATGCCAATACAACTAACAAGAACGTCACTCTTATCAGCAAGTGTTTGTCCATCAATCTGGGATAAAACTAGATAGCAAGGATATTTTAACCGAGAAAAGAGTTACCTCAGCACATGGAACTTTGGCTCCAGATGAATCTATCTGTCTAGATGCCTGACAAGGAAACAAACATATCATTACAGAAAATAAAATATGATATTGTTTTTCCCTAGCACCAAACAACAATGATATTACTTACGGCATCAAACTCCGATGATATTTTCACTTCATAGCCCATCACCTCTAACCAAGGGGATGCATCATCTTCCTCTGTCTCCTCAGGCACTGGTGAGGGAAGATTAGCAGTAACGCAAACCACCCGCAGCTTGAACTCCTCGACTAACCTACCCGGCGCTTTAGTGAACTGCAAACCGCAACAGTCGCATTACACATAAGCACTAGACAACTAGACATCCATCAACTCGAGTGCTACATGAATCTACCAATTCAGGGACAAAATCTCTCATGGTCGCCCCATCTCGCACCACAACGCTCTGCACGAGGAACTTGTCCTTGCAATGATAATCCAATGGCATCTCCTTAGGAGCCTGCATCGTAACTACACCGATTCCCCCACTTCAGTAACAATGTGAAATTGTGAATCAAACAGACCGATCAATCAATTTAGCAACACACTGCTATTATGCAAAGCAAACCGCACCTGTGACATTGCACGAGCTCCGTGGCAGCAATATGCCGCAGGTGTGCCGCGCCGAGTACTTCCTTGGGTTCGTCGTTTTCACCTACGGATTGGCACATTGAAATCCGTCATCCTTATTCCTTCCTCCCAGTGCATCGCACTAGCAGCACAGAAAAAAAAAGGACAAGAACAGGGTATTCATTCACCTTGAACGCTACGTACTGGTCTGTCTTATTCATCAGTTGCATGCTGCAAGATCGCTGCCTCTTGACGTCGTCTTCTCAGGGCAGCAAAGCAAGAAGAAAATCAGTCGAGAGAAGCATCAGGAAGCGCCGCTAAATTAGGACTGGTTCTTGAAAAGCACTTACAGGGGATCTTGAGCTCGGAAGGGTGCACTCGAAGCAGCGCACTAGTCATGGCTCCGATCAGAGAACCAGAAAGAAACAGGAACAGCCAAAAAGATTGGATCTTTTCCCTTTTCTTGGCAACAAACAATGACCTGGACAGCGCGAGAAGTAGTTGGCGGTTCCTGCCGCCGGAAGCAAAGTACACGAGCAAATAGAAATGATGATGAGTAGGGGCGATCTGGATTTGGGGGAGCGGCTCGCGGATCGGAGGAATAGGATATTGGTGGGGGTTCTATGCGGCAATATCCCAAGGATTTAAGACTTGGAGGCTCGTCGGGGTAATTTAGGTTTGGTCTTTACCTGTTCCTGGGTGGTGGTCTGGTGAAAAAAATTGCTTTGTGTTGGACTTATCCACATTGTACATATAAACGTTACAGTAGTTTTGAGCGTACCGTATTAGCGCGTGTGTTAAGTGAGTGTATTTTGTAACTTCATAAATATCATGAATAGCTCAGACGTGGGATGGCACATCATAAAAAGCTGGTCGTGGCGTGTATGTCAGGTCAGTTTCTTGTTTTTCCAGTATAAAAGATCAACGAAAAACGCCGCAAACTAATTCCAAGTGGCACAAAAACACCATGTCTCATGAGTTCACTGTTCTCCAGCGAGTCCAGCCATCTGCGAGTGTCGAGTCTTCGTGATCATCACTCGCTTCGAGTACGTTCATTGTGGTTGTGGCTCACTTCGAATATGTTCCTTTGTGTTCGTGGCTCGCTTCGAGTACATTCCTTCGTGGTCGTAACTCACTTTGAGTATGAGTTACTTCGTGGTCGTAAGATATTGTTCATCGAGTACTGTAGCAGAGTATTGTTCTGTGAGTACTGTAGCAGAACACTGTTCTACGAGTATTGTAGTAGAAATACTATTCTATAGGTACTGTAGCAGAGTATTGTTTATCTGAGCAGTTCTTTCGAGTACTCACGGTCGAAGCTTCCAAATACTCACGGTCAAGCAAGACTTTAACAAATCTTCATACCACAATGTGTGCTCCGACTTGCTGCAACAATTGGTATCAGAACGAGCGTAGTCACGATGTCGGAGCATGAATTAAGATCTCCATCACGGACACCACCACCACTAAGAGCTCGTGCCCACGAAGAAGGCGATGGGAGCCGCAATGGAGGCCGTGAGGTCATGGTGCAGTGTGTGGTGAAGGAAATGGGTGGCACGATGGTCTAACCCCATGATGACACGCATAAACTACGACGATTAGTCTCATCTGATGAGGGTCAATTTGCAGGCACAAGAACTCTAGGAGGTGATTGATCCTAGAGATGCCATCGACTACCGCGATGACCGCTTGGCATTGTCAGTAATCTAGCATGCTGTGCTGATCAAGATGTTAGCGACTCTTGCCGTCAAGAACACGGTAAAATAGGCATGGGACACTATGAAGGTAATGCACATGGGCGCTGAGCGCGTGCGCCTAGCCAAAGCACAAATGTTGCGCTCGGAGTTCGAGTCCATGAAGTTCAAGGATGGAGAGACATCGACGACTTTGCGATGCGGCTCACCGGGCTCGTCAACGACCTTAATCTGCTCGATGATAAGATCGACGATGAAAGGATGGTGAGTAAATTTCTTCATGTTGTTCCCTCATGGTACTCGCAGGTCGTAATTTTCATCAAGACGCTTGTCGACCTAACGGGATAGCTCAGGGTCGTGGAGGAATGCTACGATCTGGAGGGTGAAGCTGATGTCCAAGGAGGGTGTGGCTCGCGCGCTAGAAGAGCAACAACTGCGCAAGTTTGATTGCAAGGCAAGAAAAACGACGAAGCAACCAAATCAAGACTCCTAAGAGGCCACCGTCTTGCATGGTGCTTAATGAAACTTGTGATGATTATTTTTTATTGATATTTCTTTCAATATTGCAAAACTTAGTTGCATGCAATGTTCTTCTGTGTAGATGGTGTTACTATTGATTGGGACTCCTTGTTTAGAACCTATGTTAGACTTCTGAATATTATGTGCTATCAGTGAACCATATGTATTCAAAATCTCCTATAACATGTATGTTGATATTAAATGAATCTCTAATATTATTAGACTGAAACTTGCGATGGGCAACTTGAAGAAGCTATGTGATATATGAAACATAATATTTGTGATATTAGTTGTACTGGTATGAAACTCCATGAAACATTGCTGGACTTAGAATGAACACTACATGAAATACCTCTTAAAACTCTTTGAAATCGTGAAAACAATTGAAAACGTAATGAAACTTGTCTTAATGAAACTTGAATGGCACTAATGTAACTTGCCTGAAACTTGATGAAACCGATATGAAACTAGGATAAAACTTGATAATACTAGGATGAAACTGATAAGAAACAATGATGAAACTAGAATGAAACTTAATGGCACTAATGCTATTCACCTAAAACTTGATGAAAACTTAATAAAACTTGATGAAACTAAGATAAGACTCCATGAAACACCATTGAAACTTGATAAAACTAATACGAGACTAGGATGGAACTTGACGAAACTATGATAAAACTTTACGAAAACACCAATGAAAACATTGAGAAACTCGGTGAAATGTGATGAAACTTACTACAACTTATCTAAAACTTGTTTTTTATGAAACTTAATGCCACTAATTCCATACGCCTGAAACTTGGTGAAACTTAATAAAACTTCATGAGACATCACTGAAACTTGAATAACGCTAATGCTACTCGCCTGACACTCGATGAAACTGTATGAGACTAGGATGAAACTCTATGAAAACACCACTGAAACTTGGTGAAAACTCAATAAAATATGATGAAACTTATTGGAACTTGTCTAAAATTTATTTTTAATGAAACTTAATTACACTAACGCTATTCGCTTAAACTTGATGAAACTAGGATAGAACTCCCATGAAACAACATTGGACTTAATGAAACTAATATGAGACTAGGATAAAACTATGATAAAATTATATGAAAACACCACTGAAAACAAGAACTTTCCTAAACCTTGTCTTAATATAATGTAATATCACTAATACCTTTCGCCTAAAACTAGATGAAACTTGGTAAAACTAGGATGAAACTCTATGAAACAACACTGAAATTTAAATGACACTATTGCTACTCGTCTGAAACCGAATGAAACTGATATGAGACTAGGATAAAATTATGATAAGACACCATGAAAATAGCACTGAAACATATGGTAAAACTTGATGAAATTGGTTGAAAATTTATAGAACTTGTCTTAAAGAAACTTAATGGTACTAATGCTAGGATGAAACACCATTGAAACTTGAATGACACTATTGCTACTCACCTAAAACTTGTGATATAAAACTTGATGAAACTAGGATGAAACTCCATAAAAACATCACTGAAACTTGATGAAACTTGTCTAAAACTTATCTTAGAGTGGAATTGTTTTTATGAAAATGAAGGAAATTGTGTCAAGTTTGCATGATACACCTCCTGGATTAGCGTGAAAACTTGTAAAACTCCATGATACACCTCCTGACACATAGGCTTAGAGAGAACTCAATGAACACAGGCTTACACATAGAAAAAGTTTAATGTGCTGCATTTTAGACTGTGTGTCGTAGAGATCCCAATATTGGCATATCAACACAAGCTCACACACAGTATTTACATTTTGCCATGTCACATTGTATAAAAAAGGGTATAGTGCTCACACAATTGCAATACTTGTGATGCGCAAGACATGATTCAGAGGTTGGCCATACTTGTTCCTGTACAACGACAAGAACTGACATCATCAACCTACAAAATAGAACTGTTCTGATTTCAGCGGTCAAAACATGGCATCAAAAGTGGTAGTGATCATCAAAATGGGTCATTAATTGAAACAAAATCTTAGTTCATTGAAATTCCTCATAATTTTACAATGCAACAAGTAGCAAATTTGTAAAAAAAAACATGTAGAACAAAGCACTTCTCTAGAAATTAGGCTGCCACAGCATTGTATGTCTCAGCTACAAATTTTAAAAAACACTTGGTGGGCACACCATATACCATGTGCAGACGTGAGGGACATGAATGAAACAAAATCATTATAGTGAGGCATTAAGCTTATTGGGATGGGACTTGCAAAATAGGGTTAAGGGTAAGAGAAAATGATCTTAGAAGTGATCTTACGGAAAGAGAAAGGTCTATCTCAGTGGGAAGATCAAGGGAGACGAAGCATGGTATGGTGCTGAAGTGCCCTTCACAAGCTCACAGCACCTGCATGCCCCACTCCCTACCCGCTGTTGAAGTGTCCCTGCTCGTCGGTCGTCGCTCCTTGTCGGAGGCCACTGCTTGCTGTGCCTCGCTCACTACCTACAAATGCCGCCACTGCTCGACGCACTTGTACACCAAACGGAGCCACTCAACACATCCATGACCGCCACCGCTCGATGCACCCACGCACCATCCACCGCGCTCACTGCACCCGCACGTGATGATCCGTTCAATGAGAGACTCTGATTGGGGAATGGGGAATGCAAGGGGAGTGTCAGGATGGGGGAATGGGGATCAAAAGATAGCGACAAGAGTGTGTCCAAGCGATAAAAAGATTCATGTGATGCCGACGATATTGAACGGTTAGATATTGTACCGTCGAATTGGTAAATAATGCTATAGCGTTCTCTAGTATTTCTGCTTGGCAATGGCATTGGCACGGTAGGACGTGCCGTCCACGTTAGCACAGTGCCTCATCTGGATTTTTTTTTTCTTTTGTTTTCTTTCACGGTCAACTTTGGGACGTGGTTCCCTTTTTATTTCTTTCAGGGATTATTTTGGGATGTCATACGTTACCATACTAACTGAATTTTGTAAATCTAACTGAAAGTAGTAACTCATGAGTGAGAATACGCGCCTGCAAAAGTTCCGGGATAAAGGGTAGTTCTATCAATTGAGTATTACAAAAGCTTATAAAGATTACTTCAAGCTATCTTTCTGGTATATCTATGAGTTTATAGGCAGTGGCGGATCCAGAATTTTTAGAATGAGTGTTCAGAGTTAAAGTAGAGATCCATAGTAGCAAAATCAAAGTATAAATTATTTGTAGTAGAAACAACATCTTAAATAATTTAGAAAATTTTTTTGAATTGAGAATATGGGATTAGGAACCTGAAAATAGTGATGCACTTGTGTTGTTGTTGACGTGCGCGACCTGTCTTGTTAGCCCCGGTGGCACAACCGTCGCCACACGCTCTCTCCCGAGACCCCGGCTATAGGCGATCCAGCTAAGCCATGCTTGGCGCTCGCCGCGGCTCGCTTGCCACCTTGAATTTAAATTCTGCATAAAGCTTAGTTTTGACCAAAAGAATTTTAAACTGTCTATTGACACGCCCCCCTCTAGTTAACCTTCTTGAACCTTCAACTGAGTTGTAGTGTTTGAGATGAATTGAGAGGGGGAGGTGCCTGAGTGGGCTGAAATTTATTAGGGGTATAAATATGAAATATGTAGACCAATTACCAATATATACCAAATATATCTACTAAATAGAGGGTATTTCACCTAGAAATTTGGGTGTTCGACTGAACACCTATGAACTATATGGGATCCGCCCCTGTTTCCAGGCGGTCTGCTGGAAATTTGACTGAATTTTCAACAAGTGCTCCTATGGATTCCTGTTCTGAACCAATATCATTGTAAAACAGCTTCCTCAACAAAGATATCTTGTAGTCAGAACCGGGTAACTAATGGTTTGCTCTACAGCTGCACGCCTGCACCTTATAGTTGGTGGTTTCCGGTTTCTTTCTTTCTTTTTTGAAGGAAGTGGTTGTGAAATCAATTATTGGTGAGATATCAGCTTCAACATTATTCTTTTTTGAGGTCGTCAGCTTTAACATTACAATGAATTCCAATATTTTTGAAAGTACGTTTAGACGGCGACTGGATTTACCAAAAATTGCACGAGTACCAGGTTAACTGTGACAAAGTTTTGCACTTGTGCTATGTGACACACCCATAAAATTCAAACATCTACACATCTAGGTTTGTAGTCACTGTATACTAATCTAGTTGATCTACATTATCTACTTTAATGTCCAATTCGCAACACTCCATCAACCAATTCATGGTGGGTCTTAACCTCCTAATTGAAAAGATTCGTGGTTCGGCTATCACAAAGTAGCAACACCGTCAGACATTGCTCACCTTTCGTATTAGAACACTAATGTTGTGCTAGTAAAACTCCATGGTCCATATATAAGTAGAAAACAGTAGCCAACTAGTGGTACCTCAGTATCCCAAGTAATGCAGAGAAGCTCTGCAAAAATGCAGCTCTCCACCGGCAAAATGTACATTAATGTATTTTAGAATTGCAATACCACAAATGACCCTCTTAAAAAAGAGATTTGTTTATTTGCCCATATTTATTTGCACTTGATAATTTGTCCCATGATGTACCTATAGTTGTTTGCACTTGATGATTTACCCTATGATATATCACTGATATGTGAGCCTTGGACCTGTATGTCAGTGAGATATATGGGATAAATTATCACGTTCACATCAACAATGAAGCAAATTATCAAATATTTCAAACCCCCGTCCCCCCCCCCCCCAAATGGACTGCAAAATACAGTCCCTGGAATGAAGTGGTAGCAAGTTCATTTGCCCATCATAGCATGTGTTGTAAATATTGCGGTATAAGCATATTTCTTGATTTAATTCCAGCAATTATTAAAAATATCCAAGTATGGAAAACATGGCATATAAATGACTTAACTAACCCACTAACATGTGAATCATTTAAGTCTTTATAAAAGTAACATATGCTCAACATAAATGTCACATATATGTATAATATTAGCATGACAACAGGTAAACATGGATATTTACATGCTAATCTTATAGCAACCTTGACATACATGATTAAACCTAGCATATGTTCAGCAGATTGTATTGAATTATTGCTCTCAGATGTAGGGTTACTCAAGATTTCAATCTTGACCGTCCCGCTAATTTGGTCTAAACTCTTCATAAATTGAATATGACAAGTAAGATTTCGAATTTTGAGCTCTAAATAGCAATATGCCAATCTCAACTATTGACTGTCATCAAAATGGATTTTCGGCCAGCAGATGAAAACAGTGCTAAGTGATCACATAAGCAATATGTCAATTAATCAAATAACCTGACAGACCTCACGGATGTGAGATTACAATTTATCAAGTTATGCAACAAGCCGAAATGACTAATTAAGGAGCATACAACTCAGAACAAGTGATCACAGCATATTCATATTCTGAAAATATCTAACTGCATGACAGTAAAGTAAATGACAGCAATGGCAATGATCTAGAGCTCAAATTTGAACATTCAATTTCAGTTTTAGACCTCAGTTATCTTCATTGAGCATACATCATCCCACAAGCATCTCTTTCTATATAATAGCAAGAACCGAGATGACACTCACTGTGCAGTGATATTCGAAATCACTTGACGTAATCAAATAAGGGCTAGGCACGCGATTGCGATGTCCCAGAAAACCAAAGCCCCCCACAAACCTAGCAGGGAGATGGTCGCCGGAGATACAAAGCCCCTCTTCCAGTTTCAGCCGCAGCAAACAGGAAGTCGAGGTAGAGGATGCCGCACAAGACCACCAGCCACAAGAGTATCCAAGCCAAGAACACTCAAGCACAGCTCAAATCTCACGGTGAATCTTTCGGTTCAAGTACAAATCAAAACCCTAACCACGGGTCAAGCCTCACGGCAGTCGGCGGAGCACAAACAACCGGCCAACCGTCCAAGAACCCGAGGTCACCACCGGAGAAAAGAGAGAGAGAGAGAGAGAGAGAGAGAGGAGGGGAGAGAGCTCACTGGATTTCACCATGCCGACGAGAGGTGAGAGCCCGAGCTTTATAGCGGAGCGGAGAGGAGGGGAACGGCGGGCTGCGGTGCGGCTAGCGCCGAAACGCCCGCGCCAACGCCGCCTCCGTCGCCATCGCCCCCACGACCCGGCCGCCGCCATCGCCCGAGAGGATCGCCAGATCCGCATGAAGCGGAACCGCCCGCACCGGCGCTCGGGGGAGGAGACGAAGTCTCCTCCCTTGCCTCTTCAATCGGTCCACCGACAGGTGGGCCCCACCGGCACTTTTTTTCCTTCAATTGGGAAATTCCCAAAATGCCCTCGGTTTTACAACAGTCCCCACCAATTTCTCAATTGATAACTGATGTCCAAAGTCTTGTTTAATATACAGCTGTTCGACTGAGGGTACCTTGCGGGTTTGAACCCAAAGTCTAGCGATAAGGACTACGACTCTGCACAGACAAAGGAGGACTACGCCTTGATCCAATGCCTTGGTGTGAGAATTTTCACCCAAATCACATTCTGTACTGGGCGGCTTGCCCTTTCCCTCTCAGGTTGGGACGTTCCGGTCATGTCCCCGTATCTAACTCATGAGTGCTTAAGAAAGTATACCCTTATCTTTCTTTGATCGCGACCTCACGATCTCACTCACGTAGGTGAATTCTTCTAGGAATCCTGTAGGACGATTCCCGAAGTCATATAGACATCGAATTCATTAAGAGCTAATGCTCAACCTTCCATACAGAAAGAGCACTACAGCTAATAGGACCCATTAGTTGTGCTCTCTAATCTCACACAGTTTGTTATCCTAGAGCCTAGTTCACGGGATCTCCGATCTCCTAGGATAGGTTACTACCAATGTGAGCCTTTATACGGGTATAAGCCCCATTCCCAGTGACGCTGCTTGGATGGCCTTCCGCGCCAATCCTTTAGTGAAAGGATCTGCCAAGTTCCTTTCAGACTGGATGTATTCTACAGTAATAACACCCGTCTCTCTGGCATGCCTTACCGACTTAAGTCAGCGCTTTATATGTTTTGAGGACTTCATATTGTCCTTCCTACTCTTTGCCTTAACCAGAACGGTCTGGTTATCGCAGTAGGTCAATATGGCTGGAATAGGTTTTTCCAGCACAGGTAGGTCAGAAAGGAGTTCTCGAATCCATTCTGCCTCTACAGCCACTGAATCAAGCGCTACCAATTCAGCCTCCATAGTGGACCGTGTAAGAATAGTCTGTTTAGAAGACTTCCACGACATGGCTCCACCTGCTAGAGTGAAAACATAACCACTCGTAGCCTTCATGTCATCCGAGTCACTGATCCAGTTAACATCACTGAATCCTTCCAAGACTGCAGGATGACCGGAGTAATGTATTCCTAAATTAGGATTTCCCTTCAAGTATCTTAGTACTCTTTCTAGTGCTATCCAATGATCATCTCCTGGATTGGACGTATAACGACTCAATCTGCATACAGCATATGAGATGTCTGGCCTCGTTGCACTTGTTAAGTACATCAGGGATCCTATGATATGAGAATATTTAAGTTGATCCTTCCCATGCCCAGTGTTCTTATGTAGAAGCATTTGGATCATAGGGTGTAGCTGCTGGCTTACAGTCCTTAAACCCAAATCTGGTTAGGACTTTATCCACATAATGGGATTGCGAAAGAGTAATCCCATTCTCACCCTTTATAAGCTTAATGTTTAAGATAACATCAGCTTCACCCAGATCTTTCATATCAAAACTCTGGGAAAGGAAAGACTTTGTACTATTGATCACATCTATGTTGGTCCCAAATAGCAGTATGTCATCTACGTAAAGACACAGAATGACACCTTCGCCCCCATTAAACCGATAGTAGACACATTTATCGGCTTCGTTTACACAGAAGCCGACCGACGTCAACGTACTATCAAATTTCTCATGCCATTGCTTGGGAGCTTGCTTTAGACCATACAAAGATTTAATCAATCGACATACTTTCCTTTCTTGCCCCTCAACCACAAATCCTTCAGGCTGCTGCATATAAATCTCCTCATCCAACTCTCCGTTTAGGAAAGCGGTCTTTACATCCATTTGATGTATTAGGAGTTTGTATGCAGCGGCTAGCGCTAAAAGCACTCGAATTGTGGGTAAACGGGCCACAGGAGAGTATGTATCAAAATAGTCTTCACCTTCTTTTTGCGTGAAACCTTTAGCCACTAATCGGGCCTTGTACTTTTCAATAGTACCATCAGGTCTGCGCTTTCTTTTAAAGATCCATTTGCAACCTACTGGCTTACAACCAGGCGGGAGATCTGCAATTTCCCAAGTTCCGTTAGCTATGATGGAATCCATCTTGCTACGAACTGCCTCCTTCCAGTAATCCACATCCGGAGATGCGTATGCCTCTGAAAGGGTTCGTGGTTCATCATCCACGACATAGGTGACAAAGTCATCCCCAAGTGACTTCTCGGTCCTCTGTCTCTTACTCCTCCTCAACTCCAAATCTGAAGCGGTGTTATCCACACTGGGACGAATAGAGAGATCATCTTCACCGATATGTCCACTGTCTTCGTTCGGTCTCATAGGAAACACATGCTCAAAGAAAGTCGCATCACGAGACTCCATCACTATATTATTGGCGATGTCACTCACCTCGATTTTGACCACTAGAAATCTATAGGCCGTGCTATTAATAGCATATCCTAGAAAGACACAATCAACGGTCTTAGGACCAAGCTTCCTTTTCTTCGGCAACGGCACATGCACTTTTGCAAGGCATCCCCACGTTCGAAGATAGGATAAGTTGGGTTTTCTCCTCTTCCATCCTTCATAGGGTGTTTCCTCCTGATTGCGAGGTGGAACCCTATTCAGGACATAGTTAGCTGTGAGAACTGCCTCACCCCACCAATAGTCCGACATACCTTAACTCTGAAGCATGGCGTTAACCAAGTCACAAAGAGTTCGGTTCTTCCTTTCGGCTATTCCATTAGATTGGGGTGAGTAAGGTGGAGTAACTTCGTGAATTATTCCACTTTCTTCACAGAATTGGGAGAACTCATGTGAGACGTACTCACCGCCTCGGTCCGATCTTAACCGTTTGATTTTCTTTTCTAGTTGATTTTCAACTTCAGCTTTATAGATTTTAAAGTATTCAAGTGCTTCATCTTCCGACTTAAGTAGATAAATATAACAATACTTAGTCGCATCATCTATGAGAGTTAAGAAGTATCGTTTGCCACCTTTAGTTAATATTCCATTCATCTCACACAGATCAGAATGGACTAGTTCAAGTGGAAAAGTGCTCCGCCCTTCAACACTATGAAAAGGTTTTCGGGGCTGCTTAGCTTGCACGCACACTTCACACTTTGAACCCTTCTCGTAATTATAGCTTGGAATTAAACTCATATTACTTAACCGCGTAATGGCTTCAAAATTAACATGACACAACCGTGAATGCCAAATATCATGAACTTTATTGCAATGGGAAACATTGTAAACGTTTACATTATTCAAATCAAGAATGGATAAGCGGAACATGCCTCTGCTATCATAGCCTTTGCCCACAAAATTACCAAACTTGGTCAAAATGACCTTATTTGATTCAAACACAATCTTTATTCCTTGCCTACATAACATTGACCCGCTAAGAAGGTTGCGCGTCATCGCAGGCACGTACAACACGTCTCTTAGGATGAGTGTTTTGCTCGAAGTAAGCTTCAGGCAAACCTGTCCAATCCCACGCACTGTTGCGGCGGCTCCGTTGCCCATTAGGACGGATCCACCACCTTCACCCTGAAATGAAGAAAAACACGATCGATCAGCACATATATGTCTAGTAGCACCTGTATCAATCCACCAATCAATAGATGGACTTGCCATAAAGGCCATAGGTACGTACTCTTCTGAGCTGGTGCTAGCCAGCGCGACATGGACCTCAGCCTTGTGGCTCTTGTGCTGACCCGGAGATGGACCCTTGCCCTTCCGATTGCGGCAATGATTGGCCTTATGGCCAGCCTCACCGCAAACGAAGCAGACGATGTCCTCCTCCTTCTTCTTCATTTTCTTAGGCTGTAGCTTGACTTGGGGCTAACTCTTGAACTTGGGTTTCCCAGGTCCTCCACCATTCTTAAGTTGAACTTGATGAGCCTGAACTTGAGCCTTTCCAGAGCCGTCACCGGCTCTAGCACGCTCCTCGACATTAATAGCAGCTGACAGCTCATTGAGCGTCAAGCGCTCCTTTATATGCCTCCGAGCGGTCACAAAGTCACGCCACGAAGGCGGTAACTTAGCCAAAATGACATTTACTTGAAACTTCTCAGGCAGAGCGCAGTCGTACTGACATAAGTCACGTACATGGAGTTGAAGCTCATGGAGCTGCTCCATCACCGACCGGCCCTCAACCATCTTGTAGTTCAAGTAATTGGCTGTAACAAAGGACTCATTTCCATTATCTCCTTCAGAGTATTTCTCATCGAGCTCATCCCAAAGCTGCTTGGCATTCGTGAAGTTGACATAGACGTCAAACAAGCGATTAGACAGGATGGCCAGCAAACGGGCTAAGACTGCATTATTAGCTTCTTCCCATTTCGTCGTCTCAGGGATCTCCAGCGGAAACGCCGGTGGATTTGAGATGACCCAGAAGAGCTTAAGGTCAGTCAGCCAAAGTTTTGCTCTCGTCTGCCAGCGCTTGAAATTGACTCCGTCAAAAACTTCAGGTTTTACGACATCAGATGAGGAAGTCATTTCTTTATAATTTGGTTTTCTGGATTGTTGTAAATATTGCGGTATAAGCATATTTCTTGATTTAATTCCAGCAATTATTAAAAATATCCAAGTATGGAAAGCATGGCATATAAATGACTTAACTAACCCACTAACATGTGAATCATTTAAGTCTTTATAAAAGTAACATATGCTCAACATAAATGTCACATATATGTATAATATTAGCATGGCAACAGGTAAACATGGATATTTACATGCTAATCTTATAGCAACCTTGACATACATGATTAAACCTAGCATATGTTCAGCAGATTGTATTGAATTATTGCTCTCAGATGTAGGGTTACTCAAGATTTCAATCTTGTCCGTCCCGCTAATTTGGTCTAAACTCTTCATAAATTGAATATGACAAGTAAGATTTCAAATTTTGAGCTCTAAATAGCAATATGCCAATCTCAACTATTGACTGTCATCAAAATGGATTTTCGGCCAGCAGATGAAAACAATGCTAAGTGATCACATAAGCAATATGTCAATTAATCAAATAACCTGACAGACCTCACGGATGTGAGATTACAATTTATCAAGTTATGCAACAAGCCGAAATGACTAATTAAGGAGCAGACAACTCAGAACAAGTGATCACAGCATATTCATATTCTGAAAATATCTAACTGCATGACAGTAAAGTAAATGACAGCAATGGCAATGATCTAGAGCTCAAATTTGAACATTCAATTTCAGTTTTAGACCTCAGTTATCTTCATTGAGCATACATCATCCCACAAGCATCTCTTTCTATATAATAGCAAGAACCGAGATGACACTCACTGTGCAGTGATATTCGAAATCACTTGACGTAATCAAATAAGGGCTAGGCACGCGATTGCGATGTCCCAGAAAACCAAAGCCCCCCACAAACCTAGCAGGGAGATGGTCGCCGGAGATACAAAGCCCCTCTTCCAGTTTCAGCCGCAGCAAACAGGAAGTCGAGGTAGAGGATGCCGCACAAGACCACCAGCCACAAGAGTATCCAAGCCAAGAACACTCAAGCACAGCTCAAATCTCACGGTGAATCTTTCGGTTCAAGTACAAATCAAAACCCTAACCACGGGTCAAGCCTCACGGCAGTCGGCGGAGCACAAACAACCGGCCAACCGTCCAAGAACCCGAGGTCACCACCGGAGAAAAGAGAGAGAGAGAGAGAGAGAGAGAGAGAGAGAGAGAGAGAGAGGAGGGGAGAGAGCTCACTGGATTTCACCATGCCGACGAGAGGTGAGAGCCCGAGCTTTATAGCGGAGCGGAGAGGAGGGGAACGGCGAGCTGCGGTGCGGCTGGCGCCGAAACGCCCGCGCCGACGCCGCCTCCGTCGCCATCGCCCCCACGACCCGGCCGCCGCCATCGCCCGAGAGGATCGCCAGATCCGCATGAAGCGGAACCGCCCGCACCAGCGCTCGCGGGAGGAGACGAAGTCTCCTCCCTTACCTCTTCAATCGGTCCACCGACAGGTGGGCCCCACCGGCACTTTTTTTCCTTCAATTGGGAAATTCCCAAAATGCCCTCGGTTTTACAACAGCATGCTCAACTCAAGAATTAAAGACAGTGCGCTCAACTCGCATGGTTACATTCCTCGTGATTTTTTTTAAAATAATGTTACTTTGCAGCAAGAATGTTATAATCAATTCATGAAAAAAAAAAGTTAGCTGCTGTGACCACGCAAGAACCTCAATTGCCAGAAGCTGATTCACGCCGTAAGAATCGCGGTCCCAGCGAAGAAATGCAGCGGCCAAGGAGAACGCAGGAGGAGCGGACCGTGGCCGTCGAAGAGGAAAGACCGGTGATGTGGGTGGCGGCGAATATTGGAGACGCGCGAGTCAGATGTCGAGCTCGAGGAGGACAAGAGTCACAGGAGAGTTGGGAATGACAAGCCAGATACGGGCCAGGCGGCCGTCGCCGGAGACCAGAGGGCCTTGAGGCGGGGTGGGACACCGGGAGGAAGAGGAGTCCTTCCGCCTTCGAGGCGGTCGCCGGCGCCGACGAGATGGTCAGTTGGAGCCAGAGACCGAGTGGGTTCGCATCCACCGTTGGTTAGCTCGTGTCGTGATTTGTGTGTCAAATTGGGCCGGGCTGGCGAGCTCAACATCTATTTATGGAAATGGGCCTATGATTTTTCTCGTATCTGGGCCGTGAGGTTTAGCTATCTATTTCTTCGACCTTTTATCGCGGACGCCGTTACGGGTATGAACCGGTTTAATATTTATAAAAAAATATTATTGAATGATCGGTGGGTCCAACGGCAAGGGTATAGTTCGGAAGGTCCACCTGTCAGTGTCGGGAGCATGGAGTATGAAAATCGTAAGGAAAAATATACACGGTCTTCCCGGGCATCATCTTTGCTTTTTTACTCCCTCCGTTTTCATAATACTTGTACTTTTGATTTTTCATAGTCTTCAAGGTAAGATTTTTAACGATTAATTTTTCATTTAATACATTTATAAATATTGTAGAAGCATAATATGGGGGTAGTGTTTCTTAATACAAATCTAGCTATGCTTCTTAGGGCCTGTTTGGCAGAGCCCCACCATTGAAAAAATGAATCTGAAGCAGCAGATCCACCAAAAACAGCTCCACCGTGAATCTGGGATCCCACCATGGAGCTAGACAAAACTGTTTGGCTTGCACAGCAGCTCTAGATCCACGAAACTAAGTTTTTGGTGGGAATGACCTGTTTTGCCTATGGGTTTTATGGTGGTATGGGATGGGGTGTGTAACCAGTGGCAAAAGGTGGGTAATTACCACCCAACTCCACGAGTAGGTACGAAACAAGGTTTCGTGGAGCACCCCTTGACAGTGGCGGACCCAGGATTTTACCAAAGGGTATGCTGCACCAAAATTTTCATATGCAATTCGGTAAAACCATTTGCCAATTCGGTAAATAATTGTAAAATTTGCATCGTAATTCGGTATACAGACACTAAATAATATGATAAGTCTTAAATTCAAGGATTAAATTGGAAACTTGCACAAACTACAATATAAATAGTTCAAACACCATACTAATAGTCTCAAATATATATCAAAGAAACTTACAATACTACTTGTCTAACTTTTTTGGCCTACGCTTTCTAAAGGATATGAAAGTCTTGATTATATCATCTTCATCTTCATCCACTTCAAAGATTGGATCTATGTTGTCGATTCTAAGGAAGTTCATACGTTCAGCAAGTAGGTTTCTTGCTTTGTGATATCCTTCCCCATTGGCATCCAAGGTTAAATCAAGAAAGAGGCATCATTTGTTAAATTAAGCTGCACAGCCCCAAGCTAATTCAAAAATGAACAAGTAAGCTCTACGGTCTAATTTGCTAGAATTAAAATCAGGATATGGCTAACAGCATATCTTGCTAATTGCGTAAATTAATCAAAATCAATTTTGCCTGCTGCCTTGTTTCAATTGACAGGATTAAGGTGGTGATCGGTTCGGCTGAAAGCCTCATGGCTTATGGCTGAAAACACTGTAGCTGACTGAAAAACCATAATTAAATTTAAAAAAATTTAAAAATAGAAAAAACATATTAACCCATCACGTATAATGTAAACAAATACGAGGAAAAAAGAACCGGTAAAAAACTCAAAAAAAGCCAAAAGTTCAGAAAAAGACGAAATTTATAAATAGTGCAAAAATAAGCTGAAGCCGGAAGCTGAAGCCATATTGATCAGGGCCTAATTCCGGCAAAAACTGCATCAAACGCAGAGAAATCTCCACTTCAATTTCTTCCATCCAAATTAACCAGTTCATCACCTACAACTTGTAAAACACGGACTAAAAGAACAGAAATCAAGAATCATTCAATGTCTCGGGAAATCAATACAACCGCTCCAAACTAGCCACGACGGGTCTAGTAATGGGGCCGAAAAATAGAAGGCAAAGCACCGGAAGGCACCTTGGGCTTGCCCCGGCGTCTGCGGCGACGGCGATGACGGCGCGGCACCCATGGCGCGAACGGTGGCTCGCCTGTACCTGCCGCAGGTCCACGCCCCCCGGGACGCGCTAAGGGAAGGGCAGCAGCGGCCGGGGACCGGAGGAAGGACAGGTCGGGCGCCCGCGTTCTGGACGAGGTAGGTAGCAGTAGGCACTAAGTTCGGCTGTCGCTGGACTCCAGGGTATGCCGTGGCCCACCCGGCATACTCTGTGGGTCCGCCCCTGCCCTTTGAGGTGCTCCATGGATTTTATGAATTTGGAGCTAGATTCGGTATTTTGGTGGATCCAGATTTCGTGGAGCTGGAGCGTTTGGGTAAAAATTCGTGGAGTGGAGCTGTTTTTAGTGGATCTGGAGTTGGTGGAGCTCTGCCAAACAAGCCCTTAATAGGATGGCACGAAAAAGCGCGGTCAGTGATCAGCCCAGGACGTCCAAAGCCGCCGGTGGCACTGGCGCGCGCGGCGGCGCGGGGAGTTTTCGGTTTTCCACCGGCAGGCCGACCGGAGAAGGCTCACTGGTGGCTGGCCCAGCCACGGCACAGCCCACGTCTGCACGGGCCTACCGGAAACAGAAGGGGCCAGTGGGCAGTGGCCCATGGATGGTGGGCAGGCCCAGTTAGTTATTGCCAAATCCACGCTCTGGTTACCAGATTTCCCGACTTACTCTGAAAACACATATTTCCTTTTTGGATGCGCACTAAAGTGGAATGCTTCAAGATTCCCAGTTCCCCTTCTACACCTCCGCTCTCCTATATATACGCTACGCGTCCGCCTCGACTCCATTGCCCTCTCCTCTCTTCGTCCTGGTGCAACACATCTACATCCTGTTCTTCGCCAAGGTGTCTGTGCGTAATTCTCTTCTTTCCCCTGCGTTTGTATAATGCTTCTTTCCCTTTTGCATGCGGTGTTCAATTTGTTTAAGAATCAAGATTCGCTGTCTCGACTACCTAGTTTCATATTTGCGCCCTCCCCCCCTCCCCTGTTTTCATGATATTTTGCATCTAGCTGCAAGATGTAGATTTAAAATATGTATATTAATGGAATGGCATGCTAGATCAGAGTTGTTCTCCGGTGTATTTACCTCCCGGCTTATCGTGTGATATGGTTTACGCGAAGACAAACTGCGTATCAATCAATCGTTTTTGTTTCTTGACTGATCATCTTGCATGTCGTTTTTATCGTTAAATCGTTATTAATTTCATGATAGACTCAGTGCATGCCCTGTCTATTTCGGCTGGATATTCCCAACATTCAGATCCGTATCTCTTATACGTTTTCCTCCCTTTTCTTGCAGTCCTGTAATCTTCAGATCGTAAGTATGCATTTTTTCGTTGAAAGGTTTAAAACCCAGAAAAGATAGAGCAAGCGGAGATCGTTAGTATTTTCGGCCAAAGTTTACAGTAATGTGGTAGCTATTTTTGGTACCCTGATGATTCACTCGGCAAAAGAGAAGTTAGGCGTACCTACCATGTCATTAAGGATTTATGATCAAAACTAGTTACTGATTACTAGGTGCTTTCTGGGGTAGCCTATCATTATAGATGGCAGGCATTGCGCCTAACAGTGTTGATGATCACTAAATCCTTCTGGTAAATGACATGACCTATTGGTATTGTTCGATTAGCAGCAATTATTTTGATGCTGCAAAGTGTAGGGAGATCGATACAAGTATGCTCTAACCATAGCTTTTTCAATAAAAATTTCGAAATATGCCTTTTTTTCCCAAAGAAACGTTGAGATCAAAGTTCTTGCTAGGACAACTATGCTGTTGTTTTCATTCTTTGCTCAATAATAAGGACACTGATGTAACACAATTACTTTCTGTGTGATTTATCTAGGTGTACATGGGCTTTCCTGTTGGCTAAATGCCATTATAAGTTCAGTCCATGTATGCATGATGATGTCATGTAATTTTTTAGAGTATTATGAATTTTTTTATATCAATGACGAAAGTTTGTTTCTTGATTCATGCAGCAATTCTGTCCAATCAAGTATACGGAGGCTGAAATATATGGTTCTTTTCTCTTAAGTTTCACTTTTCTGATACACATGCGCTCTCATACTGGAGTATATGAAGGTAGAGCACATTTTTTTATTGTAATGTATCTTTCATTTTCATTGCGTAACAGAACTTTTGTCTAATATTACTTTGCTTCTTTCCTCAGATCTCTGGTAACTTTCTGTTAAAGAACTGTGTTCTCACCTACACCGACAAGAAAACACTCAAGAAGTGGTTTTTCATTGACAAGACTGTAGGTTAAATCTAGTTGAAACAAACCCCTGTTTCACTAAATTTTGATCCCATAAAACACCATTTTACAATTAATCCTCTTTACTTCTCCGGTGGATATGAGCAATAGCTTGCTTGTCATGACTGATCCTGTGGCCAAAAGCCAGCCAGTGTTGGCACTGCCTTCAAATCTGATACCATTTTCAGTCACATCCAAGAGGAATTCCTGCTCTTCCTTGAGCGTGACATACATAAGTAGACGTAAACTTGTCGAAGTCGTTGATGGACTGCTTGGTGTGATGACACTGTCGTCAACCCTTAAAAAGCCAAACGTGCATTCCGGGTGCAACGTTTCAGCTGACGAAGATTCTGCTGTCAGCGCTTGGCTGGTAAGATCAATTTTATTTCAGTTTCCAGTTATCCGATGTCTGCCTTCTACCTAGCAATTTACAAGTGTGTCGTTTGATGCAGTCAAAATGCCCTTCTGCTTTAGCTTCCGTCGACCAAATCATAGCCAGGGCGAAGGGCAAGAATATTGTGTTGTTTCTGGACTATGATGGTACGCTTTCGCCTATCGTGAATGATCCCGAGAGGGCGTTCATGTCCCCTGAGGTAATTCAGATCTCAGATGAACATAGTTAATACTGGACCATTGCTTGATGAATGTACAACTTGCTTATTCTCGGTCTGAAAACCTTCCTTCAGATGCGTGCTGCTGTGAAAAATGTTGCAAAGTTCTGCCCTACTGCAATCGTCAGCGGGAGGTCCCGTGACAAGGTGTGAACAAATTTTAGACCTGTCGGCCTGTGTCATTGTGGGAATTCTACTCATGAAATCATAGATGTTTTTGCCTGCCCCTTCATGTTCAGGTGTTTGAATTTGTAAAGCTGAAGGAGCTCTACTACGCTGGAAGTCATGGGATGGACATAATGGCATCTACTGCAGATTCTGAAAGTAAAACTAAAACTGTGAGTACTTCTTGCATCACAGGAACTACATTGCTTTGTTGTTGTTTGCTCTTGCAATTGCTGAATTTATTATATGCCAGTTTCCTTTACATTCTTGAATATTCCTTAATTGCAGAGCAAAGAAGTCAATCTTTTCCAACCTGCAAGCGAGTTTCTACCAATGATCACTGAGGTATTTTTTATTTTTAATCATTAATCTATGCAATTAACAAGTTGTATTTCTCGAGCTGAAACGCTAATGCACTTTTTTTTTTTGTAAAATAAGGTCTCCAAGTCCCTAGTGGAGGTCACCAGAGCAATTAAGGGGGCAAGTGTTGAGAACAACAAGTTTTGTGTGTCTGTACATTATCGCAATGTCGACAAGAAGGTAAAGTTGGACGTCAAGTTTTACTGTTCTTGCCTCACTTGCTGCAGCAATTGAAAGTTCCTCTGACTTTTTTCGGCTTGTCTAACTGCAGGATTGGAAATTGGTCGCACAGCTTGTCAGCGATGTCTTGAAAGCTTTTCCTCGTCTCAAAGTAACCACTGGACGAAAGGTATGAGGATTCAAATGATCATTCACCAAGCATTATAATATGCCATTCCTGACAGATTATTGCATCACTTGTGTATACTTATCTTGTGTGCAATTATGCAGGTTTTAGAGGTTCGTCCGGTGATCGACTGGGACAAGGGAAAGGCTGTTGAGTTTTTGCTTCAGTCACTCGGGTTAGATGATTCTGAAAGTGTTCTCCCTATCTACATTGGAGATGATCGAACCGACGAGGACGCGTTCAAGGTTCTGTTTCTTCTGAAAAAAACTGCACATTTCATTCGCATCTTCTTGGAGCTTCACTGAACATCTGTTCTTTCTTTTGTTGATGTCATCAAAAACTGCACATTTCATTCGCATCTTCTTGGAGCTTCACTGAACATCTGTTCTTTCTTTCGTTGATGTCATCAGGTGCTTCGCAAGCGAAACAGTGGATATGGAATTCTGGTTTCACACAAAAAAAAAGACTGCACATTTCACTTGCATCTTCTTGGAGCTTCACTGAACATCTGTTCTTCTGTTCTTTCTTTTGTTGATGTCATCAGGTGCTTCGCAAGCGAAACAGTGGATATGGAATTCTGGTTTCACAGGTGCCCAAGGAGACTGAAGCATTCTACTCACTGAGAGAGCCATCTGAAGTAATAATGCCCTTCATTCTCATGCTTATATTCTGAATTATTGCTGATGCTGTCCAGTCAATCACTCAATTGATCACTGATTTTATCGTTTCGCTTGCCAACTGTCGTGCAGGTGATGGAATTCCTCAATTCCTTGGTGAGATGGAAGGAACAATCACCATGATGAAGAATGACAGTCCAGTAGCCCGTCAGTTTTAGTCTGGGAGAAATGACATTAGCAATTTAGCATTTCCGGGGCGACTATTTCACAGCGCCGGAAGTGGGTAGCTTAGGTAGTTGTGATCCTAGTTGTAAAGAACTCAAGATGCCATTTCCTTTGTTATTTTATTTATCCTAGGCAAAGCTGAAAATTATCCCACCTTTGCTCATGCAGCTTTGCATTTTCCATGCTTTTTATGAAGTTTGACAATTGTGAGCATTCCAAACCCATTGCTTGTCCTGTTATCCTTTTCATTAGTCGTTACGCGTGGTTATACTCGGAGCCCCTCTAATGTCAACTCAACTACCGTTCTGCCCTGAAAATGACAGGCAAATAGTAGAGACAAACCATGTGATTTCATAATTTATTGGACTGGTAGATGTTGGCCTTGACTGGTTAATTGTGGGTGGGAATTCCGAAATTTTATGAATTGCCCACACACACCAGTTTGCGAACCCTGGCCGTATGGTAGATTATTAGTAGGCACTGAATATGGCCTTTGTCATCAACTGAAAAATTAGTTCCCTAAATGGCTGTATGCGTATGTATGCATACAAACTATAACGTACGGGAGATGCACCACAAATATAAAAAAAAAAGTCACTGTACTTTTTCATCGTCAGCTACCTGGTCCGGCCAGCCTCGTGAGTGTTGACGGCCACCGTGTCCATGGCGTGTTCATCTCTATCCATACTAAGCTGGCACTGCCATTTGCAGACTTGGAAGCGGATGGACTTCTCTTGGCGCGCGTAAGCGTCCGTTGGTATTAGTTTTTGCTGAAAGATTTTAATTGTATCTGATAAATAATAGTGATTGATAGAAATGATTTTTAACTATAGCTAATAAATAATAGTGGCTACATGTATTGTGTAAAAAAAGAGCAAACAACAATATAACATTTAGACCGCTACACGACTTACGAAATTATGACATAATAAAATACAAAGTGCATTACAACATGCGAAAATGCAAAGTTGTGACTGATAAATAGTAATAGCTGATAGAAACGACTTATAGAAACTAGGACGTTCGTATTGACTTTGTTTTTTAGAAGCAGAAGTCAAAAGCCAAAATTAATACAAACAGATCCTAAAGTTAGCCAGCGTTGGCGATGCAGGCTGCAGCCTGCTCTGATGAGAGTAGCGTGTGATGAGTTGCGTGCGCGCGCGCGCACACGTCTTAGAGAGAGACATCCATCCATATCTATCTATCTAGTACCAGTGCGTATTCTGAGTCACACTGTGACAGTAGCCAAGTGACAATTCCGCTGGTCTAAAAAAAGGCTGACAATTCCGCTGTAAAAAAAACACATTTTGAGCGTGTTCCGGATAGCTTCTCCAGAAACAGATTATGCGTAATTTGATGCAAGCCAAGTTATGTTACTTTCTCGTTGAGACATATGCTCACGTGTGAGTAGGGGAAGCAACTACGATTATATCCTTAATAGGTGGAATTATCCTTTCGAATCTCCACCAATTAATCTAAAAGGTACCAATTAATCTAAAAGGTTGTTCCCGTTTTTTAAAAAAAATTAAAGGAAGGGTTGTGCCCGGTTTTTTAACTTCTCAAATCTCAGTACAAGGTGAGCTTAACATCCTTAAAGCATTAAAGCACATACAATAGTAAAGATGACTGCTTTCTATATACTAATCTATGTTATCTAGATACGTAATTAAAGACAACTTTTACAATAGATTGTCTTTTAAATTTGTCTCTATGGGATCTCGTAATCTTTTAATTATGGTATGAAATCTGTTATAGATAAAAACTTATACAATTATGCTTTTGTGATATATGAAACTTATCAATACCGTTCTAGTACCAGCCGGTATGTGCCATTTCGTCACCTAAAACGGCATAGATTAGCCCTGCATTCCATAGTGTCTTTCAATACTGATCAATACCAGACATATCGGCTTGATATCGGTCATATCGGCTTCGTTACTGGTCATACTAGCGAATTGATAATACCGTCTATTGAACTCACAGAGCTCAATGTTATATTTGATTCTATTGCTATATATTTGGAGTAATATTATAAGTGAAATTTAATGTATATATAATTAAACATATATACTTATAAATATATATATTATTAAATTAAACTCTAAAACGATATGTTGGTATGGGCTGGGATAGGAATGTTTCGTTCCAAGAGCCAAAGTGGTATGCCTTCCAGAATGGTATTGACAAGTATGATCCAATAAGGAATGGATAAATCCTTAAATACAATTTTAATATTTAATTAAGACCAAAGGACCCCTGCAGTTGTAAGCATCCAGAAGCTACTCCCCGAGTACCCTTGTCGGAGAAGAACTGTGCATCTTGCCCGACCAAATGACCACTTAGAGAATCTATGAATTGTTATCTGGGCTCACTCCCAGATGATTCCTCCCACACGGTGGACGGAATCTGTGCCTTATCTACCTGAAACAGTACAACATTTCAACCCTGAGTCTCTGACAAACAACCACCAAGTAGTTAGTACCCACGTTCATCTCCCACTGACAGCAACTGATGATCAGACATTCTCTCTTTAACAATAACTACCTCTTCAATTGGACATGTTAATTCCATAAGGCGTCTTCTTCGGTGGATAATTGATGACCCTTTAATGGTATTTAAGGGGTGATAAGAGAAGACAGAAAAGGACATTCAATCACATTCAAGGAGATTAAGGACAGTTCAGAGTCAAGTAGATCGTGTGAATTTTGAGGACAATTCAAAGTCAAGTAGATCATGTGAATTATATTCTTCTATTTAGTGGGAAGAACATAGAGATTAAGGCTAGTGTTAGACCTTTTGTGAAGGCATCCTGTAACCAATTCATAGTAATAAAGAGCATCTTCATTCTTTTCTAAGGATTTTAGCCATCTTTCTCATATTACTTCGTAAGATCGGCGATTCGATCGTCGACAAGTCTATATGCCCTAAATTCATGGGTTTGGGTCATCTCTTCATGAAACGACATCTACACTCTTTCTCCTCCCCTCTCCCATGTTAGTAAAAATCCTATTTGGTAAAACTTATAGATAACTAGCATCATACAATTCTATATACCCTTACATAGCTTATTTAAGATTGTAAATTGTAATGATCTTAAGCTCAAGCCTAAAGCTAAAACCCTACAACTCGCCAGCCAAGGTCTTAGGCTCTTAGCCCAGCACATCCCACTTAGCTTAGGGCCTGTTCATAAAGTGTTGTGGCTTTTGGCTGAATACGAAAGAGATTGAGAAAGTAAAGGATATTTCCGTTGAGAAGCCACTCTGTTTAAAATGGCTCCTACAAACTCTTATAGAATCCACCTTAAAAAGTCATTTTATTCAAATAACAGCTTCTAAAACCCAAAAAACAGAAGCATTTTAGAACAGAGCCTTAACCCGGGTTGCTCGGGCCGACCCACCTCAGCCCAAAACCAAGCCTGACTTGACCTGGCTTTGCTTTGATTAATTGACCCATTCATTTAACTCATCGTGAATATGCAAAACCAAACCGGATTTTTTTTTCACACCGCGCAATTGTTTAGCGGAACTAGTCTATGGAGTAGTTACTATTGTATCCTATTTTTTAGCTATGGTTTATAAATTTGGGATAAACTATTGCAAAGGCGACTGAATTTTTTTTTATCTTTCAGTCACCTAAAGTTGCACTTTGAATCACCTGAAGTTGCACATGTTTTTTTAGGGGGGCTGCAATTTTAGTTGATTGAGAGTGCAATTTCAGATCACCTGAAGTTGCACTCTGAATCACCTAAAGTTGTAACCGTTTTTTTGGAGGGGGGCTGCAATTTTAGTTCATTGATAGTGCAATTTCAGGTGACTGAAACATAAAAAATTTCAGTCGCCTGTGCAATAGCAAAACTGTATAAATTTTGGCTTATGATTTTTAAATTTTATCTATTCGTGGGAGCCGATATAGCTGAACTCAATATAGTGTTTACCATAATCAATATAGTGTTTACCATAATCTATCAATAGACTCCGTCTTAAAAATATACTATTTAAAATCTAATTACTGTATAAATAAAAGCCAAAACTAAATTATTAGTGTAAAAGAACACCCTTCCGCCTTTCTGCTGACCAAAGGGAAAAAAAGAAGAGAGAAAAGGCCACCGCTCCCGAGACACCTCACCGGCGACCGCCCCCACCGGCCATTCCCACCGAGCTACCCGACCCGGTTCTCCGCCGTCCGGTGATGCTTCTCGGCTCGGCTCCGGCGATCCCCACTCGTAGATAGATCTGGGCGTAGGAGGGTTCCCGGCGGGATGGGGCGGGGTTGCCGGCGGTCTCTAGGGTTGTGGTGGCTTGTCGCGGCGTGGGTGGCGGTGGAGGCGTTGGCTGCGGGTGCGGAGGGGCCGCGGGAGGTCTCCGCGGCGCCGGCCCGGCGCCGGCACGCGTACGCGGCGATGATGTACATGGGCACGCCCCGCGACTACGAGTTCTACGTGGCCACGCGCGTCATGATGCGCTCGCTGCGGAGGCTCGGCACCGACGCCGACGGCGTCGTGATCGCCTCCCTCGACGTCCCGCTGCGCTGGGTCCAGGCGCTGTAAGCTCCCCCCCTCTCCCTGTCACCATCGGTTGGCTTTTTGCCATGGTTCGTTGTGTGGGTGTCCAAAATTTGACGTCCTTGTAGATGCTTGATGCCCAGTTTGGCGTACTTGAAGCGGGGTCCGATGCAACCTTTTTTTGTTTTTTTTTGGGAAGCGCCGAAGGTTTGGCTAATTGACTTCATTTGCTGTAAATTTGTGGCTATATTTATGCTCGGTGTTCTTAAGTTGACACCCCTGCCGAAGTTTGTTGCAATTTTTTAGCTCCTTCGATTGCTGATTTGTGTGGACTTTGGCTGTTTAGTTGAACACCTTCGCTGCTATTCGACGCGAATTAGTGGTTATTTGATTAGTATCACAGTATATGGCTAGGTTATCGTATTCCTTGTTTGGCTCAAATTTGATTTTCTTTTGGTGCGTTTCCTTAAGCATTTGGTGTTTCCGGTATCAAAGGTGGTGCCTTTCTGTTGCTGTAACATGTGAGTTTGCACTTTTTTCCCCTTGTATTTTCCTGAACGTTTCTGACGTGCGGATCGTCAGTGTCATTCTGGCCTTGTCCTGTTAATTACTGTTTCTTCCAGTATTTCTGGACGAACATGCGAGATGGATGTGTTCTTGCTTTCATCTTCGGAAATGGTTTCCTGTACTTGTTACAGTCTTTGAGTTGGTAGCTCTCTTATTCATGTTTACTTAGTAGTATGAAGGCCTTGAAGTTTGTTAAGAGCAATACTGTGTCCAGGTTGTGAGATGTTTGTTGACGAATTTTGAGATTTGAGCTGCAAATTTCCATCACCAATAGTTGCACAAACCGCACTTAGCTGATTGCTGATGCTTTACTATATAATAGTATTTGTGTTGGACTGCTGACTTGGCCTTTGTTAGATATTTGCTGGAAAGTAATGAGATTTGACCTGTTGGTTTCGACTGCCTAATGTTCTACTTGGTAGATGGAGTAGTTGATTGTGACTAAATAGTTCTGTAACAACATTTCAGTTGGACTACTATGTAAATATGCCGTATTGTTGTAAGTTACCACATGTGGATGTCGACTTGAGTTGATTTTGTCCGTGTTATGTCTTGTTAGTAGTTGCCGTGGAATTTACAGTTCCACGGAACTAGCTTGGCTTTGTGGAATTTGTCAGCTTTCTTTGTATCCTAGTGGCCCAACCTTTTTCCCCTGTTCCTGAGAAATATCAAACGTCCAAGTGCTAACCAGATTGAGCATTTTTATTTGTCGGCTTTAACAAATGGACAGTGAATTGAATAACATATATGAATACTAGTTGAAGTTGGTAATCATGCTGGGCTTCGAAGCTTAGTCATTATTGAGCTGTGTAACTAACTAATAGCAGTATTTTCTTGTGGGCACTAATAAAGTGTAACTAATCTGGAATGAACAATAGTGGCAGTATAGAGTGGAACCAAGGTTGAGGTTTCAATAAAATGGAAGCCAGGGGGGTTTTCCTCCCTAGCTCTAATGAAAGAGTGGAACCAGGAATGGGTAATAGTACATGTGTCTTTCACTCTATTATGCCTAGTAAGTGGTGAAATACAAAATATGAAATTTGAATCCAGTTTATCATGTGATGATTATTGAAACAATGAATGAAGCAGCATGATTTTTTTGGATGCAACACATGTTTATCCAGCTATTGCTAGAATTTACATGTATTATGAAGCATGTAACATACATTTATTGCTGCTGAATATAGCTGAAATGTGCCTTCTTTTTTTTTTTGTCACTTCTGGTCTTGATTCTGTTAGTGATTTATCATTTATGCATCTCCAACTGTTTCTCTAGGAAAGATGATGGTGTGAAGGTGGTCTCTGTGGAGAATTTGAAGAATCCTTATGAAAAACAAGAAAACTTCAACATGCGATTCAAGTTGACTTTGAACAAGCTGTATGCTTGGAGCTTAGTTTCCTATGATCGAGTTGTTATGCTCGACTCTGACAACATTTTTCTCCAGAACACTGATGAATTATTTCAGTGTGGCCAGTTCTGTGCTGTCTTCATCAACCCTTGTATCTTCCATACAGGCCTCTTTGTACTTCAGGTAGAGTTACTTAATCGGCAGGCATTTCTTTTCTTGTTGAAAAATTCTTAATTTCTGCCGATCTGTGGAATTATTAGGAATCAGCCTCCTTTTTCTCTAGCGAGACATTTGTTGTTGTTCAGTACTTCAGTTTAGGGCTGATATAGATGCCATTTGATACTTGATTTTTTGAAGGAACATTTGATACTTGATTTTTCGTTATTCATTGTATGGTTGAAAAAATATCTATGTCATTTTGTTGTCAATTGGTTCAGTGCAATTTTTTCACCCTAGAATTATAACCTTCGTTCAGTTTGAAGCTGGAAGCTTATATTGAATTTGGTAGTTTTTCTTGGGAATTATACTTTACCTCTTTATTGGTCTTTTTCAAGACATATGTGTATTTGTCTAAGGCATGTGCCTCAGAGAGCAATATTCTGCAGAAGTTTTTAAATGTTAAACCCCATGTATTCTGCAGATCAACTTACCTGTAAATTTTGACATTTCTGTACTGTAAGCAGACTTGTAATGGTTCTGATTATACATACATTATGCACCCAAAAAATTATTGTTGCTACTCGTCACTCAACCAAATATTCTATTGTCTTGTGTATTTTACCAAAATCACAACTATATAATGTCCAACAAATGAATCTGGCCCTCGAGCTTGATGTCCTCAGCTATGGTCTTGTTTTGTTTTCCTTTTTGTTTCCAGCCCTCAATGGACGTTTTTAAGAAAATGCTACATGAGCTAGCTGTTGGGCGTGAAAACCCAGATGGTGCAGATCAAGGCTTCCTTGCTAGCTATTTCCCGGACTTGCTTGATCAACCAATGTTCCATCCACCAGCTAATGGTACCAAACTTGATGGGACTTATCGCCTTCCTCTAGGCTATCAGATGGATGCATCTTACTATTGTGAGTATCAGTACCAGTATATGATTATTTCATACACTGATGCATTTTGCTGGCTAAGACTAATGGACTACACTGCTTTCAGATTTGAAGCTCCGCTGGAGTATCCCATGTGGACCGAACAGTGTGATTACATTTCCGAGTGCGCCATGGTTTAAGCCATGGTACTGGTGGTCTTGGCCAGTTTTACCTTTGGGGCTTTCTTGGCACGAGCAACGTCGTGAAAACCTAGGGTGAGTGTTTTCTTTAGATTTTTTTGTCTTCCATATTTCTATTGCATTATGAAATTCTGTCATTAACAGTATCTTGTACAAATGCAGTACCAGAAAATCAAAAGTTGTTACGGTGGATGATAGTATCATCCATATTTGTGTATACTGATGTGATTGGTGACATGTCCTTTGGGAATTGCCTTCTATCTTCTTTAGAATAAAGATGCATAAAGACAGGGCGTTTTCATGCCATGTGTCTTTTAGGATAAAGTTGCACAAGGCAAGGAATTATCATGTGTTTTTATCTTTGCTAGGATAAAGTTCCCTAAAGTAGGGGATTATGGTGCTTCAGCATTCTATCTTTTTTTAAGGATAAAGCAACATACAACACTATTCCATGTTGGTTGGTGTTGCTGAATTTTAATTTCTGAAACATTGTATGTCTATTGCATTTTCTGACGAATTTTTAACTGATGCAAAACAGGTATTCATCGGAGCTACCAGTGGTATTAATCCAGGCTCTACTGTACATTGGAGTCATTGCAGTCACCCGACTAGCACGGCCTAGTTTGTCAAAGATGTGCTACAACAGAAGAATGGAGAAAAGCACTATATTTTTACTTACCACGCTCAGAGTAGTGGCAGCATGGTCCATACTTGCAGCTTACAGCATTCCCTTCTTCCTCATCCCACGGACTGTGCATCCGCTACTGGGCTGGCCCCTGTACCTGCTCGGCGCCTTCTCCCTTTCGTCCATCGTGATCAATGTCTTCCTCCTCCACCCCCTTGCTGTGCTCACAACGTGGTTTGGGATCATCGGCGTGCTTATTGTGATGGCATTCCCTTGGTATGTAAATGGCGTTGTCAGGGCATTGGCAGTGTTTGCCTATGCGATTTGCTGCGCGCCATTGATTTGGGCATCTTTAGTTAAGACTATGAGGTCTATGCAGATCCTGATCGAGAGGGATGCATTCAGACTTGGAGAACCTAACCAGACGGCCGAGTTCACGAAGCTGTACTGAGGTGTGCCATGGCAGAAACATATGATCACTTCGAGTGTCATTCAAGTCGATCAGCTAATCCTGATTTACGTTGGCAATTCTGATGGCCAATTCAGTTGTACAAGTAAACCGCAGCGTGTGGGAACTACAGTTGTACCTTGTCCTCTTAGACGTGTAGGTGGTGGTATACAGTGGCAAGGGAATGGGGAATTTGTTGTACGTGTGCGTGTGTTGGGTGTCGAACTGCAGAGGAACAAAGTACTGGAGTAATTCCTTTGTTTCTTGATTGCCGTTCCTAAAAAAAAAAAGCCAACACATTCTTGGCATTCCTGTAATTGATATCTTCAGTTCCACTCTCATGAAAAGGGGTTGAGATTTTTGTCAAATGTTCTTGCAAATACCCACTGAACTCTGTACCATTGGATATACTGTTGCTTCTCCCTGTACCCTGAAGCTTGAAACGCGATTGCACTGACGAACATTTCGATCACGGAGACAAGAAATTGTCTGGCAGCATAGAGCCACAGACGTACCTTATCTTGGGTATCCCTGCGTGAACGTATCATCTGACGGACTAACGGGGTGGTGACGCTGCAAACTATAAAGCTTTTGCTATTATATGACTGCAGTGGGGAAGCAGGGTTTTAACGGAGGTGTGAATTTAAGGCATGTTGGTTCTAAGATAAGTTCAGACGGAATAGTACGAAAGTTTAATATATATAACTAAACAATGATTTAAATATTATTTAGTTATGCTATTTTTTAGCTTATTAGAATTGATCATAATTCCTGCAACTCTCTTTTGGGTTTTAATTCCTGAGATCATTCTTTTAAACCCGAAAGCAAAAATAGAAGTAATTTACTTTTTGGTGTCCCAGACCAATCTTATACTATAATCTATGACTATCATAAAAACTATCCCATCAGAGCCTTTTACATTCCCATCCGATCACTAAACATTGTAACAAGAAATACCCCTAATACACCACCTCATGCCACACAAGCTCACAAATGAGATTCAAATTAACACTATAGAATTCTCCAATGGCGTATCCTATAGCCGCATAACGGCGTACTGTTTTTTCCTCTCCATAAGCCTTTTTGTGGTATGTGCACCTGTGCTTGGCTGCCAACCTCGTCGCCTCGCACGCTTTGGACTGTAACTGCGCCAGCTTCGATGCCAACGCCCCCATGGATCTGTTGCCATTGCATAATTAAATCGAAGTAATGCGATGAGAAAAATTAGAACAACATATTCATGGATTGGGAAGCAAGGGATTGAGCTTGGCTCGATAACTTCTTTAGTTTACCTTTTCTTCTCTAGTGCCTAGTGGTCACCGGCAACGGCGAGGGCTCTAGTCTTTGGGGAGCACGGCAGTGGCGATGATTTGTGTGTGAGCAGAGCCACGTGCCCGAGCTCGACTGCTACGCTAGGGAAAAAGCATGAAGGATTTGACTGATTAGGGAATCTTCGGTGGAGGTGACCGATTGATTGAGAAAGTGAGGATGGTTTGGGCACTTAGGCTAATAGGCTTGACTTATTACCTGTTTGGTCTAATGAGTAGTCAGGAGTATGATAATATATATAATGTATACTTTATGTATTAAATATATATATATTTGATTTTTACAAAAAAAAATTAAGGATACAACCACACCCCCATATAGCAGTGTGGCTCCGCCACTGTTGGCTGCACAACAACCCATCATCCACTCGAGCTGGTGCCTCATTTTGTCATGACAAAGACGTTAGATACGACAAGTGTTGTTACAATCCATCTAAAAGCGTTGGTACCATCCACCTAAGATGTTGGCTTGTTGCCAAGTGATGTGTTTTGCAGTCTGGCTGCAATATGTTATAGGGAGCTGATTTTCTTTTGAGGATAATGAACTGGCTTGTTAACGCATGTACCTGAAATGTCATTCCTTTCCGGAAATAATACCTTCTTTTTTACTGAGGAACTACAAATCATAATTTCTGGTCATCGACATTGTTCATGCTACCGCGAGGAGTTTCTACTTACTATTTGTGGTTTCTAAAGAGTAATAACAATGTGTGTTAGACCATGTAGATGGGCGTGAATTTAGTGATGATGAATAATTAACATTTAGGTTACATTGAAATTTGTGTTTATGAAAATTTCTATCGATGCTCTTTTGTAAAACTGAAATTGCAGAAATATTCAGACTAAACGGTCTGACCGCCTTGTATTGGGTGGTTTGACCAGTAGGCTGACCAGGGCAGAACGACTACAGCAGATCAACCATGGCAGGTCCAATCGGCAGATTGACCACGGAAGATCGACCAAGGCAGGTCAACCACAATAGGTCTAATCGGCAGATCGATCACGGAAGATTGACCACGACAGGTCAACCACGGCAGGTGACCATGACAGATTGACCATGGTAGGTCGACCACGGCAAAACGACCGAAGCAGAACAACCACAGCTAGTCGACCATGCCTGGTCAATGATCATAAGCTACAATTAATCGGTCGTAAGCCGCAGTGAACCGGTCAGTAGTCAGAAGCTACAGTAACCGGTTGGTAGTCGTAAGCTACAGTACCTAGTCGGTACATAGTAGTCGGTGCTATAGTACTTAGTCGGTACTCAGCGATCGGTAGTCGGTACTACAATGCTAGGTCAGTGATCGGTAACTGTAGACTTTGTGATCGGTAGTCGTAGGCTTCACGATCTGTTGTCGTAGACTTTGTGATCGGTAGTTATAGGCTTTGTGATTGGTTATTGTAGACCTCACGATCGGTTGCCGTAGGCTTCATGGTCGGCACTCTTAGGCTTCGAGTGCTTCAATTCTTGTAATCTTCTAGCACCTCAAGTACCCGTGTCTATTGGGCCAGCGGTCTGATTGGCCTAGGCATGGCGGTCTAACAGATTTTCTGAGTGGTATAAGGTTGATCTTTAGAAAGTGTAGATATTGAGAATGTGGATGATTTGGTTTGTGTTTATGGATTGATAAGGGTTTGTTATACATGTCTGGATTGATGTTAGTCAAGTTAGAGAGAACTTGTGCTGGAGAAAAAGGTCTTTCGTCTTTCATGTGTAGGTTGGGTATAGAGACAGTCATGGTCGGAGACGAGGAGGACCGGGACTAGCAGGGAAAATCTGAGGTCCAAGTGGTCGAGGATATTATGAGGTGGTCGGGCTCACACTGAAGCACATGGAGATCAAAGGTGGATGATGTGCAGAGAAGCCACGGGATGTGCGGTCCTAGAGACTTTGACACGTGATGAGTTGGAAGAAGTTATGAAAGGTGTCTATAATTGGAAGGTTTAGAGATTTTGGGAAACCCATGTTTGGAAGAGTTTTGGGTTCCTTGACTTTCAAAATCAGTTAGGATTATGTGTCCATGTTGATGAGGACACAGATTAGAGCTCTAGCATATAAAAGGAGGGAAAGGTTAAGTGTTAACTTGGGGGCTTTGAGGTGGCTTTTTGGAGATTTTTTTGCTAGCGTTTTGAGGGGTGCTGTGAGGGCACTTTGTAGCCATAGAACATAGTCATCTAGCAATGCAAATCAACTTTCTATTCAATCCATGGAAGAATCTTGCATATGTTCTTAGTCTTTTGCTTCATTTTGTGGAATCGTTTGTTTTCATGATCTATGTGATTTTGATTCGATTCTTTTTTAGGAATAGGTTGCAAAAGGCCCAAGAATAGATCTTTAAAGTTTCGGGGGAATTCTCTAAGTCACTGAAGGCTATTGCAATTTTCGGGCTTGACCTAGTTTTTGATTATCTCTTATTGTGATCAGGAATTCTTCTAATCTAGTTGATGTTTCTTGCAATTTCTTGTTAGAACAGATTCTAGATATCTTTAGCATCGCGTGTATTAAATTGAGGTCAATTGGAGTTGGTTTGTCGAAGTTAGATCAATTATCGTGCTCGTCGATCATGTTGTTTTTAGTCGGTGAATAGTGCTAGAGATCAGATCGCCCTCGCCATTGTGGTTTGACTGGTCAGAAGATTGGTTTTTCAATTTCTATTGCTATTTTGTTTGGGGTTTGCTTCTTCGGATTCAGCAGATATAATCTTTTGGCTATGGCGTTTTTCTTCTGGTTTGAGTTTCGCTTTCAGGTTCTAAAAACGAAGGCAATTATTCACCTTCTCTGATTGTGATATTCGATCCTACTATGTATTTTCAAGGTGTGTGGAGGTTGCATTTTCTTATGACCGCAACTAGAAGTCTGACCCGAGAGCGTAGTATGTTTGTTGCCTGAATTCATATGGGGATGTTGTAGCGGTTATGCATAAACATTATATTTATTACTATCTTTTAGCGATTAGTACTGCAATATTTTCGTATAACTATGGTAACATTTCAATTAAGCTATTAAGACATTTCAGTTAAATATCTGGAACACGGATATTTTTACAATTAACTTTTTTTGAGTAAACTGCACTTGTTACTAGATATCTATCTATACTCAGTTTCAGAAAACCACATATTTTGCAAATCTTTCCCAACCACAAGTTAAAGAAAAATTATTATGGATAATCTTATGACATTATGTTATTCTTGGTTAATTTAATGAGTACTCCCTCTGATTCAAAACATAAAGCTTATATTTTTTGCTATCTTCTTTCAAAATATAAGACACACATGTAAATTTAATGATTTTTTCTCTCTCGTTTGCCTTTATTTATCTTCCCTCTCTTCGCCAATTATAAGTAAGTACATAGACTAACTATTTTCTTTCTTATTCCCAAGTCATTAATAATATGGATATCATGTCATTTCTTCTAATTATTCTTTTAGTTTCATGACTTACTTAAATTTTCATGCTTAACCAAAACATGCCTTATTCAGCTTCTAAAAGTTGCATTGTCCGTGATGGGCTAACATGTTTTTTCTATTTTTAAATTTTTCTAAATTTAGTTACGCTAAGTAAACTACTATCAGTTATAGTGTAATTTTAACCAGTTCAGCTATAAATCAACTTGTTTCAGCTTAACCGAGCGGCACCGTACACACCAGCCCACCCGCGACAACGCCATGCCGCCGTGCCTGCCCGCTGCGTCCGCAGGCGCGTGAAGTGACCGTTGCGTTTCCGTACCTAGCCGGTCGCCACCGGTACCATTGCAATGCACTGTGATCAGCTTACGCTGCACACCCAGTCACCCTTTCTTATCGACAAATGGTACGTCCTGTTCACCCTCTTCCAAGAATCTGTTCTGTGCGCATCTTGACGTTGCTCTCTGCTGCACAACGTTCTTCTTGAAATAGTATCCACAAGACCACACCAATATATATTTCACATTCATCAAACTTGAAAACTAGAAGAGAAAAAAAGTGAGAGAAACATGGGTGCTCTTGGATATGGATTTATCAAAGCCGAGTTGCCGATCTAAATGTACTATTTTTTTTTCTGTCTCACTGTAAAGCAGGTTATATGGATCCCAACCCAAACGGCAAGGTTTATTCTCAACGTACATGCATACCTGCTTTTTGACAGCATCATATGGTCCTCATCCGCAGACGATAGGGCAGTAGTAGATGTAATTAGTAGTGAGAGTGCCCATAACCCAGAAGAGAACAAGGATCAAAGATGAAAAGTTTACCCTTTTAATACTCCAACTCTCATCTACAACCGCTACAAAGAGCATGGATGGATAGAAAGGGCCTCGACTTCAATTACTACTTGCGGCGGGGCACACCACGGTGACCATGCCGGCCGGCCTTCCGCGCGCCTCCCAACGCGAGGTTTTAAGCTGCTCGGCATGTGCGTGCGGTGCAGCGCAATGCATGGGCCGCTTCAGGCCCTCACCACCAAGAGCGCGCGGGCGCGGCAAGCATGCCGGCCGGCATGCGAATGTACGTAAATTCTTGGATCGTTCCAGTTGTTTAAGGTTCCCGCATTAGTTTATTACTGTAACCAAATAATAGAATTCCTTAAGCGTGGGAGGATTGAAGCTCTCCCAGGCCATCCACGCCTTGTGTTTTACAGAAAGGCCTTCCGGGTTTGCCGGAATCACGCCAACACCCCGCCTGGCAGCCGGCCTCTGAGCTCCGGTGCGTGCTTTTTTTTAGCAAAAGGCCCCTCGGTCTTTCTTGCAATCCCATCCGAGCCCTACGAAATGCTGCTTGTCCGATCATGCCACCGGCCAGATCTGCCTGTCAACCTACGCATCGCACGGGCCATGCCCTAGCCCACCCCCGTCCCCCTCGCAGAGCCACTGCCTTAGTGCTTTTCCTTCGCCCGCGTCCTCGCCCGTTCCCTCTGTCTCCTCCCCTTCGACCTCGCCATCGTCACTCGGCTATGCTCCAGCTCCTAAAGCCGCCTGGCCCTCCTGTGCCTCCGGCCTCCTGCTTCCACCTGCGCTCGGCCCCCGGTGCACCTGTCGCTCTACTATCGACACCAGCATGCTCAGCCCACCCGACCTGCTCGCTTCCCCCATGCCTCCAGCCGGCTCCCCAACCCGGCAGCCTCTCTAGCACCTCCGACCTCCTGACACCGGCCGACGACGCCTAGCCTGCCTCTAGCTTCCCCTCTGATTTCCCCCACTTGGCCCCGGTCGGGTCCATGGCCGCCTCCTTCCCTCCTAGGAAAAAAGGGTTTCCCGTCTTCCTCCCCTTTCTCTTCCCTCTCTAATCCTACTTCTCCTCTCTGTTACTTCCCTCAATTAATTGATTTGCTTGGCTTTAGCTTTATGATTCATGTGCCTCCAGCCTCTTGCTTCCGCCTACGCTCGGCCTCCAATGCGCATGTGCCTTGCCGCTCGACTACTCGCGCTAGGCTGCTTAGCCCGCTTGACCTGTTCACCTCCCCCGCACCTCTAGCCGGCTCCCCAGCACAGCCACCTCTCCAGCGCCTCTAGCCTCCTGATGCCAGCCAATGGCGCCCAGCCCACCTCCTCCTAATGCCGGCCGACAGCGCCCAGCCCGCCTCTAGCTTCCCCTCTGATTTCCCCCAGTCAGCCCGGTCGGGTCCATGGCCGTCTCCTTTCTTCTCTGAGAAAAATGGGTACTTCTCTCTGTTACCTCCCTCAATTAATTGAATTTAGTTTTATCATTTAAATCACTTTTCAATTTGAGGACGTGAGGGTGGTGCTACTATGCCTGCTACGACGGGGCTTAAAATCATTCCATGCATCGAGGGAGTATGGGATGATTGTCAGGTGCACGTACTGTGCCCGTCACCACAACGGCTTGCCCCTCGGTATACTTTCGCTTGCCTAGCTCTTACAGTTCTAGGCTCCAGTTTGTTGAATGGTGATACTCTAGGTGATTTGGTGGATGGTGTGCTATACAGTGCTCACTGATGGTTGCTATGAGGTTCTTGGTAATACTGTGTTAGATGTACTTTAAGTGAATAATAGTGCTATCTATGTGATCTTAGAAAGCAACAAAACCACTTAGGAATGCTTGCGTGGCCTATCTTGGTATGCTGCCTATCGGATTGATTAGTGGTAGGGATAGAGAAATTTTGTATTTTTAAATAAAAAAAGGTTGTTTAAAAAATCTGCATTAATTAAGGACATGCTGTGGATGGGTAGCTCAGCAGGTGCCTCGACAGGGTAGATCCATAGAGAACTAAATTTGTAAAAAAAATATGTCCAGATCAATTTTTTTTAAATGTAACGGTGACATTTCAGTGAACAGTTCGTGAACTAAAATTGTAACGGTGACATTTCAGTGAACAGTTCGTGAACTGAAGGCCCCTGTAAATTGCCGGCCACTCAGCGAAGTCTTTAAAATCTCTCTCTCCTGCGCAAATTAATGTTAAAGCAGAATTATACGTTAGCTAATGGCTAGCTAGCAGCCTAGCAGGTGAAAGTTAGCGAAAGCATGACCGTTGGCGTCCGACTAGGACAGAAAATTACAAACCAGGCCGCTGCATGCAAGCCAGCACTTGGAGCGTTTCCGACTCCCTCCATTATTTGCTCCTCCACTCTCATTCTCTCACCTCTATGGTCTATATATTCCGAGACCTCTCGGGTCTCGGCCGTGCAGCTGGCTAGTTATGCTCTCAGTTTCTCACCATATATTCTGCATGCATGTGAAGAGAGAAGAGAGAGAGAAGAGTGAAAGCTAGAGACCTAGAGTGACAAGACACAAAGAGCTGAGTACACAGATGCTAAAGAACCTTACCACTCAGCTCACACAAACATTGTCACACACGCGCACTGAATCCTCGCTTTGGAGTGATAATTGATACAGGGATACGATGGCTCGTGCGCTCTTGTTGGTGTTGGCGGCTACGCTTGCGAGCCTCCTGCCGCTGTTCGCGTGCCAGGCGACGTGCGAGTACACGAGGCACGACGTCCACCGCCGGTATAGGCACCCGGTGGGCGTGCGGAGGATGGTGGTGGACGCGCGCGGCGCCGGTGACTTCCTCTCCATCCAGCAGGCCGTCGACTCCGTGCCGGAGAACAACACCGTGCGCGTCATCATACAGATCAACGCCGGCTCCTACATGTAAGCTTAGCCAGCAGCTAGCTCCAGTAAACACATCGAGATGGCATATGTGTGATATGTCCATGTGTGTGCGCGCTGAGTTATTTGCCTTTACTGACTAGTTTTCTCCGGGTGCGTGTATGTATATATTCAGAGAGAAGGTGGTGGTGCCGGCGTCGAAGCCTTACATCACGTTCGAGGGCGCCGGGCGCGACGTGACGGTGGTGGAGTGGCACGACCGGGCGAGCGACCGCGGCCCCGACGGCCAGAAGCTCCGCACCTACAACACCGCCTCAGTAACCGTTCTCGCTAACTATTTCACCGCTAAAAACATCAGCTTCAAGGTGAGCAGCGGTCATTACTCATTAGCCAGTCTGCCAGTGGTCCATTCATGAACGCACGCAACACAAGTACGCGAGTCACAAGACACACATATAGGGAAAGAGATGCGGTTTCTGCACCAGGCGCCCGTGGTGCATGCAGCATTACAGGCAGCGAAGTGCAGGTGCAGAGGCAGACAAAGTGACAAAACTTCAGGGTCACGAGTGTACAGCTTGCAAATGCTACCGTCTCTGTGTATCCTTGTTCCTTTGAGAATTTGAATTCGTTTAATTATACAAGATGTTGCCTATGTATTTTGAGTTTGCCTGGAGCAGGGCAGGGCAGGTGGCTTCTTTTTGTCTACTGCGAGAGGCTGGAGCCTGAAACGAGCAATGCATCTCTCTCTTCTATTTCGCTTTTGAGGTTGGTATAATTTGCAACCGACTGACGTTGGGTTCCTCCTATGGCTTGACAGAACACGGCTCCGGCACCGATGCCTGGCATGCAAGGGTGGCAGGCGGTGGCATTCCGCATCTCCGGCGACAAGGCCTTCTTCTTCGGCTGCGGGTTCTACGGCGCGCAGGACACGCTCTGCGACGACGCCGGCCGCCACTACTTCCGCGACTGCTACATCGAGGGCTCAATCGACTTCATCTTCGGCAACGGCCGCTCCCTGTACAAGGTATTACTACGTGCTTACAGCCCTACACATGTGCATGCCACGCACATGCATATACGAGCTTAATTATGCCATACTGACGGCGAGAGGGACAAAAAATTCTGAAAACGCGCGCGCGCAGGACTGCGAGCTGCACTCGACGTCGCAGCGGTTCGGCTCGGTGGCGGCGCAGGGGCGGCACGGGCCGTGCGAGCGCACGGGCTTCGCGTTCGTCAAGTGCCGGGTAACCGGCACGGGGAGGCTTTACGTCGGGCGCGCCATGGGGCAGTACTCGCGGATCGTGTACGCCTACACCTACTTCGACAGCGTCATCGCGCCCGGCGGATGGGACGACTGGGACCACACGAGCAACAAGAGCATGTAATATTCCAATTCAGGCTCAGTAATCGCAGCGTAAGCTGAGCAAAACTTAACCTGCCAGTTTCCCGGCTAACGCTTGCGGTTGTTGCCTCTCGGCGTGCAGGACGGCGTTCTTCGGCATGTACAGGAACTGGGGCCCCGGCGCCGACGCCGTGCACGGCGTGCCGTGGGCGCGGGAGCTCGACTACTTCGCCGCCCGCCCGTTCCTCGACAAGAGCTTTGTCAACGGATACCACTGGCTAACACCAGATGTCTAAAACAGTTTTCGACGTCACAGATTACACAAGACAAGATTCATTCATACAGCACAAGCACAGAATACAACAGGTAGAATGGAGTAGATTCATTTCGTCGGTTCCAACTTCCGATGGCAGTTACTAGCTATTAGTAGAAGCACAGTTGTGTACCAGATCTGTAGTGTTAAAAAAACTTGTTCATGTACCAATGTAAACTAAACAGCGAGTATTGAATTCATTATACGTCTATATGTGAGGCTTCACAGAGGATGAAATCATCAAAACTCTGTCGACGGTAGATTATACATGTTAACACCATTTCTTTTAGAGTAAAGGATTGGTATGTGTAACGCCCCCGTTTCCAGGAGCGCGTACGGACACGGCATTCCGCAACTATTTACGCATGAACAGTTATGGAGTGTCGCGCAAGAGTATACCATTGCATGCTTACAACAAAAGTCCAGCATATATTTCACATAAGGATTAACATCCAGGTTTTGACAGCGGGGCGTGCAAGCCCGAAGCATAATTACATTACAAAAGACTTCCAGAATCCACTTCGAGCGCGGCGAAGACCTAAAGCCACGGGTCCTTGTCTACGAAGAAATCCTCAGGGACGTCCTCGACGGGGAGACCTTCACCAGAGTCTTGATCCTCTAAAGAGTGGATTAAGCAAGCCGTGAGCCAAACAACCGGCTCAACAAGTCCCAAAGGGACTCTATCTTACTACATGCACGGAACATCAAAGGAAGGGAATATACTTGGTTTATTAACTTTGAGTGGATGCAGTTTTATTTGCAAACATTTTGGTAAGACGGACCCAAAACTACTTCTTAAGATCTCAGGGGTTTTTCATAAAGAGTTAATTATCCAACCTACTCAAGTTAAGCATTTACAAAACTACTTAAGCTTCGCTGCTGGAATCACCCAAGTGACACAGCTCCATTAACCGGGAGCACGGCGTATTCAAATACCATTTATTAGACTCTGCAGAGTTTGCTCAGCTTTACCCACACGATCCCTTAACTCCCGCTAAAGAGTTAAGAAAGCCAGGTCGTTTCACTGCTCAATTCTTTATATAGGCTCTACCCGGTAGAATTCACTCAGGTCTGGCTCACACACACACACACACCCACAAGACGAGAAAACAAACGTCCGCTTTGAGTGAACCCTACCGTTTTTAGGCATCCGCAGCACGGACTACCTAACCCCACTGCTTAACCTCCTCCACCGCCACACCTGTAGAGTTTCAATCGAGTTGAGCAGCTACTAGACCAGTGTTGACAAGTCAACTCCTGTGGTTGAGCGATCACTGTGACATTTGCTCAGCGTAAGGGTTTCAGTCCTTTTATTTTCACATGGTCCGCAACCTCGCCAGGCCCGCGACCCAACCTAAGGTAAGCGGTGGGCGTAGACCGTCTCGCGGTTTCCCACTCACCCTTACCCTACTCCAAACCTAGGGTAACAAGATGGGCAAAGACCGTCTCGCGGCTCTTCCCCAATCCCTTACCCTACCTTGTGCACGCCGGCACTCTCCGCTCTAAGGTACGGTGTCCCATACCACCCTACCTTAGAGTCGGGTTTTCCAAATTCTATTGGCCCGCAGCCACAGCCTTATTAGTGTACAAACTTTTGCATGATAATAATAACCTACAATTATCTAGATTAGCAAGTAATTATTTCTAGGGTTTCAATGGCATGGCTACAAATTAAACATGGCATTTAGCGGTGGTAGGTCTAGCTATATCACATGTCATTCTAAACATTTTATTTTACTTTAAACTAACATTTCACAACTATCATAATGCAAATAGCATATTAACATAATTAAATCACATGGGTTGCAACATGATCAAAGGATTTGGGACTTGCCGTCAATCCGGACGATTTCAGCTAGCTCGAACGATGAAACGCCTGGATCCTGAGCCTGCTCTTGAACTTCCTGAATCTCCGACACTAGCGCAAAACACATAAAATAAGTAAATCCAGCTTGCAACTAATCAAGCGAGGAAAAATTAAACTAATTAAAAAGGAGTAAAATGCATAAATATTTCAAATGGAATTTTAGGAATTTATCTGGGATGAATATGTGGAAGTGGAGGCCAAAAATGGGTCCAGGATATTATTTGGAGCAAAGTGGTGAAATTTGGGAATTTTTGGGATTTTCTGTGATTTTCTAGGATTTATTTGGATTTTTCTAGATTTTAGAAATTGGAAAAATCTCTGGAAATTAGTGTGAACAGTGTCGGGCCGCCCTTATGGCTACAGCACGGCCTGGCACTGTGCGGCCGGCGCTGCCGAAGGCCAGCGCGGCCCATGGCGGCGACACGCGGCCCGCCAGCACGCGCGCGCGCTCGGGCGACGGGGCAGGCCGGCTCGGCCCATGCCCGCGCGCGCTCACGCGGCTCGGATGAGCGACGCGTGGCTCGGGTGGACGGTCGGATGGGGTGGAGCGAAGGGGTACGGTGGGAGGATCCGACGGATGGGAAGCGGTGCGGTTACGAAGATCGGACGGTGGCGAGGGAGGCGACATCCGACGACTGGTGTTAGAAGGCACGGGAGGATCGAACGGTGAAGGAGAGGCCACGCCGTCGTCTTCAACCTCCAGCCGTGCGCGCGCAGCAGAGGGACGGAGACAGCGGTGGCTCTGCTCTCCGGCGTCGGCGAGGACCTCCAGCCACCAGGAAGGGTGTCCACGGGTGGAGCTTGGCCTGGGGAACCCATTTTGGGGATTTGGAGAGTGAGGGGACCAACGGGGAGAGCGGGAGGGACAAGGGGATGGCTCGGGTATTTGGCGGTGAGGGAGGTCACCGGCGGTGAGATAGCTCAATCGGCCGAGGCTACACGTTCAAGGGGACCAGGTGCTCACATTGGCGGAGGAGGTGTGAGTCGAGGAGCCTCAGAGCGTGCTGGCCACGGGGAGGTGGTTGCGGCCGGCGGGGAGCTTCGACGCCGGCACGGCACGGTGCTTCACCTGGCCAGGGGCAAGTACCAAAATGGTCAGCGAGGGGAGGAGATGCTCTTGACGAACGCAATCGAGAAATGAGGGAGAGGAGAGGGAGATTGGCTCCCAGGGGCCACCGGCGCAGGGGACGGCGAAGGCGGAGCCACGGGCGGCGGGGCTCCAATCGGCGGCTTGGGGCGACTCTCTGGAGTGGTGGGAAGGGAATGGAGGAGGTGGAGTAGCTCAGGAGGCAAAGGAGAGGGAGGGAGCCGGAAGGGGGTTTTTATACCCGTGCGGAGAGGGAGCGGGGCGTGGAGGAGAAGGCAAAGGGCGGGTCTCCGGGTCAACAGAGAATGACGGGAGTGGTTGAGGTATCTCCTCCGCGCAGGGGTGACGCCAGCACTGCACGGGAGACTGGCGACGCGACGGGAGCAGGTGAGCTGCGCAGGGGCAAAGGCGCGTCCGTGCGGGCGGGGAGAGGGAGGCGCGGTGACTGCCAGGTGGGCCGGCGTAGAGGCGGGGTGACGTGGCGCGAGGACGGCCACCCCTTCGGACCGAGGCGGTCGGGACGGCGGAGGCTGTCCGAGACCGGGGCGCAGCCGCGGGCGCAGAGGCAGCGCGGCGCGGGCGCAACACGCAGCGCAAGCGCGTGCGCGGGGAGCGGGGAAAGGCCCAGCGAGAGAGAGGGAGGCGCCTGCGGGAGAGGGAGCCGGGCAGCGGGAAAACCGGAAGGAGCGGGGCGCCGGAGGGAGAAGAAGGCGCCCGGCCCAGAAAGGAAAGCGGCGCGAGGGGAGACTTTCCCGAAAGGGAAAGTTTCCAGAAAACACTCAAAAATGCAGCAAAAAGCACAGAAAGTTTTGGTTTGAATTTTTAGGGGCTTTTCAGTATGAACGGAGAACGCCCATCACTAGAGGTGGCAGTTGGGCCATGCCGGCTCAGCCCGGACACTCAGTCGTGCCATGCTGGCCTATCTCACCTCCAGCTAGATCCAAACACGGTCTCAAGCCCACCATGCCATGCTGGCCCTAGTTCAGCCCTAAATAACTATAAATGACGGAGGTGGCGGCGATAATGGTGATGGCGGCCACCAACATCATTGCTATATATGTTGTAAGATCACCAACACCCTCTGGATATTGTTCTGGTTATGCATTACCCCATCACCATCAGTTTATCATGTATAGATTGCTGCTCTAGTGTTCATTCCCTTTTTCTTTTCGTATTTAGTTTAGAGCTTATTCTTGATTGATTCATTTTGCTAAGTAGTGAGTTGGAGAGGAGGATGATGGGTTCAGGAGGGGAGCTCAGAGCCAAGGATTTGAGAGGGGAGCTCGGATTTCATGGATTCACGTGGGGAGCTCAGAGCCATGTATTTTGGCTCTACCATAAGTGTTTGTACGAATGAACCGAATGTCGATAAGCTACTTTGAAAAGCTATTCCGATATGTCGTTTCGAAATAGTGACAAAGAAGCTGTCATGTTTATTTGTGTCAGAGAATCTATAATCCATGATCTAAAAGAATGCTTATCTACAGTGAGCGAGGACTCGGGAATTGGGTGTCATTGCTGTCATTACATGTAGAGCCCTCCCGTTTCTCATGTTGGAGTGATCACCTTTCCATGGTCGTCACTCATAAGTCACTATTTTTTAAGAGCACTAGAAGTAGAACTACCATTGTCTTCTTTTCTTCCTTCCTTTTCTCTTCCTCTAACAATAAGCTCTATTTTTAAAAAAAATAAGAGAGAAACTCACATGCGACGGCCCAAATCTCCCGTAGCAATGGCAGAGTGGCAATGTTGCATAAGGGTACCATCTCTATGGACAAGAAGCTCTATGGAGATGGTGTAAGATAGGTAAAACATACATGTCATAAACTTGTAGTAATCGAAGCAAGAGGTATTGAAATTGGAGTTTAGGGAGGAAGAACTCAGAAGGGCATATACAGGAAAATTTTATACTTCACTACTTAAATACGTGTAGCCTCTGTCCTCACTTACAGCAGGGTCCCATGCTATAGTTGGGGCCTCTGCTAATTGCTATATAAGTCACAAATTGCCATGCCAGGCAACAGCACAGCACTGTACTCCCCTTCCGCGAGCGAAGCAACCCAACCGAAGAGTCAAGCATACCTTCGAATTCATTCGAGATCACATTCGCATCGCCGCTTTGCCTCAATCTATCCCTCCTTGACTGAATCCTCCTGCCCCTGCAAATCCTCTACGATTGTTCTTCTCCCCATTCCTTGGAGTGATTCGGTGGATGCTCGAGAGCTCGGGCATGAGCCTTCTCTATGTCTCAGACTCCACCTTGCATGTAGACTCTAACTATTACATGTAACCAACAACTCCAACTAACACACGATTTGCACAAAGGAAAGTAACATTGCACGACCTTTGGGGGTTGGATGGGGATGGAGGCTGGTAAATTCATCTAGCGAGATTGTCACTATCTCGTCATCGTCACCATCGCAGGAGGAGGAAGAGGTGGACGAGGCCATGGAGGTGGTGGTGACTGGTGCCTCAAAGTTGCAACCCATCCAGGGATTTGGGGGTTTGGAATTCTGTATTTCGTTTTCACAACAGGAGAGAGGACCCAACTAGTATCTATTGACCTAGCCGGCAGTCTGGTCGTCAGGCACCGGTTAGACCACCCTTGGCAGCCGGTTTGACCGTCTGAGCACCAATTTTCTCAAAATTTTTACTTCTTGGTTTATTGGCTTTTGTGTTGACTTTTCATCGTACTTAAGAAAATTAAAAATACTATTTATCTCCTCTGTTACCATGCCGGTTCTACAAAATATTTGACTTAGAGCAAGTACAACAATGGTCTTATAGCCAAGCTAGTCAGCATTTTTGCTGATGTGGAGGAGAGAAGAGAGGAGAGAGAGGAGAGCTTGGCTCTCATGCAAGCAACAAGCTGCACACGGGAGCCTATGCAGTAGTGGGTCCAGATAATAAATGTATGTGAGGAGGAGTAGGAAAGAGAATATGAGACATGATACCACATAATAATAAAAAAATCTTTTGTAGACAAATAGAAGACAAATTATTGTATAACTTGGCTCTTATAACTTGACTTATAGCCAAACACTTAGCTCTATTATTGGACTTGCTCTTAGAGAACATTTTGAGCGCAAATTTTTAAGGACTGCATTGAGCGCAAATTTTTAAGGACTGCATTTGTTGCAAAGATATCACATCGTTTTCAACCCCTTGGAAAAGATATAGGGTGTGTATAGTTATCACCCGGATGTTTTCTTTCTAACTATCATCCAGATTTGTGACCGTTGGATTAGAGATCCAACGGTCTCTTTTTTTGGAGGGTGGAGAATATTTTTTGGAGGGGGGTGAATTTTTTTTAGAGGGGGTGGGGAGAATTTGTGGCCTTTGGATCTCTAATCCAACGGTCACAAATCTGGATGATAGTTAGAAAGAAAACATCCGGATGATGTTTATCAATACCCAAAGATATATACCGGGACGGTTCCTACAGTTGGCAAAATCAATACGGGTTGGGTGGCTAACTCCAACTACGTAGGCCACGCTGGCACCCGGCCGCGCCGCACCAGTCCACTCCGCCGCGATGTACCACCAGATTTGGCGTCTCGTCCCCAACGCCCACTCGCCGCTCCGGCCGATCCACGCCGGAGCTCGCCGGACCTGCTCCCCGGCCGTCAACCCTCCACCTCTCCGCCTGCCGGCGCTCGCCTCCGCTGCCACCCGAGGCCTATGCCGCCCCCTCGTCGTCTCCGTCCAGTCCGCCAGCCCCCGCGCCGGCCTGAGGTCCATCCGATGTCTCTTTACTTGTCAAATTTTTTTTATCCTTCTTGGTTCATGGGATGTGAGGAAGAACATAAACTGTGGGTCGAATCTTCTGTTTGGTTTAAGGAATGAGAGGAGAGATGAAATTGTGGCATGCGCCTGTTGTTCTAGCGCATCGCCCGTGGCGAATCTGATGCTGTAATTGGGAAGGGAATTAACCAATTTTGCTGATCTTCTGGTACAAACGCTTGCAAATTCATGCCCTGCTTAATTGATTTGTGCGGTGCTGCCACGTTCTGTGTCATCTTTAGATAGAAATATTGTCCGCAGTGCCTTCAGGCATCACTGATGTACTGATGCACTATATAGTTTGGGTATCTTTGGATGATATCCTGAAAACTATGCTTTGTTCATTCAATCGGTATTGGGATGCACATGAATGTGAGTGTGTGGTTCTAAAACAAAATGTGAGCGTGTGACATTTTTGTTAGTCCTTGCGATTTTCAGTGTGGATAAGTTTTTCGAAGTGGAGATGAAGGTGCGCGACTATGAACTCGACCAGTATGGAGTTGTCAACAATTCTGTCTATGCTAGCTACTGCCAACATGGTGAGTTCAGAAGAAATTTAAAGTGAATATCTCTTAGTATTTTCATACACTTGGTCAGTGAGCATGATTCACAGATTCAGATAGCATCTTAAGATTCATGCCTCATTAGGATATGATGGTTACTTCTGAATAAAATGTAATTGTTGTTTACATGACATATTGAAATCTCTTATCGGGTTCTATGCTTCAAATTGAGCAGGCCGTCATGAGCTACTTGAGAGTGTAGGCGTAAGTGCAGATGCAGTAGCGCGCAGTGGTGAGTCGCTGGCCCTCTCTGAGCTGCACCTCAAGTACTTTGCGCCTTTGAGAGTAATGCCCGTCTTTCTCAAATTTAGGAAAAAACAAAAAATTCAAGATACTTGATGCAATACTGTGAAACCAGTATCCTTGAGAGTTCAGACTGCAACATGTGATAGTATCATAAATTCTCTTCGGTTTCTGATTTCCCTTTTTATTTTCTTGCACTGTTAGAGTGGTGACAACTTTGTTGTTAAGGTGAGGCTTGCAAGCATCAAAGGTGTAAGGATGATATTCGAGCACTCAATTGAGAAGCTCCCTAACCGCGAGGTATGCAGAACAAACAGTTATGGATTCAGAATATAAAACAATAAGATACACTGCACATTTCAAGCACGTTTGCAATGGAACCAAGGCAACAATGCAATTTAGTAGCATTTTGGATGGCATTGTGTCAACATATACAATTTCTACAATTTATATGTTACTTTAAGTGTGAATTATTCTCAGACATTTCTGTGCAACCATTCTATACAGCAAAAGACGCATATATATCACGACTTTTCATTTCCTATTGCTCCTGGCAGTTAATTTTGGAAGCGAAGGCGACAGCTGTTTGTCTCAACAAGGACTACCGTCCTACCCGTGTATCTCCAGAGTTACTGTCCAGGCTGCAGCTCTTCTCATCCGAGGACAGCAAGGATTAAGCCACTACGTTAACCGCAACAACAATTGTTTGGAAGATTTCGATCGTGGCACTGTCTTTAAGAGCTACTTTCCATTTGTATTGTCTCTATGTAAATGCTGGTTTGAAACATTTGACTTGGAGAACATTTGTAACCCATGATTCTGAGTGCAAATTTTTTTGAGTAAATTTCAGCATACAACAGGTTTTGGGGTATTAGTAGCTGAAAACACTATATTTTGAGATATTTTTTACAAAATCATATACTTTCAATCAAACACCATACATAACCTCACTTTTTATAATTTCCCGTTCGACATCGTTCCACCATCTGCTTAGTGCCATCCCGAGGAGGTCGCTGCACGCGCCCCTGGCCCTTGAAGGCGCGGAAGGAAGAGCTCCCCGGCTGTTTGCGCACACAAGGCTCGGTGGCGCGCACGTAAGGCTTGGCGACGCAGGATGAAGCTGAGCGGAGCGAAATGAGGCTGGCTGGCAACAAGGTGAAGCAATTCATGACACTTGTTCGACTGCAGTGGTCTTGTACGACTACACAGCTCTTGTAAGACCAGACTAGTCTTTTTTCAACCATACTGGTTTTGTACGGCCACACTGGTCTTATTTCGATCACACTATTCTTGTATGACCACTCCGCTCTTGTGAAACCACACTGGTCTTTTATGACCACATAGGTTTTGTAAGAATACACTGATTTTATGTTGACCACACTGGTCTTGTATGACCACAGAGAGCAGGCGGTGGAACGGTATCGAACGAAAAAGCATAAAAAGTAGGGTTATGTGTGGTGCTTGATTGAAAGTATGTGGTTTTGTGAAAAATATCTCAAAACATAGTGTTTTCAGTTACAAATGCCCCAAAACTTGGTGTTTTCTGAAATTTACTCAATTTTTTAAGAACTGCATTTTGCTGCAAAGATATCACATTGTTTTTTTTTTTTGAAAATGGGCAAGAGGGCTGCCTTCTATTAATTCACAAGTAGAGTAGAAACAAAATACAAAGTATGTTTTAAGAGACGGGGGGGGGGGGTGTCAGGGAGAGGTGGCCAGGAACTGGCCTAAGGAAGAAAAGAACTTTAAGGTGCTGCAAAAGGTGATTGGGAGCTCCGCTAGCCTTTTGGCCTCTATGAGGACGCAGGCTCTGGCCTCCTCCTTCATGACAGTGGTCAAGAGTAACGGTGTAGTTGTCGTCGGACAGAAAATACGGGTGTTCCATCCCTTTCATATTTGCTAAGAGACTAGCGTTACTGTTGCTTTTTGCGGTGCTTCAGGCGTGAGTACAACAGGCTCCCACCGGTCTCGAGCCAAGGGGAAGGTTCGCCAGGTAGCTAGGTTAATGGAATTGCAAGCAGTCCACTACGCTATGGAGATCTAGATTCTTGTGGTGTAGCAGCACTTGGCCAATAGATGTATGGCGGACTTCGGCTCCTGTCTGCACAAGGGACAAGTTAAATGATTCGGCCGTTCATAGCCTATTTTGTATGACTAGCCAAGCGAAAATTTTACATTTTTATGATGCCCAAGTTTTATAACCTAGAGGATTCATAGCGGTTTTTACTATCCCTAGAAACTATGCTTTGTAGGCCGGGGCAGCTGTATATACTCCATTGGAAGTTAGCTTCCATGAGATCGTATCCTCAGTAGTCTCCTGCAGGTTTGTCACAGACGTGTGCCCCCAGATGGTAACTAGCTCCTATACGTGCTGCGGTGTAAGGCTGTCTGCCCAATTTAGGTTATGCAGCCAGTTGTTCCCTGCTAGGGTAGTCCGTAGGGTGCGGTTTTTTTTTTCTCCTAGATGCCCTAGAGATGATAGGTGCGATATCACAAAGTCTGTTTCCTTCCGCCCAAGAGAAAGTCCAGAAGGATACCTTCCTTCCATTGCCAATCGTTATGGTAGTGACTGCTGCAAAGAGACACCAATCTTGGTCATCGCACAGGATTTCCATTCTTTGCCAATGTTTGGTTTGAGCTCCTCATTTTTGCCAGAGCCATCTAAGTCTTAGAGCCCTAGTGAATCGCTCTAGGTCTAAGAGGCCAAGGCCTCCTAGGTGTGTAGGTCGAGTTTTTTGCTATTATAGTACTCCTCAAATGCGGCTTCGACGAAACGGTATCTACGTCGTGGGCTTCTCTGAAATAGTATCTATTTCGTGTACTCCTCTCTATAATAGTATTTTCAGAGATTTAAAGTCATTTGAATTTGATTTTCGAATTTAATCTTCCTCATATGACTAAAATGCCCCTTGGTTTTTTCAGCAGACCCAATCGCACTCTCCTAATCCAGATCTTTTTCCTCCCAGGCGATGAGTACGCCATGGTGGCGGCTCCTCCAACGCCCCAACGACCCCGGCCGAGGTGACGCCGGTGAGGAATGGCGACGCCGGCTCGGGGACCTCCCTCCACACGGCTGCGACGGCGCCCACCCCCGACGGCCTCTCCGCCCCGAGACGCGGTGTCCTCCGGCGGCCGCGACCCGTCCCTCCGTCGGCGGCGCCCCATGCGGCTTCGCCTCCGCCTCTAATGGTTCCACCAGTTCAGGCTGTGGTGGTGCGAGTGGAAGGTGGTGAATCTGAAGAATGCATTGTTGCTCATGATGAGATGATAGATTCGCCTGTTCCGATATCGGTGAGAGTAGATGAATCTTTGTTGGCGTTGAGTCAAGAATTGGTGGAAGATGTGAGCCTAGTCCATTGACATATTTGTCTGATGGAATTTGGAGGGTGGAGAAGGTGAAGAAACTGATTAATACGGTCACTTTGGTGTCACTACTTGTTCTTTCGTACACAAGGGGATTTATTTGTTAGGGAGACATTGGAAATGCAGATAGGAAGTAGATGTAGATGCCATATATCATCCCTCTTTCTCCATTTTTGTTGGTCCCAAGAGGAAGTCGATTCTTGGGAGTTCCGTGTATATGTAGTCAGATATACATGCTACTGACATAAAGGTGCACAACATTCGGAAGGAATTGTACATTTGTAATTTGAGGCTGCAGTTGCAGTTTTTGAAATAGTAAAGCTCTAATACCACCATATCTGTCTGTTTCAGTTTATTCAGTGTATCCTGTGTTTCAGAAGCTAATTTTGCAGTGGTGCTATGACAACAGACCTCTGTGCGTGATCAAATATAGTTTCTCGGTGGGCAATCATCAAGACAAGATATATTCGAGCAATCATCAAGACATGAGCGCAGTGAATGCTGGCATTGGACTATGGACTCACCAGAGGATCAAGACACGAGCGCAGTGCAAGATCGAGCGCCGCGATCACGAACCAAGATGGTCCACCAGCCGCGATCACGAGTTTCCCATGTCTCTGATCCTTGCCATGTTTGTTGGTTCCCAGAATTGCAATTGCTAGTAGAGTGAGCGCCGCGGGCGAGCGCGTTGCCTGCGATGGAAGTTCCTGCGCCGCCGCCGCCAGAGGAAAAGACTTCCTGTACTGCGTCGCTGTGGGAAAAAGAAAAAGGATTAGGTCTAAACAAATTTAGGAAGGGCATTTTAGTCATATGAGGAAGATTAAATTCGAAAATCAAATTCAAATGACTTTAAATCTCTGAAAATACTATTATAGAGAGGAGTACACGAAATAGATACTATTTCAGAGAAGCCCACGACGTAGATACCGTTTCGTCGAAGCCACATTTGAGGAGTACTATAATAGCAAAAAACTCCTGTAGGTCTGCATACTCTGTCCCAACTGATTTTGTAGTTGCCACCCGTCAATTGTTGTTCTGATCCGGTCTAAAGGAATCATCTCATTGTCTATTCAGAGTTTTCATTACATATTTTGGTGTCTCGATGGCTGTAAGGAAATAGATTAACTGGGTTGTCAAGACGGATTTAACAAGGGTCTCCTACTTGTAAATGTCAGCAGTTTGCCACACTATCTAGCCAGATAACTCTCATAGTTGTCTTCCAACATTTGGATGTCCACCCTGCTCGCATATCACATCGTTTTCAGCCCTTGGAATAATCACGTATTCAGAAGGATACTTCGTTGCATCCACGCACTTGATATTTCTATTAAGCAAAAACTTTGAATGATCAAGCCGTTGAACTTTCGGAATTATTTCCGCTCCTCCTTTTTAAACTCTCCAGCCCGTCCTTCAAAAAAAAAAGAAAGAATGGTCATGCAGTACCCATGGATCAGGTGAGACAATAGATTTAGAAAAAGGTTACATGCTTTTAGCCATTAACTAGAATTTCAAGGTCTACTAGCTGAATGCCCGTGCGTTACTACGGATTTTAAAATTTTATTATACTATATGTTCTTATAACGGGTGGTAAATTTTTTTAAAACATGCATACAAATATGTTCTAAATTTTTTTAAAATCCGTAGTAACGCACGGGCATTCAGCTAGTATAAACTATATGTCTAAATCACACCATCGTACATGAATATGAAATATTGCTAGTAGTTTTAGTCATGCAGTGCAAAAGCTCACTCACAAAAGAAGATACATGTATCATAAGATGCACTCTTAAGCTGTTAAGAAACACACATATAAGATTATGCCAACAGGTTGTCCTTCTCAGACAGAGAAAAAAGCATTGCTTTGAGAAACAACTATCCATCCCAACCTAGACTACAAAACACTGAAAGAGTAATCATAGAGAGAGCTAATGCAAGATTGATATTTGTTCTCTTGTAAAACAAAAGAGTAATCATAGAGAGAACTAATACAAGACTGGCATGTTTCTCTTGTGTGTTTTGTGACATTGAGAGATTATGTTTTTTGCCCTCTTGTGAAACTGGCGATATGTTATTGTTGCTGAATTTAAATTGCATTCAACAATACAGCCCATTGTATATTTTCCAAAAAATATAGCCCTTTCTAATCTTTACAGTAAGCACATGCCACTTCCCGTCTTTATAATTAATTCAGCAAAGAGCATTAGGTGAATTACAGTTGCTTGGTTCCACAGTATCATTGTATCTGAAATTTCTGTACTCATGAATGCTAAACAAGCTGCTTCACTACGTACCAATTTATGGGGGCCTTTTTTGTGAGCAAAGAAAAAAAATAACCCAAATATGGTAACTGTAACATCTGATAGATCCAAACAATATTTCCAAAACAAAATTCAATAAGTAACAAACAATCTAACTAACAGGCAGCTGGCAATTAATATGCACCCTCTGTTTCCAACAGATGAAGAAGGATTTAATGTATTAGCCAGCAGACAGCAAGATACTTATTCTCTCTTCAATTAGGCTCATCAACTCCTAGTTAGTCTGACAACAACCTAGTTTTGTGAAGCATCAAGTGTAGTCTACTTTGGCAAGTGACCATAAAGGCACAAGGCATGCACCTTTTTTAGTAGATCCTTGTGCTCACTCGTGGGCTTTGCCTCATACCCTGGCGGCGGGAATGGGAAGCACCGAGACATTGTGTCACGCCTCGCAAATCAACCACAAGACTTAATCCCCAGCAAAGCAATTCAACAAGCTCTCCCAATAAGTGCAGTCCTCTTCCATCTGCTCACTCCCCACCACCAATCCCCAACCACAGCCACAGCAAGTGGAAGGACAGCCCAGGGCAAGCGCCGCGATCTGAAGCACCACTCTCGCCGTAGTCACCACCGGTCGCAGCAGTGGCGCCGGAAACGCCACGCATCAACGCGGAACCCAACACAACCCAGGCACCGAGAACACCGCAGAAGCTTCCAGACTCTTAAGCTTGTCTCCACAGCAATTCCTCCCGATCTTGGATCAAACTGCGATGAGAAGCCCTGAGTCGGCCCAAGAATTCCAGCTCCCGGAAGCGAGAGGTTGCGGGAAGAGGTGGAGGGGCAACCGTTGCGCGAGGAGGAAGGCGCGTGCGGGTGCGGCGGTTGCGTGAGGAGGGAGGGGAGGAGGCGAGGGCGGAGCGGAGGAGTGGGGGAGGAGGAGGCAGCGGCGGCGCGGGGTGGGGAGGAGGAGGCGAGGGCGGAGCGGAGGAGCAGGGAAGGAGGTGGCGGCGGAGCGGAGGAGTGGAGGGAGAAGGAGACGGCGGCGGCGCGGGGTGGGGAGGAGGAGGCGAGGGCGGAGCGGAGGAGCGGGGGAAGGAGGCGGCGACGGCGCGGGGTGGAGAGGAGGAGGCGAGGCCGGAGTGGCGGAGGAGTGGGGGGAGGAGGTGGCGGCGGCGCGGGTTGGAGAGGAGGAGTCGAGGCCGGAGCGGCGGCAGAGGGAGGGGAGGCGGCGGCGGTGGAACGGCAGAAGTATCGATGGGGAGGAGGAGGTGGCGGCGGAAACTGTGGGGAGGAGGCGAGGGCAACTCGGTGGGGCTTCGGTGGGGGGGGGGGAGGAGGAGGCGGCGGCGCGGAGTGGGGAGGAGGAGGCGAGGGCGGAGCGGTGGAGGAGGAGGGAGGGGAGGAGGCGAGGGCGGCACGGCGGCGGAGGTGCGAGGGGGGCGGCACGGCGGCGGAGGAGGGAGGGGAGGAGCGACAGAGAAAATGAGGCGAGGGCGGAAGAAATGAGGTGGGAGGCAGCCTGGGGCGGGACGGGGGCGTGCGGGCAGCGCACGGATTTCGGGATGGAAAGGCCCACATGTCAATCAGAGAGAAAAAAGTGTAGGATGCACCATCATCTTAAACTCCTTCTTTTAAGGAGTAGAGACTAAAAAAATCAAGGTCTAATGCAGTTGGATGGTCTTGGGATTAAACTCGGATTTTGTGATGGACTAAAGCATCGTATTAGAGCAAGGTTCAAGCAGGTTCTAGGTCTTATCATCAAGGCCATGCTTTGATGCTCTTGATTCCGGGAAAAAGCATGATCAATTCGATAACCATTTGTAGCAGCATAATTTTCTCGGACAACTTTTGAATGAATTAGCTAGTGTGTGGTATATCCAACATGATATATGAACAGGTGATCCTGAGTTTGAGACCCACAGCTCATTTCATTACATATTTGTGGTACCAGTGTCTAGGGTGAGCTTGCACTTCGTGCCCTCCGACACCCCTTGCGCCAATGCACACACTACGACCGATTTGCGCCTGTGTTCCAGCAGCACGGCCCCATATGTAATTCGCATCATATGTTTAAGAATAAGCCTAGAAACTTTTGGGTCATAGGTTTAAATAAACCTAAAAATTCTGGGTGAATTGGTTAGCGATTGAAGCTCACTCGAAAGAAATAAAGAACGTAGCTCCAGACCATGAGCTGCTCCTAGTGCTTCGGCTAGGATTTCTCTCTTTGTAGTTTGCACGTTCTTCAAAATCGGCAACTCAGTATGTCCCTACATCTTCCAGCCTGAGCAGAAAGACCGTTGAGGCAACACTTCAGTAGCCCAGTGCGAAGGGGAAAGAAACTTGCTCTTGGAGTGAGATGGCGCGCTTCCACTAGTAAGTACTACTAGTAACCATGCCGTCCGCTCCGCCCGCCTATGGTGACCAAACGACACACCCCGGTGGCGACCGTCGAACTGGCCAGGGTTGTACGGCAAACTTACACAATCAGTACAGAATGGAGCCTATCTGTTGCCTACGCGTGCTTGGGATAATTAAGATCCAGTTTCTATTAGTTTCTAAAAACTGATTTTTTATGATAAGTAATTTTTTTATAGTACCTAATTTTTAAACTGAGTGCCTTTTAAGATAAGATCTACGAAGTATTTGTCCATAAATTTCTGAAGTTCTTACTGTTTGTAAACCAAAGCAAAAGTAATATGTGAACGGGCCCTGAGCTTGCCTCGTTGCCTCCGGCGGGAAGGTTAGAGGCGGGTGGGCCCGTTATTAATCCCAGTTGTTGGTTCAACTTGAATGGGTCAGATCAACCAGAAGGTATCCGGGACTACTGCTACGGCTGCCTGCGCTGGTCTAACCTGACGGCCTCTGACGCACGTATGGCTGGCTGTACGAGAACGCATGGAAACACAGCAAGAAATCTGAAATGGTGTTTCTACCCAGGCAAGCAAAACAAAGGAAAAAATGCTTCTGCTCGTTTCAGACAAAACAGATTACGTACATGGACTTCCTTTTCTTTTTCCTTCTTTTTTAAAATTAACACTGACGTGTATAGACTAGAACGACGTACTCATCTTGTGAAAAGAAACATGTTTCTGCGTGTCAGAACCTAGTAACTATTAAACACTTCAACAATGGAAGACATATACAGGTAGTGTACGATACGTCAGGTGAAAGCGATAATCTTTTTAGCTTATTACTTTTTAAAAAAACAAATGAAATAAATTATTCGTTGTGCTTTTAAAGTGATTTATCAAGATAATTTTTTGAAAACAGCTTATCGACAATCGATTCGTTTGTACAAATGCTTACGTTATAACTAAAAACCATCAGCCACAGCTATAAATCACCAGCCTTAGCCGAAAAAACCCACTCAATTTATCTACACCAAAAGCCGCATCATGCGCTATCCTGTTGAATTTCTGTGCTTGAATTCCACATCATCAGAGGTCTACCTAGTATACAGTACTGTTCCTTGAATTCTTTTTTTACATGGAGTATAGTTAGAACTAAACTAGCGCCTATGTGGTTGTGTTGAGTGCTGTGATAAGTGTGAATATGTGATCACTGTGGACCTCTGGTGCATGCAAGCACCATGAGAAAATGTGTGATATGGGAGGTGGGTGGTGTTTGGATTGCGTATTGCCTAGGTTTGTTTGCCACTTGAGTGTATCTTGTTTTTGAACTTTAGTTTGGCGTAAAGGAATTGTCGTGGTGGTACTTTTCCTCCCTCTTTTTTGGCCTCATTCCTATGATGACATAAGGGTGTGTTTGGTTACCCGAACGTGGATGGCCTGATACCAGCTGGACCGTATTTTGCCAAAAAAACGGATGTTTGGTTGGATGAATATACTGTAGCATCCAGGATCTGCTCGTCCAGCATACGGTCTCATCCGGGATCCCCAGTGAAGGCCATTTCGGCCGAAGCTAGCAGTCCAGGACCGAGGGATTCCAGCGAAGGGCAGGCTAGGGTTACCTCTCGTGCGCTTCTCTCTCCTCCGGATCCGGCGAAGGCCTTCGGGTTGGAGTCGCCGCCGCCTCCCGCGGGTGGAGTCGCCGCCGCTCTCGCCATGCCGGCTCTCCCCGCGCCGTCGCTCCCGCGGTTGCCTCCGCCGCCGCCACCCGCGGCGCCGGGTCTCCCCGCGCCGCCGCTCTCCGCTGCCGCCACCCGCGGCGCCGCCGACGCCCTCTCTCTCCGGCTTCTCTCCTCCTCGGCCGGATCCGGGCCAGCTCTCCCCGCGCCGCCGCTGGCGCGAAGGTCGGGGAAGGGGGAGCCGAACGGTGAGGCGCGGCGCGGGAGGCCCAGGGCGGCGCCGGGGTGAGGAGAATCGCAGGGGAGGAGCTCAGGCGTCGGTGAAACCGAGAGAAGTGAAAAGAAAAATAAAAATAGGGAAGAAAAAGGGGAAAGGTAAAATAAAGTAGGAGAAATAAAAAAATGTGCAAAAAATATATGAAAAAACATGTGAAGGGGGTAATCACACCACCTCTCATATTCGGGGGTCACTATATCCCATTATACAGCCAACCAAACACCTTCTCAGCCTACGGTATCCGCTCATACAGCCTACCAATCACAGACTCATTCAGCATGTATCCACAGATACATCGAACCAAACATTCTTCTTTTTCAAAATACGACTCTCCTCATCCAGCTTCCCCTCATCCAGGATATATGATTCCACTACCCAAAAGCAACCAAACACACCCTAAGATAATATTAGATGGATTCTTTTAAACTAAAGGTTTATCATAACTTAAACATTTGAATTCTGGCTGTTTGCGAGAGGCAGTATGCAGAGAAAAATAGTCGCATACGATTTTAACCGGTACAGCCAAACTCAATACACTTTTTACTATAATTTTTCTATTGATCCTATTTTAAAAATAAACTATTTAAAAACTAATTACTGTAAATAATATAAACATGAACCAACTTTAAATTAAAAAAACCCAACCAACTTTAAATAAAAAAACCCAGCCAATATCTGCAGCACAGGTGGCTATGCAATTGTAAACCACGAGCCTACGACCATCAAAAAAAATCACACAGCTGAGCGCCCCCACTAAAAATCAACATGTCACTACTTAAATCAAGCAGCTATCTCCATCACTAAACAAGTTCCCCACTAACGGCAGACGACTCGGTGACCCACGCTATGGTCACCCCACCGGCCGTCACTTTGCACGTACGATATGTTGCCAACGCCGCTCGTGCCAAAGTCGTCGACGGTCCAGAGACGTGCCACCACTCTTCTGTTTTTTTAGCTTTTGATTTTAGCTTTGAAATTTTTTTTATAGTAATTAGCTTTTAAACAAAATATTTTTTTACAAAAATAGAATCTACTAGTTAATTATAGTACATACTGTACCGATTTTATTTATATTGGCAAAAATTGTACGTGAATTTCTGTTACTCTGTAATCTCTTGTAAGAATAGTCCAAAAACAACAAGTCACAATCAAAAACCATAAAACTCAACAAAAAAACAGACCCTACTTGTCCTGATTCACGTTCTCTCGCCGGGTCGTGACCGGTCCAAGCATCGCTTCCAGAAGTAAAATCCAGTGGCTCTGACTCCAGATAATTGAACAGTTTTCAGCATAAAAAAAAAACTGCATGTAACTCAAGCTTGCTGGGTTAGAGAATGGTAAGCGCATGGCTCACACACTGGATTAGATTTTTCGAAGCAAAACTACGTGAGCAGAGTTGAACGACCAGCTCGTGCTCTCTCTCTCTCTCTCTCTCTCTCTCTCTCTGTTCTCTGCCATCACCTATATAAGTAGCATGCACTGCCATCAATGATCACCACTCACCAGCACGTCCAACACGACCAATACATTCAGAAAAGAACGCACAACCAACACTCGTTCACAATGCAGCAGCAGATAGGCAACCTCGTTCCCCTTGCCATCACCCGCCCCTGCCCTCGGCTACCCACCGCCGATGGAGGGGGGCGTGGCAGCTCCGGCCACCGCGTGGTGCGCCTTGGCCGGCCGGCAAATCTCGGCATGGTCACGGCGCATGCCTACCCCAAATCCCGCCGGCTTCAAGGTCATGCTACGTCCATTGCTCCCCCAAAATCCTGCCTGCTTCAAGATGCTCCCATTGCTGCCCCCAAATCCTGCCTGCTTCAAGATGCTCCCACCATTAACATGGCAAACCAGCATACCAACAGCATAAGGTTCGACCTTCATCAAGATCATTTCATTCCCATTATCCGGTTTCCTTGCATGCAAACAGCATATACGTTTGTTAAATCCTTATGTTTGCTTATGAGATCAGGAAGGAAAAGTTTTTTGAAGTCGAGATGATAGTCCGCGACGATGATCTTGACGAGTATGGCGTTGTCAACAACGCCATCTACGCCAGCTACATCCACAGTGGTAAGTTAGCTATGTCTAGCTGGCTCTCAAAAGAGTATTGAAGATTCCTTCCTACTTATGCACATGCATGTATGCAAATTCACAGGATTTCTATGCTTTAATTTGTGCTGCATGTATCAGGTCGTGACGTGCTGCTTGAAACCCTTGGAATTAGCGTGTACTACTGGACGTCCACGGGCAACGCAATGGCTCTTTCAGAGTTAAACCTTAAGTACTTCGCTCCTTTAAGGGTATGTTCCATTCCACAATATAAAATTGCTTGGCTTAAATTTATGGACTCATGTTGAAACTGGAAAAAAAGTTATTGGAGGATTTCAATGAATTAAGTCACCATAGAACACATGCAGTTAAACCGTATCAATTTTGATCAAAGGTACTATCTAAAGTATATAGTTTGGATATACGGAATTGACATGAGTAAATTTTTCATGAAAAATACTTTCATAACATTATATTTTTATAACTTTTTTTTTTCAAAAATATGATGATAAAATTTAGTGATCAAGATGAGATTTTGTTGACTTTGAAAGTCAAAGCCAACTTTCCTTTTTGATCGGAGTGGGTATTTTTGGACTCACCACATTTGGTGCTGAGCATGCATGCATGAAATGGGTACCATTGATTCAATTATAATTTCCGATTGTTCGGATCAATTTCCAAGCCTGCTCAGTGCTAGCTCACTATATATACCACACCGGAAAATCTCACAAAGTTTACCTTGCGTTGCCAGAGAGGTGACAGGTTTGTGGTCAAGCTGAGGGTCGTGCAAGTCAAAGGCGTAAGGATAATAGTCGACCACTTGATCGAGACGCTGCCGGATCGTAAGGTATGCATGCAATTAGAGGGTGTACTCGAATTCTTGGTCTCTGCTACCTCGGTAATCAACTGATGATCGATCTTGCTGACCATCATCGATCGTGCATCTCACGCCTTAATTTACTGCTGCTCCTGCCAGCTCGTGTTGGAAGCCAGAGCAACCGCTGTTTGCCTCGACAAGAACTACCGCCCAACTCGTGTTTTCCCGGAGTTGTCGTCAAAGATACGCCAGTTCTTCTCACCCTAGATGCTTGAAGCCAAGGAAGCAAGACTCTCTTCACCGCTTTCGTAATAAAGCATAGCGGATGAAACTTATGTGCTCTCCTGGTGTATATGATGCAATTAATTTATAGAATAATTGAGGATTTGGTATTGTAAAGATACACATTTAAAGATTTACTACTCATGTCTCACTGACATGTGGACCTAGTGTCTCAATGATATGCAGGTCCTAGGGACACATGTTAGTAAGATATGAATGAGAAATCCTCAAATACATATATTTTGCAATGATATTTATTAATCTTTGTACCAAAAAGGTATGAAATATTACGCAGTGAATAAATAAATACCCATGAAGACGTAATTAAGGGGCGTTGGACCCCCTCATGAATGAGAATCACACGCAAACAATTGAAAAACAGATTAGCAAACTCCAATGGATATCACGAAATTAATCCATTTCACCTCGAAAGTGGCTGACTCTGCAATGATGGTTGATGTTATTGGGCTTCAGGGATCATAATTCTGTTATTTGTAGGACCGATGCTAATAATCGGAGAAGATATATAAATAATTTCTGAACTTTTTTTCTAAAGTATTTAAAATCTTCATTCAAGCGACTATAATAGTCACTAAATTCAGATCACACCAAATAACGAGGAAAAACAAAGCTAGCAACGAGAGTCAATAAAATCAGTAGCCTTCTACATGGTTGATCAGACTGTCATTAATAGGCCGGTCTGACCACTAGCGTGAGATCGATTACATTGGCTAGCTGGTCTAACCACAGATTTGGGGCCAATTTGATCGGTCCCCTTTTTTTAGACAAGAAAGTCTCTCATGATAAAAGCTCAAATATCAAAAACTTACTCGAAGTCATATCCAAACACTTTCAAGTTATGCATAAAACTTGTTCAAGGCAATAAGAACCTAATACAATTAATAATCACAAGGTTTTTCGACTCGAGTTCATCAAATTGAAGAGAATTGATATAGGTCAGAAGAACACCAAAAACCCTAAATCTCAAATTACTTCTTCATCACGAGGATCTAAGACATGAGGTCTTCTAGATCTTGTCACGTGTCCTAATAAGATAATTTAAGCAAGAGATTAGAGTAGTACTCCCATGAACCCGAAATCACAAATCAAGCTCAAGAGCTAAAACTGAGTAAGAACATAAACAAAAATATGATTGAAATAAAACTTTGATCTATTTTAGTGTATGGTGAGGTTACACACTCATGGATGATTACAAAGTGCATCCAAAGCACCACCCTTTTCTCTCTCAAGATTTCTCTCTCGCAACCATGAAAGGAGACAAGCTAGCAAAGAAAAACAAAACCTTAGAATCCTTGAGGCTACCACTTCATCTCCTCCCCTCTAAATAATCAATACAACCTTAATTAGTCCAACCTGTTAAGCTTACTGGAGAAAGCCATCAACTCCACTAGCACTAGTTTTACACACTCTCGAACACTTCTCAAAGTGTTTACAAGACTCAATCCGTTAGCTCTTTAACGATTGATCCACTTGTTAATTCTAACTTGCCTTGACTTAAACCGCTCCTCTTTTGCGCCTCTTTGCACCGCAATTTTGATCAAGGCACCAATTCGGTGTTTGGCTAATTTCCAAAATACCCTCGACAAAACTTTCGGACACCTTCTCTTGATTCTGTCTTTATATTCACCTCAAACCATCTCCACATACTTTGACATGCAATAAGTAGTGCCCAATGATTAGCAATCACATCTTCATGTATTTGGACTCCCCTGAACCATCTCTACATGCATCGGCCTCGTCACTTGGCGCACCACATATACTAATCGCTTCTTCATAATCCTTGTCTTCTCTATATTTCCCGCTTGAGCCATGTAGACTCACTCGAACTTACATGACTGTTCGGACCTCAGCTCCCATGCCTAGTCTTGGTCCATTACTGTCGACCGCTACGTCCTGAAAATCACCTGCACATCTAAAGATCAACCAACTATATTGAGCACAAATTCCATGTACTTGACTCACGTTAGTCAAAACTATGTATCATGCAATACAACACAAACCCTCATGGCTCTCAAGCCATGAATTGACCTCAAACCAACTCAGCTTAGCTCACCCTAATCTTTGGCCACAGCCGCTGGTTTGATCGCTATCTTTACGACGGTCGGACCACTCCAGTCAAACCGCCAACCACTAGTCGGTCTGATCGGCCACCTGATGTGGCTGCATTTTCAATGGCAGTCACACCAACCAACTAACCCTGGTCTGACCGCATGAACCTAACTCTAAAATATGCTCTCTAGAGAAAACAACCGTTAACGAAAAATCGATCAACCGCCCTAGCAATCTGACCACCCCAACTCCGATCGCACTGGACCACTGGTCAAACCAGTATTCATAGGCTAGTCTGACCTCTTCCTCCCAGTGGTCCAACCAGTCCCACCACTAACTCTGGTAGTAAATATGATTTTTCTAAAACTATTGTAAAATTTAAATTTAATTTACATAAAGTATAAATTATTTATTACAAACATATCTTACATCTAATACATGGTCTCTCACCTTCCATTGCGCTGGGCCATCGATGCACCTGCATCTTTTGAACAAGCGAAACGTTTTGCATCAACACCAATAATTCTATCATCTGAGAGAGAGAGAGAGAGAGCAGCAGCAGCAGAACAAACATTTCTCTCAACTACAGGATCAAGAAGATTTAGTAGAAGAGCAGAGGGTAGAATTCACATAACAAGCATCACCATCTGATCTCATGAGCCCAGAAGGATGGCATCTTAATGCACGTGCAGGTGGATGAGAGGACAAGCAACAGCTAGTCAGCAAGGGATGGTCGCTAACGTACGCACGTGTGTCTGGAAAGAAAACACAAGCAACAGAGAGCAAAGGTCTTAACACACGTGCGGTTGGATGAGAACACAAGCAACAAGGAGGCAAATGTATTATTACTTGCACTACTACAGAAAAGGTCATCACAGACGGTTCGAAAACGTCATCACAGATGGTTTTGTGAGCCGTCTGTATTTATGGGTCAGTGATAATCGAAAGTCATCACAGACGGTTTTCGAACCGTCTGTGATTATGGGCTATCACAGACGGTTTTTGAGTAAAAACCGTCTGTGATAGCTGATAATCACAGACGGTTTTTAGTTAAAAACCGTATGTGATACTGACCGTCTGTGATTATCAGCTATCACAGACGGTTTTTGAGTAAAAACCGTCTGTGATATTCCCTTCGACCCATACATATATTTATCTTATTGGCTAGCCTCAGGAATGCTAGCCATGCCCTCTGAAACAAGCAGATAATCACAGACAAAAAACATACAATTCACACATCTCATTTGCTTTCAGATACATTTCACAGACATAAAACATCCAATTGACATGGCACTTCATTTCACAAACATAAAGCATGCATCCATTTCACAAATCGATTAATTGAATTAAAATGAAATATCCATTAACAAATGCACAGTTACAAAAGATCTACACTGCATTTACACTTAGTGATAAGACCAATAAGAAATCATGGTGCGCAGTGGAACCGTCCTCCTGGCTTTATGACTTGAGTCAGCAAAAAGTACGCCAACTCTCCTTGAATCCCTCCAAAATCAGACTGTTTCAATGCAGTTGACGGGATGGACACAGCCTGTCGATAGGAATATCAATGTGCATATATATGTAACGTGATAAGTATGAAGTAATTATGGGAAGAGTGACAAACCTTGCGATTGGTGAGCCTCGAGGAATCGAGGAGTAGTTCCATATGTTGGCAAACGTAGTATCCACATGTGTTGCCCGGCTGCTGCTGGTGGCACTGCAAAAATGGGAAGACAAGAGAGGAGTAGAGGGGAGGGGGAGAAGGGAGGGGGTGATATGGACATAGAGAGGGGGTGATGTGCCTATCTTACCAATGTACCAATGTATCAAGTCATTCTTTTTCCCGCAAAATTCAAGGCAATTTTATTACAAAAGTGCAAAAAAAGACATTCCAGATTCTTCGGTGAGCAGCCGACATAGCCGACTTCTTCGGTGAGCGACTATCCATCTGCTTCTTCCCCCTCCTTCTCTTCATCTCTGGTCTCTGGATCACGTACGTCAGTAGCGATGATTCATCTAACTGAATCATCGCTACTGGCGTACGTGATCCAGAGACCAGAGATGAAGAGAAGGAGTGGGAAGAAGCAGATGGATAATCGCTCACCGAAGAAGTCGGCTGCTCACCGAAGAATCTGGGAATTTCTTTTTTTTTTTTGTACTTTTGTACTAAAATTGCCTTGAATTTTGTAATACTATTACTACAAGGTCTCTAAACAAAGTTCTATTAGGATAAGATGAGAAAGTTATCACATAGAGAGGGGGTGATGTGCCTATCCTAGCACCTACTTTAGTTGCTAATACTATAAACCAAATAGCAAAGTCCCTAAACAAAGGTTTTTGAAGCAAATGACACAAACTAGTGTATCCGGTTCATTGAACGGGATACACTAGAATGTGTTACTTGCTTCATGCCCTTTGATCATATACTCAATGCTCTCAATGTAATATGTACCAAGCATCAAGCATCAACCCTAAACACTAACAGTAAGCATGAAGCATCAACCCTAAACACTAACAGTAAACATAAAGCATGTAGTAGTGTCTGCATCTTCTCCACCAATGAAAGTAGATTCCATGCTTTCCAATAATGTAAGCATGAAAGCATCTGGCCAGTAAGCATGAAGCATCAACCCTAAATATGTACTAAGCAACTAACCATAACAGTATGAAGCATCAAGCATCAACCCTAAACACTAACAGTAAGCATGAAGCTCGGGGAGGGATTTGATGACCTTAGGGTTTTGGTGACCTTAGGGACGGAGGAGTAGGAGGCGGCGACGCGGGAGGAGGAGGCGACGGGCTCGGGGAGGCGGCGACGGAGGAGGAGGAGGCTGCGGCGACGTATTCGTCCGAGTGAAAAAGTGCGCAGTAGTGGCTAGATCTGGATCGAAATGAAGACAGATACGGTCTGAGCAGCGCAATAAATGCCTTAGCCATTATCACAGACGATTTTTAACTAAAAACCGTCTGTGATAACCAGCTTATCACAGACGGTTTTTTATAAAAAACCGTCTGTCATAAGCTTCATACCAGAACGCTTCGCGCGTGTTTCGATGCCAGAACGCTTCGTGTTTCGATCGTCTAGTTAACGTCTCTCGATCGTTATACGAAGCGTCTATATCATTAATGTTTGAGTATATGAACCGTCTGTGCTAAAGATTAAATATGCGCGCCTAATCCAGGTCTCTTCTACGTACGTACAATACAATATACAATACAACATGGCTTCTACTGTTCTTGTGATCATCTCCTTCCTCTCATTTGTTCATCAAGAATTGTTCGACCGGAACCTTACACAGGCGGCCAGCAATTTGCATCTGGAGCAGCTTCTCCGCACCCGCCCTGCTCTCCTTCCTCGACTTTCTTGCATCCGTCAGCTTGACCTGATCCTCCGCCGTCGACGGAGGCGTCCCGCTGCCGCTCAAGAAAGGGAAACAACCCTCACCCTGGTTCTTCTCCACAATGTGCGCAATGCGGAAGAAGCTCTACACGCATTGCAGAGACTGATGGATAGCCTTGCCGATCAAGCAGAAACGACAGATTCTGAGGAATCTTTTCATGCTATCCTCTACGACATTATGGATGCTGCTGATCATTTGCCCAGGCTGCAGGAGGAAGTGCTGAGGACAAGGGCAATCTTAACGGCGTTCGAGAATTTAGCGGCTGATCCTCCAAGTCCCCAAGTCGAAGAAGAAGCTTACGAAGCCCAAAAGAATACAATCTGGGAAACTCTTTACCTGTGCGACTTTTGTAACAAATTTGCCTCTAAGTGAAATTAATAAATTTGCCTTTAATTTGTGATCTCTTGTCTCAGTAGTTCTGTAGTTAAGTTATTAGAAGCAATGTGTACTTATATATTAACCTCTGATCTAGAATATGACAGACAAAGGGACACCACAGCCGTTTCTTGTGAAAAACCGTCTGTGAACATTCCCAGACGGTTCTTAACAACAACCGTCTGTGATAATCTGGGATTATCACAGACGGTTTTTAATAAAAACCGTCTGTGATATTCCAGTATCACAGACTGTTCAGCAATAAGAACCGTCTGTGATACTCCTTTTTCCCGCCACAAATACCACAGACGACCTTCAAATTAAAACCGTCTGTAATAGTGTACATACAGACGGTTTCACAAAACCGTCTGTGATTTGGCGTCTACTATTAGCCTTTCTGTAGTAGTGTTGTTTCTACCTTGGCAAAACAGAAGAAGTGCTAATCTGCTCATTTTCATATAAAAACAAACTAATTTAACACTACAATACATATGTTTATTTTGAAACATAGAGCTGCCTTGGCTTTTTTTATACAACTTTGATGATTACGATGAAATATGATTGTATTTTTGTTGTAATCTGGACTCACCAAATCAACAGTGTAGATTTTTCTCTTTTTTTCTTCGATTAACATAGAAATTCCCTATCATTTTAATAATATAATAACTAGAGTAATTACCCATGCAATTGCATGTCTAGATATTACGATGCAGTTATTTTTAAAATACAACACTATTGCTATCAAGAAAGTACAATTGTACTTGTTATACAACACTATATATGATTAATCAACACCGTTATAATCAAGCTCCACCAAAACAAGAAGCGTATATCCTTCTGTTTTTCTCTTGATTAATGTAAGAATTTCTAGAAATTTTATTTTAAGGATTATTATGGAATTTAACCCTTAAAATGAAGTAGGTGCATTGAATCTCACCAATTATTTGTATTTATCTAGACATAGATAATGATGAGGATACAATATTGGACGCAACTACAGCGTGATAGTAGTAACGTGCGACCTCCCCACGTTGCGTTCCCCCGCGTGGACAGTTCACCTCTGGGCCATCTGACTCGCTTTCCCACGCGCGCCAAACTCCCTCAGCTTGCTTTCACGCGTAAGGCCCATTAACTCGTTTGATTCAACCTGAAAATTGATGCCACATAGCTACTTTGTCGTTTACCTAAACCTTTACATCCTCACGGCAAGAATGGCATGTAACCTTATGCTCTTCTGCAACTGGTCGATGGTCGTAATCTACAGTAACCGGTCGAAAGTCGCAAGTTATAGTAACTGGTTAGTAGTCATAAGCTACAGTACTGGTCGTTACTCGTAAGCTACAGTACTCGCTCGGTGCTCGGAAGGCCTACGTGGTTAAAGACTGGTAGTGTCAGCTTTGTGTGAGCGGTATGACCGAAGTTGTGGTAAGATTGCCATGGTCGAAGCGCGCGTAATCCTACGCTCTTCTTCAATCGGTTGGTGGTCGTAATCTACAGTAACCAGTCAGAAGTCGTAAACTGCAATAATCGGTCGGTAGTCGTAAGCTACATTATTGGTCGGTACTTGTAAGCTATAGTACCTGGTCGATGCTCGGAAAACCTGTGTGGTCAAAGACCGGTAGTACCGACTTTGTGTGAACAGTATGACCGGAGTTGTGGTAAGATTGTCATGGTCGAAGTGCCATGGCAGTCGGTGCTACTGTAAGCCGCAAGTCGTAAGGAGTCGACTTGGTCAGATCTGTGTATGTGGTTGTAAGTATCTGAGTTGGTCTCAGCTGGATCGAGTCATGTGGTTAGTGCGCGGTGAGTGCCGAGTCGTAGGGAATCATGGCCGGCAAAACCAGATCACAAGGAGTCTGACTAGTGGAGTTAGTGGGTGCGTGGAGTACATGTTGTATGACCGTGGGTGGGAAGACTTGCATAGTCGAAGATCAGTAGTGCCAGCTTTGTGTGAGTGGTACGATTGGAGTTGTGGTAAGATTGCCGTGATCGAAGTGCAATGCTGAGTCATAGGGAATCGTGGCCGGCAAAACCGGATCATAGGGAGTCTAACTAGTGGAGTTAGTAGGTGCGTGGAGTACAGGTTGTGTGACCATGGGTGGGAAGATCTGCGTGGTCGAAGATCAGTAGTGTCGGCTTTGGTGAGTGGTATGATCAGAGTTATGGTAAGATTGCCGTGGTCGAAGTGCAATGGTCGATGTGCTGTGATCGACACGTTGTGGTCAAAGCGCCATGGCAATCAGAGCTACTATAAGTCGCAAGTCGTAAGGAGTCGACTTGGTTAGGCCTGTGTGTGTGGTCGTAAGCATCTGAGTTTGTCTTAGTTAGATCCAGTCTTACGGGTAGTACGTAGTGTACGTCAAGTCATATGGAATCGTGGCCGGTAAAACGAAACCTTAGAAGAAGATGCCGCCATTCGAATGAAGAGGAGAAGACAAGGAGACGCTGAAAAGTGAACAAGCACACGCTCTCATCTGGGTGGAGAAGAGCAAAGGGCGCGATTATCGAAAAGTTTTAACAGCGTGGAGAAATATTTCGCTTCCGCGAAGTCACGTCCGACGCCAACACTTTGTTCTAACGCACCTGCGGACTTTTACCCCATGTCCCTAACACGTGAACCCAGCAAGAATACATACCCACTTGTCATATGACTACTGCACCCGTTTTGGTCGTCCATTGTTTACTCTCTACCGACACTGCATGGACGACCGTCACCGCTAATCCACGCTTCGACTAAATCAATGGCTAAGAAAACGACATGCTAAACCACTATCGCACTGGGGTAGCGCCGTAGATTTTCTCAATACATATTTTCTCTTAAAACATAGATTAAAAATATAATTAAAAATAACTAGACTATCCCTAATTATTATCTACTATATTTAATACATACACGTAAAAAACAGCAATTAAAGTTATATATTTATTATAAGTATAAAAGGAACATCACACTAATTTTATATTCTAATATCATATACACCTTATATTAATGGATAAGATCGTTAAAAAATATGTCATATAAACTTTAACCAAGGGAGCAATGGACTGATGTGCTCGATTAACAAACAATCTCAGTCTCCCTCTAAAAAAACAATTTGAGTCTCCCTCTAAAAAACAATTTCTGTCGTCCAAAAGTTTCAAAAACGAAATGGAAGAAAGAAAACCTCTTTGGCGTCTGATTTTCCAGTGAATGTCAGATCGGAGATGTAATCCAGATTCAATCTGTTAGTCATCCGTCAGGTAGCACTTGGAATCGAGGGCTTGTGATTTTGAGAACGGTTTATGACTTTGGTTATTTGTAAAAGTATAGAGTAAAATAAATTTTTGTGTGATTTTAACTAAATAAATAAAATCGTTATATAGTTAACTTATAGATCCGTTTTAAAAAGATAATTTATTTAAAAATTAGTTATTAAAAAAAATAAAAAAGACAGATTTTAGAAGAGGCACGTATTCTCGTCGTGGCATATGATTTGCAGACACGTCTAGCTCCCAAGTCCCAGCCAGAGCACGCCACCGCCACCGCCTAAGCTGCGGCGCCAGTTTTGGCCGCCACACTCGTCACACTCGAGAACAACGGTGAAAAGCTGTGGCTGCCGCAGTCAAATCACCAACTAAACACTGCAATTTTTCTATGGCGCTGCCTAACATTCGGCGTGGCATCCTTTGGCGTGGAACCAAACACTCATAAATTCATAATAATGCTTGGCTCGATCAATAAAACCCTTGATGGCTCCCGGTTAGGGGTGAAAACGGGTCGGGTTTTTCCCGACCGATCCGGTACCGAATCCGATTGGTAGCAAATTTGGTAAACTGGGTTGGTATCCGGTCGGATTCGGTTTCGGATACGGATATGTGTAGGCGGATTCGGTAGCGGATTCGGTATAGTTCATATCCGACCAAATAGGTTCGGTATTCGGTTTTTCGGATATTACCCGAATAGAAAACCGAATAAATATCCGATTCGCCCGGCGGGCCCTGCGAGGCCGCGATTCGCACGAAGCCACCAAACCCGCCTCGGCCTCGTCGTATACCTCGACTCTCACGTCGTCCTCACCGACGACATCGCCTCGCTCGCTGCGACCCCGCTCCCGGGTGAGACGGCGGTGGCCGCGCCCGAGTACTGCGGCGCCAACTTCACCGCCTACTTCACGCCGGGGTTTCTGGGCGAGCCCGGCGCTGTCGGCGACCTTCGCGGGGCGGCGCGCGTGCTACTTCAACACGGGCGTCATGGTGCTCGACCTCGCTCGGTGGCGGCGGGCGGGCTACATGGCGCAGATCGAGGAGTGGATGGAGCTGCAGAAGCGGGTGCGCATCTACGAGCTGGGCTCGCTGCCGCCTTTCCTGCTGGTGTTCGCCAGTCGGATCGCGGCCGTGGACCACAGGTGGAACCAGCACGGCCTCGGCGGGGACAACTACCTCGGCCTCTGCCGCGGGCTGCACGCCGGTGCGGTCAGCCTGCTGCACTGGAGCGGCAAGGGGAAGCCATGGGACCGGCTCGACGCCGGGCGGCCGTGCCCACTCGACGCGGTCTGGGCCAAGTACGACATGCTCCGGCCGGCCGCCGGGATCGAGAGCTCGTGATAGCGGTTTTTTGGTTGGTTTAGAAGCATGTCTTGGTTCTTTTGTTGCTTTAATGTTGATAGATCAGAATGTTTATGACAAATGTACATAATGTTCAACGGAATAGCAAAGATGAATTAGTTTTTGGATGTCTACTTATATGGCAACTTAGCTTTTCTTTCTTGAGTATAGATCTTATCTTTTCATTGTTGATTCGTTATCAGAATTCGGCTCACGCAAACTCTCTCTCATCCGCTTGCCCCAGTCCATTCCAGCCTGATTCCTGACCGAGTAATAAAGCGTGAAGGCATTTGAGCATTCAGTTGTTATCTACTTGAGGCTATGAGCATATATTATTGTTATTTTATGTTTCTATTATGGCAGGATAAACTTATGTTATGTATGGTACTCCGTACTCGTAATCTCGTATGAACCTTTGTGTTTCTATTGTGGCTTGTATGAATTTACCACTTATGTATAATTTGTGTTCCTATTGTTCTCACTGCTTTCTTCTATTCTTCGTTTTGCTGAACCTTTGTGTTCCTATTGTTCCTATAATTAGCTTACAGAGTTTCTTGATGAGTATTGGTTTCACATTTTATATAAAACCAAATAGCCGTTGTAACTTTGTAAGCTTTTGGAACTAAAGTATAAGTTTTTGGAACTGTAATCATCCGTATTATCCGCCTATATTATCCGTTTCCGAGCCGAATCCGTTACATATCCGTCCCAACGGTACCGTATTCGAAACTCCGAATATTCCGAATCCGTATTCGTATCCGGTCTTACCGTATCCGACTCCGAATCCGGAGAAAAAATATGGGTTAGGATACGGTTTAAGCAATATCCGTCCGAATCCGATCCGTTTTCACCCCTACTCCCGGTCAAAAGCGGCACCGGACGTGACGGTCGTATGGTCGTCTGGGTACGTACTACCCTCCTGTACCGCGGAGTGCAGCCCTGTCACGCCTACGAGAGGCCCACTGGCTCCACGTCTCCGCGTACGGATCGAGCACATGCGAGGGTGTCAGGACGGCGACGGATTCTATCAATTTTTTAAAAATATATTTTATATAAAAAATAAATTATATTTCTTAATATGTAAGTCTACAGTAGCTCTTTTGAATTTAATTTTATAATTTTAATATACTTATTTAAATTATATTGAATTAAAGTTGATTTTAAAACTTATTTTACTATTTTTAATAAACTAATAATATAAAAAATAATATTTTTACCTTAGAATAACATGTAAACAAAGTAAATTAAACTAGTGTAACTTAAACTAGTAATAGATAATATCAAATTTTATATACTAATATAGTTTGTTGTTAGGATCATGATTTCACTGTGATACTATCCGATCCTAACGATTCTACGAGTAGCATCGCAATCTCACTGTGATACTATCTGATTCTAATCCATATCATCTGTTTTCAATAGGATCATATGATACTATGATACGTATCACGATACTGCCAACCAGAGACGAAGGCAACCATCCAAACAGGATGGACACCTGCTCGGGCTTGCCGGCGTCCAGCCCCACTACACCTCCGGTAAGTAGTGCCATGGATGGGGCTCCCTCTTCCCGGACACCGGCGGGTAGGTGTGTGGCGTTTGCTCTGTGTTCATGTGTTGGGCACTTGTGCCATTTCATTTGCTGATTTGCATCTTGCGGCTTGCACTGACCTGCTGTGTTGGGCCATTGGCCATTGCATTTGCATGTTGAGCTGGGCCATCACAACTCACAAGACGACTGATGGAGGCTCGACCAGTCAGCCCGACCAAAACAAGAGCCTGCTGCCTGCAAGCAAGTCAAGCAACCAAGCAGTACACAATCTGGATCCAGATCCAGATCCACAGGCCACACCCACAGGCGGGAGGCGGCGACGGTGTGAACAGGTGCCCCGCGCTCGACCAGGCAGCAGAGTGGGCTGCAGTAGTAGGCACTCGGCAGGGCGCCGGTGCGGCGACGCCGGTAGGGGCGGAGGCGCAGAACCAGCTAGCAAAGGCGGCCGTGGCCACTAGCACAGGGCACCGACCGGGGTGCCGGTCACCGGGAGTAGGCGAGCAGTTGAGCAGGGCGGCGAATCCACAGGAGCAGGCTACTTGCAGGCTCTGGCTCTTGTTTTGGTTGGGCCGACACAATCAGTCACCAGTAACAGTTTACTCACTTATAGACTTACTCAGTTATGATTTATGAAGATTCTGATTCCTGACTCAATTTGTCATGTACTCATGTTAGAATGGTAGATATCGGTTCAGGCCTTCAGGGTACTAATTAATTTTAGTATAGTGTCTAAGTTAGTGCATTGTGCAGTAATATATCAACATAACAACATCAACATGGTAAGGTAAACTATGGATTGCCATGATGAAGAACTCGAAACTTCAGACCTTTGAGGCTAATAGGTAACTCGAGTAGCAAATGATCACCACTAAATTTTAATTTTGCTATTTTTGTTTGGGGCATTTAGTACAGCCATAGTCCATAGATTATGCTATGTTACTGAAGTGAAATTGAATTGATAATTTTAGAACTAAGGAAGTTCTTAGTTCCTAAGAGAAGCATTGAAAGTGGTGCAAGTGGAACTAACCCATGTACAGGTTTAGCACAATTACCACGTCTACTAGAAGGTCCATCACCACCATCAGATAGGGCTAATGTTGTGGATAAGTTTAATCTAGATGAAATCATTTGTGATCCTGTTCTTAGAAAACAAATAGATAAGTATGCTATAGATATTCAAGACCAAGTGAGAAGATCATATATAGCAAAGGGTCCAACCTAACTAATTGTGAAATTTCCTTATAAACAATGTGGGAACTGTAAAAGAGCCTTCTCACAATCATGGTATAGCAAATATGATGAAGAACTCGTTTTTCCAAGTTTGTTGCCAACAAACTTACTCGACTCATTGAAATTTATGATGAAGATTTCTTTGCTTGCGATCGTGCAATTATAAGGGATTAACTTGAGACTTACATTCTTCATGCGAGAAGGCATGTTGCATTTGTTACTTGTCAAGATCTTACATCATTGGCTACAATGATGGTTCAAACTGAAAAACATATGGTTTTCCCATTAGTTTACAAACTCATTGAGTTAGCATTGATATTACCAATGTCAACGGCAATCCTTGAGAGAGCTTTTTCAGCAATGAATATTATAAAGATTGAGTTGCGCAAAAAGATTTCCGATGAATGGTTGAATGACTTAATGGTGTGCTACACTGAGCGGGAGATATTTAAAACAATTGATGATAACATTATTATCCGATGGTTTCAAGTAGAGATGGCAATGGGTACCCGATACCCGGTGGGTTTTTACTCTATTAGGGCATGGGTCTGAGTCAATTTCCTAACCCATGAGTTTCTTAATGGGCAAAAAGCCCAACCCATCGGGTCTGCCGGGTTCGGGTACGTTCCTATAGTACCCAAACCCGTAAACCCATGGGTAATATAAACCCGATCCATAGGAGTTATAAACCCAGGCTCCCAGCCTCCCAGGCAAACCAGCCCAACCCATAGCCCATTAGCCATTTAGCCCCAAGCCCCCAAATCCAATGCGGCAATGCCCCATTACCCATACGGCTAGCACTCGGTCACGGTCACTACTCACTCCTCCCCAGTCCCCACCCCGATTCAACAGCCGCCGCAGCGGCGGCGCATCTAGCGCTCCGAGCTCAGTCTCCGGCAGTCTCCACGCTCGCCCTCCCGTCCCGCAGCTCCCGCCGCCTTCACGCCGCAGACAATGCGCATCGCAGCAGTAGGCCCTTGGCCATGGCGCTGCCCTCCGGCTCCAACGAAGATGGCCGATGAACTTCTTCCTCCTCTCCATTAACCATTATTGCAGCTCGCATTACTGAACCCACGGGCGACCCGTGGGTACCTGTTAACCCAGTGGGCATGGGTCTGGGCAAAAATTTGCACCCGTCACGGGCATGGGTTTTTTAGCGGGCACGTCCAACTTTCATGGGCATGGGTTTGGGATAGCAAAACCCAGCGGGTTTGTGCCCGTTGCCATCTCTAGTTTCAAGGCTTCAAATAGCACAGAATGAATTTACCTCATAGTCGTAGATTACCATCTTAGCGGTATGTTGTGATTCTTTTTCAATGTCAATCTTTTTGTACGCTATATGATTGTTCCACTAATCAACCTATTTTTTATCTTACATTGTTATTTAGGTGTGGATTGTATTTTCGTCATCACAAAATATCTATAATCTACATAAGCTTCGGCAGAGAGGTACCATCATTGTTTTATGTATTTACTTGTAACTTCTAATGTGTGCACAATTATATTCATATGTGTATTGGATTTCAACTCTTCGAGATTGCTTGTAGTTAATTAGAAGAACTCTGGTTCGGTCCTCCCGGAGGTGTAGGAGGTGCTAACACCTCCACCAGATCTGACCGTCCATCTGCCAGGGGCAAGGTTGTACATTCATATGCACACACGTTGATTAGACGGTTAAGTGGTGAAAACATGACGGCTGAGAGGGGAGGAACTCAACTTAATAAACTCGGTGGGCATGCGGGACAACGAAAAGGTTTGGCGTTGTAATACAGAGAAGGTTCGGCGTTGTAACTGTTCGGACGAAATTACTTTTTTGCCCACTTTACCTAGCACCACTCCTGCACACCACTCAAAGACACCGGAGGTGTTAAGATCATAAGAACCATTGGATGAGCTATATTGGACGGCTGAGAACAAGCGAATGTACCGAACCTGAACTCTAATTAGAACTAGTGTAAATGTGTGTGATTGTTAACTTCATACTAACTTGTCTATGACATATTAACCATATTAAATATGCCCAGGCTACATATTTTTTCTAGCTCCTGCCAACCTTGCTCACATGGATGCAGACCACGCACCCGATGGATCAACGAAACCGAAAGCTCACGGTCACAGCACAGTACACCTATTAACGACCAAGGTTCTCATTTCCCATTTGCCTGTAAAGGGGGTGATCGGTTCGGCTGAAAAGCTCGTGGCTTATGGCTGAAAACACTGTAGCTGACTGAAAAAAGCACTGTAGCTGACAGAGGCTTATTTAACATAATTAAATTTAAAAAAAATTTAAAAATATAAAAAATATGTTAGCCCATTACGTATAATACAAACACATACGGGAAAAAAAGAACCGGCAAAAAAACTCAACAAAAAGCCAAAATTTCAGAAAAAGACGAAACTTATGAATAGTGCCAAATAAGACCGCAGCACTGTAGCGCAGCCATGTTGATCGCGCCCAAATCCATTCCGAGTTTCCAACTTGGTGTGTATGTAATTCGTACGTCGGTGCGTGAAACCTCAAAAGAAACGAGACTATGGTCCTGTTTATTAGGCTATTAGGCTTTGGCTTATAGTGTAAAGCCAGTTTTTGGTTTAAGGAGCTTTAAAGCAGCCTACTTTTAAACTAAGTCAGGCTGTTTGGTATTTTTTTTTGCTTTTGAGCTATAGTTTATTATTGAAATATCTAAAATACTCTTGTTATAATGTTAGAGATGAATTCCATTATGATCTAATAATTTCAAAGTTCATCGTGGCCTCATGAGATTTGACTAACAACAACAATCACTTAAAGAAAAAATAAGTCAAATTATAGCAATAATTAGTAGAACACACAACGATCAATGATAATTCAATTCATAACCGTGAACTTGATAATCACATTTCAATTCAAAAAAGAAAGAAAAATGTAAAAAAAATGTACGTCTTTGCTAGTCACCACCATGGTGTCTCCATTGCTGTCGACAAACCATCGGCCTCACCGATGGGTTATCGCTGCCGTCTAGACGCCATCACTCTCACCATAGGGATCTAGATATGTCACTGTCGCCACCACCCAGCCTCCCCCCTCCAGATCTGGACATAGGAAACATATCCATCGGGGGGTGATGGATAAGGTCGACGAAGGGAGGTTAGAGGAGGCTGGCCATGGTGGAGTGCAGCATTGCTCAGGCGGGAAGAAGGAGGAGTGGCTAGCTGAACGGAGGCGGAGGTCATGGAGGGGATCCAATGGCAACAGTGGAGATCCGAACAGGGTCGCGGTGGAAATCTAGATGAGATAGATGGGTCCCCAGGGAAGTGCCAAAGGAGCAGGAAGGACAGAGCCACCAGCGTCAGACTCAGGGAGGATAGTACCGTCAATGCCAACGTGGGCCAAGCCCTAGAGGCGAGTTGTGTGGTTTGGTTTGGCAGAAGGGGAAAATGTGGAGAAAAAGAGTAGGATTGAGGATTGGGACTATACAATGGCATTAGTGGTTAATTTCTACAAAATTGAGTGGCAAGGCATATTCAGAACCGTAAAAGACAAAATAAGCACATCTTTCTTGACTTATAGTTGCAAAGTGTCTTATGGTTTTTGAGCTTAGTAGCCACTTATTTGTTTAGACTTTGATTTTTTTTTGCTTTTAAGCCGAAGGAAAAGCATAAATAAACAGGGCATATGGCCCTGTTCATTTTGTCTTTTTGTGACTTTTGGTTTTGGCTTTCTCAGAAACCAAAATAAACGGAGTGGCTTCTTCAAGCGGCTTCTACAAATGGCTTCCCAAGTCTAAAATTGTGTACGCTGTCCGTATTGACGTCTTCGTTGTCCACTACCGTATCAAAAAGCGTAGACAAAAACCATCAATCGCGGTCCAAAAGAACAGGACCTGCAACAGCACGGTTTACACGGATCTTGGGTTGCAACATTCAGTATTGAGCTAGCTGGCCTCAACCTCATCTAATTAGCTAGGTACTATATTATACGAGAAGAGCTAGCAAGGCCGGGCACCAAAGGTAGAGAGATATGCACATGGGTCAGTTTGCCACACGCTACTGCTAGCGATTGATGCTAGTACAGTACAGCAACTCAGCTAACACTACAGTACTGGTACATGGCTAAAAGCTAGCACGCTGCAGTGCATGCTCATCAGGTCAATTCATCGGCGCTGAAGGCTGGTGCAAAAGAAGAGGCTAATGGACAAGCGAAAACAAACTGGTTTAAGCGGAATGATTCTCTCTCTGTCTCTCTCCCCCCTTCCCCAGTTTGCTCTTTCACTCTTTGCAGAGATGCTTCCTGCCTCTGCTGTGTTTTCCTATTCTGTGGCATGGCAGTGAAGTAAAACAAGCTGTCCCGATCTTCCGGTATGGCATCGGCTGTTCCTATATGCATACGGGCCAAATGAGCAATATGCTTACCATATATTCCACCATTTGGAAGCTAAACAAGCAACGCAGGGGGCATGAGCAAATTTGCAGTTTCACTAGCTAGTGCACTGATAGAATATATCCAGTTGTAGAAATGGAAGAACAATGACAGAAGCTTTGGTGCTTTACCATGTGTTTGAGAACCTCAGATGTTACATAAATCAAGTTGATGCTTTTATTTTTAGCCGATCATGCTTGAGAAAAAGGTTGTTGGCCTTTAGACAATTCATCAAAAGAGCAACCCCCTTTACTGGTTTGCAGAAAATAAGCAAGGTTCTTTACTATTATTCATCAATTATTCCTTCTCCAAGTAGCACCATGGCATGCATATCTTCCACTTCCTCGATGTATCCTGAGGGCAATGCCCTGAATGTTTCATCGCCCTATTGATCTTATTCCCCTTTCTGCCAGAATCTGGTACTTCCTAGCTCCTACCACAGAAATTTTATCTCAATAATTTTTTTGCGAAGAATTTATCTCAATATTAACTCAGCAAAAACCTTAATCCTTTACCATGCAAGAGTTTTCTGAAGCATCTGATTAGAGGAAAGCTACGTGCAGGCGTGTAGCTAGCTGTTTGTTGACTTAAGACAGGTTCGAGTGGAATTGTTCTTACTGCTTAGTACAGGTAAAACGCAAGTAAAAAAATGCAGCAAAGCATATGAGATAAAAATGAGAACGGCCAAGGACTAGCATTCTTAACATTTTGATGCCACTAGATGGGACATATACACATGATGTCTTACAAGCCAAGGTTCTTTAGCCCCCCGCAAATGTGCCTTTTACCTTTGATCCTTGTGTTATTTTTTTTTCCATAGCTACCTCCATTTGCAAAATTTAGGTCTTCTTTTCCCTTTTGGTTTTATGACTCTGCATGTGAGGTCAGTAAAATTTGCTAGAGGTGGAAGAGGGGTCGAGCCTGCTTGGCTGCAGAAGCAAGCAAGAATCCTACCACTTGGTGTGTGCACTTTGCGCCCTACTAACAGTAGCCCTTCAACAGTCTGGGAGGCGCCGCACCAAGCAAAGTTTGTGACCGGCACACTGATGATGGAGTGGCGGTTTGCATTAACTTTAGGAATCACAAAGAATACATGAATAAGAACGTAAGTGATAAACAAGAACGATATGTACATTTACAACATGAGACTTGGTGTGTTTAGGAGAACAAAGGTAAATTTCAGCAAATCTGTTCAGATCGTATATGAAAAAGTCTGTCCCTGTAGCAATTTGAGCAATTTGGTGAGGGGGCTTGCTATCGCACCATACTCTTGGATAAATTTACGGTAGTACCCGGTAAGACCGAGGAATCCTTGCAATGCTCAGACGGAAGTAGGTGTCGGCCAATTCGCCACTACCTCCACTTTTCTAGGATCCATGGCGACGCTACCTCCATAGATGATATGGCCAAGGTAAGGTACATACTCTTTGCCAAAGTGACACTTAGAGCGTTTGAGGACAAGTTGATGCTAGCGCAAGAGTTGAAGAACAGCCCATACATGTTGAAGATGCTCAGCCCAAGTCGAACTGTAAACCAGAATATCGTCATAGAAAACCATGACAAAATGACAGATGTAGGGCTTGAGAACCTTATTCATAAAAGCTTGGAACATGGCCGGTGTATTGGTCAATCCAAATAGCATAACGACAAGTTCATAATGGCCTCAATGCGTGCGAAAAACTGTCTTTTCGATGTCAGCTGGATGCATATGCACTTGATGGTAACCATTGTGAAGGTCGAGCTTGGTGAAGAAATGGGTGCCCTTAAGCTCATCTAGAAGCTCGTCCAAGACCGGAATTGGAAATTTATCCTTCAACGTCTTGTCATTAAGTGCACGATAATCCATGCAAAAATGCCATGAATTTTCTTTCTTGCGAACTAACAACACCGGTGAAGAGAAGGCCGATGTGTTGTCCCGAATGATACCCAATTTCAGCATGTCCTTGCATTAGCGCTCGATCTCATCCTTCAACAACTGGGGGTAGCGATAAGGACAAACGACCACTAGCTCATAATCTGCACGGAAGTGAATGTGATGATCACAATGGCGCTGTGGTGGCAGTCATCGTGGCTTCTCAAAAACATTTGCAAACTCCTTTAAGAGAGCTGCCGTGAAGTCGTTTGGTTCTGTCAACAGGGGTGTGGACATGAGTCGCATTAGTCTTCAAGCTGGTCTAGGTGACTGTGTGATTGGAGTGCCAAAAGGACATAGTGAGGCGCTCAAAATCCCACACAATTGGACCACGAGTCCATTGCCATTGAATGCCCAATACCATGTCAAACCCGACAAGAGGGATGACATAGATATCAAGGGAAAATTCCTCATCGCCAATCTTGACAGAGGCGCCGATGTTAATACCTATGCTTGTGACTCGGTCACCATTCACCACGCCACCTTGATTGTTTGGCCTATAGCTGGCATGAGGCCAAGACGACGTGCTGCCTCCTCCGCCAAAAAATTATGAGTGGAGCCCGAGTCAATGAGTGTCCGCAAGTCTACCCTATGGACTTATGCCGCCAACTGCATGGTCTTGCCACTATGAATTCCCATGAAGGCATGGAGGGATATTGCAATGTCACCATCAGATAAGCCATCGCAGTCCTCCTCCTCCTCCAGTTCCAACAAATATATTCCTTTCATAGAGTATTTACTAGCATGATCCTTTGAAAACTTCTTTGGGCAATTGAAGCATAACCCTTTCATACGGCGCGCTGCCATCTCCTCCTCGGTTAAACAGCAGAATTGAGAATTTGGCACCTTAGTGGCTGGGTTTGCAGCTGCTGCGATCGGCCTGGGCAGAGGTGGTGCTACTGGAAAACCTACCGGAAGTCCCTTTTGTGCTGCAGCCACACTGCCAAAAGTGCCACAGTTGGAGCTGAATAATCGTTAGGCGCCACTGGCCGAGCAACCGACTTGCCCTCCTCGTCCTCCCCAATATTCAGTCGCCCTTCATAAGCCCACGCGAGACTCATAGCAATCTCCAATGTGGATGGATTTTGAAGCTCGACGTCCATCTGGAGAGGATTATGGAGACCACTAGTGAAAATTTACAACTATTGTTTCTCGGTCATGCGAACGGGCCTCTAGCCTAGCGGTTAGAGCGCTCTAGTAGCACCCCTCAGGTCCTGGGTTCGACTCCCAGTCGGAGCGAATTTCAGGCTGAGGGAAAAAATCCCCTCGCTTGCCCCATAAGCCAAAGCACAGGTCTAAGGCTCGCCCAGGTCGCTGGTCGTCGTCAGGTCGTTGGTCTAGGGATCACCCTGGTCGTTCTCACATGGGCTGATGCCGCTGTGTCAGGGTGGGGCAAGGGTTCGGGGATTTTCTCGATCTACGTGAGAAGATCTTCTTCTTAAAGCAATGCCCGGGGGCTGTCTTACCCCCCGCAGGTCGAGTTTTTTTTATTGTTTCTCGGTCATGTCATCACATCGACACAAGAGTGAGAGGAATCGCTCTTGATATTCTTCCACTGTCCCCATGCACCGGAGCTAAATGAGCTCGCCAAGAAGATTGCTATGTGTAGGATGCTTGAAGCGAAGATTGACATGTTCAACGAAGCGAGGCCAGGTCTGGACACCTTGGTTGTGCTCTAGACGGAAATACCATTGCTGTGCCAATCCTGTTATGTGATAGGATGCAAGCTAGACTTTCTCCTTCTCTATCGTACGTTGCCCTTAAAAGAATTGCTCACAACGATTGAGCCATGGTAGGGGGTCTTCTTTGCCATCGAACATCAGAAAAGCGAGTTTACGGAAGAGAGGCACTCCCCGGCTACCCTCACTCTCACCTGGTGTTGTGTAACAGTCCAGCTATTTATTTCAAAATTTTCAGTAAAAAAATTTTAAATTTTTATTTGAATTAAAATAAAATCAAGTGTTCTTTGATTGCTTAAATTTCTGAGATTTTATTTTTGCCTGTTTTTAGCTTTAATTTTTTTACTTTTCTTAAAAGTAATTTAATTAAAAACTTAAAAATATTATTAAATAAAGAGTATTTTGAATTTCTATAAAATCCTAGTTCAGATTAATTATTTTAAAGAATTTGGCTTTTATCTGGATTTTCTGTGTTTTTCTAGATTTTAAAAATAAATTCAAAGCTAAAAACTATTTTGTAAAAATTAAAATACCAAATTTAAGTTGAAAATATTTTTACTAAGTCTAAAACATTTCCAGGGATTTTTGTGATTTTTTTTGGAATTTTTAGACTTTATTTGCTATTTTCTAAGTATTTTCAAAGCTACCTAATATTTCTGAAAACCAAAAATGAATTTTCAATCCTTTCTCTCCTCAGGCCGACAAGTGTCAGGCCCAGATTTAATCCGCCCCGCCCGTTTTAATCCCGGCCGCCCAATCCCACTTACCCCTTCGTTTCTTATCAACGGCTTTGATTTCTTCCCCATCGCTCAATCTAATCTCCGTCGTCCCCTTCCACTTAAACCCCTTCGACGGCCCGATTCCTTCTTTGCACCACGCAGCACATATCCGACCGTCCGCCGCTCCCTCCTCTCTCCACTCTCGCCGACACATGGGCCTTACCTGTTAGGCTCTTCTTCTCCCCACCCTTCTTCCTCCTCGCGCCGCCGCCATTGACGCCCCCGGCCGAGCTTTTAATTTGGCCGTTTCTCCTCCTTTAAGTCCCGAGCTAATGCACCGTTAAAAGCCCCCATCGCTCCTCACTTACTCCCGCCCATTTCACCCTCATCAAGCTCCATCCCCGCAGATATGCACCATTCATGGCCGCTTTTACCCCGTCGAGTAACCGCCGGCCATCCTCCCCTCCTCGCCCTATATAAACCCCTCCCCGAGCACCCTCTCCTCACCCCGCACCCTGTCCTCCCCTCCTCTTCCTCTCTCGTGCGCCCGAGCCTCCCCAATGCCGAGTTCCCCTCTCGCCACCCGATTGAGCTCCGACGAGGAATTGCCACTGCCCAGGTCTCTCCCGCGCCTCACCGACATCGTCTTCGTGTTCCCCGTGCCCCGGCGACTGTCCTCCGCCTCTTTGCCGAGTGATGCCACCACCGGAGACCCGTGCGCCGCCGCTAGACCTCGCCGCCGGCCCCCTTCCCGTGCCTCTCGGACCCCGCGCCCAGGTGGGCCCGAACCCCCGCCTTCCCCTCTTGCTGTTGCGTGTCACGACCGCCACCGCCAGGCACCGGAGCGCCGGTAAGCCGCACCGCCCGAGCGCCGCCTTCGGCCGACGCTGCCCCGTCAGCGTGCGCGCCCGCGTGGCGCCGCATGGCCGCTTCATCAGCAACCAGCCGCCACCTCCTCCCTCTGTGCCACGTCGGCCGTGGACCGAGTCCACGATGGACCAAGCTAATCCGTGAACCCCGTCCACCATAGATCTGGCCCCACCTGTCAGTCTAATAGAATCTTTTTCTTTATAAAAATAATCCGGCCGAAAATGAAAATCCTTGCTGACACCACCCTGACGTCATAAATTCCTTTTTCTGTATAAAAATAATTCCACCAAAAATCATTTCCTTGGTGACGTCATAAATCGGTTTTTCAGTATAAAAATAATTCCAGAAAATCTGATTTATTCTTTTTCTCTCTTTTCAAACTTCCAGAAGTTCGTTCTCCTTCATCCTAACTCCGATTGAGCCCATTCAAATTTATAAATTCATCAAAAATTCCAATCTATACATTTATGCCACCCATTTGAATATTTGAAGTTTATTTGGTAATCCAAAATTTAAATTTCAAATTCCAAAGCCAGTTCATTTTCAAAAGCCTCAGATCCATTCAAAATTTTCTGTGCACTTCCAAAATTCAAATTCAAATCTTCCAAACTTCAAAATCTCCATAAAAATATCCATTCTATTTTTCTTGCCACTTCTCTTTTTCTAAAAATAATGAGATTTCCCTCCCAAGCCAAAGTCTTATTTTGTGCAAACACGCTTAACTCCAAAATTCTCACCACCCCATTGCCATAGATTCTTTTCAAGCATTTGGACTATTCTCTTTTAGCCTAATATTTCTTCTTTCTACCTTTGTTGTTCATCTCCACGTATCAGACCAACAAACACACTGTTTTTCATCTAAAGCCATCGTGAACCATGCATGCATGCAGGCAAAATCAATTCCCTATTACCAAATTAATTTGCATGCAGCAAGAACACCTCTATTCATTGCCAAACATCAATTCTTTTTCAGTTTTTAGTCATTAACATTTTAGTTTCTTGCATTCAAGCATTGAAAACCGACATTGCACATAACTCAGCCAAATTAACTCATTCCTCTTGTTCTTGCCATATAAATAGAAGCACCTCTTTTTGTTCCATTCCCAAGCCAACCCCCAGCACCTCCTCTACCTTTATGCAAAACACTAGAGAAGCCGCATCCGCCCATGCTCTCTCCTTCCTCCACCATGTCACCTTCTCTTCGGTGATCTTTTTCGGCTTTTGTTCGTGTCACATCATGTTCTAGCATTTTAGCAATCTACCCATCAATTTAATGTTATTTTGATGTAGCCATTTGGTGGGAATCAAGTTTTTCCCAAAATCTTCTGTTTTACGTTTCCCGACGTCGATTCATCGCCTCTGTTGAATTTTAGCCCGAGCCACCCAACCAAAATTAATTGGTATGCAGTAGAAATGTCTCTAGTAAATTTATTCTCAGTTTCATGGCCATTATACTCATCAATTATTCAGTTTCTTGCATGCAAAGTTGAAACCGAAATTTCATTTATTCCTGTCTTTACTCCGGTAATCAATTTTGGCCATTCCTTTGCTCCTCTTTACCTATAAATTGAACCACCACCTTCTCTCCTCATTCCCCACTTGTGATGCGCACTAGCACACCAGAAATCCAGCCAAAAATAAGGTCTCAAGAACTATTCCCTCGGTTGGAATCATTTTCCAGCAATTTCCTTTCCAACTGATCTTCCGATGACTCGTTCTTCATCGTCCGAACTCCGAATCTGTTGATTCTTTCTCCTAAATTCATATAAAATCATAATCTATCTGTAAGTATATATTTTATAATTGTTGGATTTTATTTGGATTTATTTGAGTTTATTTTGTTTGGTTCTTCGTGTGTAGACTACGACTATTTCGGAGAGTTCGATTTTGACGATTCGCAGCATCAAGTCTTCGAGCAAGGCAAGTTACACCTTTGATCATGTTGATCCCAGTAATTTAAATTATTTATGTTGTTTTAAAATTATTATGCATGCATACTTTTATTGAAACCTAGTTTAAATTCGATTTAAATTCTAGTTATACCCAATTCCTTTGTTTATGGCCAAATTTGACATTGAACTTCTTATGCCTTGTCACCATAGAGAAAAACCTAGTTGATACATTAGTATTAACTGGACATTTTATAGCAAAGCTTAGCCATGCTTAAAATAATCATAGGTTGGGATACCTTTTTCACATAAAAGGATAAGCTTTTGGAATATATTCTTGACTTTGGTGAGTCAAGAATGTTTATGAAATGTTTTTAAACAAAATATAAAAACTTGGTTTAGACTTAGGCAAATGGTTAGGTGGTGGGTGCCTGCTGGCATGCATTGTTGTTTGGTGACACAATATTGATTGCCAGGCACGAGGGGTATGTGGCTGGTGCCTAAGTAAGTTAAGGACCGGTTTGTGAGCTACTATTGCAAAGCCCTATCGTACTACCACAAGTCTGGTATGGGACAGACCTGACCGAATAATTTGTGAAGTTCTAACTTAATCTCACTATAGGCTGAATGTGAGCGCGGCATAGGCCATGAGAAGTCTCACACGGCACAAGAGGGGGCTCCAACATGTGGATTCGTGTTGTGATGAAACCTTAGTGGCGGCGTGATTATGTTGACAACGGATCATTGTAAAGGCCTTGTCATGATCTCCTAGCCGCACACCTAAGGAAGTGTGTTAATCCGGTAGCAAAAAGGGAAGATCATGTCTTGTGGATAAAGTTGTACAACCTCTGCAGAGTGTATAATCTATCCTGGATAGCCGTGCCCACGGTCATGGGCAAGCTGAGTAAAGTTTTTCACTGATTAGACTTTGGTTTTAATAAAATCTGGTTTGTGGAAACTTATGAGATCTTTTTGGAAAAGATGGTCCGGGTGGGATGCCCATGGATAGGTTGGTGTTTGGTTGAAGCCTGCACTAACGATATTATTTTATTAAAATCTTGTTTCTATCTATTGAATCAAATTCAGCTTTTGAATCTACTTACAGTATTTACTTCAATTTCGCTTTATGCTTAATTAACCTTACTATGCCTTCCTTTGTTAATCCATATGCATGCATTAACTCTGTTAAACCTCCCGGTGTAACTTGTGGAGTACTTTATGTGCTCACGTTGCTCAACTCATCATTTTTCAGAGGACAGCTTCGACTTCGGTGAGGATCAGAACGTATAGGCCGCGTCTTACTGTCGTTTGCCTGTGGGCAGGCTCAGTGGGTTTCTTCCGCTTTGGTTTATTTCTTCCGCTGCTTGTATTTAATTTTGGCTTATGTGCCATTGATGTAAACTTTGGCCATCATGCCCATATTTAGTTAAATAGAGTTTGTCATTGTGCATGATATGTATCTCTGTTATCGCTGTGTGCACTAGCTGATCCTGGACTAGTGCGATTTACACAGAGGGTTTCGGAGTTGTTGGTCCGGGTCCCGACATGTTGTACCCATGCTTTCCTTGAAGCCTGCATCGTCTGGTGGAACTCTCGGTGACTGACGGCTAGGGCTAGGGCCTAAGCGCTTATCGATTTCATTCAACTTCTCCTGTTGTGTGGTCACGATTTGAAGAAGTTGCGCCATCTGCTTGCTGAGGTCAACAATGGCCTTGGTTTCATCCATGGAGATCGATGGAGGGTCACAGGTCGCAGGATGTCGTCTCTGATACCAAAGGTGATATGGACTAGAAGCAAGAACTGGGTAGATAGTCAAGAATAGCCCTTTACCCTTGCGGTCAAGGCTCTGATGCGGCCAACACTTGAATTAACTTGATTTTTTATTGCCTTTCACAAATAGTCGGCTATCCCTTAATATACTAGAAGCCTTTCTAACAAAAGAAAAATATATCATACTAATACTAAAAGCACTCTTCTTAATATAGATTGCCTGATACAAGAATATCATATCAATACTAATAGCAAGCCTTTCCTTATACTTATCTCTTTCCTAAATTGTTGCCTTATCTGAAGGGCTTTGTGTTGATGCCTTCTCCAACTCTACTTGTGACGCTGCTGGCCCAGACTTGGCTATCATTGTCACTTATATTGTTCCGCAACCATCTGTTGCCGCACCACTCGAGTGAACCGATCCCCGTGGATGACACATATAAAACTTGCCAACAAATGCGTCCATAATAGATCGATGTAGCACTTCCCCTGTCAGTATTATACATAGTGGTTGTTATGGTTAGATATACCACTTGTTAGGAATCAACAAGACAATGAATGAAATCAATGGAGAACAATCAAGCACATGAGACAGAGAGTTAACGTGGAAAACCCTTTTGGATGAAAAACACAAACGTATAATCGGCGAAATCACTGTATGAGGAGAAGTTGCAGAACCCTCTTGACGTATGTGTGATTCCATGCCTGTATCAAACATTTTACAGAGGATATAAATAGCTTGGAATAAGAGTCTCCAATGAGGCAATGAATAAAGTCCTAGTTGACAATGAAACAGAAACCTACTCGAAAACTAGAACAGTAACATTCCCGGAGATGGGAACAACACCCCGCTTGGAGAGTCTAAGAAGATAACGATAAAGAGTTGCAGTCGAAAAATGCCTTGAGTAGATACATTTGACTCCAGTTGGTGCACACACCTTAGAGCACCATGTCTAATGCAGGTTGGTGTAGAGTCCATCGTGGACATGAAGATGGTTCCAATCATAACATCTGACTAGTTTGCATTGATGACCAAAATCTAATCGAATGTTGCATGCGGTTGAAAAGATTAGCAATGGTTGGACCCAACTGAAGGCTCATAGAAATGAAGCACTTAACTGATTCATGATATACAGTGACACACACACAATGGTGACGCTAATGTGAATACATGTGTCATCTTGAATCAAGCCATCACAATGAGAACAAGATGGTAGGCTAACAGTCACAGTGGAAACAGGATGGTAGGCTAACACCCCCCACAGTCGGAACGGGAGCGGGTCAAATGTTCAAACTGGAGCAGGATTCCTTGAAAGTCACCGTCAGAAAAGGGGGTTGACAAGCCCATACATGCTGACACCAGTGAAGGCGGGGGCGAAGCTTGGGGGTGGAAAAGAAAGGTCATTAGCGGTAGTTCCCAACATCAATAGATCACTCTAGCGACACAAGTAGAGGGAAGAGGTAGAGAGGTAGGGGGAGGAGTGGGTTGAGTAGGTGAGGTGGCGGCTATGTAGGTGGCCAGCGGTGAGGCAAGCAGCTGGAGGCAGTGGATAGGGCTAGTGGTGCCTAGAGAAGGAAAGGGGGAGGGCGTGATAGAGGAGAAGAGTGGTGGCTTCGAGGTGGAAGAAGAAGAGGAGGGGTGATCTGAGGTAGGGACAGCGGTGGTGAGGAAACCAACAGGGGTGGTAAATCTAGAGCGATAGCGCGCCGAGACCAAGAGAGAGAAAGAGAGAAAGAGCGCGAGAGAGTAAGAAGAAGGGGGAAGGCGGCGATGGCTGAGGAAGGTGGGGGAGGTCGTTAGCGGCAGGGATGGTCACCGGCAGACCTAAAGGCAATCCGGGCGGAGAAAGGCTAGCCCAAGCAGGGGGTGGCGGGATCCAGCGGCCCAAGATCCGCCGGAGTGGGCGACAGCGGTGTCGGGCGTGGGCGGGCACGAGCGACGGCACGGAGGCACCGGCTCAGGCGGGCGATGGCATGGGCACATGGTGGCAGGAAACGATGGGAGCAGGTGGGCCAACGCGGCGGTGCGGAGGAAGCTGGATCGGGTGTGGGTCACTGGATCCAAGCGGGAGGCAGCTGAAAGATGACGCAAAGACGATAGGGAGGTCGGAGGCAGCTGGATCTGGCGTGGTGGTGCCGTCCACGCCAGATCGGCGTGGAAATGGCTGCCCCTGGGAGTGGAGACGCTCCTCCTGGGGGCAGCGCAGTGGAAGACAAGTAGAGCTAGGTATGAACTTGGGGCTCTAATACCATGAAGGCTCATAGAAATAGAGCACTTAACCGATTCATTGATATACAGTGATATATATACAATGGCAATGCCAATGTGACTACTTGCTCATCTTGAACCGAGGTGTCATAGAGGAAACGGGATGGTAGGCTAACAGTCACAGTGGGAACAGGGTAGTAGGCCAACATTGATCAGATTTAGATCATAAAATACAACAGTGGCAACCCTCCTTGCTTTCCAGCTCCAACCCCATGTTAGGATTGACCTGAAACGGGACGCAAAGCAATAAAAAAACCACGGCCGAAAAGACCGGGAGAGATGAGAAAGGGGAAGCAGAGAAGAGAGGAAGGATGCGCTAGCTTAGCCATTCTCATGCGCTATACATCCATGCGCGGCCGTCGCGTTCTAATTGTGAGACAACAGAGGTGTGACGCGGTACTATGTGCCCCTTGATTGTTTGCTTGTTTGCAATGCATGGTGATGGATGGTGGCCACCTAACCTACCATGTGAGTGTGCGCGCGCGCCACGGCCGTAACGGTTTTAGTCTCGTTCTGGACTGCGGCTTATGTATTTAGGCTATTCCTAATAGTTTTTATCTACGTATTTCAATAGCAGCAGATGGAGAATATATTTTTAGGTTTTAAAAGTCACTCGTTTATTTCGATTTTTAAAAAACCAAATAACAAAAAAAAACAGGACTTTTGTGTTCTACGCAGAAGCCCATTAATGTACACGCCTCATATATGGGTAAAATGCTCCTCCATGCATGCATGCTCGTGGGCGGGCAGGGCTGGCTTGGCTAGCTAGCTGTGGCATTTATACACTCACCTTGGTCTTTTGGAAAACAATTATAGTAGGCACATGATTCCACTCATCAACCCATGGAGATGGGTAAAATGTTGGTGTTGTAAGCACATGATTACACTCATCAACCCATGGAGAGGGGTAAAATGTTGGTATTTCATATGTTTGGATCGATCTTGTTCTTGAGGAACTTTTCGTTACAAGATGCCCACAAATTACCTCGCTTCAGTTCGGTCTATCGAGAGAGAGAGAGAGAGAGAGAGAGATCTTGTAGTCATGCAGGGCCTGCCGCCTACCACACGGTAAACCACAGGAGGAAAGCCTTCAGCGCACACGGACAATGCCGCACCGTGCGGCACGAAGATTACAGGGGAATTGAGGCAAGATGGACAGTGGTTAAACCACGCGCTTTTGAGATGAGAAGGCGAATGTTAAGTATAAGTGAAACGTTGGTTTTTCTTATCAATTTAGGTTTTTGCACAAATTGATTGGTACATTCAATTCAGTATCGTGTTAGAATCAAAAGGTTTTAAGTTTAAGATCTGATTAACATAATTAAAAAACAATTGCAATACAATTCTATCGCAATCTTATGCCTTAGAGGGTCTATATGTGAGAAAAAATGTTAAAGTATAAGTGAATTATTCCATATTTTCTCAGCAACTTAAGTTTTTGTGTGTTGGCACAATTTAAAAATAATTATAGCACACTTATATCTTATGTTTTAGATCTAAAGATGTCTACTTTTTAGAATAAGTGTTAAAGTATTGGTGAATTATATGTCTTTTTTCTAGTCAGATTAGTTTTTTTTATGTACTGGCCAACGCATACGCGTTAACTGATGCCGTACGTGGAGTGGGCACCGGGTTTCATTTCACCGATCACCAAAACAGTGCGTAACCAGACGAGCCAGTTGACCCTGCGGTTACCCGGAAATTTGGACACTGTTGGACCCATAGCCCTCCGGAATTCCTTTTTTGGCCCCCCAAAGCAAAAAATTCCAAAAATAGACCCCGTTTGAGCGCGCGTTTACGGGAGGTTGCCACATGGCCACTGTTCATCCGGTCGTGCGGTCTGGGACCGCACGACCGGCCTGGCGCCGTGCCCGAGCGCGCGATCTCCCGCCCAGCGCGCGACCGCCTCGCCCCAGCGCGCGACCGCCCCGCCCAGCGCGCGTCTGCCGTCCCGCGGTCGCCCGAGCGCGCGTCTGCGTCCCCAAGCGCGCGATTGATCCCCGACCACATGATCCCCCGACTGCGATCCGTTTTTTAGGGTTTGGTCTGTTTAGGGTTTTTAATACTCGTGAATATTTGTATGGTTTCTCAATTTTGTAGTTGTAAACTGAGAAAAAAATAGATAAAGTTGCAATAATAATTTGTGTTCATTGTTAGTTGCAGATGTATAAAAAATTAGGATAAATTTTTTTAAAAAACGATTAATTATAGAACGATCGTTTCGTAAAGTGGTAAGTGATATTTAGGGTTTCGTATGGTTTTGAGGTTTGCAATCACCATGTTTTTTGTATGTTTTGTCAATTTTGTAAATGTAAACTCGGAAAGAATCTGACCAAGTAGTCATAAAAGTTTATATTCATTATAACTTGTAGATGCTAATAAAATTTTGGTAAATTTTTTTAGGAACAATTGACCGTAGAATGATCGATACAAATAGTGGTAAGTGACTTTTAAGGTTTGCTGTGTTTTTAGGGTTTGCAAACCCTGTGATTTTTTTAAAATTTGTCAATTTGTAGTTATAAACTGGAAAAAAATATGACGATATTGTAATAGGAATTCGTGTACGGTGAATACAAATAAACTGCATACTACAATTGGGAGCAACATGCTGCGTACTTTTTTTATTACATGCATAACATGCATAACTTGCTGGGTCTATTACATTTTGTCTACTGGGTGTAGCATGGTTGTTTCCCTTTTTTTTCGCGCCCTGAAGATGGCTCCGCTGCATCCTTCTTCCTGTCACTCTTGGTCTTGAGAGCTGCCTCCCGAGCTTGAAGCTCCTCCTCCTGACGCTTGATGGCAGCTTCACGCAGACTTAACTGCTCCCGCCTCCTTTGCAGCTCATCCTCCTTGCCCTTCAGACGCATGTGGTCCACCCTCACACGGCGCTCTTGCTCAAGCCGCATCTGTCGTTCCACCTCGCGAGCCTGAGTCATCTTGACAAAGTATTGTCCTTTGTTTTCCACCTCCACTGCCCGGTTATTTGGCCATGCCGGCGGCACGCGATCCACCCATTCCATGAACCCGCAAGCCTATGTGTGGCGTGGTAGATGTCATGGATCAAGTTGAAAAACGATAACGGAAAAGAAATGATTTAGTTATGGTCGTTACCACGAAGTCGTCATCCAGGTCAGGACACTTGAAGAACCTACGGCCGTATTTGGCTCGTTGTACTCGATCAGTCCAGACTCCCAACATCGTCCTAAAGCCGCAATGGCACTTCGGGCGCTCATGCCACTCCGGCACTCCAAATGGGTCGGACCTCCAGGAAGACATTGTTGTGTAGTAGTATTGTGATGCCTTGAGGAGGAGATGTGGTATGGAAGACATAGGAGGGAGGCCTTTATGTAGGCAGGTTATCTGGTGCAGTGGGCATAGTACATGGAGAGGACGACATGGGAATCTTTTGAGGATAGTCAAGATTGCAGTGTAGTAATAAATGTCCGTATGAAGGCTTTTCAGAGCCTGCAAATTGTACTCTTTTGTCATGTCACTGCGGAAAGGTGGTCTCTTTTGTCATGTCACTGCGGAAAGCTGGCCCGTATTGTCAAGTCACTGGGCAAAGCTGCGTCGTTTTGTCATGTCACTGCGCACCACTGGCATGTTTTTGTCACCTCACGGAGCAAAGCTGGCCCGTATTATCATGTCCCTGCGCAAATTGTCCTCTTTTGTTATGACACTTAGGAAAGGTGGCCTCTTTTGTCATGTCACTGCGGAAAGCTGGCTCGTATTGTCTAGTCACTAGGCAAAGCTGCCCCGTTTTGACGTGGAATGAAGGGTCCTGCAAGCCCCCAAGGTTGGTGAGAATTTTATGTACTTACAAGGTTTTGACATGCTTGATTTTCAGTCCCTGAGCTAGTGTCAATGGTGAAGATATCCTCCCACATAATGGACGGTGGAACTTCACCAATAAGGTCAGAGGGATAAACATGGCATCCGAATGATTTTGTAAATTTATAAGTGTATGTGTGTGTGTGTTAATCACTAATCGGCTATACTCATGCCTTTTGGCATTGTTTAGGTGGTTAGCTCTAGCCTATGGCCTCTTATCTGTAAATACAGAGCATTAGTGCACACTCAGCCAATGGCTAGAAATGATGTCCTCCTTATTCAAGCCACGGGGAACCAAAGATGATGGCCTCAATCGGTAAGAGGTGTCATTTGATCCAATCTTAAAATTTATTTCATTGTCAATATTATGTACATCTGTCCCTGTATGCATTTTATGCTTTCGTATGTAATGCCTTTTGAATGTGATGTGTATCATTGCACTTGGGACATTCAGGGAATGACTTATTGACTTTTACACTAGCTCAGGGATTGAAAATGGATAATTAATGAGATAGGCTTTCTCCCCTGATGACCTGCAGGAATTTGTGCATTCACTCTCTTACTATTGGACCCCTGTGCATCAAGAATTCCATTTTTGGCCCCCTGTGCAAAAAAATTCCAAAATTGGACCCCTCTCCACGAACGATATATAAAGTGGTAAGTGACTTTTAGGGTTTGGTATGTTTTAAGGGTTTGCAATCCGCGTGATGAGTGTATGTTTTGTCAATTTTGTAGTTAGAATCAGATAAAGTTGCAATAGAAGTTTATGTTCAATGTAAGTTGTAGATGCATAAAAAAAATTGGTAAATTTTTTTAGGAACGATTGACCGTATAACGGTCGATACATAAAGTGGTAAGTGAATTTTAGGGTTTGGTCTGTTTCTTAGGGTTAGCAATCTCCGTGAATGTTTTCAGTTTTGGCAATTTTGTAGTTATAAACTGGGTAAAAATCAGATAAAGTTGTAATAAAAGATTATGCTCATTGTAAGTTGTAGATGCATAAAAAAGTTTGGTAAATTTTTTTAGGAAAGATTGACCGTAGAACGGTCGATACATAAAGTGGTAAGTGAATTTTAGGGTTTGGTCTGTTTCTTAGGGTTTGCAATCTCCGTGATTGTTTTCAGATTTGGCAATTTTGTAGTTATAAACTGGGTAAAAATCAGATAAAGTTGTAATAAAAGTTTATGTTCATTGTAAGTTGTACATGCATAAAAAATTTTGGTAAATTTTTTTTAGGAAAGATTGACCGTAGAACGGTCGAGACATAAAGTGGTAAGTGATATTTCGAAGGTTAGTGAGAATTCGTGTACGGTGAGGAGCGCTATGTTAATATTGTTAAATGAGGTGATACGTGAATCATGGAATGCGAAAATACGAGATATTGAACTTCATAATACAGTTGGGAGTAACATGCCGCGTAGATTTTTATTACATGTATAACATATAGCATGATATGCGACTAACCCACCCAACTGCTCGTACGACCTACTGTGTGGACCGGGGCCACTTTCCCTTCCTTGCTCGCTCGGCGTTGAACTCCTCCGCGGCCTCTTTTGCCTTAGCCGCAATTTCCCTCTTTCTCTCGCGCTCCATCTCGCGAGCCTCCCGCTCCCTATGCGTGCACGCTTCAAGATGAGCTTGCGTCTCGCGCTGTATACGCAGGGTGTGCTCGTGCTTGCGGCGCTCCTCCTCCAGCAACTCCTTCTCCTTTGTGACATTCCACTCCTCGAAGTCGAGGGTCCATTGGTCCTCAGGGTGGATCTCAAGATCGATCCATTTGCGGTAGCCACACAGGGGCTCCGGAGACTGTAAATACATAGGAGCTATTGTTAGTGCGTGCTGTGAAGGAGAAAAGGTAGGGGAAAAGGAGAAAAGATATTGTTACCGGCCGCCGATAGGTTGCGGTGTCAAAACGGCGGTTGGGGTAGTCACTGGAGTAGTTTGCGCAACCCCAGTAACGCATACCTAGACTGATGTTGTGCTTAGACTTGAAGAACTTGCACACGTCCCCGCACCAACAAAGGGGAGGTGTCTCCCCCTCAGGTGGTAGTTGTGGCGAACGCTCGGTGGGGACGTCCGGGATGGGGTTTTTGCTACGCGGGCGCTCTGGGGGGACCTTTCATCGTAGCACGATGGGCTTGTTCAACCCGGGCCTGTATCGCCCTTATTTTCTCATCGCGTGCGGCATCGCGGGCCGCAGCTGACCGTGCTATGTCACGGGTCTCCTCCCAATCCTTCACCATCTTGTCCTATTGCTTCTTCTTGCCTTTGTCCATCCCGGTTGGGTGAGGGAAGCGCGATGTAGTATGGGGTTTGGATGGGCAATGTTCGCTGGGAAATGGAATACATACGAATTTATAGGGGCCGTTTTGTCTCTACTCGTACGTCTAAACCTGGTCCGCGTGGTGGTAGCAGTGAGTAAAGATGGGAGTGCTGCGGTATCACTGAAAAAAGGTCCTGTTTTGTAATGTCTCTGAGCAAAGCTGCCCTGAATTGTCATCTCACTGAGCAAAGCTGACCTCTTGTTGTCATGTCACTGAGAACAGATGCCCTCTTTAGTACTGTCACTGCCCAAAGCTGGCATGTTTTGTCATCCCACTGAGCAAAGCTGCGCCGTTTTGTCATGTCACTGCGCAAAGCTGGCATGTTTTGTCATCTCACTGAGCAAAGCTGCCCCGTTCTGTCATGTCTCTGAGCAAAGCTGCCCCGTTTTATCATGTCACTGCGCAAAGCTGGCACCTTTTGTCATCTCACTGAGCAAAACTGCCCCGTTTTATCATGTAACTGTGCAAAGCTGGCATCTTTTGTCATCTCACTGAGCAAAGCTCCCCCGTTATGTCATGTCTTTGAGCACAGCTGCCATGTATTGTCATCTCACAGAGCAAAGCTGACCTCTTTTTGTCATTTGACTGAGCACAGCTGCTCTCTTTAGTAATGTCACTGCGAAAAGCTGTCCTCTGTCATCTCTTTGAGCAAAGCTGCCCCGTGTTGTCATGTCACTGAGCAAAGCTGCCCCGTGTTGTCATTTCACTGCGAAAGCAGACCTGTTCTGTCATCTCTCAGAGCAAAGATGCCCCGTTATGTCACGTCTGTGCGAAGAACCATCCTTTTATTCTTTGAGGTGAATGCAGCAAGTTGTCTCGTTTGGTATAAGTAGCACGGTTGGGGTCCCAGCACATTGTTGAGTCGAACAAAGAAGTACCCTGTCTTTCGTGCTTGAACAAACCATGTCGGAAGCCGAGGGGCCAGTGGGATTTGGGTCACCGAAGGACGACATTCCCTTAGAAAGGAGGGATATGTTCGGTCCACAGTACCGATTGATGCCAAGTCGGCGTGCTCAACCAGCGTGGCCGAAATGCAGGCACAATGAGTACGCGGTCGTCCAGATCTTGGATTCCCCGAACGATGGCGGGCGACGTTTCTTCCGATGCTCACGCTCCGGGGTACAATTTAGTAATATTACATTTTTGTATTGCTTATGGACCCGCGAAGTTAACCGTCCTTTTTTTTGCAGATGGCAAAATGCGACTTCTCCCGCTGGATCGACCCTCCTCATGAACGGTATGTTGATCGTTATGTGGATACATTATGGGCTCGAATATGGGACTTGGAGTACCGAATGGAGAGCCTCACTGAGGAGAACAACGACCTCCGCGAACAGATGTAACGCGAGAGTGGCAACGAGGAGGTCGTGAATATAGCAAGCTCTTATGATCCCACATGTTGCTGCGCGAACCCGAGCTGCATATGTGCATGCCACTCCCACGACGGCCAGCCACGTCCGAGGCGGCCCCCTCAGCAATTCTCCATGTGGGTGCCACGAGGCTCGTTTGGCATGTAGGTAACGAGGGTTATTGTTGTGTCGTATTGTAGTTCATGTATGCGTTGAATTAAAATGTTGGGTGTACTACTTTCCATAAATTATGTATGTGCAATGTATGTGTTGTTTCGTGTTATAAGTGTGTGACGCCTTCATTTTATGTGACCTTCATATGCTGTGGCCTCTTTCCGTAGCGATGTAATGTGCAACGTTGTTAAGTATGTGATGGATTGGTTGTTATCTTCGTGGAGTTGTTATCACAAGCTAGAAAAAATGCAATACTGAGCAAAGATGCCTCGTTTTGTCATCCCACTTGGCAAAGGTGGCCTCTTTTGTCATGTTACTGCGGAAAGCTGGCCTCTTTTGACATGTCACTGCGGAAAGCTGGCCCGTTTTGTCAAGTCACTGCGCAAAGTTGGCCCGTTTTGTGAAGTCACTGGGCAAAGCTGCACTGTTTTGTCATGTCACTGGGCAAAGCTGCTCTCTTTTGTCATGTCACTGAGCAAAGCTGCCCCTTTTTTATGAGGTCATTGCGCAAAGCTGGCATGTTTTGTCTCCGCACTGAGCATGGTGTGGGGTCCAGATTTGTGTTGTATGTGGTCTTTGTGCGTGAGGCTGCCCCCCCCCAAACAGCCTATAAAACGGAGCCATCCCTCACATACTCCCTGGCCATGTTATCAGTCACCTCCTGAGTTAGTTGTTCACAATCTGTGTAGTTTTCTTTCGTGCTCACTCCCCCAGACTAGGCAATGAGTCAGCTCAGCACGTCATCATGGGCACCCACGGTGATGTGCCCAAATTGCAACATCTTGGTTAGACGTAGGACATCACAGACGGCCGCGAATCCTGGACGACACTACTACAAGTGCCCTAATCACTCGGTGAGTCAGATTGTTTCGGGTTCGTTGAAATCATGGTTGTATGTTTAAAAAACTTCTTGTCATGGAATCGCAGGAAGCTCATGGTGGTTGCCGATTCTGGGTGTGGGAGGATGAAATGGGAAATAGGACAGACAGTGTTCGCCGTGAGAGAGTTGTCGTGGGGGGTTGCGACCCCGTTGGGATGCGGCATCGTTTCGACAGACTAGAGTGGAAGATAAATGTAATGTTGTGTGGTATTTTGTTTCTTGTGTTTATTGTTATCCTCAAGTTGTAGTGCTGGAGGTGCTCCTCGTGTATGTTCGCAATGTTTTATGCTATGTTGTCGTCAAGCTCTTTTGGTAATGTTTTATGTACGGTTGTGTTGTATTTTAGTTGTTGTGTTCGTTGGTGTGTTGGTGGTTGTACTACTTGCTACATGTCATGTACGTGAAATGTATGAGTGGTTTCATGTTGTCTTTGCCTGATGCCTTCTCCTCGTATATGTCGGTAATTTTTTATGCTACGTTGTCGTCAACCTATGTCTTCTCCCGCTACCCCGTGTTTTCATCTCTCAGTTGGTTGTATGCCGTAGTAAATCAAAGAACTTAGAGCAACCCTTTTATACCGGAAACCATCTTTGAACATCAAACCATCAAGCACTTGAAAAACATCACAAAAATTACAAAAGCACAATTTAAAAAATTCATTCATCATCTCCTCGTCGCCGCCTCGTACGGCGCATATGATCCTCTGAGAAGGTGAACCTACTAGGGGAGCGTGGTGCATCGCGAAGATCGTAGTGCGAGGGGTGTGGCCGAGGCGGCGGTGGGTACAACTCTGTGGACAGTTGCGACGGCTGGTCATAAAGCATAGAGCTCACCCAATCGGAGGAGGTGTCTACGTCCTGCTTAGATGGTACAACTGAATTAGGCAATGGAAAGTACGAAAATTGTTCATAATGAAATACACCTGTTTAGCTTACAATGTTAGTGCATACCGGGGTATGTGGCTGGTGAAATGAGGATGTCGACGGGTAGTCCCCCATGTACTCGTGCGATGTCATGCCTTGATAGGTCGGCACAACCCACCTGTCCCGGTCATATAGGTTGGTCTGCACCTGTCCCGGGAGATACGAGGGCATCTGCCCCTCTGGTTGGTCCGGCGAGTCAGGGGCGCTGTCTGGAGTGGGCCCCCGTCGTCCTGGAGAGCGCGGTCGCCCTCCGTGATGACGATGCCCGTTGCGACGTGCTATCCCGTCGCAATTGCTGCAAGACGAACATGTGGTTAGACATAAATGGTAAATGAGTGCATGAACAAATAGTTGACAATTGTCGAACCGCCGGGCCGAAGCGCGTGGAGGCCGAGCGACCGTAGCTTGGCCGACTCTCGGACGGCCCCTCTGGTTTGTGCGGCGATGTCGACCTCCGTGATGACGTCGCCCTCCGTAGCAGCGTGCTATCCTGTTGCAATTGCTGCAAGTCGAACATGTGCGTAGACATAAATGGTAAATGAGTGCATGAACAAATAGTTGCCAATTGTCGAACCGCCGGGCCGAAGCGCGTGAAGGCCGAGCGACCGTAGCTTTGCCGACTCTCGGACGGCCCCTCTGGTTCGTGCGGCGATGTCGACCTCCGTGATGACGTCGCCCTCCGTAGCAGCGTGCTATCCTGTCGCAATTGCTGCAAGACGAACATGTGGTTAGACATAAATGGTAAATGAGTGCATAAACAAATAGTTGCCAATTGTCGAACCGCCTGGCCGAAGCGCGTGGAGGCCGAGGATGGCCGTGTTGATCCTGGTGCTGACGGAGGCGCGGAGGGAGGTGGTGGTCCCTGGCCACGTCCGCCACCGCGTGTAGCAACAACGTCATCTCGGTGGCGACCACAACTCAAGCCCCGTATCGCACCCCTTGCCCTTTCGCTGATGCTGCGCATATAACTTACCCACCGAGATTCGGTATTTGACTTCCTATGTCGTATAGCCTCATTAGCCTTGATGTCGATACGATGTAGCCGGTCCACCTGCAGTGAAACAAATAGTCAGTTCAAATGTAATCCTGCATTGCGTAATGACACAGTACTCTCGTACCGCCTGGTCGACCCGTGCCGCTAGATGACGGTCTGGACCTTCCTGTATAGCCGCCTCGTGAACAGCATGAAGTGGAGGTTGTGGCGGCTCCCCTGTAGTAAGCCTACAGCGGGTGCGTGGAGCGTACCAGTCAAGGTATGCCCTGTACGGCGCGGGGTCGTCCGGGTCGTATGGCCGTGTCTCATCCACAACCATCGTATGCGCATGGTCAGACCACATGTCTGTCCACGTCCGCTGTGTGGCTCTCCAGTCTTCGGTCGCTCGCCCTCTCCTCGATTGCCTGCAAGTACATTGAGACATTACACAATCAGTACGGTACTGACATTGACACTAATGCAGTAATTAAATTTGGGGTGTACCGACATACCGGTGGAACTCCTCCGCAAGAGGGCGTCCTGCTATGGGAGGGACATGCTGGTACAGCCCGAACTGTCTCATGACTCGGTGCGGGCTGTATGGCTCGACGCAGTGCGCGAACACCAAGTGGCAGGTCGTCATCCAGTACCTGTGATCTCGCTCGCACTGATATGACAACCCGTGGGGGGCCGTGTTCGCAATTAACTGTGGAGACCATGGCCACCAGTCTACGTCGCCAAACGCCAGAAGCTCAAACCTCTGGTGGAAATTCGAGTACGCACGTCTCGGTCTCTCCCTGGCCCACCTCAACTGACCATGCGTCCAACGTGTACCCATTGTGGGCGCATCCACGGGGTCGTCACCACCATACAACTGCGGGATGAGGTCATAAGGGTGCACACGACGACCAAAGTCAGGCCTGCCAACGGGGAAGTGTTCACATGACCACAACTGAAGGAGAAGGTAGCAGGCGGCTAGGACCGGCTCGCTGGCCGCGGTACGCTGCGAGGCGTCACACAAGCCTCGGTATGTGGAGCTAAGGACTGCTGATCCCCAGCTATACTGTGGCTGCTGACCAGGCCAGCCATCCGCCAAGGACTCCGCTAGCGGTATGTAGCTAGGCTGCACGGAGTCTCCAGTCGTGCTAGGGAACAAGACGTACCCGAACAGATATAGCAGGTATGCAACGAAGTGCGTCCGCACCGCGACCTCATCTGCGTCTGCAGGACAGGTCATGAAGCGACGAAGCCATCCATGTGGCACCCCAGCTGCGTTGTCTCGGATCGCATGACCGAACCGGTGACCCAGACGGACCTTCCAATCTGCTGCCTTTGGGGGTGGCACCACAGCAGCAGCACGGACGGGTAGACCTGTAATCATCGTGACGTCCTGCAGAGTAACCGTCATCTCCCCCCACCGGAAGTGGAAGGTATGAGTCTCCGGCCTCCATCGATCAACGAGAGCTGACAACAGTGGCGCATCGTACTGGAACCCATGCGGTAGATCCAACATGCGGGCAATGGGCAGCAGACCGGTGTCCCGCAGTAGTGGGATGTACCGATGGTCGAGACGCCAGTTCTCTCGGGGGCCCCTAAGGACGAAGCAAGGAGGCCCGTGTGCGGGTGCCGACAACCACACATGGCATCGGTGGTGCTCGTCCCAACGGGGGTCTAGCAGCTCGAACGCCATGTCCTGCCAAAGAAGGATAACAAGTTAGTGTACATTATAACAAACTGTGCAACAAATAACAACATAATTCACAACAAATGTAATGACAGGGAAACTTACGGAATGTACCAAAACATACATATAATGTGCACACCAATATGACCACACGACAAGGAAACATATGGAATGTGCGAAAACATACATAACATGGTAAAGTTCAAGACATAGCTACATCGAGCCACTAATTCAGCGAACACCTCCTGAATAATACATTACATATGGATTGTGGTTGGTACTACGGAGCGTTGCTTGATGCCGGCCTGTTTGGGCACTGACTGAGGGAGTGGCCAAAGGTGTTGCATAGCCTACACTTCGGGCGCCGAACACGATCCCCTCGCTGGCTCTCATCCATGTCGTTGCGGATGCGACGGCTTTGTCGTCTTCCACGACCGACATGCTTCAGTGCATCGTTGGGCACCCACTTTATCTCCCCCGGCCATAATTCCCTGTAGTGCATGTCTACCCCGTAGGAATGGAACTCTGCACTCCAGGTTGCATACAAGTGCTGCATGTCGTAGTACTTGGAGATGTACTGTGTCGACGCCTGGTTCCATACAGCGCAGGCCGCGTACACATGGGAGCATGGCTTGTGCAGAAGCTGGGGCTTGTTGCAGGTGCAAGATACTTCATCACCAATCGTGCATACCTGCTTGCGCTCCCCTCTAATGTGACCCATGACATAATTCTGCCTTAGGCGGACCTCAAACTTCCTCCTTAAGCCATCAATGGGCTGAGCAATGTGGGTTCGAGCCTTCTCCATCTTCCTGTCCATGAAGGCCTGCATGACCTCAGAGTATTGCTTGTTTTCCTCAACGTGCTTCTGCGCCATCCTGGCTCTATTCACAAAGTACCCGACCGTACGGTTCCAGGTCTCGGCCACAATTGCCGTGATCGGCAGGGATCTGACGCCCTTTAATACACCATTGTAAACCTCGGACATGTTGGTTGTCATGATCCCATACCTCGCCCCACCGGTGTCGTGCAACAAAGACCACATTTCCAAGTCAGGTGCATTGGACTGAACCCATTGTGGGAATACCCCGACTCTTGTGGAGCCCCCCTCCACGGCCCCTGCTTCTGCATGCACATGCTTCGTAGCCTCCTGATCGAGCTGCCTCTGCAAGGCGTCGAACTTCCGCTTCTGGTTCTGCATGCATAGCTTCTTGAACATCTTCATGAGGTCCTTGCTACGGAACCTTCTGTGGAAGTTCGCTGCAATATGCCTCATGCACCAGCGGTTCTTCACATCAGTCCACTGGGGGGCCTGCGTCCCATTCTGCAACGTTCGCAACGCAGACAGCAAGCCTGCATTGCGGTCGGAGATAAGGCACACTTCAGGCCTGTCTTGCACTACGGCATTCTTCAAATTGCAAAGAAACCAAAGCCAGCTATCTATATTCTCGTTCTCCACAATTGCAAATGCCACTGGGAGTAACTGGTCATTTGCATCGGCTGCAACTGCGGTAAGGATAGTGCCCTTGTACTTGCCGGATAGGAACGTCCCATCTACGGTTAGCACTGGACGGCACCACCTGAACCCTTGTATCGCCTGATGGAAGGCCCAGAACACTCTGTCAAGAATGAAACAGTTCGGGCCCTCCATAGGATGGACCCTCTCCTGCCTGTTTATGTAAGTGCCTGGGTTTGATTGTGCAATTTGATTCAGCATTCTTGGGACCAGGTCGTACGCCTCCTCGTACGTCCCATACATACCGTGCAGCACCTTTCGCTTCGCCCGCCACACCTTCTTATAGCTCACTTCGTAGCCCGCCGTGTTCGCTACTTCTGCCATCAGAACCTTCGGGGTAATTGACACATCCGCCTGGACGAGGTGGGTGACCACCTCCGCAACATAACGTGATGTCATGTTGCGGTGTCTATGTACTGGCCCCGCAAGCTCGCAACTGTGATCTTGCAGCACCGTTATCCGGAACTCCGTGCCAACGCCCTTGTACCGTTGTGCACGGACTTTGCCACCACATGACCCGTCCACACACTTCACAACGTACGTGTCCGGCTTTGACTTGTGGACCCGATACGTCCGGCTTATGTTGACGGCATGTCTAGCAATAGCCTGCTGGACAACACTCTTATTACGGAAGCACTGCCCCAGAAAGAGTGCGCCCTCGCTGACCCCCCATTCTCCCTCCTCCGCCTGTGGCAGAACTAGGGCTGCCGCTGCGATGTCGTCCAGTCTGGACGACACATATGCACCGTCCGTCGTAACAACACGACCTACCACCCCTCCAGTTGCACCTTCGCCATCCTCGTCCTCTCCAGAACTGCCTGTTTCCACCTCCTCCTCCTCCTCGCTGTCCTCTTCTTCCACCTGGTCCCCCATATACTCATGACAGTCAATACGGGCGACCCACCACCTCTCGTGCACACCTTCGTTGGGCTGGAAATTCTCCGCACGCCTCGTATTGTCTTCATCACCCACTTCCTCGCCCACATGTTCTCCCGCAGAAGCGTCTTCATGACCGCCGGCCACTACATCTCCACCAGCGGCATCTGAACCAACCATGGCTGATGATTCTGCCCTCTCCACGAACTCGACATACACCATTGGCCTGCCATATATCGCAGCATCAGGGTTGCATACGACCTCCATGTAGTTCGCCCATGAGGCGTCATTGGTCACCTTCAGAAGTTGCCATATGCTCCCCCTTCCGTCATCCACCATTGAGGCATAGACTGCCTCGATCCGTAACTTCTTCCTTGCGGTCTGTCGATCGAACACTGAACGGACACACCTCCGTAGCTCAGACAAGCTCATGGCGCTCAGACCGGGTGCCCGGATCACGGTCCGCTCGCAATTTGACAGGTCCGCCCCATACGGCCCATCACGTACGAGACCACTCCCATAAAACACCATCAATTGTTCAATGCCAGCCATTGCGTACCTAACATAAGTGCATAATCAACCATTTTAGTACACAGCATGTAACAATCGTATCATGTAATTAACAGTTTCGATTATTATATGTTTTGTATTTCTAAATCTACGATTTATTTGTAACTATTTCACTTTCTAATTGTACCATACATCAAATTAAATATACATATCATTTTTTTCCATCAAATGACCTTCATACTACGGTCATTCACTAAGCATACTAATTATACAAATTGTCTCTAATCTAACTACTACAAATTTACCACCTACAAATGCTCTAACATAAATATTTACTTTTTCAACACATACACATTATTTAAACTACAATCTTTTCTAACTATGGACATAAACAGTCTATGTAGCAAACGACATTTGGACGCAGCAAATATTTCTGAAAAAGTAAATGTCTATGTAAATTTCTAGTGGTATATAGATAGAAAACGACATAAACACTACAAATAACTACGGTCAACATTTTTCGAGACGCAGCAAACGACATAAACAGCGTATATAGATTTGAAGTCTGTAAACCATTCGAAAAATTCACTTCAAAAGGTATCCGTTTATTTTTATTTTGGGATAAGTTCAAAGCGAAAAGATGCTGGGCTAGAGTAGAGTAGAGGTGGTGGCGGGTGCCATGCCATTTCTGATTTCTTTCTCCTTCCACCACCTCGATTCTATACGATACAGTACAGCCAACAAGTGCACTAGCACGCAGACCAAGATCTTCCCCACTTGCAAACTTACTGCACAGTCCTCACCTGCTCCTCCCCACACCATACCTGTTACTTTGCTCAGCTACCACTTCTGTACCTTTCACCCTCCATTATTTCTAATCTACCAAATTTATTTCTAATTTATTTTAATCCTAGTACTATTGTTATCACCTACAATTGCTCTAACATAAATATGTGTTTTCTCAACGTCTACACACTACAACTTCATATTTTCCACCTAACTGAAACTACTTTACAGTACGTATGTTCACAAAAAAATGAAACCCTATATACACTACAATACATCATGCTAAACATATGCAAGATTTGCTATACATACATAGCGTATAAAATATTGACATAAAATAACAGTAACACAAGATGGTTTCGTTAATTCAGGCCTAATGACATACATAAAATTATAGTTGCATGGGCACAAAACTTACCTCTTGTTGATGCTCACGAGACGATCTACAACTTTTCTACTTGCCAAGTCCACTGATTCCAAACGAAAACAATTCAACTCTTCCGGCTTTCGCTCCTCTCTTTTCTTCAGCAAAAACTAACTACATTACAATACGTAACTTCAACATAAAATACAACATTATCTACACTACAATAAAGCATGCATCATATGTGGATTTTTACCTACACATACACACTGTATGACACATTGACTTATAATACATATGTTCACATAAAGATTACCTACAAATACATAACGTACCAAATATTGACATCGCGTATCACACATTCACATAAAATAACATTACCAAACGATGGTTTGTGCTAATCGACTAATTATGGACTAATCACATACATAAAATTTTAGTTTCGGGGGCACAAGACTTACCTCTTCTTGAAGCACACGAGACGATCTACAACTTTTGTATTTGCAAAAACCGCAGATTCTGAACAAACACAACTCAAATCTACGGGTTTTCACTCGTCACTTTCCTTCGCTTCCTCACTCTCTCGCTCTGGCTTCGTTTCAGCTGTGCTTGAGCTTCCTGGCTGGCCAAGCATTTCTTCCCTCTCCTTGCTCTTTTAAGTCTGCATGCGCGTGTGCTCCTGAGGGGGCCGTTTTTGGGCTCCTGACGCGTGTGCGGCCGGGTACAAGAAAAAGTCTTCCCAGTGTGCTGCTGCTTTTTTTCATTTTGGCCGAAAGGACGGGACGCGAATGGCAAAGATTCGCGCGGTCGGGCGTCAAGACATGCGCTGGGCGGGGCGGGACGCGCGCTGGGTGGGGCGGGACGCGCGCTCGGGCGAGGGACGCGCGGTCACGACCGGGGGACGCGCGCTGGCGACTGCAGACGCACGCTCGCGAGCGGGGACGCGCGCTGGCGAGTGGGGCCGGCCGGGTCGTGCGGTCTGGTACCGCACGACCGGGCCACGTGGCGGCCTCGCGTGATCCCGCGGTCAAAAGGGGTCTAGTTTTGGAAATTTTTTCTGGAGGGGCCAAAATTGGAATTTCGTGTATGCATGAGTCCACATGTGTCCAAAATTCGGTTACCCGTACCCCGTTTTTACCGCTTCCCATTACCCGCTGGCCAGTGCACGGAACAGTCACCTGCAGTCACATCGCAGATTAACCCGCAGTACTTCATCCACCTTTCATGCACGCACAGCAGCACACGACCTGCGTGAACAACTCCATACGGCGGGCGATGACTACGAAGCGCGTATACGTGGGAGTACGGAGGTATGTACGGAACTTGCTTGGTACTGCGTGTGCTATATATATACTAGCTAAATGCCGTGCGTTGCTACAGATTTTTAAAATTTATCATACTACATATTTCAAAAGTCACGAGTGGTAAAAAAAATTTAGAATATACATACAAACATATTCTAAACGTTTTTAAATCCGTCAAGTAAGTCGAAAGTTGTCGATCACACCTCGTGGTCATAAGTCAGAAGACATCGACCTCGTAGGTCGGGAGCCCTCGAACACACCTCGTCATCGTAAGTCGGAAACCGTCCATCATTGCACGTGATCATAGGTTGGGAGCGGTCGACCATCACCGGTGGTCATAAGTTGGCAGCAGTTGACGATCGATCGTGGTCCTAAATAGGGAGCCTTCGATAATGGCTCATGGTCGTACATCGGAAGCCGATAACTATCGTTCGTGGTCGTAAGTCGGAAGCCATCAAGGATACCTCATGATTGTAAGTCGGAACACATCGACCAACGCTCGTTGTCATAAGTCGAAAGACATCGACCACACCTCATGGTCGTAAGTTGAAACACATCGACTAATGTTTATGGTCGTAAATTAGAAGCTGTCGATCACACATCGTAATCGTAAGTTAGAAGCCATCGATCATCGCGTGTGATCGTAGGTCGGGAGCGATCGACCATCGCTGGTGGTCGTACATTAGCAGGCCTCCGGTGCGCTTGTGGCCTGTCGCTCGACTGCCGGTGCTAGCCTGCTCGGCCCCGACTTCGACCACGGCTTGGACTTCGACTACGACCCTTCGACTTCGATTACGGTCCTTCGACTTTGACCACTGCCCCTTCGACCACGGTTTAGACTTCGACCATGACCCTTCGACTTCGACCACGGCCTAACTTCAACCATAGCCCTTCGACTTCGACCGCGGACGGCGGACCGACTTCGTTCACAGCCCTTCGAATTCGACCACGGCTTGGACTTCGACCACGGCCCTTCGATTTCGACCACGGCTTCGACTTCGACCACGGATCTTTGACTTTGGGCACGACCCTCTTCAACCACGACTTTGATTTCAACAACGGCCCCATTCGACCATGGCACCGACTTCGACGACCAGTTTGGGAGACCAAAATCGCCAGACAGCGCGACAGGCTTCGAACGAAGAGCAGGAGGAGGTAGAGAGGCTCATCGGGCGAGCGACCGCTAGGCGGCGGCGGGGGAGAGCCCCATGGGTGGGCGTAGTAAGAGGAAGCCATTGCCGTCGCCGATTGCCATTCTCTTTGATCCACTGGATGTTGTCGCCGAGCGCCATTCTCTCCAATCCATCGACCACTGTCGCCGAGTGTCGTGCCGCTGGTTGGAGGGGCGATGGGAGATGGAATCGGTGGCGGCGCCCTGGGGAAAGTTGGGGGACTACGACCAGATGCTGCCGCGCGGGGAAGGAATTGGTGGCGGTGCCGAGGATGAGGAGGAGGCGCGACACGAGGGTTCGAGGGAGAAGGAGGCGACAGTTGCGGGAGGTGGAGGTGGGTAGGCAGTGGCGGGCAGATAAGGAGAGGAGATGGCGTGCAGATGGGGCGAGGAGGCGACGACGAGAGGATGCGACGCTGCTGGAGGAAGTTGGGGGACTGCGACCAGACGCTACCGTACGGGTTAGGAATTGGTGGCGATGCTGAGGAGGAGGAGGTGCGGCACGAGGGTTCGGGAGAGAGAAGGAGGCGGCGGTTGCGGGAGGTGGAGTGGTTGCGGGAGGCAGAGGATGCGGGGGAAGAGGAGAGGAGTGCGGCCCACGCGTCGGCCCGACCTTTTATACGAGGAGCGGAAGAACTATCTACATGCGGATCTAGACAGCTGAGAAATCAACTCATATTTTTATAATAGTGTGTATATGTATATGTGTGTGTCTATATATATATATATATATATATATATATATATATATATATATATATATATATATATATATATATATATGTGTGTGTGTGTGTGTGTGTGTACATCAACTCTCTCTGGGAAGGATAAAAGTCACAAAACGAAAGGTCGATGGTAGTGCTACTGCTAGTTTTGAGTGGGTAGCCATCGCCTCTGCAGTGTCAGTGTTACCCTGAGTTAGTAAGACTAGTCCAAAGCGAGGAATTCCAAGCCGGAATGGGACGGCCGCGGCGTGAAGCTTGGAGCAAGCTGACCGGTCTCGTGCGCTCACGAAAGTCCTGCGTGCAGTGACCCCGACACACGCAAAAAGCTGAGGTCAAGTAATGCTGTAATGGTGGGGAACGGCTCAGGTGCAGGGGCCCCTGCACTTAGCGCCGTGCAGGGGTGCCCAGCTCCTGACACGTGTCCCCCAAAAAATCAAAAAAATTCCGAAAAATTCAAAAAAATACTTAAAAAATTCTGAAAAATTCTAAAAAAGTATTTTTTGTAAAATACTTTTTATTATAAAGTATTTTTAAGTACTTAAAAAAATATTTTTTAATAAAAGTAAAAAATCAAAAATAAACTTAAGTACTCACAAAAATACTTTTCATACACAAAAATACTTTTTTAGAATTTTTCAGAATTTTTTAAGTATTTTTTTGAATTTTTCGGAATTTTTTTGATTTTTTGGGGGACACGTGTCAGGAGCTGGGCACCCCTGCACGGCGCTGCATACCTGGTTCCCTCCCGCCTCCCGCCTGCTGCTCCGTGGACCAACCGATTTACCCGTGAGATCCGCCTCGGATTGCGCTCCCCACGGCTTCTTTTCTTCACCAGGTGAGGTAAGGGTACAGGGGGCAATTAACTAAGAATAACCCCCGATTAACTGCGTGTTAATCCTCGTGCTAATCACAGCGTAAAGGCATATACAGTAACACAGACAACGGTTGTTTATAGTATACTTCCATGCTATCTATAGATAACAGTAAATATACCTTCTATAATAGATTGTCTGAAAATATAGACAACATTGATACAATACAATGGCATAAAAGTCATCTATAGCAGATTATTTATAGACGACATTGATACAATGGCATCAAAGCTGTCTATAGCAAGTTATTTTTTCACATTTCGATGTCTATAGAATTACATTTGATCTTCTTCTCTCTTCTCTTTCTTTTTCATCCAACTTAATAAAATTTCTATGTAACATATTTTATAAACAGCTTATATCACATACCCTAAGCCACAAACGCCCATTCCTCCAAAGTTTGTAGTGGCCACTGACCGGCCGATGCAATCCAAGCGTAGGCCGGTGAGGGACGGGTGCCACGTGGACACGGGCGGTGCGCCATTCCTATAACTACCTGCCTCCAAACGTGGAGAGCAACACCTGTAAAATCGAAGGCAGTTTACTAGTACTATCCTGCAGAAATCTCACAACTGTTCAGAGATCCAAGACATCCAAGTCCAACCCAAAAATATCCTGTACGTACTTATCTTCATGGCATTTGAATTCTTTTCCTGTATCGTGTAGTATATATAAATGCACACTAATCTGATCTTATACGCCTAGCTTCAAAACAGCATTCTGTTTTATTAGCTGCTTGATGGACAATTTGTTAGGATGCAATGCATACGTTTGTGCCGGGCAATGGGGCCCACCGCACAGTGAGAATGGCCTATGAGTCTTTTTGGCTGCAGGAGAAGGATGGATGCGGCGGCATAAGCAGGGCTTGCAGGCAGGTGGTGGTGGGCGGAGGCGGCAGCAGCAGCCGCAGGAGGAGAGAAGAAGGGAGCAAGCAAGAGCAGCAGAGTGCTGTGCCGCACTTGCATGTGGATGTAACTATGAACACACGGCTGATCATGCGCTGGTATTACCATTTTGTTGCTTCAGTTTTTACTACTGCATTGGTTGCTTGGCAAAGTTCCCTTACTACTATGGACAGTTGGAACAAGAATAGCTAAGAGTCTAAGCCTGCAACAGAAAGCAACAGTTCAGCTAAATTTTGCTCTTCCTTTTTTTCCCCTGGGGGACATTTTCTTGCTAGATTATGATGATCAAGAAAGCAAGAGCTAGCTCTGTTAGTTGCTCCAATCTACTCTGTTCCATAGCTTGAAACAAACAAAAGGACAGAACAGAATTAAGGGAGAATTACATCAAGCAATTTTGTAGCAGAATCAACGTAACAAATAAGAAACAAAAACTACCCAAGCAAAAGATGTCTCCCTTTTTTTTTATCCTTTTCTTTACCTTTCTTTTGGCTGCTTGGTAAGCAGCTCTTTCTCTCTAATCCAAAGCTCGAATCGTCTTCCATTGGAATCAACCGAAAGGAGACCGAGACAAAGTAGCCGGCTTGCTTGCCCTGCTTGCTTTCAAGAACCTGCCGTCGACGAGAGGAAGGGATCTGACACGGCGGAGAGCTCCACGTCTTCGAAGGGCGCCGGGAGGTTCAGATCAATGAAGCCGAGGCTTTCGATCGTGACCGGAGGATCAGCGCCCGATGCGGCGGCCGCCCCGGTTGAGCAGAGGTGGGATCGCTTGTGGCCGTCCAGAGCTTGCTCGGACGCGAACACGCGGAAGCAGTAGGGGCACTCGTACGGCTGCGGCTTCGAGCCCTCCTCGCTGCCGTCGCATTCCGGCAATGGCTGCAGAATAGTAGGAGGAGGGGGAGGAGGGTTAAGTCGAGGCGCACAGCAACCGCCCCTGCCGCCGCGGATGTGGCTGGCACGGTGGCCGCCAAGGGCCTGGTACGATCGGAACTCCTTCTTGCACGCGGGGCACTGGAACCGCGTCCGCTTCTGTGCGGACGCCGCGGCCTGGGGCGCGTCGCCACCGTCGCTCCCGTCGTCGGAGTCGGCGCCGTTGGTGCGGTAGGACGGAGGCGCCGGCGTGGGCCAGGAGTCGTGGGAGAGCATCATGAGGGACAGAGCGACGTCCTCCTCCGGTGTGGCGGCGTCGGACACCGAGCTCACCGGCTCGGCGTCGCCCGATCCGGCGTGCGCGCGCTTGGCGTCCGGCGAGGGGTAGTCCGCCTCCCTCTCACAATCCGAGAAGTCGGACTCGGCCAGGCGGACCCTCCGCTTGGGCTTCTCCCGGAGCACGTAGCCCTGGATGGGCTTCTTGGCGTCGGCGGCGTCGTCGTCGCCGGCCGCGACGGAGGTGGACGCGGAGGACGCCGATGAGATCTGCGACCTCGCGGCGGCGACGGAGTGGGAGCGCATGTGGCCGGCGAGGGCACGGGGGCTGGCGAAGCGGCGGGAGCAGAGCTTGCATGTGTTCTTGGCCATGGCGAGAGCTTGGAGAGCTGGACGAGATACCGCTCAGGAGAGCTTTCGGAGGAAACGGGGAGAGGGGAAGTAAGAGCTGCCTCCGTGGGGGAGTTAGAGAATATTGCGGAACCGCCAAGCTTCCACCATTTATTCCTTCCATTTTTTTTCCCTCACTATTTTGTGGGTGGTTCCTTGTATTCCTGAGTAATCGTATTTTTTAGTAGAACCTTACTGTTGAGTTATCGTTTTGAATTAATGTTGTTAGTACGAAGGAAATGGAATCAGTCTACTAATGTTTTGCTATCTTGCTTGTGGTCCATCGCCCAAACTTTAGAATTAGTTGCATGGCACAAAGGTTACTTTTGGTCAACAAATTAAGTCATTATTTCTTACCATACGAAAATTATTTTTTACATATACTCTGCTTTGTAGTTTTCTATATGTGAGGTATGTGCCTACTCTCTGTGCGAGAATTATAGGTGGTGATCGGTTCGGCTGAAAGCCTCATGGCTTATGGCTGAAAACACTGTAGCTGGATGAAAAAAGCACAGTAGCTGACAGATGCTTATTTACCATAATTAAATTTAAAAAATTTTAAAAATAGAAAAAACATATTAGCCCATCACGTATAATGTAAACAAATACGAGAAAAAAAGCACCGGTAAAAAAACTCAAAAAAAAGCCAAAAGTTCAAAAAAAACGAAATTTATGAATAGTGCAAAAATAAGCTGAAGCCATATTGATCAGGGCTATAAACATTACTGCTCCACTTTGGAAGATGTCCAATGGTGTACATGGCCGTCAATTCTTCCTCTTCTGGACTTGCGCAATATACTTTAGGTTTTCCTTGCAAAGCCACCATTTCATTCGGATCAAGGAGTGACAATACGTTTTTTCCTCGCTGCGGTTGTTCAGTGAGTTGAGTAGGATAGATAAAGAGTTCAGAATGGGATGGGAACAAAGAGTAGGCGACAAGAAGTTCGGAGGATGAGAAGACCGGGAAGAAGAAACAAAGTGCATGCAAGGTGGAGTGTAGCTTGGGGAATTAGCGAGTGGCGAAATTAATCAGCTGGGATCTAAATCTAATGGTAATGGCTCGCAGGAGCCACTTACACTGCACCACTGTTTTTACACCTTTCCCACTAAAATAAGATCTGGGAGAGGTGGTGGGAACCAGAAATCTCCATGCGGTTTAGGCAACGCTTAATTCCCTAGCATAGCAGCACGCAGTGGTTGCTTACTTCCAAAGGCAGGCAGGCAGGCATGCACCTCATCACACTCGCTCAAAATCAAGCCATGTCCATCCAAATCTCCCAGTAGTAACCTCTCCCTCCCTGAAATTACTCCTCTCCTCCTGTTATCTTCCAGCCCATTTTTACCACTACTCACAGTAGTAGTAGTAGTGGTGTTTAATTTCCTCTTGTGGAATTCGTTTTGTCTTAGCTAGTTGGCACGCAGGCGAGCAAGCAATGCATCTGATCTGTGCGCATGCAGTGCGAGACGTCGAACGGAAACGCCTTCGGTGCGCCTGCAGGGGCGCTGGCTGCGAGAGGCCTCCTTTCCTGCTAACCGCTTTGGAGATTTCTCGTTATGGTTCGCGCATTAGGTGCGCGCCGATTTAGTACACGATGATTACCCCACTAAACACCTACCTAGCTGCTACCCCCCCCCCCCCCCCAAAGTAATTAACTACCCGGTAGAATTGTTGTTCAAGTAGTATTTTTGCTTTGCTAGCTATGCTGTCATGTTACTACTCGCACGAGTAGTAATACTCTACGAATGTGGCTAGGGCTGTAAAAGAAGCTTGAGTCTTACGAGTTGCTCGAGTTTAATTTGTCTTAGGCTCGATTCGAGCTCCAAATGAATCGAGCTCAAGGCTGATCTCAAACTCGGGAGTTTGATAAGCCGAGCTCGAATAGTTTGACTGAGCTCATTATTTTTGTTATTTTGCATAGCTCAATTACATGTCTTGCCCGCTCCAAAGTTTCTCTCAGCCCAAATTCAAAATATCCCATCCAGCCACCCCAACACAAGTCTCTCTCGGCTCAACCTTATCCACCTAGTGTAAACCCATTCCCCCACCCCAAATCCCCAATCCCCTTTCCCTAGGCTCCTACCCAGGCTTACACTGACACCGTTGCTCCATCAGTCCATCACGTTGCCTCTCCTCCTGACTCCCAGTTCCCACTCGGCAAGCCACCCCCCCCCCACCAACCATGGCGGAGTGAGCCATTCTCCGCCTCCCGCCCTGACGACGCTGGCAGCTAGGCACGCGGCTAGACACAGCGACATATCAAGTGTCGAGGCATCGATGCTTCTCCTCTACCACCGAGCATCGACGCCATGCTCCTCCTCCCCTGCAAAGAAACTCCTTGACTCCACGCATCCATCCCAATCCCAAGTCCCACCACCGACCGAGTATGAAATATTCCCTTCACCTCTCCTCTTCTTCCTCAAAAACTTGCATTTGTTTATTCTACACTAGATGAGTTGTATACTTTTATATGAAAATGAATATAACAAAAGCATATCAACATTGAAGAACAACGATTCTTCTTCTCAATGCACTTGTACATCTATTGGTACTTCTAGTAGTGGTTTCTCAACTGCTAGCCAATCCCAAGATTTTATGAAACCTATGAAACCCCAACACGCTACTCATCCTTCAAAACCATATGCAAAGAAGTACTTGGATGATCCGGTTGAAGTTATTACTGGAGGATTAATGAATTGAAGTATCCAATAGTGGCTAGAATGGCCAAAGATATTGTCAATATTCCCATTATCATGGTCTCATCGGAGTCAGCTTTTAGCACCGGAGGTCAAGCGACTGATGGTTATCATAGCTCTTTACTCCCGTCAACGGTGCAACCTTTGATGTGTGCATCTAGTTGGATTAGAGGAGGCCACCACAAATCAGTGGATTTGGTAAGTTTATGGATGTTTTTTTACCATATAACTGAGTTGTGCATCTAATCCTTATTTACTTGTTCTTTCATAGGAGGATGGTGCTAATTCCATTTCTTTATCATCAACCGAGACTCTTACAACAATTTCAACAGTGGGTAGCAATTAGTTATTAGGTCTTCTATATTAAGTATGTACTAATTAAGGTGCATTATTGACAAGTTTGTTTGTTTGCGATCAACTTTTTGAAATTTTAAATGTTTATGCAGCAATAACTAGATATTGGTGTGAAGTACTAGGAGTTGGACTATTGGAAGTTCCAGACTCTATTGGAGGTTCCAGACTTCCCATTGAAACTATTTGCTGATTGTCAACAGCGGAAGAAGTATTTTGTAGGTGTTTTGGCTTGTTGGATCATTGGGTGAAGTCTCTTTTGTCTAAATTGCAGTGAATGTGACCATGTTGCCTATGTGGTTATATGACTAATATGTAGCTGTTAAAGCATCTTTGCTCCTATTAAGACAGTTGTTATTTTGTGATATGTGTACTCCTATTAAGACATATTTGGTCGCATTTGTTCCTATTAAGACATGCATGCTATTATGTTGTTAGTTGTGACAACTTTTATATTCTCATTGTTGAATATTGCTTGTATGTTAACTGTTATCGAGTTTAATCGAGCCGAGCTTGTGCCAAGCTGAGCTCGAGCCTAAGTCCAAGCTCAGCCTCCAATTTAGACTCACTCGAGGTTAGCTCGAACTTCTATCGAGATCGAGCATGGGAGGCCAAGCTCGCTCAATCTCGATTTGTTTATAGGCCTAGACGTGGCTGTGCAATGTCTTAGTAGCCTAGTATAGTACTTTCTCTGTTGAGAAATATAAGGCTTATAGTTCGAATGATTTTGTTGAGAAATATAAGGCTTATGTATATATCTCTATTCATTCTCTCTCAACCATATACATTTATTCATTACCATTTACACAAGGTATTCTCTCTCATCTTTCCAAGGTCATTACATGGGGTACTAAATCATTTTCTCTCATTTCTTTCTAATTTAACTATCATCTTAATTTTGGTGTAAAACCAAAATACGTCTTATATTTTTCTGAGGGAGGGAGCAATATTAATTGAATTCGGTTGGCAATTTATCGTACTAGTACTGTTACTACAAGTCAAGGAGGCGGCTCTGCTTTCTTTCGTTGTGGATACGAGGTAGCTGGGCAAGTCAGATCATAGGCCAGCGCCCAGCAGCCTGTTGTTTTCCTTGCTTCTTCTCGTGCTCTGGTGGAGTTTTTTTTCCCACTTCTTATCTCTGTCATTTTCCTGCTGTCTTTGTTCTTTTCTGGATGCCCATCTCTAGCCTTTCAGATCATTCATCATAATCATCATTATGATATAATTTTAGATTGGTTTTGAGTATGTGAGACTATGTAAAAGTTACCTTTTGATATATAGTGAGTATTTGATTTGTTGTAAAAATGTTATCAAAGTTTAAGTTTAATCTTAGAAGTTTGCAATTTCCAAAGTTGTTGTTAGGTTTTAACTGGTCTGACCGGCTTGGCAACGACGGTCTAACTTGTCTGGCAACAGCGGTCAAACTGACGGCTATGGAATGGCCAAACCGTCCACATGCTTTTTGAAAAATGGACATCAAACACTTTGTGTATATATGTTTGGGGATGTTTTTGCACTAGATGTCACTTAATTTGGAATTTTGGGCTGAAACTAGATAGAGTGTAGTCGAAATTCCAAAGAGAGTGTTTTCAAGTGCTCTTACGTAGTCAAACCGGCCAAACACTGGCGGTCTGACTGGTATGGTGCTAGCGGCCAGACCAGCGTTGGTGGTTTGACCGGCCAGGTAATGGTGATCAGATTAACTTTTGGTAAATTGGTACTAAAATTATGCTTTTTGGTTTGAGATTTGATCCTAGTGTTAGGATCAATGTATAAGCATGGCTGAGTACGTGCATGGCATCGGTGCCGTTGTTTTGTGTGGTTTGTTGAATAATGCATTGTTTTGACTAACGTAAATCAAGTACATGGAACTTATGCTCGACATGCTTGGTTGGTTTTTAACTGTGCAGGTGACTTGGAGAGCGTTAGCGGTCGACAACAATGGAATGGGACTAGGTGTGGGGGTGATATCTGAGCGGTCATATAAGCTCGGGTGAGGCTACATGGCTCAAGCGGAAAGCACAAAAAAGATAAGAATCATGAAGAGGCGAGTTGGTGCATGTGGTACACCAAGTGACGATACTGATGCACATAGGATGGTTCAGGAGAGTTCAAATGTATGAAGACGTGACAGCCAGTCAAACACCATGGGCTACATCTCAAAGCATGTGGAGATGCTTTGAGGTGAATATAAGGATTCTTGGCTAATCAATTTTGTCAATTGATAATTTTATGTTGTGTGATGCTATATGACGGTTTGCTTGTTGTTGGTGGTTGTAGGACTCAGAAGCTAGGATATGAAGAGGCGGAAGGGATTAAGACTAAGCTAAGGGACCTGAGGTCCAAAGCGATCAAAGTGTCGTTGAAAGATGATTGAGGTTAGCAGAGTGGCTACAAGTCAGGAAGACAAAGAACCAGAGTAGGAGTTACCGGTGGTGAACATGATAGGCAACAACAAGGTGGATTGGAGCTAAGTTCAGGGAGGAGCTGAGGCTCAGAATGGTCAAAGAAGCCGGGTGTTGTTATGGTGCACGGAGAGGCATATGACACCCCAAGTGACTTGGGGCCATTTACAAGTGAGAATGGTTTGGTGAGATCTGAACTCATGAGAGACTTGGCAGCAAGTCATTTAGGTCACATAGAGTTAAAGATAGAGCACAGGACTGAAGTGCTTCAAGGCAAAGAAAGCATGAAACTTCGTGAAAGATGGTTTGAGGGCAAAACAATCTTTTTTTCCAAACCGAAGAGTTGAGACTTAATCAAACCATGGTGCGAGGAGGCACAAGAGATGTAGTTTATGTCAAGGATGTTTACCCAAGTATCAATAGATATCCAAATTTTACCTAAGTCTTTCTCCTCTTTGCTCAAGTGTTGAATCTTGATTTGGCTTGTTTTTTGTGTTTTCTTCTACCCTCTTGATCTTGTTTTGTGTCAAGGATATGTAAGTGATAATAATATCTTTTGAAGATCAGATCTCATCTATCTAGACACCTTCCATAGTAGGTTCGTGTGATTGCCCGGTTTTGATTAAAAAGGGTGATTTTAGGGCATTTTGATCTTGACGGGTTTTGGCTTGGGTTCTTGCTATTGTTAGGCTTGCTAGGACATGTGGGAGTAGATCCAAGATTATCTTGGTCATCTTTTACCTATGAGCGAGTCTTGATTCAAGTTCTTCTATTTTGCCCAATTTTTGTGTAACAATCCTTCAAAGGGAAAAAGGGCAAAGCTTTGACAATAATCTTCTTGATCTTTGATTGTAATAGGCTACTGACATCGTAGAGAAGGCGGATGCCAAATTTTAAGTGATTTGGAGCTATGGTTTAAAAATTGTGCAAATTTATCTCTTTAGCTGTTTTGCTGAGTTTGTTGAGATGTCAGACCACCTATGTAAGAGAGGTGAGATCGCCTAAGGCTGATCGGACTGCCTGGGTATGTCAAAATTTATTTGGCTTTATTTTTCTTGGAGCTTTTCTTGTGAGTGCTTAGTCTTTGATTTTTATACCTTCATATAGCTATTAGAGTGAAGAGCTTTTATTTCACTTTGAGAAAGATTTTTTTTCAAAAGGCGTTTGTTAGTGTTGACTCTTATTTATCCCCTCTTGATGTTGTTCTCGGTTCTACATAGTATAAAACTGGAAGTGTATTTTTCTTCTTTTGTATCGATTTGCGGTTGAGGTCGAAACAGACGGCACGAGTAAAACTAGCCTGGCCATCCGTGGAACTAATGGACACATTTTTTTTTATCTCTCAGGGCTTTTCATTGAATTTGTCATTCATTTCATGTTGAGGTGTGTGCCTATATTACCATGTTTATTTTTTAGGTATTGAATGACGTGCGAATCTCGAGGAGGAATGGAGAAGCAGATGGAGTAGAAATCTCGAGGAGTTACTGTAGCGTGGAAACGTCTTTTCTCTCTCCGGACGCGGATTTGCCATATATCTGTTTGGTGTAATTCCGCGCTCAAGAAAATGTTAGATTTGCAAAAAAAAAAATCTCATGAGGCTAGAACTGAAAAAAAATGGCACCGGGAGCCCAAATAGTAATGATTGTACTAGATAATACGTTATAAATATATATTTAGATTTAATTCCAGTATTATTAATGCACATTTCAGGCAGTATATAAATGACATAAATTACATATAAACATGTAATTCTATCATACCATTTATATCAGAATATATACTCAACATATGAACCAATATTACTGTTGAACTAATCATGTAAAGCATTTTCATGAACAGAGAATTAACTAATACTAGCATAAAGCTCAAGTTTTAGATTATCGATTAGTGCTCTCTGATGTAGGGTTACACAAAATTTAATCTTGGCCGTCCCACTACTATGTCGTTACTCTTCACTAATTGAAATGACAATGAAAATTAAGATTATGAGCTCTAAAATTGGCTTTACTGTGCTGTCACAAAAATGAGCATTCATACATATTACTGTCGATGCAACAGAGTACCAACAATGACCTCAATTAACAGTCTTCTTATTAGCTTTTAGATTAGATGATCATCTATTTAACACATGATCGCAGATTATCTAAACCAACGAGAACTCCAATTGAAGAACCGGAAATATACTACAGGATACTAAAACTAGAGATCACAGTAAGGATAATAGCCAGCAGATCCGATAGTAATCAACCAAGATGCTCAGAATCAAATGACAGAAGTAAGTACTAACAATAGAGCACAAATCTAAACTTGATAATCAAACCAATTTTAGTATACGACAGATTTCATCACAGAGCATTTAACCCCACAGCCCACAAGCATTGTATGTAATGTCTCCCGGTACTAGAGCAATTCATAGAATGTAACCAACTAGTACGGCTCACAAAACATGAAATGCGTAAAAGAGTAATCGAAAATCTCACAATGTAGATGGCACTCGAAGCCACCAAGAAGATCAGGCAAGGCACACTTGAGGGTGCTGACCTAGAAAACCTAGTGCCCCTCTGTGTTGCCGCAAAAGAGGAGCATGGTAGAAGGAGATATAATGCCCTCCTTTGTCATTCGGGACAACCAAGCCGACAAAGCTGAGGTGAAGGGGACGCCGCACAAGCACACGAGAAGCACCGGCCAAGTTCCTCACCGCCAAACACCAAGGGCCGAGAATCACCGCCGACGGTTAAGCATCGACGAAGAAGCCCTAGGACCAAATTCCGAAGCCAAATTGAGAAGGAGAGGGAATTGAAGAGATAGTACTCACCGTTCTTCCGATGCGATTCATGGGAGGTGACCTCCTTTATAGCCGAGAGGAGGAGGGGTAGAGGCCATCGACACTGTGGCCGCCAACGGCTGGAGCCGAGGCTCCCGGGCTGCCCACACCCCTTACCTCTCCACCGAAAGCACCACTACTTAGATCGGATCTGAAGAATGAGCCGCCGCTACCCTCAGGATTTCGAATCGGAAGAGAAACACCCGCACGGGAGAAAACCTTATCTCCCCTCCTCTTATCCCTTCGCTTCAGTTCACCAACAAGTGGGCTCTTCTTTTTTTCCTCTTTTCTTAATTGGAAAATTTCCAAAATGCCCTCTGAACACAACAAAGATTTCGTTGGAGTGGTAGGAGAAAGTCCCCTTTATCAGTACTAGTGTTCCCCTGTATGGCTAGCTATAGCGTACAAGTACTAATGTAAGAGCAACTCCAAGAGGAGAGTTAAATCGTTTTCTAAAGGTAAATTTGGCTATTATTGGAGAAAAAACGTCTCCAATAGACTCTGTAAATGACTCTCCAAATTTAGTAGCTCTCCATCCCTCCTCCTTCGCTCTCTATTTTTGGATAGCCTGCCTCGCTCGCCATCCAGCCTCTTGGCGCGGTCGGCGTTTCCTTCCCGCGCGCTGCGCCCCATTCCCGCGCGTACGCGACCCACCGCGCGCCCTCTAGTTCTTCTGCGCGCCTCTGCTGCTTCCGCCGCTGCCTCGCAGGGCTCCTTCCGCCGCCAGCTCGCAGGGCCTCTTCCGCTGCCCGCACGCATCTTCCGCCCGGCGCCCGCTCCCCCTGCAAGCGCCGCCATGTCCCTACTGCCGCATCCTCGTGTTCCAAGCACCGCAGATCCCTACCGCAGATCGACGAGGTCTTCGCGATGGATCCGAAAAGACGAAAGGTCCTGATGACGTGGCAGGTTTGAATATGGAGAGACCCAGTTTAGATAGCCTGTTGGAGTAGTCTAGTTTTTTTGGGTGAGATTCATTTTAGAGAATAGCTAAATCATTAAATTTAAATACTTCTTTTGGCTAATCTCTTGGAGTTGCTCTAAGGCTGTACTAAAGGAGTGGTACCTTCTTTTGACAGGGCATGGCTAGCTATACTTCCGAGAAAATCGCTGTTCTTCTAAAATTAGACATTCGTTCCTTAGTTAAGCGGATGCAAATTAAATGGCTAGAATGGAGCTTTATTCAGGTTCAAATGCTGGGATCGTGTGAGACTTTCAGGCTCTGAGATCTTTTCACTTTTCAGCCCGTCCAGTGTGCATTCCATATGCTTGCTCTTATGTGGGGATGGAAACGGCTCGGATATTTGCTGACCGATCTAGATTTTTCGGATTTGGCTAGCGACGGCTTGGATAATCTCCTGCTAGTGTCGGCTCATAAACTAAAATGACTAGTTTTTATCGGAAACGAATACGAATATAGTATAACACTATCTGACAGATATAGATTCGGCTAGCTGGACCAAGACATCATTTGGCTAGCCGCCAGATACGGCCAATTTGGCCATTTAGTTTTAGCCTAACCCAGTAGCCCATATTTTATGGACTGAGTTCGGCCCAAATGAGACCGGGTAGAGCCAAATCCATGGCCCATTCGTAATTTTTCATATAAGCCTTTATGGTAGTTAGAAATTTTGAAGAATTCCTAACTATGTTGAATTTAGGTCCTTGCCGGTTGCAAAAATTGTAGAAGAGATCTTAAAATTATGAAAAATTACACATAAGAGCTTCTACCTTTTTGGAATTTTGCGAGAAATACACTGTAAGTTTTATTAACTTACAAAAATACCTTTATGTATTTAATTTATTTTAGTAATAATGTTTTGCACGAGAAGTAATCAGGAGAATTATTTTTGGACTTAGAAAATTATAGAAATTTTATGGAAACAGCTCAAAAACTATTTATGTGTTTTCATTAATTTTGGAAGTACAATTTACGAGATTTTCGTGTTCCAATAAATATTCATAATTGTATTCATTTCGATTCGTATTCGCTCTGTATCTGTATTTGACAATATTCGTATTTGTATTCGAGGTATCCGCATTTGTATTTGCATCTAAGAAAAATATGAAAATAAATATGGTAGAGCTATTATACGTTCGTATTCGATCCGTTTTCATCCCTACTCTTGCTGCCAACCATTTAAGCCTTTCTTTCTAAGAGTACCAGGTTACAAGACAGACATGTACACTTACATATGCTTTTTTGGGCAGCCTTTGAAGCCATTTCAAACAATAAACAAACAAAACTAACTTGGAAGAACAGAAGTTGTGTCCTTTCGAATTCGAATATAGCTGAATCTGATCATTTGAAGAATCCAATCAATTTTTGCTGAAAATATATTTTTATCAATATAATTGATCGGTAATACAAACTGGTTGGAGGTTATGATTAGGATCATCTTCGTATTCGTGATGGATTCTACATTGACTTGCACCATCATAGTGTCCAAACGTGTTTGCACTGACTAGAGTCAGACATGGCTACTCGAGACACTTTTGACTATAACTCTTCACCGTTATCTTCTGAGACTCTATTTCGTCTCCGAGCATGGCGTTATTTTCGTCTCTGAGCAGGTTACTATTCCAGTTTCCGAGTAAATCTCTATTTCATTGCCAACTAGGACTTATCCTTTTCTTGTCTGAGACTTTTATTCCCAAGACTATTTATACCAACTATAAGTCTCATGATAGCAAACAAAAGGACAACGTCGTGCTGCAAGTTATCTACATATGTAATACACCATGAGCGTTTTGTAACTCCTTCATATAATGATTTTGTCGATTGTACGTCTATGGTTTTTTTCGAAGGGTTTTTGACATTAAATCTTTATCTCATAATTCTAATTATTTTTTGTTGTTTCATATTTTGCTATGTGCTTAATAACATTTTCTATGAGCAACGATCTAAAATATTATGTTGGAACGGTAACCACCTTCGTAGATGCACGGCCTCTCCTTTACTTTATACGATTACAGCTGGAACAGTCTGAAAAAATTATGTTGCGGTTTTGTACTAGACTAGTGCCTAACGCTGAATGTTATTAGACGATGATGGGCTCTAGTACTCCATTTTCTCCCTTTTTCTAACAGAAAATGAACAGAGTCTAGGCATGTATGGCTAAAAGATAGTGGTGTTTGATCGAAGCCTCTAGTTACCATTGTAGTGGCAACGAGGAACCAGTTAAACAGAACCAAACTGAAATTTTATTTGCAGCGAAACCGTTCAGGCAGAAGAATGCTACAGTACATGGCGAGTACCTATGCGAATCTGCGATTGATGGCTATCTTCCTGTGATCAAGGGCCGTCGCTTTTTGCTATAACTTTTGGTTAAAATATCACAGTAGCTACCGTTAATTTTTTTGAGGTATTTGATTAAAGAAAATAAATAAAAATAAAAAAACACCGTTATATCAATGGATAACGTAAAGAAAAATAGAGAAAATAGAGAGAGAAAATGACATTTTAAAAAATTAACACGTTTTAAACCGCTTTTGTTTAAGTCTGGAGGCGAGAATCTGTCTGGAATGGGTGCGTGCTATTGCGAGGGGGAAGGGGGTAAAGGAAGTCATAATGGCCTCCTTGGCTTTAAGCATAATTGGATGGATGAGAATGTTCTCTCCTCCTAGATGGATTGGGTCAAGAAAAGAAAAGGCCGCGTCCTTCCCAGCCGCCTTGCCTCGCCTGCCTGCCTCGCCCGGCACGCCGCATATCGGCATATGCCGCCGTCTGCTTTCCCCCACCCGGGCGGCCGGGCCTCGCCAATGGCAGCAATACGCGTCCCCGAGCTAGCTGATTAGCTGGACCGTGCGAGTCGTCTCATTAGCAGCCTTACGTGACCTGTCAAGAAGTAGCCAAGTGATCGAGACACCACACCGATAGAAAGTGATTATTTTCCTATGCGGAGTACTGGTAGCATATTACTGTTCGACTGCTCATTGTTTTGCAGCTCCTAATTAACTACCTACAATTCAGGTCACGCTACAAGAAAAAGGTTGTTTAGTGACCCTTTCAAGGGTGACGTATCGGTGAAGCGTCATCGAGAGACTTTTGTCGAAAGTACTAGGATTTTGCTTTTTTTGTGACCCTTGGCGTGACTCTTCTTAGAGCAACTTCAGCAGTAGCTCTCAAAACAGGGCCCTTATTTTTTATTTGAGGGTTCTCCTTACTTTTGAGAGCTCTGTTTTTTGGGCTACACTCCAGCAGGAGCCCTCAAAACAGGACCCTCAAATTCATTCTTAGAGGGGATGACGCATAGGACCCACCCTCATTCTCATCCTACTTTTGAGGGCCGAGGGGCAAAAAAACTCACTCCAGCAGGGCCCCTACTTAAGCCCTCAAAAGTTGGGGCTCCCTTCAGACCCCCCAGGAATGAGGGCTCGAGGGGGAGATTTGAGGGCCCCCTACTTTTGAGGGTTCAAGTAGGGGCCCTGCTGGAGTGAGTTTTTTTGCCCCTCGGCCCTCAAAAGTAGGATAAGGGTTCAAGTAGGGGCTCTGCTGGAGTTGCTCTTAGAAGATTCATAAACTAGTAGTCCCAGTGACGCTTTAAAGTGTCATATGGCATAACATGATTTTAGGGGAAAAAGAAAATGTGTATAGAGAATTCAAAATGAGCATTTGAAGATTAGTATAATAAATTTTCAAGGAAGAACAATGCGCATTTTTTTATGCGAGGAAGAACAATATGCATATTGTTACCTTAGTCACTAACTTGATTATTACTATTGTTTAGACAAAGAAATTATAAAAACGTAATTTTTTGTTCACCTTTTATAACTACTAATATATTGTATAAAAGTAGCAATTTTGTTTCTATTTAATTAAAAACATACAACTTCACTATTTCTATCTCAATCGTCCATTCCCACCAACCTAACCCTAATCCTCTCCCTCAGCCTTCTGAGAAGAGCATATTCAATTGAAGGTTGAAGGTTGGAAGAACTTGGCAATTTCTGAGTACAAGACAAAAATGTGTAGATGCATGGAACGCAAATTAGGCATCTAAAGTACAGATGTAGAGTGTGTTCTTTTCAACTACGGCTTATAACTTTTAAATTCTGACTGTTCGCGATAGAGAGTATGGAGAGAGAGAGAGAGTCGCGTGTGATTTTGATCGGTATAGCTAAAGTCGGTATAGTGTTTACTAGAATTGACTAGTAGACCACGCCTTAAAAAGGCACTCCATTGAAAACTAATTACAGTAACATAAACCATAAATCAGAAGCTGAAAAGAACGAGGTCGTAGCCTACATTTTCCTTTTCTTTCTCAATTGTGTGATCTGTGTTGTGGTGTAATCGAAACATGATTAATACTATTATTTTTGGCATCACAATACATTTTCAATTGTTTCAATAATTTGATCAAAACTATTGTATTGATTATATCCATGATAAATTAAGAAATAAGAGCTTAATTTCATAGCATCATTATGATAATAAATAAAACTGAAAAATCATGCTAGCATTTAAAGAAATTATCCCAAAAATGGTATTTTGATATATATATATATATATATATATATATATATATATATATATATATATATATATATATATATATATATCATGGTTACTAGTCAATAAAAGGTGACACTTCTAGAGGTCACTAAGCAAGTGTCACCAGATTGTGACGCCTTACAAAGTGTCACCAAAATTTTGTTGACTCTTTATCTTGTGACACCCTTGGTGACACTTCGCGAAGCGACACGCAGAAAGTTCATGACCCATTAAAGGATCTCTAAATACAAAATAAAGTGTCTCTAAGAGACTATTATGTTATAGTGGCGAAGTCAGGATGAAAATAGAGGGTGGGATGAACTAAGCTAAATTAACATAAATGTAGTCTTTTACTCTTATACAATCCAAATCCATATATAAATAGAAGAAAAATAAAGCAATTAAAGAGAGAAATACAAAGAATGTATCTTAATAATGCAAAGCGCATCACGAAAATATACAAGTATGCTTGCGGTATAGAGATATATCATATGTATATTAAAATAACAAAATTAGTAATATAATGGCAATCGGATAAGTAAGTTTTACTTAAAAAACTTATCTTAGAGCATACAACTGTTGTGTACATGTTGTACACTCAAAAATTAATCTTTATCTTATTGTTTATTGATATTGTTATGAATTACAAAAAGGAAAGATTGTATAATCTAGTTCCTCCATTATGAGTTAATGGTAAAGTTTCGTAATTAATGACAATTGTTTTGTGGACTAACATTTTCCATGAGTTGAATGAATAGATTAGGTGCCACATATAAGGATGACTTGAGATGACTTTATTGTTGAAGATCATCAAGTTTAGATGGAAGAAGGCTTCATACGTTGAAGGCTATTGAGAAGAAGATGTATCATGAGTTAATACATATCTAGGAGGAGATGATCATGTGTTGATCATCAAGTCAAGTGAAGACCATCATGTGTTTATGGAGTTGAAGAAAAGGATGCATCATGAGTTGATACATAACAAGACAATGACCTATGGCAAAGGTATGGCTGGTTAGGGCTAAGAATGTGTTCCTAGTATTTTACCGGTCTTGATGTTTGGTTGAAAGACCGGATTAATAGTATAGATTGTTGTATTATTAAGAGGGGTCATATCTAGTAGCTTGAGTCTTATCATGTGTTGATAGCTCAATCTTACTTACTCTAGCTCTCTTTGCATATGTTTTATTCCAATGGGTACGGAAACTGAAGGAAAATGCTGGCGTGTAGGTTGTAGCAGCTCCCCACGGTGCGAAAGTGAACAAAGAGGAGGTGCGTTGAGCCATTGACCCTTGAAACGATACTAGCTGGAGAAGTTTTCATGACGAGGAACTGTGAGTGAAGGTATACCACCCGGTCGTTTCGGGTAGGGTTATAAAAAAAGTTTGAGACTGGTGAACTGCTCGAGTTCGACTTGCTCTAGGTTTGATTCGAGCTCTGCTCGCTCTAGATTCGATTCGAGTTCGGCTCGAGCTCCAAACAAGCCACGCTTGAGCTTGATCCCGAGCTCACGAGTTTTAACGAGCCAAGCTCGAATAGCTCGTGAGTCTCAAGCTTTTTTACAGCCCACATACATACTAACTCTTACCAAGCTTACTCGAGTCGAGTTCAAGCTCGAGCTTTTCTATTGCTGAAAATTAGTGCATGTTGAATTATCTTTTACTATAATCGAGTTTACTCAGGCCGAGTTTCGAGCTCAAGTTTTTCTTACTATTAAAAATTAGTGCATATTAAATTATTTTAACTGATATCGAGCTTATTTAATTTGAGCTCGAATCGAGCTCCAGGCTTGAACCCCAACTTAAGCTCGCTCGAGCTTGGCTTGAGCTTCTACCGAACTCAAGTTTGGGAGGGTAGGCTCGCTTGAGCTCGGCTCGTTTACAACCTTAGTTTCGAGTGACAGTCTAACGAATCTTTACTTGACTTGTGTCAACTTTGGGCTAGGTTGGGCCTAGAAAAGCCCCAACCTGGAATGGCTAGGCCCAACATAGGCAAAACCCAAAACTCTCGTTTTCAAAATAAAAATATTATGATTTAATTATTTTTGTAAAAAATTTACTGTTTAATTTATTTATGTAATAAAAATATTATCTCTAATTATTTGTATGTTTTAGTTTTTTGGGCTTTGGGCTGGGCCTGCAGGACAAAATCAAGACCCTAGCCCGGCCCAACGGCAAGCCCCACCCAGCCCGAGCCCAAAACAATCGGCAGGGCCGGCCATGAACAGATCTGATTCCGGTAGAGGCGAGAAAAAGAAAATCAGAAATGAGTTACAAAGGTTAATAGTGAACAGGATGCCAGCATCCATTGTAGTTTAGCTGGTTAGGATACTCGGCTCACACCCAAGAGATCCGGGTTGGAGTCCGTCCGGCAACGGAAAATTTGTGTCAGATTGCTTGAGCAGCAGTCAATCTGGAGCGTTTATTCACGGATCGGACGGATGAGGTCCACCTAAGATAGGGCTCTGATGCATTGTGCTTCGTTTCTCTTCACAAAGGAAAGGCAGAGCATACGGTGCCTTCCATGCGTGGCTCTGGCTCCAAGAAACTTTTCACTCGTTTTGAAAAAAGTTCTTATGTGATTCAAAAAAGAAAGCCCTAAGTTCTTATTTACTCTTGCACACATACATGCATGCCTGCCAAGAAATATAAATAATCTACCAAAACATTCAGATTCGCAACATAGTCATTTCAATGCTGATCATCTCGTCCCATTGTTCAGTTGATAAAACACCGCTACAAAGCCTACAGTTCTGTTTTTTTTTTGTTTTTATCTTTTAGTTTACCTGAAAATCGAAATAGATGGGACATCTTTTTAAAGTGGATTTTCCAAATAACTTTTCAAGTCTAAAACCATATTCATCGTCTAATGTCATCTCAAAAAATATTTACAAAAACCACCAACCGCAGTCAAGTGTCTATATCCAATGCTACTCATCTCTTCTGCGTTGTTCAGCGGATAAAACACTGCTGTAAAACCTGTATCTATACATTACCATCCATTTGGTACTATGTACGATCTTCTTTGCATCAATCCTATGATGCAGATCAATTATTACACAAGGTGCAAGACTACTTGGGTCGTTCCTCATGCCCTGATCAATATGGCTTCAGCTTCTGGCTTCAGCTTATTTTTGTACTATTCATAAATTTCGTCTTTTTCTGAACTTTTGGCTTTTTTTTGAGTTTTTAACCGGTTCTTTTTTTCCTCGTATTTGTTTACATTATACGTGATGGGCTAATATGTTTTTTCTATTTTTAATTTTTTTAAAATTTAATTATGGTAAATAAGTCTCTGTCAACTACAGTGCTTTTTTCAGTCAGCTACAGTGTTTTCAGCCATAAGCCATGAGGCTTTCAGCCGAACCGATCACCACCAATCATATTAGTACTGTGGCACAAGGGACTAAGGGAGACATCATCGAGACTGCATTTGATCTTATTTACTTATTACAGCATCCTGACAGCTCGTTTTCTATATAAACACAAAACTTTCTCAATGCAAATTACTGATCTAGAACATCAGCAAATCACGTATACGCGTGCGAACAATATGTGCAAATGCAATACTTACAATCTAGTGTCAATCAAAAGAGCCAAAGAACATATGTACCAATGTAGAATGTACCATATCACACTGTCCCAGGCAATGTCCCTGTTCAGTGTTCGTGCTGGCCGCGCGCGCTATTCATCGTGGCTCATTCCTGAGTACTCTTCTCGTCACCTCCGGCCGACGAGGAGCCAATGCCAACCTGCAGCCACGGCGTGGTTTCCCCCGCCATGCTCACGTCCTTGAGATCACTAAGCTTGGCTCTCTTGACGGTGGTGCTGTCCGCCTCGTCGTCCGCTGCTGCGCCGGCCCCCGCAGCGTCGTTAACGTTGTGGTTGCTCGTCGCAGTAGTCTTGTTACGGTGGCTGGCGTTGCTGGGTACCGTCGATGGCTGCAAGTATAGCGACGCTGTGGTGTCGAGATGTAGCGAGCTGCTGCCGACCTCGGCGAGCCTCGTGGCGGACGTCATCGGCAGCGACGGGTTTGCCGCGATGGTGAGGTCGAGCTCCGGCTCGGGCGCGTCCACCATTGGCCGGAGAGTGAGCTGGTGGCAGGCTGCGCTGACTAGGCCTTCGGCAGCTAGGGGTGGGAGGTTGGCGTGGTCCGCTGTGCTCGAGGTGAGCCAGTGGCACCGTTTGTGGCCTCCGAGCGCCTGCCCGGAGGCGAACAGGCGGTGGCAGATGGAGCACTCGTGCATCTTCGCCTTCTTCTTGTACGGTGCAACGGTGAGCGCGGCGCCCGGCGGTTCGTGGTCGATGGGCGTGATGGCCATTGACAGTGCCGGCGCGGCCTCGCTAGTGCCGGCGTTTGTCTCGCGGTCCGTGCTGGCGTCGACGTTTGTCTTGCCATCAGCAGTGGCATCCGCGTTGACTTCGACGGCGGCGGCCTTGCCCTTGTCGTCGTTCGGATCAGCGATTGCTGCGTGGCGCGGTTGCTCACTCTCACTGACGTTGATCTCGATCTTGGATGCGAAGCAGCCCTTGACCTTCTTGTGGCTGGCACGGTGCCCGCCGAGAGCTTGGTGCGACGTGAACACCTTCTTACAGGCCTTGCACTCGAACATGCCGCGTGGCACGGGCGAGACGTACTGCGGCGCCGGCAACGCCAGGGGAAGCACCATCGCTGGGTCCGGCGCCGGCGCCAGAGCTTGGTGCGAGGTGAACACCTTCTTACAGGCCATAAACGAGATCGGTTGCAGCAGCTGCGGCCTTCTCCCATCTTCCTTACTCGCCGACGCGCACGACTCTTGGTCGGCCTCGGCGACGCTTGCCTGCTCGACCTTGGACGAAGAGAGCATGACGAGTAAATTAGCGACGTCCTCCTCCTCGCCCGCCGGGCACCGCGTCGGCGCCATCGCGGGTAAAGAATCGCCTCCCACGGCCATCAACTTGGAGCGACGCGAGCGCTTTCCTTTTGACCACCCAGCGGCCAGTGCCGGATCGTCCTCTCCGTCGGCATCGGACGGAGGCGACAAGGAACGCAGCGAGCCATCCGCATCCTCCTCTTCGCCGGAGTTGCACTTGCCGTGCTCAAGGAAAAGCTCCCACGACGAGAACTCCTTCCCGCAGTTCTTGCACACTTGGCAGCTCCTGATCAGCCGGTTAGGATTCGCCCGGAGCGCGTAAACGTGCGTCGCAATCCCAGCCGCCGACGGCCCCGCCGTGTCCCACGGACCATCTGCGCCGCCGCGCGCGCAAGGCTCGGGCTCGTCGCCGAGCGAGTCGTCCTCGTCGGCACCAAGCCCGTCGTCGCCGACGCCGTGGGCCCTCATGTGCCCGCCGAGCGCGCTGCCGCACGTGAACCCCTTGTTGCATACTCTGCAGAAATGCTTGTACGCCGAAGGCTGCGGCGGCGGCCGAGGTGGCGCCCGCGGTGGTGACGGCGCCGGCAGCATCTGGCCATGTTGCTCAAGAAGATGCAACGGGTGATGAAGAATTACACGGTACCGACATGCGGCTAGGAAAACGTCAAATTAAGGCGCTGTGCATGTGCTAATCGTAAACACTTACTAACCAAAGACGACGGAGATTCACACATGCATGCGCGCGGTTGGTCCCGACTCCCAATGGCGCCTCTCGTCGTTGCTATCGTAGCAAACTGCAAATGTTTACCATCACAACTGCACGTAAGCATATAAAGCTTCCATGGCCATGGTTTGTGCTGCTCCCTCTCTTATAGTTATAGCCAGTGACAAGTGGCAAGGCTAATTTCAAGGTGTGGCTTCCCAGGGATGGAGAACTACCGCAGTGTTCGGGGGGGAGACCCTCCGTACGCAGTGATCGGGAAAACATATCCTAGGGCACACCTGCGGGTCCTGGAGAAGACCAAGTTGAACCCCAAGCTTTTTATGGAAGTCGGACCCCTTCAGAATCTTGCAAGGAACTAGCCAGCCTAGCCCACAAATCACGCCCATCCGTTAGAAGTTGACGTACTCCACGCGTACGTCCACTCACGCCACTGTACACATACACGCGCGCCCAGTACTGTACCTGAGTGGTGATCATTTGGGTTTTTTTTGTGGCTTATAGCTGAAAACACTGTAGCTGGCTAAAAAAACACTGTAGCTGACAGAAGCTTATTTAGCATAATTAAATTTAAAAAAATATAAAAAATATGTTAGCCCATTACGTATAATACAAACAAATATGGGAAAAAAGAACAGGCCAAAAAGCCAAAAGTTCAGAAAAAAAGACGAAATTTATGAATAGTGAAAAATAAATCGGAAGTTAAAAGCTGAAGCTAAAACGATCACAGCCTAAAAATTTTAAAGCCGGTTACGTAAAAATATGTTGAACCCTAGCCAAAAGTACTTATCAGTCGGTTACCAGCAGTACGCAGTTTTTTATGGATCGGTTTCAATTATCCAATTTAAACTTAAAATCTGAATTTAGTCGGTTTTGCCTGTTATTGTCTGGAATTACTGTACATCAATTTAAAGTCAAAATTATGGCCTCGATCAACTCGGCTTCAGCTTCTGGCTTCTGGCTTATTTTTCACTATTCATAAGTTTCATCTTTTTCTGAACTTTTGGCTTTTTGTTGAGCTTTTTTGCCGGTTCTTTTTTTTCCCATATTTGTTTGTATTATACGTAATGGGCTAACATTTTTTTTAATTTTTTTTAAATTTAATTATGCTAAATAAGCCTTTGTCAGTTACAGTGCTTTTTTCAGCCAGCTACAGTGTTTTCAGCCATAAACCACGAGCTTTTCAGCCGAACCGATCACCACCTATAGTTTAGAACTTTTTCATACGGATATTTTTTACTGATCCACGCTGCTATAGCTAGTAACGGGTAGATTATCACCGAATTTTTTATCCTTGTCTAGTACACACGCTAAAGAATTTCGTAAAGCCTCCATGATCTCATAAAGCACGAGTGTATGCTTTCCCGTTGGACATGTGTGTCCTCTGATTAATAAGGGACACCATGTCGACCTAGCAGTCTGGGTTAGATGGGAAGAAACAGCCCCACTCTCATCACCAGGCCACTAGTATATCCTTAGCTCATGTATTTAACTTGACTATACTACTTTTGCTTTCTACTTTCTCTTTTATGAAAGTGGAGACAATTGGCTCATGCAGCTATCTTCAGGATTATTAATCGCAGGCCATGGGTATAGTCAGGGAGACAATTTTCGGTCAAAATTTCACGAATTTTACTAAAATTTGGTTTTCTCAGGGTGGGGCCGTTTTAAAATTTTTCGGCCCATCACTCCAACCAGCCCACAGTCCCACACGGAGACCATCACCCATCACCCAATCAGCCCATAGTCCCACACACAGACCATTCATCTCATTCAGCTCTCTCCTTCCCGATCCAAACACGATTTGGATTGAGCCATGGAGGCTTGCTCTCCACTATGCAGCAACAAGACAGCTCTTGATTGGTAGGTACAATCGATCTTTTATAGGGTCATATGACTTGTTTTTATGACTAAACTTTGTATAATCTGCCACCAGATTTCTGGAAAAGACCAAGACGTATGCCCTCATGTAAGATACATTTGAACTACTGGGCATATTCTTTTTAGCTTTGGTTTATACCTTTCGACTATGACTTGTGATTTTTAAGTTATTCGTGAGAGATAATACGGGATAATAGAAACCCACATACGGTTTTGGCTGTTGCGAATAGTCCCACATTGCTTGTGGGAAAGAAAGCACAACTTATAAGTGTGAGGGAAATCTCACCCATTAGACTAGTCTTTTGGAGGAAGAAAGACCAATACTACTTATAAGGTTGTTGCTTTAGAGCTTGCATATGTGCAACCCATGGGCTTAGGTGCTCAACCCATTTTGACCTGTGACCTGAGGAGTAAACCCAGTTAGACCTAGGCATACGGCCAGAGTCCAGATCTAACATTTGGTATCAGAGCCCAGACTCCTAACATCTCTCTGGTTGCAGGCAATCAATGTGTAAGAGAGAGATTGTTGGGAATAATCCACATTTTGGTTGTGGCAAAGGAAGAATCGCAACTTATAAGTATGAGGGAGACATCACTTATTGGACTAGTCTTTTAAAGAGAGAAGACCCGATCCACTTAAAAGATTGTTACTTTAGGACTTGCATACAGGCAACCTATGGGCTTAGGTGCTCAGCCTATTTGGATCTGTGGTCCAGGGAGTAAACCTGGTTAGACCTAACTATAGGTTAGAGTCCGAATCTGACATTAGCCAATATAAATGAAGTTGCTACAGCGTGTATTACAATCAATTTATAGTCCCCATCTTGAAAAGACACTTCGTTTGAAAGTCAGTTACTATAAAAAGCCAGAAAATAGCTTTTAAAAACCAAAAAGAACATACCTACCATTAGATGTAGATCATGCGCTTTGTATTGTCAAGTTCAAGGGCGGATCTACGTGTATTCGTCGGTGTCAAGCGGCACCGATGTCCTTCAGCTTAGCCTATATAACTCCTTGGTATTATAAGCATGTGGCCCTTTATTACAAGTTACAAGTTAGTGTTATGAGTTCATAATGACCTCGGTGACCTTTTTTTTTTTGGATCCACCCCTGGTCAAGTGGAGTGGCATCTGGATAGGATAGGAGGATAGCACTTAGAACAGTTCAATGACACTTTGTTTATTCTTGTAGCTACTCTACTTCTAATTTACATGTTAAATTACGGTTGTATTCATCAAATTCTGTGGTGGTTCCTTTTGTCTTGTGGAAACAAATTTGCTGTCTGATCCTCCGGGTGTGTTTGGTTGCCTGAATCTCCTTCGTCCTGGCTGGGTGGATCCGTATAATCTGAGAAAGAGCCTGTTTGGTTGCCTGTATGAGTGGATGCAGCCTGTATGAGCGGATGCAAAAATATGCCCTCATCCTGGATGGGTGGATACGCTCAAAATGAGCTTCACTGGCCATCCTGGGTGGGTTGATGCAGTGTATCTTATGCGGTCCCACGTGTCAGCCTCTCAGGTTTGGTAGAGTGCATCCGCTCATACAGGCAACCAAACAGCATCTCAGTTTTTTTGCATCCGCTCATGCAACCTCACCAAACATCTTCTTTTTCTGAAATACGATTCCACTCAGCCTGCATCCACTCAGTCAGGATATACGATACAACCTCCATCTACGAACCAAACACACCCCAAGTGGTGGAAACGAGTCCTTTTCCGTATGGGCCGTATCCCGGCAGGTGCAGCTGAGTTGCTGTAGCGTGCGGGATGTGCTTTGCCGTGCCTACGACCTTTTATTTTCTGCGAAGTTAGATGACGATGATGTCGCACCTTCAACACAATTGCATTTTGCCCAAAAAAAAAGAAAAGAAAAGAGATGATCTGTTCGGCACTGATATGGAATCATTTGTTGCCATCGGCTGGCATGAGCATGGGCCGTGATGTAAGATAAAGTATCCCCGTTTCTTTCTGTTAAATGATAAAGCTAGTTTTCCCCATATTGAAGTTAATCTAATTTCACCAACAAAACAGGCCGTCTCTATCGATTTTGTTAGCAGCTGAAGCCAATATTGCCCTGTCAAAAGCAATTGTTTCTCGTGCTTACGGAAACTAAGGAAAAGACATCTTGCTTATCCTCGCATCAGTTCTTTTTCCAGTCGAGGTAAGAAAGATTGAAACAGTTGCAACTTGCAATGTGCTACAATACAATGCCTAAAGCTCAGCAAGTAGGCAAACTGGCAAACCATGTAATGTTATGTACATCCTTTCAGGCTCTAGTATCATCTCTACCGTTCTAGTGGCCGGATACGACCACACTGCTAGGAAAACGGCTGCTCCTGCGCCGCCGCAGCGATCAAATCGTGCAGTTGCCGTGCCGGCCGCTTGTAAGGGACGAAGCACGCGTCAATGGCTGTTCGGCTGTGGCTACCTTGAACCTTGTCGTGGCCGCAGAACGCGCGCTAGCCTTTACTGAGTTGCTGCTGCCACTGGTGCCTGCCGGTGCTGCCGCGCCTGCGCCTCCCCGGAGCAGACGAGGGCCTTCTTGAGGCACCTCTCCACTTGATATCCGCCGCCGTAGCTCACCTCCCTCTCCAGGTGCCGGCAGTAGCTCTGGTACACGCTCACGCTGACGTTGAGCCTGAACTGCACCAGGAAGAGGAAGTCCAGCTCCAGCGAGCTCAGCTCCGCCGCGGTCAGCCCACCAACCGCCGCGAAGTACGAGTTCTTGTAGTTCCTGTCCTCGACGAACTTGGAGGCGACGAGGATGGCCGTGGTGAGCAGGCGCTGGGCGTTGGTCGCCACGACGCGCACGCTGGCGTCACCCCGGCGGAGCCGGTCCAGGTAGGCGTACGCCACGACGTAGACCTGCGGCGAGACGTGCGCGTACCGGGAGAACCGCTCCAGGAACGCACGCAGGCTCATGTCCAGCACCGTGCCGCTGTCGAAGGCTCGTACCCTCTTCCTCGTCGTCGCGTCGTCCCCCACCTCATCCTCCACCGCCTCTCGGCTCTCGGCCAAGGCCCTGTCGTTGCGGGCGATGTGCCGTTCCAACAGGGACGCGAGCACCGAGACGACGACCGGCGGCGACAGCACCGTCATGCCGTCGTCGCCGCACGGGAAGGCGTACACATCTGATGCTAACTCAGGGGAAGCCATTTCTTGAAGAAGTGGTCACGAGGATATGTATCAACGACCAAATGGCAAGCTTGGTTGGTTCTTGGTCACGCACTCACGCCTACACCGCACTGCGACTTCTTGAAAATGCTAATACTTATACATCTGAGGCGGCGGCAAAGCTGTGGGGCACAGAAGCTTGGAGGAAGGAGCAAGGAAACAAAGGCATCAGCATAAGAAATTCACAACGCACACGTAAATGGGAGGTAAAGCACAGAGATGAAGCCTTCAGGCACCTTCCATTTTGGCCTTAACCCGAGCTTATTTATGATCAAACGAGGGATCAATGCAGCGACAGATTTGATTGATGGCTTCGGCTGGTAGTGCGGTTGGGGTGTCGGTGATCGACGAGGCCAGGATTTATGAGAGAAAAATAAGTTAAGTACCAGTGGCAAATTATCTTGTCGGTGTTCGCCGATCGATCGCCGTACTGGTAGTATTAACTATTCCTGACTTTTCCGAGCGTACGTGCTACCTGCTGTTCTGAATTCTGATACGGGCATCTCATGTCACGGCATGACGCGCGGGCGTGGCCAGGGTTAGTGAGGAACCAATCTTTTTTTAGTCTTGCTTGCCGGTTGATAGCCTAGTTTATGATGGTAATGGAGACTTCTGTTGAGACGTCGAAGCAATCGACTGCAGGAGGCAACAGTGGCCGTGGTGTTCTAACCACCGGTGCTTGCAGCGTTGGAGAGGCTCCTACTGCCGACAGATTTGTGCTATTAGGTTGGTTGGAGATTAGAGTAGGGAACAGAGGACAACAGCATCGAGGGGTTGACATAATGATTGCTGAGGAGATATAAAAATGGATCTGCTGAACTTCTGATTATTAGTATTGCTTCAAGAAATGATGAAGTTTTGTTGCAATAAGCTGCTTTAATGCTTTATCTAAAAAAATTGTAACTACTACGCGGTGCAAATAACAGAAGGATACTAAAAGGAATTGGGTTTTATTAAACATCATCTGGATATTTTCTTTCTAACTATTATCTAGATTTAGTATCGTTAGATTAGAGATCTAATGGCCATGAATTCTCCCCTCGCTCCCTTGAATTTTACGCCCTCCCCCTTGAAAAAAATCTCTCCCTTCAAAAATAAGGGGTCTCTTGATCTCTAATCCAAGGATCATAAATTTAGATGATAGTTAGAAAGAAAACATCCAGATGATACCTAGACACTTCCGAATTAGGTTTTGTTGTCTACTTTACACTATTAAACTACGTTGGTTGGCTAGATTTTAACTCTCAAATGCAAAACCGGATATCCAACACCTGCAAATACCAAAATCATCTACTTTGCACCATTGAGGCTAGTTTCAGTAGTGGTTTTGCCACGAAGACAACCACATCATTGGTTTTCTACCCACATGGCAGCTTAATCACTAAGAGTAGCAAAATAAAAATCAAAACCGCAAAGATAGCTATGATAACCCTAAAAATTAATTAATCCAAGTCATATAATTAGGAAGTAACTAATACATCAATGAAAGAATTAGCATTTAATTATCCAAGACAAAATTAAAATAAAGGAAGTGTCATTATATAAGAAGTCTGAGTATATAAAAAAACTTAATTACAAGAATGAATCCCCCAAATATTTAATTTTACACATCCAATATACAAAATTTACAATCTCAAGAATTACAAAAGAATAAAATTCTAAATTAAGCATTACAGATTACAATCTCATTCGTTTACAAGAACTAGTTATGTACCTGTGCGTTGCAACGAAACTCATTGAATGTATAGAGAATTGTGCTATAGAAGAGAGTTGCTCTTATCGGTTGGAAATTGGAGAATAGTGAGAAGTTAAGGGAATAGAGTGGTTAGAGGAGAATGGACATACAACCACCAACTCGTTCTTTTATAATAGTAATGATATAAATATACAAAGGCAGTACATCAATTATATCAAATATATCCAAATATTCACAGTGAATTCGAATTGAAACACCTAAAAGTCATATTAGGCAAAACCACAACTAGGAAAGCTAAAGCAAGTATAATAGTTAGATTGCTGTTAGAACTCGATTTTTAGCAAAATTGCACAAAGGTACTCGCTTATCGAGATACCAGGATTGTCTGGGGTCAATCGGCACCTCTCGTATACTGGGTTTTCATCATTTGGCAGTAAAAGGTAAAAATTTTATTCTTACCTTTTTACCCCTTTTGATGAGTCACCTTTTTCCCAATCCATGCACAAGACACATATAAGCCATTGGCCACCACCAAGGCCAACCAAGGCCATGAAGTAAAGTCAACAAGAGCTAGCAAGGAGGAGAACCACAACACCACAACCCTAGTCACTAGTGAGCTTATAAGCTCACTGCTAAAGCCACTGCTAAGGCACAATTGTAGCAAAACTGGCAGGAGGCTGCCATCACACATTACCTCTCATAACTGCCACCACAGTCAGTTACTACCATACCACTGCCTCCCCATACCACTGCACAGAACACTCACGAGCCACCACGGGGAAACCAATAGCCAGCGTTGGCCTCACGGCCAGTGAAGCTTCCAGGTGGCTGTGTGACAAAGTTCTTGCGGAGAACTTCATTCCGAGCCTCTATAACCTACATAATATCAATCAATTTAGCATACTCATTGCAGCCATCTTAACGATAGTTGTGTGCAGACTGTACTGCACTGGGGGTGGAAGGTAGAGAGGGTCTTCTCAATCTTCTAGTCATCTGTGACCTGCCTGCCACAGAGTTGAAGATTGGTACAAATTTTGTGCAAGCAGAGTTGTACTCCCCAACCGTCTTGAAGTCAGCAAATCTCTGTCAGATCCATTCCTACTCTTCCTCAAGAAAATGGTGTAATTTAACTTCTCGAACCGCTTCTTTAGTGCAATCCATAAGACTAGCACGCTTTTCTCAACCATATACTTATTCTTAAGTGTAAGGAAGAGGTGGTGCCTGATCATTTTCCTCAGGGAAAGGTTTGGCATCCTCCGATGTACCAATCCCAATAGCAGCGCGGAGCTTCTTGGCTTTAAGTACGATCTCGACATCAGAAGCCCAAGTCAAGTAGTTTTGGTCGTGCTGGGCCAACACCTCAAATTACCGATTTGTGATGCTTGTCATCTATATGTACATGAAAGGGATATATAAATTTACTGTAGATAAACATGCATGAAATAAATTAGATAATGGTACAAAGGTTCTCGTAATGTTTCAGAATTTTCTATGCATTTTTATAACTTTACTGCTAATTTCAGTGATTAAAGGCAATTTAGATAATTATGATTAATCAAAACAATAAGCAAATATAGAAAAAAGCATAGAAAATAATAATAATGCTAAACATACTTCAAATGCTAAAAACAATTCAAAATTTGAATATGAGAGGCTCTTTTATTCTGAAATATGAATTTTCAGTAAATTCTGTAATTTCCAAGGGCTAATTCGCTAAATTTTAGTTCTGTGAAATTTTTCGCGTAATTTGCCAATTTTCTGAGGGCCCTTTTGCAAAATTTGGGCATCGGCCCCCACCCCCCTTTTTCCTTTTTTTTCTTTTGGCTAGGCATTTTTTTCTTTCCCTAGCCTACTCCGGCACATGCCCCTTGGCCCACAGCTGGTCAGCTCAAAAAAGGGGGAGGGGGTTGGGTTTCCCTACCCCTATTCATGCGTGGTGGTGACGGGCGCACCCGTGCTGGGTGAGCGGTGGCGGTAGGCCGTGCAGTGGTGCGACGGCCGTGACTTGCGTAGAGCCAATCGACATTGACGCGCAACGCGGAGTGGCCATGCAGGGCCAATGGCGGTGCACAACGTGACAGTGGCTATGCAAGGGCCGGCAGCGGCTGAGCTGGGGTGTGGCTCCAAATGATGGTGCTCCATGTGCCCACATGCGGGAGGCACCATGGCACAGCGACGCGATGGTGTGTACGGGGTGCTGTCACGTGCAGGTGGCGTGGAAGGAGGCGCAGTTGAGGGTGGCGCGCGTGCCACTGAAGGATGCCGCGTTCGGGCGACAGTGCGGCCACGTGCGGGCGGTGCACGTGGCGGACGATTCAGTCTATAATGCAGTCAACATCTACTCTTTTGTGTAAATCTAACGATCGGCTTGGCTGGCAACTTCAAGACTACTCACAGTAGATTAGAGTGGATTTGCACCATAGAAAATGATTTAGAAAGTAAAAATTTGCGAAATTTGGAGCAATCTAAGCAATTCATTCTACGAGTGCTTCGATGATTACCTTCGATCCACCAGAGCGATTCGTGCTGATAACATATCGAGGAATCATCGCTGGCAAGTCCAATCTGAGTGATTTCTCCTAGACAAAAGATGGGTCAGAACACAGATAATACAAGAACAAATAATAAATTAAACACAGATAGATGGGGATATTCTTTCTTTCTTTATTGCTTTATTCTCCAAAAGGTACAAGTTACAATCATTGAGACCCCAAGGTGCCCGCCATGGGCCAGGTTTGCAGGTCTAGACCCAGATTTCCCAACAGTTACAACGACCGGGCGCATTTTCACATCAGGGGTATCTGACTTTTGCTTTGAGAACACATGATTTTCGCTCAAACAAATTGAAAGGCAAGAGTGGGGCAGCTCGGTCCGTGATTGGTGGTTCCGATGTTTTAGGGATCTGTTATGGGGGTGCCTAGTCTCTTGGGCCGTTAGGATTAACTGGTGTGCCTTATAAGCAGGCTCAATAACATAGTGTAGCTTGATTAAAGAAATGTACCGATATATCCTTATTCTTTGCAATTAGGAGGGGCAGAATAGAGAACTCACATTTTGCCCCCATTCATATATATAAACCTTCCAATGAGACATGAGCATCTAGATTTACTCATATATATAAACCAGGCCTCTCTTATGTGGTGGTCTCTAAGTAAACATCCTCAACGGAGGACACATAACAAGTACCCACTGTTGTGACCCTGGGCCACAACAGGATCGTTGGTACGGCGATTTGGATTAAGATGGAAAAGCTGACAAGAGACGAGCGCCATAAGCATGTGCTAATGTAGCTGCTCACAGGGCAATAGCCCAGATATCCTCCTCTCACAGCCCATGTCCGTGTAACAGCCCTAGCACATCCGTCGGCCCAAGCTCGGCGCAAGTTTGTTGCGTTTTCCAAACAAAGTGGCCTGTCAGACAAGCCAGATGCGGCTCAACCTCCCATGACAAATCAGGCTTGCCAAGCCTAGCATGGATGTAACCAGGATGCTTGACGGTTCGGCCCAAACGAAGCTTTTGGTCCATATTTTTCTAAGGCAAGTTTAGCTATTTCGAAATTTTATTCCGTCCACCTGGTGTGTGGAAACCCGGGGCCATTCCCTTGGACTCATACTGATTTTTACTCTACTAGAGATAGAACAAAAGGCTGTCAAATTGGTCTATTTCTTGTGTGTATCAATTGAAGTATTTTGAGTATAGATTGTATTTTTTTAAAAAAATGAATTGAATGAGGACAGATTAGAAGAAGACTTTCTCATCATGGGAAGGAGGTCCCTTCAAATTTGGATTTGTTTGTAAAGGGATTTTTGAGTATTTATCTAAAAGAAGGAACAAACGAGGATAAGAGAAAATTGCTTCTGCAAAGTGAAAGTACAAGTTAATTCTGATGCAAAATAAAATAAGCGACAGGTTATGCAGTGTAAAGTGTAATTTACTCTCTTTTTCCCGAAACGTGAATGCAAGTTCAATTGGGGAAACTTCGTACGTGAATCCATGCTTACTGGGAACATATGTATGGACAAGCAAGAATATAGATACGCATTAAGCACATATCGAACGTAATAGATGTTGGAAAATTAAGCACATGTAGGTTCAATTTATTCCATAAATTAATCATGACATCATATACGCAAAATAACAGAACCATCACAGGCATAACAGATCTAGACATGTAAACCAGAAAACTGTACATGAACAGATCTAATGCGGAGAACATGACTGTTACGTACCGATGATTCTGCTCTGATCGGTTTGCCGATGTTGACGCTGCAGGTACGGTGTGGATGACACGAGGTCGATGACGATTCGCCGAAGACGAACGACGAGGAAGACGAGCCAGAGCTACAGCAAGCAGTCGCGCAAAGCGCTTCCCAAAAACCTTATTCGCCCTCTCCCGGTGCAGGACTTCGAAGGCGACGGTTCCGGAGACCTGCTCTCCCGAACGACAGTGCACGCCGGCGGACGGGACGGAGTAGACTACGTGGGACGGCGCAGTACAATGGAGGAGGCAAAAACCCTATATTGATTCGCGTATTGTGTATGGAGTCGGCGGCTCAGTATTTATGGAGAAAACAGGACGTGTGATCAAGACGCCTGCACGTTCTCCATAACTCGTAACCGAAACGGATTAGTTGCGCGTAACCGATCCGAATTCACCGCTACTCAAAACAGTAAAAATAAAACTGCAAAAGGAAGCCGCGTCTGCGCAAGCATCTGGAGCCGATTTTGGCGGACCATTCACGCAGGTGCCGTGCACGCGCGCCCCCCGCCCCGCCCGGCCCGGCGAGGCGAGGCGAGCGAGCGCGCGTGTGTGATCCTCTAGTTCTCTCCCACACATGCCTCAAGTGGCTAGGAGTGCACCATCCCTTTTAAGGTGGTCTTCCTCTCCTAGAACTAGCAATATGGTACTAAAGTGCACATGCATAGCTCCTTTGCATGAGTGGGCCTTTGAGATTTAGGAATTATTCTTATGGGCTTGGCCCACATAATTCAACAATCCCCCACCAGATCTCAAAGTCCCATAGAGATTTGCCTGAATTCCAATGTACTGTTTATATATCAATATTTCGATGGAGACCGATTAAGGTTGAACATCCATCTAGAACTCCAAGCTACACTTACTCACAACTTGAACAATGGACTATGCCTTGAATTGCAAGTTTGGTGCAAGCAAGCTTCACTTAAAGACTTAACTGATACTAGGCCGCCAGTAGGCTACCCCTCGGTTGGAGCGTATAAGTCATACTCCTTGGTCTCTTCATGAGCTTAGTAGGAGATTACTCAAGATCTCCATAGACTGCGACTAACAGTCGGGCTCATATAGGTGTGTTCTTTCAAGAACGCTCTGCAGGATAGCGTCTTCGCTTCTAAAAGCCAATGGAACACATTAAGACCTTAGTCAACCTGCCTTGCAGTTTCTGAGAGTATTGCATCTTCACATAGAGAGGGTTGAAATTACTCTCCTCCAGTTAACTAATGGCTTGTTTTTCCCAGATCCTAATTCACGGAATCTCCGATCACATAGGTTGGGTTACTACCATAGATAACTCACATGGGTCTCATACCCATCTCCTTCGATGCACTATCTATCACATTCCGTGATAGTCCCTTTGTAAAGGGATCTGCCAGGTTTTTATCTGTTTGGATGTAATCCAAGGTTATAACTCCGGAGTTTCTCAATTTCCTGACAGACTTCAATCGTCTCTTGACATGCCTAGACGATTTCATATTATCCTTAGAACTGTTCACTTTAGCGATAACGGTTTGATTATCACAGTTCATAAGGATAGCTGGCACTGGCTTTTCCACCGTAGGTAGATCCATCAATAGATCCCGTAGCCATTCTGCCTCAACAGTAGCAATGTCTAGTGCCGCAAGCTCTGCTTCCATGGTTGACCTCGTCAAAATGGTCTGTTTGCAAGACCTCCATGAAACAGCACCACCACCAATAGTGAAAACATATCCACTAGTGGCTTTGATCTCATCAGCATCAGAGATCCAGTTGGAATCACTATAACCCTCCAGCACCGACGGGTACCCAGTATAGTGAAGTCCAAAGTTCGAGGTACCTTTCAGATAGCGCAACACTCGCTCAAGCGCCTTCCAGTGATCATCTCCTGGGTTAGATGTAAACCGGCTTAACTTGCTCACAGCAAAGGAGATGTCTGGCCTTGTTGCACTAGCTAGGTACATAAGTGAGCCAATTATCTGAGAATATTCCAGCTGATTCCTAGCAATTTTCTTATTCTTACGAAGTAACACGCTAGGATCATAAGGTGTTGGAGAAGACTTGCTATCAGAAAAACCAAAACGGCTCAAGACCTTTTCCACATAATGAGATTGCAAAAGTGTAATCCCATCCTCACCTCTAACCAATTTAATGTTTAGAATAACATCAGCCACTCCCAGATCTTTCATATCAAAGTTTTGAGACAAGAATGATTTGACCTCATTTATCACATTGATGTTTGTCCCAAAAATCAGGATGTCATCCACATACAAACATAGAATAACTCTCTCACCCCCACCATAGCGATAGTATACACATTTATCTGCCTCATTGACAGCAAAGCCTGCAGATGTCAGTGTTCTATCGAACTTCTCATGCCACTGCTTAGGGGTTTGTTTCAGACCATACAAAGATTTCAACAGTTTTAACACCTTGCCTTTTTGACCTTCTACTACAAATCCATCAGGCTGTTCCATGTAAATTTCCTCATCCAGCTCTCCGTTAAGAAAAGCTGTCGTAACGTCCATTTGATGAACGAGAAGACCATGTGAGGCAGCCAAAGCAAGTAGTACTCGAATTGTGGTCAGTCTAGCAACAGGTGAGTAAGTGTCAAAGAAATCTTCGCCTTCTTTCTGAGTATAGCCCTTGGCAACAAGCCGAGCCTTGTACTTTTCAATAGTACCATCAGGCCTAAGCTTCTTTTTGAACACCCACTTGCACCCTACAGGTTTGCACCCATAAGGTTTATCTGTCAGCTCCCAGGTTCCATTAGCGATAATGGAATCCATTTCACTACGGACAGCCTCGTTCCAGTAGTCTGCATCAGGGGATGCATACGCTTCTGAAATAGATTTGGGAGTGTCGTCCACAAGGTACACAGTGAAATCATCACCAAAGGATTTGAATATCCTTTGTCTCTTGCTCCTTCTAGGAGCTCCACTGTCATCCTCCTCATTGACAAGTTCATGTGTATGTTCAAAAGGTTCAGGTGATGTGATTGAACTGGGAATTATTTCAGAAGGTTGACTAGTAGTGTTATGTGTATCCTTCATTGGAAAAATATTCTCAAAGAATGTTGCATCTCGAGACTCCATAATTGTACCAACATGCATGTCACGTACCTCAGTTTTAACTATCAAAAATCTATAAGCAATGCTATGATTAGCATATCCCAGAAAGACACAGTCCACAGTTTTAGGTCCAAGCTTGCGTTTCTTAGTTATTGGCACATTAACTTTCGCCAAGCACCCCCATGTACACAAGTAAGAAAGTGATGGTTTTCTCCCAATCCATACCTCGTATGGTGTTTTGTCCTTATTTCTGTTAGGAACTCTATTTAATACATGATTAGACGTTAGCAAAGCCTCCCCCCACCATGCCTTAGGTAAGCCCGCAGTATCTAACATGGCATTCACCAAGTCAGTCAACGTGCGATTTTTCCTTTCGGCAATCCCATTTGACTCGGGAGAATAAGGAGGCGTCCTCTCATGTATAATACCATGTTCCTCACAAAGTAAGTCAAATTCGTTTGAGAAATACTCTCCACCACGATCTGACCTAAGTCTTTTTATTTTTATATTTAACTGGTTTTCAACTTCTGCCTTATAGATTTTAAAATAGTCTAAAGACTCATCTTTCGTTTTCAATAAATACACATAACAGAACCTAGTTGCATCATCAATCAATGTCATGAAATATCGTTTTCCACCCTTCGTCAACACGCCATTCATCTCAGAAAGATCTGAATGCAGGGTTCTAGTGGTGCCAAGTTTCTCTCCTCAGCAGCCTTGTGAGGCTTACGAGGTTGCTTTGATTGCACACAGCTATGACATTTAGAACCTTTGGTGATGGAAACGTTTGGAATTAAATTCATACTGGAAAGCCGAGACATCAAACCAAAATTAATATGACATAGACGTGAGTGCCAAACATTAGCCTCATCATCCACACTACCACAAATATGGTTCACAGTCTTATTGCAGAAATCTGAAAGGGAAAAACGGAACAAGCCTCCGCACTCATAGCCTTTACCAATAAAATATCCATGTTTAGACACGACTACTTTATTAGACTCAAATACCAACTTAAGCCCGTCTCTACATAAACGGGAGCCACTAACGAGATTCTTGTCTATAGAAGGGACATGCTGCACGTTCTTCAGCTGCACGATCTTTCCCGAAGTAAACTTCAGATCTACCGTGCCAACACCATGAACAGTAGCATGTGACCCATTCCCCATTAGGACGGAGGAATCTCGGGCGACCTGATAAGAAGAAAACAACGAAATATCAGCACACACATGTACATTAGCTCCTGTATCAATCCACCAATTGGTAGATTGACTAACTGAAAGAACAGTAGGTAAATTACCATACCCAGTTCCATCTCCAGTCTTGCCAATGGTCACGTTGACAGACTTAGAAGTCTGTCCTACATGTGCCTTCTTTCCTTTGCGTTGTGGGCACTTCTTGGCCATGTGACCAGGCTCACCGCACACAAAGCAAGTTCTATCATCCTGATTGTTGTTGTTCTTCTTCTTCTTGAAGTTGGTTGTCTGTTGGGCTTTGACAAATTTCCCTTTGTTCTTGCTTGAGGGTTTCTGTACCACATTGGCACTAGACTGCCCTCCATCACCTTTAGACACAGCGTCCTTTTCCCGAGCTTTCTCCTCAATTTCAAGAGACCTAATCAGATTCTCAACAGAGTACTCTTGTCTCTTGTGTTTGAGTGCTGTTCCGAAATTCCTCCATGAAGAAGGTAATTTCGCAATGATACATCCAGCCACAAACTTGTCGGGTAAGGCACACTTCAGGAGTTCGAGTTCCTTGGCAATGGCCTGTATCTCATGAGCCTGATCTACTACAGAACGGTTATCAACCATCTTGTAGTCATGAAATTGCTCCATGACATACATGTCATTGCTGGCATCAGTAGCACCGTATTTGGAATTCAGTGCATCCCACAACTCCTTCGCGTCTGTCATGTGCATATACACCTCGCACAGACGATCAGCAAGAACACTAAGAATGCATCCAACAAAGAGAGTAGTGGCAGTCTCGAATTCTTTCTGCTTTTCAGCATCAAGAACACCTTCAGGCTTGCCATTACTAACCCAGAATACATTCATAGCCGTAAGCCACAGAGTGACCTTGATCTGCCATCTCTTAAAGTGCACACCGGAGAACTTATCCGGCCTCAGTGCATCGGCAAATCCAGCCATAGTAAAACCACAGTGCCTACAATAAGGTTTTTGGATTGTTGGAAAATTAAGCACATGTAGGTTCAATTTATTCCATAAATTAATCATGACATCATACACGCAAAATAACAGAACCATCACAGGCATAACAGATCTAGACATGTAAACCAGAAAACTGTACATGAACAGATCTAATGCGGAGAACATGACTGTTACGTACCGATGATTCTGCTCTGATCGGTTTGCCGATGTTGACGCTGCAGGTACGGTGTGGATGACACGAGGTCGATGACGATTCGCCGAAGACGAACGACGAGGAAGACGAGCCAGAGCTACAGCAAGCAGTCGCGCAGAGCGCTTCCCAAAAACCTTATTCGCCCTCTCCCGGTGCAGGACTTCGAAGGCGACGGTTCCGGAGACCTGCTCTCCCGAACGACAGTGCACGCCGGCGGACGGGACGGAGTAGACTACGTGGGACGGCGCAGTACAATGGAGGAGGCAAAAACCCTATATTGATTCGCGTATTGTGTATGGAGTCGGCGGCTCAGTATTTATGGAGAAAACAGGACGTGTGATCAAGACGCCTGCACGTTCTCCATAACTCGTAACCGAAACGGATTAGTTGCGCGTAACCGATCCGAATTCACTGCTACTCAAAACAGTAAAAATAAAACTGCAAAAGGAAGCCGCGTCTGCGCAAGCATCTGGAGCCGATTTTGGCGGACCCGGCCCGGCGAGGCGAGCGAGCGCGCGTGTGTGATCCTCTAGTTCTCTCCCACACATGCCTCAAGTGGCTAGGAGTGCACCATCCCTTTTAAGGTGGTCTTCCTCTCCTAGAACTAGCAATATGGTACTAAAGTGCACATGCATAGCTCCTTTGCATGAGTGGGACTTTGAGATTTAGGAATTATTCTTATGGGCTTGGCCCACATAATTCAACAATAGAAGCACTGTTACTGAGCTTCCATTACATACACTGATACACACAATTAACACGTCTTAAACATCGACACAACGGCGAAGAGGGGAGAACTCGTACATCGCCTCCTCCTCCTCTGCCTCTGGCTGTTATTTCTTACTACTAGTGCTATCCATCGAATGATCGATCACGCACCACGCACACATGTAGTTAGTAGTTGACCCCCGACTGGTACGCCGCGCCGGGCTTCCACCCGGCGGGGATGACGTTGCTGGCGACGAGCTTATTGCCGGAGCTGGACGTCAGGCGGATGGAGAACGGCGCCTGCAGGGCCGAGCCGGCGTTGAGCTTCCAGACAGCCCCCCACGACTGCTGCATCGACGTCCAAGCCGCTCCGGCACCGCTCTGCATGAGGTCCACGGCCGAGAGGTCGCCGTCTCCGTTCTCGTACTTGACGAGCACGGCGAAGTAGTTCGGGTTCGAGCCGGCGTCCACGACGAAGGTTAACTCTACTCCGGCCCAGTTGCACTGCACACTGCACATCACGTGCGGAGTGAAGCCAACGCAGAGAACTAAAGGACAGTTCGTTGCATGGCGGTGATAAAAAACAGTGCATGTGCCCAGTGGTCCGTGGCGACAAAGTAACAGAGTGGATGTTCCAAAGCTGCGTGAAGTGCATGTGGTGTAGTACGCTTGGCCATTTCAAGCAGCAATGCAATAGTGCAGTACGTACCGGGTGTACTGGATTTGGAGGACGCCGGCGCCGCGCAGCTGATCGGCCTGGCCGGGCTTCGCCATGGCACCGAACGCCGTCCCGCTCAGGTCGAAGTGGACCGGCTCGTTCAGGCATGGCCCGCCAGGGCACACGTCCGTGAGGACGACAGTTACCGGGTTGCCCGAGCAAGCGTCGTTACCAGTGCATTTCACCTGAAGCAGCAACGTTAATTTCCAAACGTCAAATGGCAGAAAATGACATGCATGCGCGTTGCCTGAACTATCACCTAGTAAGTTTTACACACACCTGGTAGCAAGAGCCACAGCCCTTGCCAGAGTCGTAGATTGACGGGCTGCCGGCGGCAATCATGGACGAGAACGGTGGCTGGTCGACGGCACCCTGGTACCCACATGAACCACCTACGTATACAAACATGATGTTAAGACATGAGGCATGAATTCTAGCACTTCGAGTAACACATGACATGATCACTTTGGGCAATATGCATAGATTTGTATATCATGACGACTATATATACCATCACTTCCGGCGCCATTAGCAGCGCCGTACCACGTAGCGCCGCCGTTGGACCAACTGGAGAGCTTGCGATGGAACTCGATAGACGCGCAAGGGTGGAGGAGCGAGGCGAGAACCGCGATGGCAACAAAGAGCAAGAGCTGGAACTTGGACGCCATGGCTGCACTTAGCTATAGTTGCTAGGATATTGTGGCTTTGCAAGGATTGGGAGAAGACAAGTAGATGGGAAGTGGTGTGAGCTGTGTGGGTGGAAGGTTGTGCTCTATTTATAGGCTGCAAAACGGCGCCCTGTGAGAGCATATCCATGCGTGCGTGCGTGCATGCAGATAGATTTCACTGATTACTTGCTCTGCTGGATACTTGGATTGCGCCATATGCACATGGCTAGGGTCTACATGTTAAGTACATTCGAAATGTAATCAGCTATTTATTTACTTCATCAACTAGCTAGCTAGCTAGTGGTAGTACGTAGTAGCTAGGCCGGTCCTTTTGTGTGCAGTTCACTTGTCGATCGGGGACCATGGCACTTCCCGGCTACTAGCTTTCACTTTCCTACCCTCCTGGCTAGATCTAGCTAGCTGATGAAATCAGCATCGTCTGGAGCCCGTTTTTCGTGTGTAGTTGCTACTTGCTATGTACGTAGCATGTATGGATCATATGTTATGAGTTACTGTATGTTATTAGTCTATAATTTGTCATTGATAATTTGATGTAGTCAAAAGAGACGTGAGCATGGCCGTTATTTCAGTTGGACACGTATGATACGAGTGACCTGTTGCTAATCCCGAGACGGCTCTCCTTCCTCCCGGTCAACTAATCCCCGCCCCCCCAAATCCGCGCGCGCGCGCGCATCTATCAGCGACCGCCAAATCTTGCTCCCGTCAACTCCTCACGATCGCTCGTGCCCGGCCCCGTCAGTTCCCACGATCGGACGGCAGCTGCGGACCCCGGCCGCCAGTCCGCCACCCTGCGCGCGGCGAGCGGCAGAAGCCGTGATCCCGGGCAGCTTTGCCGGCCGGTTCCTCTCCCTAACAATGCTCGTCCATTCCGCGAGAATTAGGCGGGCGCTAACGTGCGTTAGGCCGGCCTGCCGGCTCCGAGTGACATGCATGCATGCTGATTGCTGCAAGCGCGGCGCGGTGGCCCGCGACGTTGCACCATGTGGAGCTAACTTGCACGAGTCGTGGTAGTATTACGTGCAGGCTGTTGAGTACTGTGATTAAGTCAGAAACGCTGGAGTGCCGCCTTTGTGATCATCAGCTCATGGATCCCGGCGACCGGGCACACCGGCGGGCGGCTCCCATCCCTAGCTAGCTGCTTTTGCTAAGGCATCCATCTCGCCACTGGCAGCCCGTGGTATTAGTTTGATGGTGATCCTTAGGAAACGATGCTCTCTTGCTCTAACCGTGGCGAGGTATCTAGCTAAGTTAGGGTCCTTGATCTAATAGGATTTGTCGACATATCCTGTGAGAAGATGGGAATCCGTGGGTACAAGCATCCTTCATGCTTCGAGCGCCTTCACCTTTTGTAGCCTGGATAATAGTGTCTCGTATTCCGCCATGTTGTTGGTTGCGGAGAAGCTGAGGTGCACGGCATACATGAGACTCTGGCCTTCAAGTGTTGTTACGATGGTCCCCACGCGACGAAGGCTCTTGACTACGATGTTGTCGACATAGGCTTCGATGTTCCGACCGAGCTGCGATGCGAGGACGAGTGCAATGAGCCTGGTGAAGATGGCACCGATATTTTATAGCCCGAAGGGCATCCTAACAAAGCAGTACGTCCCGCTAGAAACTATGAAGCTTATCTTCGTCTCATCGTCTATTGCCATTCGTACCTGATGGTACCCAGAGCACGCGTCGAGGAAGCTCTTCATCTCACATCCTATTGTCGCATCGACCAGTTGATCAATATGTGGCAACGAGTAATTGCCCTTAGGACACGCCTTATTGAGGTTAGTGAAACCAACGCATATGCACCAGGTTTCGTTAGCCTTCTTCACCAGCACTGGGTTGGCGAGCCAATCAGGGTGAACCACCTCTCTGATTATGCCAAAGGTCTTTAGCTTGGCCACCTCCATCTTAGCAGTTGCTTGTCTGTCGAGAGACATCTACCCCATTCGTTGTTTGAGTGGTTTCACATTGGGGCGCACCGCCAGCTTATGTTCAATGATGGAGCGGTCTATTCCCACGATGTCATTAGGTGACCAAGCACGGTCCTAAGCTTTTGCTCGGCTTTAGGGGAGAGGCCTGCTCCGATCGATACATGCTTCATCAGGTCCCCTAGGTTGAGCGGCACCATCTTTATATCACCCCTTGCTTTATCTTGGGTGTCCATCCCAGGGCAGAGGGTGGGGCGAGTCTCTCACTTATGGCATGCACTTTTCGGTGCGGGCTTCGTGTGCCTACTTTAATTTATTGTGCAAGATCTTAGTCGTCCAACACCATGATGACTCCGTTGGGGCCCGAGATTTTCATGCACAGGATCGCACCAAAGGCGTTAAGGATGGCCCTTCCCAGGATAGCATTGTAGGAGTACTGGAGGTCAACTACATTGAAGGTTATGACTTCGTGTTTGCTCTGCTCCCCTTGTGTAAAAACTACCTCCAGTACTATTTGCCCCAATGCGTTGACTGACCGCCCACCGAAGCCCTGCAAGGGTATGCCTAGTGGGAGGCCTATCTAGTCGAAGACATCAGCGAACAGGAGATCTGTGGAGTTGCCTCTGTTGACCGAGACTCATCACACATCATAGCCCGCGATGTTTGCTATGATTACCAGGGGATCTTGATGGGGGAAGTCCACCCCCAATGCATCCTCTGCCCTGAAGGTGATGTTCACCTGAGCCCATTCCAGGACCACCTGCATCGAGTATGTGGTGATGTGATGGATCCGATGAGTGTAGGATCTTCGTTGTCTCTCAAAAGGGAACTTAAAGGACGATCCACCCGTGATGGCATTGATCACTCTGCGGGGGCTAGCTTTAGGGCCATGGATTCGCAGTACGACTAGAGGAGATTAGATTGGGGGTGCTTCCAGGCGTTGCTACACATGTGCTACCACCGACGCCCTCGCATCTTGGGCGCTCTCCCTGTCTACACTTTCACGGAGGGCCATGATGGAAAGAGCAATCGTAGGTGAGGTGGTCTCCTCAGCCATGTACCTCGCACCAAAGCCCTTGTAGATGTCCATCCTCACAGGTCAGCTGACTTCCACGCATGCGGCCCCTCTGACCACTCCCGCAACCCTCGGTGGCGTTGCTCTCCTCAGCTCCTTCAATGCCAAAAGAATATCCAAAGCAAGAGAACCTCCCCTGCTTGCGGTTTGAGCCATCCTTCAGAACCGCAGGGGCAGACTTGGCTTCAAGAGTGACTGTTGCGACTTCCACCTCACGTTGCGATGTATCTTCTTCTGCCCTGGTGTATTCCTCCATCTTATTGAAGAGTTTTGCCACCTACTTTATGGGTTTTCGCATGTTGTATTAGGCAAGGGGGCCTTCTGGAGACCTCGAATGGCAACATTGATGATAGTCATATCGTTGACATCCTTCACCTGGCAGCGAACCTTCACGAAGCACTGGAAGTAGGCCCTTGGCTTCTCCTCTGGCTCCTACCTTACCGTGAAGAGCTGATCTCCACATAGTTGCCTTGAAAGCTGTTATGCATGAAATTTTAGATTTATTTCCACATGAATACAGAGCCGGGGTGATGGTAAAAAATCAAGATAGCGTAAAAAACCAAGACAGCGTCACTCCCTACTTGGCGAGGGGCAACCCCTTTGCCTTCATCGAGTTGTCACCTCCTGCCGCCTCAATTACCATCTCATAGATGCACAAAAACTCACGGGGGTCAGTGTCATCCTTGTACGAGTCCACTATAGGCATTTTGATGTCCTCTAGCCAGGCACTCTGTTCTAGGCCTACGGAGAGGGGGAACTCTAGGTCCACCTACTAAGATGTGTTGTGGGCTCCTACGAGGGTTTGGCGACCCTCCGTGCCTTCCGCGGTTGCCTCCGCAACTACCGTCATGGGCGTCAGCTGGCTCCAGCTTTCCTGCAACTAGTGCATGGCTCTCCATAAGTCCACCAATTCTTGTTGCAGTGTCGCGTAGATCGCCTCCACCTGAATTCATTGTAGGAGGGAGGACACCCTCCACCCCTTGTGTGGTGATGGTAACGGTGTAGATGCCAATATGAGTCCCAGGGCTACGGTTGGTTGCCGCCATCTGACCCTCCGCTCATGTGCTTCCTTCCCCATCATCGGTGCAGTCGTCGAAGGACCTCCTTCATTGCCCGTCATCACTCCGATGTTGTTGCATCGGTGTACTACTGCCACAAGGGCGGGGGTCCCTCATAGACCGCCTCTGTTGCTCTCACTGTGGTGACTTCAGAGGCAGTGCTCCTTTTTCGCTTGGAGGGTCAACATCACCGCCTTCTTGGGGGTCAAAGTCGTCACCTTCTTCGGCGCCATAGTATCCGAACGCTCTTACCTTGGCTCGTAGTTTCTACGCCAGTCCTTATAGTTGGCACAACTATTGTGGTTACAGACCAAACAGTGAGTAGTGGGGTCTAAAAAGAAGCCATAGGAGGGCTACCCGGAGCCTTAGATTCCATGGGAAAAGCGTGAAAGATGCTTGTATAGAATATAGGTATTTCTTAAACAATGAGTTGCCCCCTCATGGTGCCCAGAGGCATATATTTATATTCACGAGGAGGTAAATTACACAAGTGACCCTATCTAGACATATACTTACAGGGGGTGAACATATCATTTTTTAACTTAGAATTACATGAATACCCCTATCTAGGTTTACACTTGGAGAGATGAATATGGCATTCCCCTAGCCTGCTGCTCCTGCTGGGCTGGTCGAATGGCCTATTAGTGTGATGGGCCAACTGGGCTAAGGTGGGACCACTTCACAACAACTCCCAATATGTCACTCCCAATTAATGTGTTTTTGTGCCGTTAAGGTGTTTGATGAAATATTCATCCTAATTGTAAGAGCCATTTTCCATTCATTTTGTGTAGAAACATAGGCCATGTGTTGATAGTAGTTTCTTGTTTGTATAATATGCTAAGGGCTTCCATGATGTGATGTTGTTTCTCCGAAAGATAATAATGGTGGGGTAAATAGTGTTATCAATAATTGCTATCGATTGTAGTGGAAGAGGCCACTACTAATGTTGTGGGTGTTCAAAAGGAGGCTACTGCAACAATGTTGATGTTCAACTGGCAGTGCATGCTCACAAGGAGCCTTAGAATTGCTGTGAGTTTTTATGGCATGGGATCTGAAATTAATATGCCCCTCGTCTATTTGATGAAATGCCAATGTAGTATTTTGTTTGAGTTCCATACATGAAACTTAAAACTTACCAGCATTTGGCTCAAAAAAGGAGGAGAATCTTACCCACAACATAGGAGTGCTTAGTGATACTGCTTTTTTTAGTAATATGTTTGGTAAATAATTGTCAGTGATGATGTATAATTATGTAATTTTAGTGGAATTGGAATGCACAATTTTGTGAATCTTCTTTATGTACACCGCATTAAGTTTCATGAGGTTTCATTACTAATTTTCATGGTGTTTCATAAGGTTTTAAGACTGATTTTCATGATATTTTTGTAGCAGCTCCATAAAGTTGAGTTCCAAGTTTCATGGAGTTTCATAATGTTTTATGTGGTTTTACGACTAAGTCTCAATATTTTTATTTTCCAAATTGCTCATGTTTCATGAGGTCTTAGCTTATTTCATGAGATTTCACAACTAGGTTTCATGGATATTGCTAAGGTTTCATATCTAAGTTTTATCAAGTTTTAAGACGTTCTATGACTAAGTTTCATGGCATTTCAAGACCGATTTGAAGTTTCATAAATTTTTTTGTAGCAAATTCATGAAGTTAAACGTTTTTGTAGCGAATTCATGAAGTTGAACTCTAAATTTCATAAGATTTCATGGAGTTTCAGAAGGTTTTGTGGCTAAGTTTCATAATGTTTTACGACTGAATTTCATGGTGCTTCATTAGGTTTCATAAAATTTCAGGAGGTTTCATGACTAAGTTGACTAAGTTTTATAAGGTTTTATGTCTAAGTTTTATATTGTTTTATGAGTTTTCATAGAGTTTTTTTGTAGCGGATTCATGAAGTTGAAGTCCAAGTTTCATAAAAGTTTCATGACTAAGTTTCGTGAGGTTTCATTGCTAAGTTTCGTGATATTTCATAAAGTTTTAGGATGTTTCATACCTAAGTTAACTAAGTTTCATAAGATTTTATGTCTAAGTTTTGTGGTATTTCATGAGGTTTTGTAAAGATTCAGGAGGTTTTATGCCTAAGTTGACTAAGTTTTATGATGTTACATGACTAAGTTTTATAACGTTTTCAAGAAGTTCTATGGCTAGGTTTCATGATTTTTTATATGGTTTTATGACTAAGTTTCATAAGGTCCTATGCCCAATCTCATGATTAATGTTCACGAATTTTCATGTAAGTCTCAAATTTCATAAAATTTTCATGAATTTTCCTATGTCTAAGTCTCATGATTATGGTTCATGAATCTTATTGATCCATTTCTTATTATCTGCATCCCTATCCCTCTGGTCATTACTTGCGGCCAATAAAGCCTCAACAAAGGCAACTTTTAATTCATTATCTTGTATAGTACTAATATTATGTAAGGCCATGTCGACACCTTCGATCATGGGCGAAACGGCCTGCACATGCACTGAACAGATGAATTTTTAGCACAGAAACCAAGTGAAACACCACACGAAACATCCAACTGAAAGAATTTCAAATAGAATCAAGCTAGAAATTTCATCAAACATGGTGCATGCAAAGTAGACATAGGGAGAAAAGTTTGTGAGATATGGCGAAGTAACAGATAGGGGGAGATTGCGGACAACGTTTCAAGCACGTCTGATGAGTTTGAAGACAGTGACTGAAAGCAGCGATGAGAGGATTCGACACGGTGGAGGATGGCATCGCTCATGCTCAATGCACGCGAACGAAGGAGGATGACATGCATGGGGTTCCGGCCAGGATGGCGAGGTTTCCTAGCACACAAAACCGAGGATAGCGTCGCTTGAGCTTTTCACGGTGCCCACATGGAGGAGACTGGAAGCTTTCCTTGGGCACCATGTGGAAGGTTTCTGGGTGCAACGCAGGAGGAGGATAGGGTGGCTGTGTGAGAGGAGGCTAGGGAGCTCGCCGGGGTGGCTGCACTGGAGTGGATCGCCTGGGCGACACACAAGAGGAGGTTGGGGGCAGTTGCATGGGAGCAGGTCACCAGGCAATGCGGAGGAGTCGGGACGGCTGTGCAGTCGAGCAAGGAACAAGGGCATTGTGGTGGTTTTGTTCGATCATGTCTGTTTGGACGATTGGTTCCTATCCCATCAGTTGGGACCTGATGGGATACCGTCCCATAGCAGCACTCTTACTTTTAAGTGTAATAATAACAACAACATGGGCAAGTATGTTGATCCTTTGTAACCATGCTATGCTATGGATTTATGTGTTTGTAACAACTTTTTGATCCAGGACATTGTTGTCCCCATGATAAATTAGTTAGTTATTTTCGTAGATGTAATTGTCATAACTCTTACTCCAAGCTATAATAACTGTTGCTGTTGGTTGCTTCGGTGCTTCCGGTGCCCCAAGGTCAGATGCGTGAAGTTTGTGTGGACAGTCTTGATTTTGTAATGGATGAGTTCTTTTCGATTTATAACTTATAACTTTCTCTAAACAAATAAATGAGATAGATTCTCTTTCATTTTAGAAGCGGTTTATCAAGACAGCATTTTTAAAGTGGCTTATCGTCATTCGATTCGTTCGCACAATCACCCGTGATAAGATCAAAAGTCATTAGCCACAACCATAAGCCATCAGGTACAGTCGAAAAGAATCCAACCATTAATATTACTTTGTTCTCTACGAAGCTCAGTGCCATTGCTTGCTTCCAATGTTCTGATTTGCCATCCTGTGTTGTCGCCAGAGACCGGACCAACCGACAATATTGCGCGCATGTCTGATGGAAGGCACTCGTCTCTTCATTATCCAAGTAAGAACTACTGGTCTACTCGTGCCACATGTCTGATGACGCTGCCAGCGAGTGAGGGGGCGATCAAACAATGTGAATAGAGGCTAATGCATGTAGTTTTTAATCTACTTTGTAATGCTGGTCGATGAAGGTTAAGGAGGAGGTGGAGAGATGCCTGGTGGCAGGCATGAGCAAGGAGCAGATGTTCCGAGAGCTTCGCGAGAAGGGACTACACCTGGCGATCGTGTTTGCCGGTAAACTACTATACGCTTCCATCTTGGTTCTCTTTAATCTTGATCTTAATCTACCAATCATGTCAATGAACTTGATACCGATTATCATGTATTGATCCCTAATCGGTCTAATCGGCGTCCAGTGTACAAGGAGCTTCGCGACCAGAACGATGGCTTCTTCGACGAGTACTACGGCAAGATCGATTTGAGGAAGCAGGCCGAGCGACTCCAACGTCTACTGCACCAGTACCGCACGGCTCGCAACGCAGCTGCCGGTGCGCGAGCGCTGCGGACGGCGACGGCGCCCACCACCATGGCCATTCCGCACAATGTGGGATCCTCGGAGCACCAGACCGTGCCGGCTGGTTCGGCGCCGTCGCAGCGGGCAGGGCAATTGCCGGCCGGGGAGCAGCTGCATCCGAGTGAGCACTGGCTGCCCAACGCCGGGGTTCGAGGGTTGCCATCCGCAGCTGGTCCTTCCAATGCCGTCATGACGGGTTCCTGGCCTCCGTTCGCACGGCGGCCTAGGGTGGTGCCACGGCGAGCAAGCTGGACCTCTGCAACAATGGCCGTCCAATCCATCATTCGGCTTATATGGGCAACCGCCGTTGTCCGGAGAAGAGCAGTTACCACCATCATCGGCAAAGGAGCTACTGGAAAACCAGAATCACCACAGCCATGTTGGTTCTTCTCGTTGACGTACATATCCACTTCATTCTTGCAGGTGACTTCACCGCTCTGTACAGTATGACTACAAACCACCTTGTGTTGCTCGGTGCGCTCTATGTTCCAAGCGAATACAAGCGCAGACACAACCCAACATTTTGTGTTTAGCATTCGACAGAACCAACCGAGCTACCCAGTCTAGCATCAGATACATTCGAGGTCATAACCTATGCGACAGAACCAACCGAGCTACCCAGTCTAGCATCGATGACTGCATCTAGAAGTGTTTTGCCCCAACAGTATGCAAAATTTGCTTTCATTCGTGAGTCCTGACTCATCCTTCCCAAATATGAATATATGATCAACCCACAGGGATACACATTTACTTGGAGCTTTGGTACAACATTCTAAGGGAGTCCATGAAAAGCAAAAGAGAAACAAAAACATTAAAAGCATTCTAAGGGTCTCTAACAACCAGCCATCACATAACAAACAGCACTGATGATCACAAAAATGGCAGTGTCAGAGCTTGTTACTCTACTCTTCGTTCCCGGTCTCTTCCTTGGTAAGCTTGATCATGTCATCGATCCTCAGAATAGTAATGGCTGCCTCGGTGGCAAACTGCAAGGAAAATGTATTACATGATGGGATGAACCTCAACATCACACAGAGTCAAACACTGTGTACCAACCTGAATAATTTTTACTTTGCTCATTGCTGGCTCTATGACACCATATTCCAGGTTGTTGCGAATGATACCTTTTGAAAGGTCGAGACCCATGCTGCAGCAAATGGAAGCCAATTTACTAGCAATAACAGAAAAAAAAAGCAAGGGGGCAAACACATTTAAGTAAAATCATATCCAGAATCAAATAGTTACCAAACTATATCAGAAGCACCTCCCGAATCAAATAGTTAACATACCATTGTATAAAGTTTAAATCATACATAGGATGTGGAGGAAAACATAGAAGCACCTCCCGAATTGAGCAGTGATGGGGTAACTCTATGTATTGCTTGATTACACATATCCTGAAGCGCATCCATGTTCTCCTGAATGGCAGGCTAACTAGTATCCCATAATAAATCTACAGAAGCTTCCAATGTTCTAGAAATTAAATGCGTTCACAGAAGTTTTCAAAGGTCTAAACTCCAGAAATGTAACACACATAGAAGAACCATGCTCATTCAGATAACTAAGAAAGATAATAGGTCCTGTCATTACCTTGAAAAGTGTTGCTTATCAGCCCTTGTTTGAGCGAATGAGCGGTATGATGATATGCCCTAAGCTTTGCTACAAGCTCAGTTGCATCTTTTGCAGCATTAACAGAGAGAACCTGCGATCACAAGGTCATGCTCCCCATTGATATGTTATGTTGTTCAGTATGCAAGTAACAAACACGTTAATTAGAATTGCACCACCACCAGCAACTACCTGCATGACCAATACATACATTAGTTTGATAGTTTCTATCTGTTGAAAACGAAAAGCAAAGTGTATTTGGGGGAAAACAAAAGCTGTTGTAATATCTTACTTAACTATATTCAACCGATTCAATGCTAGCACCTTTCTATGGAATGCCAGACACACATTGATGCATTAAGTCACTCATTTATTGATTTACACGATGATTCTTAACTGCTGCTATACTCCTTGAGCATGGAAACACTCAATAACTGGGATTGCAGCTATTCATCGAATCCTGAAGAAATATTAAATATGAGAACCAGGCAGGTCACACATGCCTACAAGAACAATGCTCAAGTGAACAAAAGATGTATGTTTTGCTACACCCCAGAATTTGTAATTATGACAATGAAAATTACATTCACATGTTCACTTAAAGGGAACCAACAGGTAAAAGAAACATAAGCAAAAGGTTTACCATATTGGATTCCAGGGTTCTCTTCACAATGCACAACGCATCGTGCAAAGACCGGTCAATCTCATCTAACATGAAGTCATTTGCGCCTCTAGTATAATTGAGACCTGCACAGATGAAATGCATGTGTGATGCCCCTATCTTCAAAACTAATGCTGTTCCCATCATAGATAACATTATCACAACATTGATGGAAAAATACAAACTGCGCTAGTGTTCTTTGTGCCATTCACCAGAATCACATCATCACCAGCAATTCTTTCCTCCACAACCTCATTAGCATGTCCAAGGAATGATGAATCAAACGTTTCTTCACCTTCCATATCAGCAAAAGTAGTCACCTGCACATATTGCCAAACAGTTTGTGTAGCATTAACACTTGGGCTAGAAAAAGTGATCTTCAGCCATATTCCTGGGGAACATCAAGGATAAAGGTTGTTTTATATATAAATTTCTATTGTACAAGTCATCCATGCCCCAGACACTAATACACTTTAGCATCTTATTGTTGTTACACCAGAAAAACGAAGGGTATTATATAAATATATTCTAATGTTGCAAGGGCACTGAATTCAAATAAGCATTCCCACATTGCCTCAGAATCTTGGCACAGATAAAGCAACTTCAGTAGAGTTTCAAGTGAAAGTAAATTCATGGGAGTATGGGACTATCAAGCCAATAAGTTGTGAATGGGATTAAACAGAATACACAATATTGAAATACTGCTTGGCCATAACCATGTAATAAAAAAACATAAGAAATGATGCAAACCATAGTTGCACCAGTGGCCTTGGCAACATGACGCAAATCCTCCTTACGTACACGCCTTACTGCAATTGCTCCAGCCTCAACAAAGTACTGAAATGATGTTTCACCACACAACAAAAAAAAAGGGCAGATTTGGTGACAGTCATCAGGGAGAGACATCTACATGCAAAGAACACAAGAACCCAGTAGCTCGTTTTTGAAACCATCAAATCAATTCAATCATGAAACAGAAGGTTCCTGTGAACTAAAAACTCACATGACACACTTTGGGATGGGCATGCAAGATGGCAGTGCAGGATCAAATAATTCATACCACGAATAGTTAACAAATATAAAATACATGCAGTGCAATAGAATCTGTATGCAGCACCAACCAAAATTACCAGTAACTAAGAAAAACATGTCATACAGTAGCAAAGCTGTCCAGTCTAACCAAAAACACATAAATAGTTTCTGCTTGGAAACCATATTTAATATTAAAAATAGGTAACAGAAAATGCTCCTGCTTTAATTATGAAAACATACCTTCAATGACATATCATCAATTCCCTTGGTGGTCAATACAACATTAGCACCAGCCTTGAGAATTTTCTCAATTCGCTCCTTTGTTATGTCAGATTCTCTGCCAAAAAAAAGTAAGGTATTAGGTTACCGTTGGAGACCTAAAAAATAAAATGAATTGATTGTCAATCTGATCACAAAAGCGTGGGCGATCCAACACAAGAGATTTGAAACAAGCAATATGCAGAAGGGATAAATGAGAGCAGTGTCATTGGCGATTCATTAAGGAAATAACAGAAAGGAATAATAATAAACTGCAAACAGAAAATACACATACCTCTGACGGATTTTTTCAAGCTCCCTTGGATCAGTTACAAGGACTTGAACACCTAATTGCAATTTTGTCTTCTGAAGGTTAAAATCAAGACAAGCAATTCTAGCAGGGGATACTCTAGTAGGCATTCCTTGAGCTGCACGGCCTGTGTTCAGCGCATATCCATTCAGCAGGTAACTATCCTTAGCACTTTTACCATGAGCTTTCAAGATATTAATGCTCTGCAGAACAGACAAGCCATAGTTACAAGGATAAGAAAGCACCATTTCTGCAACACTTTTTTTTCCAAAGGATTCAAATGGCATGTCCATGTAGAATGGTTAACACGACGAAAATCAAGGAAATAGACGATCGCACAAAAAAAAGGAAATAGACAATATAGTATTAAGGGGGCATTCGTATTGGCTTTTGCTGATGATTTTTAGCTGAAAATGAATAGTAATGGCTAAAAGAAGTGGCTTTTAGAAGAAAGAGACGAGCGGTAGAAAAAGTGAGAGAGATGCGTGTGCATGACAGGAGCGAGAGGAGTGGGGTACATGATGCACCCATAACCCCTTGTCTTTTCCCCGAAGCGAGACGGTAATGAGAGGAGTAGAGAAGCCGAGTATTCATATTGGCTTTTGGCTTTGCTAAGCAGAAGTTAGAAACAGAAACCAATATGAACAAGGCCTAAGGTAGAAGTAGCACTACTAGATTAGCAGCCAAGACATCCAATACATAACCAGCAGGAAGAACAATGGCACATAAAGCAAAATAACATCACCAAAAGAGGCATTATAGGTGTGTCTGTTGTATGTGCCAAGGGCAAAATAGTAATTTCCCATTTGATAAAAAAAGGGAAAAAAGAAAGAAAAAAAAGAAAAGGGGGCCCACCTGTCGGTGGGCCGGAGGGAGACAAAAGGAGGAGGCCTACTCCCCGTGACCTAGAGCGAGCGGGGATTTCTGGAGGGGCGACGGCGGCGGCGGTCCAGGGGGGGCTGCGCGGCGAAGGCGGCAGGCTCGGCGGGTTGGTTGGCGGCCCGTTCTCCCGTGCGGCTTGTTCTCCTGTGCGGCTCTTTCTCTCGTGCGGCTCCCATCTCCCCTCTCCCGTGAGTATCGTCGCTCCTCTTCTTCCCGCAAGAATCGATCCTCAGATCCGGATGAGAGGTGAGAATGGGCTGCGGTGGTGGTGCGTGAGACCCGGTCCCGACCGTTTGGTGGCGCCGCCGAGTGCTCATCCCCTCCCCTCTCTCTTGGCTATAAATTGCGGTCGGTTCTTTGGTTGGGGGAGAACGACAGTGAGCTCCTCTCTCTCTTTCTTTGAGCTTTTGGCTTGTGGTGCTTGACTACTTTGATCCCCTGGTGCTCTCCGGTGAGGTGCTTGGCCGGCTCCTCTCTGTGCTTGTGCGGCAATCCTCTACCTCGACTCGCCGGCGTGGGCTTCACTTCGGCAAGAGGGCTTTGTATCTCCGTGCCTACTGTTTTCTCTCACGGTGGTGTGAGGGCAATAGGTTTTCTGGGACAGCGCGCAAGCGTGCCTAGCCCCTGTTCTTCTGGTGATTTCGAATATCACCGGTCCCGTGAGTGTTTCTGTGATTCTTCTTATGCAATCTGTGTGGTTGTGCTAGTTTGTTAATCTCCTTTACATTACCTGGCACTGAGAAACATAGATTGCTTGTGGGATATTTGGATGCTCGATGATGATATAGATCATATACTGAGATTGGTTACTTTAGTCTTTGAGCTCTAGTCAATATTAATCCTGCTGTCATAGTTAATTTGTGATTCTGGGAGACAGTCTCTAGCTTTTGATGTGTTCTCGTGCTTTTCGGTCCAAACTGTTTTCAGATTATAGTATGCTCGTACTTTGATCTATTAGGAGATAATTTTGACAAGTTAAAGCATCATTTGTTGAAGCAGAAGTTAATTTGTGTAGTTTGCATGCTGCTGTTTGAATGTACACATGCTGAATATGTTATAATCTTGAGATTGTAGACTTTGCATCTAAAGCTCAAAAGACTGAATTAATTATTTGGCATAATCAATCAAGGAAGAGTATATGATTTAGTAGCGGGACGGCCAAGTTTAATCTTGTGCAACCTTACATTTTGAGAGCACAAATAATCAATTAAACTTGATTTAATTGATAGACTTGACTAGCACTTGCTATATAATTTGTCATACATATTCATGTCTAGAGTAACATTGTTTCTATTCTTGAATATGTGGTATATCATGAATGAAATGTTCAATTCATATGATTACATACTTGTTATGTCTTATATATATGAATGGATGTCATTGGTGTGTTTTTATGATTATATTGGAATTACATTAATATCTTTGCTTATACCGCAAATGTTACAACAGTGTCTACAATGTCTAAACAATAGCATATGCTATTAGGTTGTAGCATTCAATTCTACGTTTAGAAAGAAGGCACCCAGCCAAAAATGAAAACAATGAAAGGGGCAAAATTGCACAAAACACGATGTCTCATTCACTATATAGTAATTGCCTACCCTGAAGTTTGCTTTGTAGTACTGTAACCAAATGTACTTTACTGACCTTGATCGGATACTTCACTTCTCCCTTAGCGTTTGTAGTCTTCACAGCTTGAACTGCTTCTACAACCTAAAAAACCAGTGCCAGGTCAATTAAACAGCACACAGTTTGTAGCATTGCTAACAGAAAGACAACTGAATCCCTAACATTTGGCTCCAGTGAAGTGCCTCAACACACATCTATTGAGCATTGACTAAATATTTATTTTAGACTTAATAAATGACACTGAAAGCAGACTTACAACTAACCATATTATCAAATTCCACATGATTCTACTACACAGGAGTAAAAACAAAGCATGAATAAGAAATCTAAACTAAAAATATGACCATAGGAACTTACCAGATTTGCGAAGAAATCACTGTCACTATTAATCAATTTCGAAGACATGCTAGTTTTTGCACTGTTTATAAATTATAAGGGAATCTTTTCCAAGTTTATCAACCTGAAAGTGCAGATAAATACTCATGTCAGCATGCCAATAAGCATGGAATGGAACGGCATTCTGCTCCTATTTGTTCAGCTGACAGTATTCTCTTACCTTGACAGCCAACTTTTCTTCAACATACTTGCAAGCTTCACGCATAGCAAGCTGGTAAATATGAAGGTAAAAAATTCAAAGATGTAAAGGATTATGAGTTTGCCACTGAAATGATCATTTAAAGTTGAAATGCTACTGCAACTATAGTATAAACTACAAGCTCACCCTGTAGCCACTAATAATAGAGGTCGGATGGATTTTATTTCTCACAAGATCATTGCCTCTCTGGTAAAAAAGAAACAGAAGTTCATAAATATATGTGCAGAATGGTAGAGAAATTCGTAGGCAAGAAAATCCCAACATAAAAGCCCCATTTCATTACCTTAAGCAACTCTGCAGCTATGATGACAACAGATGTTGTTCCATCTCCAACCTCCCTGTCTTGGAGCTCAGCCAACTCAACAAGAACCTAACAATAAATGGACACCAAAAAATATAAGCAGAAAGCAGCAATAAAAAAATGGGGCAGCTTTGGCTGCCAGGCATCACCTGTGCTGCTGGGTGCTCGACTTCCAACATCCTCAGAATGGTTGCTCCATCATTTGTGATTGTAACATCACCAATATCATCCACCAGCATCTATAAGTAGCACATGCTAAGTTAGTTCATTCCAACAAGTTGTTTTTTGAAATTATTGGGGGCGAGGAACTCATCTAACTTCACTAATCCTGATTAGGTTATAGAAAGCACACTACAACTCATGGTTTTGTTTATGATTGAATTTTAACTCTCATATATCACTGGTAAGTGGTAACTAAGTTTGCGAGTGAACCGCATCTACAGCACAACAAGCAGCTCCTGAAGACACAAAAACACCATTCTAAATTTCTAACACGCGGATCATATAATTTACGAACATACAAGTTCGGATCACCCTCACATAGTAGCAAGCTATGCATAACAATAAGTAGATCAAAGTGGAAGCCACACACCTTGTCGAGCCCGACGGGCCCGAGCGAGGACTTGACGATGTTGGCCACCGCCTGGCACGCCACCACTGCAACCAGAGAAGCGCCAACGTAAATTAAATCCGCGCGAGCTCGGGCGGCTACTCGAGCCACTAGATCTCACAGAACCCGCGCAACTCCGCGGAATCTGGCGCTGAGAAGTAGGGGGAGGAGAGGAGTGTACCATTCTGCTGTTCGAGGCGGAGCTCGGCGATCGCAATGGGGTTTTGCTGTTCGGTTTGCGGGAGCTGGAGGGTTAGGTTTCGATGCGGTGGTGGGCTTGTGGGTGCGCCAGCTTTTTAATCCTATCAACTGCTGGGCTGGCGACGTCTCGGCCCAGCCCAAGCTTTACCCCACGAGGGCGCGCGCTCGCATCCCCCTTTTCCTGTCTCCATCACCATCACCACCCAAACCAAATCCTCGGCAATGGCGCCACTTATCTCCCACACGCGCACACACGGCTGCGCAAACCTTCGCGCAGATTCCCCGCGGAAACCGCCGCGTCGCACCCGCACCCCACGCCGCCGGCTTCCTACGTGCCCTCTTCCCATCCTGCCCGCCGCTGGCCAAGGCCGACCCCCTCCGCCTCATCGCCGACCAGCGCCGCGGCTTCCACACCCAGTCCGACCCCTCCCGCCTCGCCGACATCGTCTCCTGCATCGACGGCCTCGCCGCCTCCGCCCCAGGAGCCGACACCGTCTCCGACGCGGTCAAGCTCTCCAACACCTGGCGCCTCCTCTGGACCACCGAGCGGGAGCAGCTCTTCATCGTGCGCAACGCCCCCGCCTTCCGCACCGCCGCCGGCGACGTGCTCCAGGTCATCAACGCTCCAGGTGGGGCCCTAAACAACGTCATCTCCTTCCCACCATCCGGCGCGTTCGTCGTGAACGGCTCCATCAAGATCCAGCCACCCCAGAGAGTCAATTTTAGGCAGGATTTTTTTATTGCTTTTGTTGGTTTAACAATAGCATTTGTTGTTTGATCAGCTTCTGGTAATTGGATCGATTGGTTAAAATTTTACTGTGTACTATATGTTTGTTGTAGGTTTACACGTGCTGTGCTGAGGGGGAGCAATTGGGAGGTTCCTTCTCCCCCTTTGGTAAAGGATGGTGAGTGCAAGATGTTCGTTCCCTTGATGGTAGAATACAATTTTGGGTTACAAAGCACATTGCGAATAGAGCAATGATGTAAGCGCAGCAACTTGAGCTGTTCAGTTTGTTTGTTTGTTTTTGAAATTTGATCAGTTTGGATTACTATTGATAGGATTAGGACATTAAAATAGTACACATCGAAAGAAGTTGTGAGGGCATTTCTATTACTATGAAGTATGAAGGACCATGTGAAAGGGTACTAGATCATGTTTGTGATGAATCATTGCGATTTGAGAAGGTCGGAAATTCAAGTTGCATTTGTTAGAATTTTCTGGAGGCTTTTTGGCCGTCCAGTCAAACCGGCATCAGGGGGCGGTCAGACCAGATTTTACCACCGGTCTGACCAGTGTTGTTTTGCGATTCAAGCTGCTTGGTGTCAAGCTGTCAGCGGTCAGACCGACTAAGCTGTGTAGTGCTCTTGGCCAAGTTTTTGATTTGAGGGTGTTGAGTCGCGATATAAGTTTGGGTGATCTAGGTCAGGATTTATATGTTGCATGAGTTATGTTACTACTAACGCGAGTCAAGTTATGAAAAACTTGTGTCCAGAAATGATTCTTTTTCTTTAGATATGGAGGATCGCTTAGAGTCAATCGCTGTCAACGGCGAGAATCGGTGTTACGCTCATGAAGTAGCCGAGGCGTAGAATGATCGAGGATGTCAAGTGAGATGGTGAGCTTAACCATGGAATGAGAAAGACGAGAATACTAGAAATGGCTTTGGAAAAAACCGCAGCTCGCGAATGGCGCTTAGGAAGGCAATTTAGGTCATGCAGAAGCTGGTATGATCAAGTTGGATCAAAACTTATGATTTAGCGGATTCGGGTTTATACGCTTTGAAAAACGTGCATAAGTGAATTGTATGAGTTAAAACCCGTGTTTGTGGAGTTATCAGGTTTTCTCATTGTGCTAAGTGGATAGTATCCACTAAACATTAGATGTGGTTGGCTAGCCTATCTATTTAACAGGTTAGGATGGAAACTTGTAGTTATCTATCCAACCTTGCTCTCTTGAGTGTTCATGTGTTCCAAGTGGAAATACATCAATATTTGTTCATCTCTATAAATCTCCCTTGTGTTGATTGATTTGCTCTTGATTTGATTGGTTTTTTCTCTTCTTTTCCCTCTTCTTGATCTTGCTATGCTAAAGATGTATAAGAGATATAGATAACCTCTGAAAATCGATTTCCACCCATCTAGGCACTTTGATAGCAAGTTAATGAAGAAGCCCGCTTTTGCTTGCTTTTGACCTCACCAAGTGATTTCGTGAATTGAGGGTTTTGCTTTGATTTCTTCTGTATTCTTGCTTGTTGTGATATATGAAAATACATCTAGACCCATCTTAGCCATCTTCTACCCACGAGCATGTTTTATTCACCATTTTTTATATTTTGCCCAGTTTTGGTGCAATCTTGCTTCAATCTCGAAAAGGTCTAAACTTTTATATTGATTTCTTCGATCCATGGATGGAATAGGTTCCTCGGGCCTTAAGCAATGTGTATGCAAATTTTCATAGCATATAGATTTGTATTTCTGGAGTTGCACCAATTTTGGGTCTCGTCGGGTAGTCTGCTCAGAGGGAGCGGTCCAATCGCTTCTCACCGGTCTGACTGGCTCTGTAGTAGTGGTCATATCGCTATTGGAGGTCAGACTGGTGTGTAGTTGGAGGTCAGACCTCTAGGGTTTGCTTCTTCTAGAATTTGATTCCTTGGTTATTTTGCTTCGGGATTTTGGCTGTGGTTTCTATTATCTGTAACTCTGTAGTTATTTGAAATTAGGATCACAATTACTTAAGAAAAAATTTGGATGGCACCATTCACCCCTCCTCTGTTACTTTCAGTCGTACAAAGTATGAACCAAATGCGTTAATTGGAACATTGTTAAGTAATATAGGCATCCTCGCCTAATCGGTAATTAGTAAGCCTAGGGATGTTTCTTTTCCTTCTTGTTATTATATGGTACAGAACTTTTACCTTCCAATTTATTTATTTTCGTAAGAACTGGCGACCAAAGGAATAGGGGCCCTTTCTCACGTCCAACTTGAGAAAATGGCATATTTATTTATTTTCATAAAAACAAAAGCGAAAGAATCTATAAATCAAGTTTTTTTTACCTCAATAACTGTCTTTTTAACTTACCTCAAATTCCTATGCATGGAAGGCTAGAATGTTTCGTAAGAACAGGGTATTGTCTTGTGGATAGTGCATTGTGGCTTGTCACCACCATGCCCTCTGAACAAAAACCGCTATCTTGGCAATTAAAGGGTGGCTAGACATTATAGAACCTATTTGGCATAAATTGGATTAAGGCTAGGTTGACTAGATTTATACTTGTGCAAATAGAAATCAATTAATTCTGATAAAGCAGTTGGAAATCTAAGCAAGATAGGAGTGGGTTTATAGTGATCATGTTCAGCCTAGAAGCTAAAAGTAAGACCAACAATTATTATGTTTCATGTTTGTGCCTTTTGCTTCCTCCTTTATTTCCTTTCTTGTCCATGTGGTTCCTAAAAACATTGCTAGCTCAGATGAATTGAAGTTTCTTCCCATTTCACCAAAAAATGTGCTTTTGACATCAAGTATTTTACCTGGCTACGTGTTCATTTGGGCTAGGGAAAAGGCTTAAGCATCCTTAAGGCGGATTGTCATGGGCATGGGTCTTGGGCCTAGCCGGTTCACTATTAGGAAGTAGAGATTAGTTTTCATTTGTTAAAGATATGATTAGGGATAAGATATTAGTTTCTAAATTTGTTAGAGATATGATTGAGATTAGATTCTATCTATTAGGGAGAACCCATCTATATAAGTAAGTTGTCACATGCTATTGGAACCAAGTAAGAAATAACAAAGCCATTCTCATGGATAGTCTCTCCCTCTTCCTCTATGCCGACACTGCTCGACCATTCTCTCGGTGGTGTTTACCCCCTATGAACTAAGGTTCATAATAATTTGGTATTAGAGCCAACACCATGGTTTCTGCTGCCGAGTTATCATATGGCAAGACCATTGCTGGCTATGAAGAAATCATCGTTGGACTCAAGAATATAGAGAGCATGGTGATGAAGATGTTGGTAGCAAAGGAGAAGGCACAAGCATCTATTGCTATGCGATTTACGACGACACAAGGGGCAGGAGCAATGGCGGCCGTGTCACGGCAACAGCACTACTACTGCTGCTCCTTCATCCGGCGCGGTCAACGCGGTGTCTTCAAGCGACGCCAGCATGCCACCGTGGTGGTGCTGCTTGGGGAAGTGGGTGCAACGATGCTGCTCCAAGCAATCCCGGTGTGCCTTCCGGCCAAGAAGATTGTGCTCTGTGTCGGCGAGGGTGGAGAGCCCGAAGTCGGCGACTTTGAGGTTGTGGTGCTCGCCGAGGAGGTTCTCGGGCTTGATGTTGCGATGGTACACCCTGACTGCGTGGCCATCACCTCATGGAGGCACACGACATTGGGGTGGCACACAAGGACCCGACAGTGATCAGATCCAGGACGCTTCCTCATCCAACAGGGATACATCACAGCTCATCAGCTCGTCCTCGAGGAGGAGAGGAGACTCAACTCGAATCGACGACAAGAAGACGAGGAGGAGGGCCCAAGCCTGGATCTTGGAGGCAAGATCGGTTCGGAGCGGATCGGAGCCATGGCCAACGGTCTCCGCGGCGAGCCGGAGCCGCCACTCGACACGCAGGCGCAATGCGGCTACGATGGGCCGGTGCGGGAGGTGATGACGCCGAGTCGTGCTGCTGCGGGAGAGGAGAAGATGCCGGCGGAGTAGCTGGCGTCACTGGTGGCTACGGGGGAGGAGACGATGCCGACGGAGCGGCCGGTGTCACCGGCACATGCGGGGAGGAGAAGACACCGGCGGAGTGGCTGGCGTCACCAGTGGCTGTGGAGCGGGTGTCTGCAGAAGCGGAGCAGCCGGCACAGTAGATGGGGTCGGCGGTGATGGGTCGGGAGTACTACTAGATGGTGGCGACAAGGCTGGAGGAGCACTAGATGGAGGAGGCGAGGCAGGAGTATTAGAAGGAGGCGGTGGGTCCGGAGTGCTATTGTGCTTTCATGGGAAACCCTCGGTGGGGTGGCATTTGGGCCGGGGCGATGGCCATATGGCCCGTATCAACAGTTAGGCTTCAAGCACATAAAAAATCAAAAAAAAAATCTTCAAGGCAACGTCGTACTCCATCACGACGAGGAGCTGGTACGAGAGTCCATCACAATGGGGAGCCAAAAGCGCTACATTTTGTCGACGTGGATCTGCAACCATGTCCACCGCCTAGCAGCTCGAGGACGAGCTACATGTCCAGGAGGGATGTGATGTCATGGGTGTGGGCCTTGGGCCCAGCCGGTTCATTATTAGGAAGTAGAGATTAGTTTCTATTTGAGTTAAAGATTAGTTTTCATTTGTTACAGATATGATTAGAGATAAGATATTAATTTCTATATTTGTTAGAGATATGACTGAGATTATATTCTATCTATTAGAGGGGAGCCCATCTATATAAGGGAGCTGCCACATGTTATTGGAACCAAGCAAGAAATAACAAAGTCATTCTCATCTCTTCCTCTACGTCGACGTTGTCTGGCCATCCTCTTGGCTCTGTTTACCCCCTATAGACTAAGGTTCGTAATATGGATGGTTAGGCCCCTATTTTCTTTATCTAACCACATTAGGCATCCTCAATTACAAATCTTTTTGTAGAATAAAAGGCTAAACACTTTCTAGTGTTAGCCCGGCCTTGATCCTTCCTGCTACTTAACACTGGCAGTTTTGTCAAAAAGGATTTCTGCATAGCTAGACAAGTGGAATATCTGTGTTAGGTTTTTGTTATTTGGTCCGGTTTATCAGTTTTTTTTCAGTTTTTCATGAAATACATACCATGTATCTCCACTTTCAGGTTTGACACTGTATTTGGATGATGACATCCGTGTAGCGAAGGACATAAGGGGGGACTATTTAGTTGTTGAGTGCTCTCCGTATTCTCGGAATGGATAGTTGCTATTGTTCGAATTTGATATGGTGCTTATACACTTACACTTAATGTGAAGACGAGATTTGCAGAGCCTTATGCTTTCCCAGCAAAATCTTCACCGTCCAACTATGCCATTTCTTTTACTATACAATATTATGTTCTCCAGAAATTATATGGCAAGTTTGATTCATGCTGTACTTTCTGTAAGATTCTTCTTCGAATTGGTATAATGTAGTTAATATTGTACATATATTCTTTTTTCCCCTATGTGAAAGGGCACCAACTGGCTCCAAGTATATGAAGTGTTTTTGACTTACGCTGGTATTGTCCATCTGGCTGTAAAAAGGCTTTAAGTGCAATATTGAATGCTACAAAAGGACTCATCTATTTGTTGAACTTGGTATGGAATTGCAACCGCCCAATGATCTCAAAGGTCATGATGGTATTATTGACAATTGTAGTTTCTTTTATTAGTTTTGTTTTGCCTGTCGGTTTCAGCTTCAAGAAAAACTGGGCAATCCATAGCTTAAAGTAGTGGTTTTGTACATTTGATGCATGTTCTCATGCGAATCAGGTCAATGAATACAATCATCTATGTAAGAACATTATGTGTGGTCTTGCTTTCTCAATATTAGGACGGCTTTTCCTTTTTATTACTCAAGCTGTTAAGTCAATGATCTTCAAATCCAACTTTCCTTTAGGAAAAGTAGCAAATCTACTGTTTCAATCTTAACATTGAGTAAAGATAGGATTTCGGATCTGTAACCACTTACTCCATGATAACTATTTTTTGGAGTGTCTCAGATACAGTAGTGTAATGTTGTTCTCCATCTGAAGTGTTGACCACTAAGATCTGATCAGTTCCTTGCCAGGATTGAACTCTATACCTTTTATTTTTCCCTGTGGAGTCCAGGTAGGATTTGCAGTGCAGTCGTGAGAGAAATCAATTTGCCATTTTTGTCTGATTAATTTTGTTTGGTCATTTCTTTATTTGGAAAAAAATCTGCTCTATGTCAGGTTCTCTGCAGCATGTCAGAAGTTGGGCTTTTTTTTGCTTATTTGCGGCTTTTGTCTTTGGTTTTTTGGAAATTGAAATAAACGGAACGGCTTCTCCAAATGGCTTTCTGAGTTCAAAACCGTATGTGCCGTCTGCGTCAGTGTCTTCGTCGTCTAACATTGTCTAAAAATATAAACAATAGACATTAGTCGTAACTAAAAGCCACCGACCACAGGCTAAAAGAACATGTACAACATTTCCCTGCCCAGTGCTCTCTGTTGTTGGTTCTTCCATTTAAGAAAAGTCAGTGAAAAGGTCTCTTTATGTGATGCATTGATTGTACGTCACTACTATATGAATGACAGTCCAGGTCAGATCAGAAGCTAGTGAATCAAAATACTTTTAAAACACTTTCATATCTGTCGTACTGTTGATCTAAACAGCAAATTTTTGTTTTCACAACAGCTTATTTCAATAGTCTAGTCAGATAGTTGTTCACCTGTACCCGGAGAGGGGTTCTTGATGTTGTTTCCACTATAGCAGGTTCCACGTCGCCGTCGCACAGCATTGCAAGGCTTTAGGAGGACAGATTGGACCATGGCCCTGGGCCAGGCTATATGGTGGTGCAGCATTTGCTTATGCAAAGAGTATATGGTGGTGGGTATTTTGTTTAATTGTAACGTGCTGGCTCACTGGCTCCTCAGCAGCTCGAGTCCCAGCACGGCATTCCTGAAAACTTTCTTTTCGTTTGTTTGGTCACCATTCCTTAACCTTGTGATATCTGGTAAGGACAGGAATTGATCTTATGATTAATGAAGAAGTAATTCTTTTGCAAAGCTTTCCTTGACCAAGTACTGGAGCGGAGCCATTCCAAAGGTTAGAAGACAGACAAACGCAGCCCCCCACCCCACCCATGTGAAAAAGGACCTCTCCATGACCCTGCCATGTGTGGATCATCTGCGCCCTTGCACAGTGATGCCACACTTATTCGAGTCTTGAAAGTAATCTCCAAGGCCAGCCTTCCTTTGGCACGCCTAGAAATGTTGGAGACAAAACAGCAAATATTCGTAGTAGTTGATCTGCTGGTGGCTGGAAACCTTTGAGTGACCATTAATCATGGAATTTCATCAAGTGGTCTTTTGACTTAACTAGTTTTTTCATATCTGACTAACCTAGTTAATGGACAGCTAGTTTATGTTTCCATCTACCATAATGCGGAAAGAAAGATTTATACCGATAGGTTGGTCATTCTGAAGTTGCAAAAAAAGAACCATGATGCTAAAATATGAGGTGTAACCATTCCAATTCTCTGAAACCTCTCAAACCAATATACTCAGACATGTGGATACCTCAACAGTATTTGTAGCTCCAACAAAAACTGAGTTATTAGTTTCAGGAATAGTACCTTCGTTTCAAAAATGTTTCAGGAATAATGTTCCCATACGTTTTTCTTGCATTTAGCAGTGGCTCACACCGCTCTATTCTTTCATAGAGTGATATGGCACATGTCCTATTGTCCTAAACTCGCATGATGGTCTAAGGAATTGAGAGCTTAACTCTTAAGCCCCCGGACTTGCACATGTAAATGACTCCCCATGGTTCAGCTAGTTTATGGGGGAAAACACCCCAGTACGAGCATTGAATTGTTTGTGCAAGTTCGAGGGTCTCAGACGACGAGCACTCAGGTCCATTGGTGTCGAACTGTCGACAGAGCAAGTTTACTCGACAAACAAGAGCATGCATGACATCGTTAGACTCCACTACTTATCTGCTGCCAGTATAGTAAGCCACAAATGTGTGGCACTGCAGCGGCCGGTGAGCCGGCCGGCCAGCGGCGCGCAGTGCAGGGACAGTGGCAGCCGCGTGCAGAGAGGATCCGGCGCCGAGATCTGTACGTACTAGGCTACGGTGTACTGTACTCCGTGCCACAGCGACCGGCGATCGATCGAGCAATGGCATCGGGCGTGGCTGTCGTACCCTCCAAGAAAGGGAAATCCAAACAGCGCGCAGCTAGCGGCAGGGCGTGCAGGCCATCTCTGAGTCAGGTCCGTGATGATACGATGGCGTGATCGCCATGCCCGGCCTCCTCCTCCTCTCTCTCTCTCTCTCTCTCTCTCTCTCTCTCTCTCTCTCTTGTTGTTTATTGTGGGAACTGGCCAGCGGCAGCGGCAGCGGTGGTCCTGGTACTTGCGCACGTACAGCCACTTTCCCTGCCGCCCCCACTGCCTGCTGCTGCCACCTGCCCCTGCCTTGCCCATGTCCATCCACTTTGGGCTACCGTTCCCCTGCTTTTCCATCGCCACCATCATGCCAGCACGTTACTTAATTGCCAAACCATGACCATATACTTATATGCCTTAGGTTCTTTATACAGCAATTAATACACCCTCTCTTCTGCAATATCCGTCTGGTATACATACCTAAAAAGCATACTCCCCATCTTTTTTTACTTAACTTCTTAGAATCCATGAGGTCAAATCTTTTAAAGTTGAGTAAATTATATTTTATACCAAGTAAATCACTACTTATTTCACTTTGCATCAGGTTTTATACATATTTTTACTTTGCACTAGGGTGAAGCAAATATTATTTCACTTTGCACCAGGGTCTCGACTTCAACCACAGCCCCCTTCGACTACGGCCCCGACTTCGACCACGGCCCCCCTTCGACCACGACTTCGACTACAACCAAGGCTTCGACGTCGACTATGACGTTGACTTCGAGCACAGCCCTCTTCGACCACGGCCCCTCGACCATTGCTTTGACGTCGACAACAATTTCGACCACGGCCCCCAGCTTCGACCTTGACGACGGCCACGGCTTCGACTTCCACCCTGGTGCAAAGTGAAACAATATTTACTCCATCCTGGTGCAAAGTAAAAGTATGTGTAAATCCTGGTGTAAAATGAAACAAGTGACAATTTGCCTGGTGCAAAATGCAATTTACTCTTTAAAATTTAACCACTAATAGACTCAAAAATATCTAGATTGGATATACGAAAGTTATATCATTAGATTTATCACTAAAAATACTTTCATAATATTATAATTTTACTAGTATATCTTAGTGTAAAGTTATAAAAAAATATAAGTCAAAGTGGCATCTCAGAGACCAAGAAAAGTTAAAAACGTCAAGTAAAAAAGAATGGAGAGAGTATTATTTAAGTAATATTTAACGTAATTATACCCAATTGGATATACATAGTACTATTCTTTCTATGAGAGACAATTATGATCTAATTTTATCAAATATTATTTAAATATGTATATTCTAGTTATATGTATCATACTTATATTGCGGAATGGAGAGACTAGTTTTTTTTTGTGTTTTCAAGGTCTTTAGCTGGATGCGTGGGAATAGGGCTCTATATTTCTCTCTGAAAATTAGCCAGGAGCGTTGGCATTCAAGGAGGTGGGCACCTCAAGCCGATCCTTGGAGGCACCAGATGAGCGTTGTAACTCAGATGAGAAGGCACCTCAAAGCCTTGTCAGCTAGGAGCTTAAGCTTCTGGTCACCTTAAGCAGCAGCAGAGGCACCACATACAGTACATACAATACAAGCTCTGAACGTAAAGACTCCCCCCTCTGGTGTGTACGTGGCTGTGGTTTAAAGAGGTTGTCAATAATGTCACAGCCGGTACGTACGTACGTGCACGCGTACACCCAACAGTACTGATGCTGATGCACCTTAGTACCGTACTTGTTTGTTCAATAGTGCTGCGCCCCGTCACGTACGCTCGCGCGGTACACGTTTGTCCTACGCGGTTCAGGTCGACTGGCCCTGGCCGATCGACCACGTACACCCCAGCTACTAGTAGCCACTACTACTACATACGCCGTGTGTATCACTATCAGCATCAACGCATCGTGTACTTCGTTGTCACGTGTGAGGCGTTCTAGTCTATGCTACGCGAACTTGCCGGCATAAGCCTCATGGAGTAGGGAGCAAACGGAGAGAATAATTTCTATCCGATCAATCGATTAAAGGTTTATAGAATAAATAGGTACATAGTACAATTCGTGTTTAACTTTGACTCCGAGTAAAATATAAAATAGGATATAAGATAAATGATATTCATCCATATATATTCATATATCAAGTGATATGAGTAAGTCTGTTGTGACTTCACTTGAAAATAAGATAACATATAGGCAGATTACATATCTAAACAGATGGAGAATATTTAGTGCTCTTCTCTCGATATTTCGACGATTGGTCTCTCCGTATTCGCTCTGATTGCACTTATATTGTTCAATGTTCTATGTATGCGTACAAAAGAAGCGGATAATTTTTATCAGATCGACCATCCGAAAGTTTATAGGGCGAATACGGAATGAAAAAATAGATATTCGACACTATTCATATCTAATTCTAAGAAAAAATTACAAAATAAAATATAATACGATCCATATCCATTCTCCTCCGCTTAGATTATACCTCTTAACATAAAGTACCAAGTAGGTCCAGAAAAGGAAGAAAAACTGTTCAGGCACAGGCCTGTTTCACCTTTGGACAGCCGCTGATTCGTTCTGAGATGCTACGTACGTCGCATAGGTCGATTTTCCTAGCTTTCATCCCACCATCCGTATGCTATATATAAATATAAAGTGAACACTGAGAAAGATAAATTAAGCGGAGATGCGCTTGCCCTTATACTACCTGATGGAGCACACAGCGTACCAACGGATTAGCTAGCTAGGGGAACATATACGCACGTAATCTTTGTTTCTCTCGAAGTCCGGTGGCTCGTCTGAAATCTAGCGTCAGTCGAGATCAGAACCCGACTTTATACATTTCTAAAAGCCATCATGTGCACGTACGTGCGAGGTGCACCGTGCACGGTTCGGCAAACACAGACTAGGGCAATTACAGGTCCATTAATTGCACGTTTCCGGCAACGCAATTTCTCGATTGACGCACGAAAGCTCCGCCGTATCATACATAAGTATCCGTTTCATTCCAAGCGGAGCTGCGTAGTATCTCTGCCTCTCTTCTTCTAAGCTGGGGTCGTAGTTCGTATACTACTAGTACAGTAGTACCTCTGCACGCATCGACTTGGCGACTAGGACAGATCTAGGCATCTAGCCATCGTCTAGCGAGAAATTTACCAAGATTTTATCCTGCTTTGAGATGGATGTGCACCACTACTGGTCGCTGAATTAAGGTCGTCGTGTGCACTCCTGCCCCTGCCTCTCCACTTTTCCTTTCCTTACATGCACGTACACCACTCTCTCTCTCTCTCATATTTAATACCTCTCCTCGCCCCCAACCTTTCCACCTCTCCGCCTCCCACCTGATCTTCCTCTCCCTCTTGCTCTACGTCTGATATCTCTATGGCCGGTACCGCCACCGCCGCCGTCTGCTCCATGTGCGGCGACGTAGGGTTCCCTGACAAGCTCTTCCAGTGCGCGCGCTGCCGCTACCGCTTCCAGCACTCGTACGTAATTCGCTCGTGCGCCATCTCTTCCCCTCCCACCCTCTCCTCTACCGCTTCTTGGTATGATGAATGAATACTAGTATTCGCAAGTTTGATGGTCTTGTCCATCTTATATATGCACCGTCTCTGCGTGCAGCTATTGTACGAACTACTACGGCGACGGGGCGCCGGTCTCGGCCGGCGCCGACATGTGCGACTGGTGCCTCAGCGACGTCGCCGGGAAGGCGAGGTACTCGTCGGCGGCCGGGAAGCAGCAGGGCGCCGGCAGCCAGGAGTCATCCACGACGAGCTCATCCGGCAGGGGCGGCAAGGCCAGCGGCAGCGAGCAGGAAAGCGGGCGGCGAGGGACCAAGGCGGCCGGCCGCAGGTACAAGCTGCTCAAGGACGTCTTGTGTTAGTAGTTGTTTAGGTCATGGGGCTCACGATCTTGGGATCCTGAGCAACAGGAGTATCAAGTAAGACTAGTTATGACTTAGCTTATATAGAGCTAGCCAAGTTAGTTAGTTTGATGTGCATATATGCGTATTGTACTATATGTGTTTGTTTGTGGGGAGTTAGGAGCTGTTGCTTATATATTGCACTCTAGCTTGCATGGTTTCTCTTATCTTATGCTCTGGAATCTGGCTAGTATTCTCTTGTTCTTTTGGGCCTTTAACCTTTTGTTGATTAGTTCATATTGCATGCGTGCATCCTTACATATATACAACCTGTCGTTCAAAACTAGTTATGTTGTAGATCAGTGGTATATACAATCGTAAGATGTATGCATCTTGATTCTTGACCTCATGTGTGAACAGAACTTGCATTTGTTTGGATTTCAATTCATTTTTGTCTGTCGCTGCATATATGTTATTAATTGGGTCTTCTCAACTTTGACCTCAAACACTAGTATGCATCGTTTTCTCAATAACTAGGAAAGATATCCTATGCACACCTGGGAGCTGGTCCACTCATTCACTCGGAGCAATCTCAGCCGACTGATCTAGATCTGACTGTTCTAATCTAGGCAAGGCATTTTTGCAAAAACCCACCCATCTTCATCATAACAATTTTGTGAATACTCCCTCCTCCCCATCCCAACCCCAATCCCTCACCCAAACCCAACCGGCCATCCTCCATCCGGCACTGTCGCCCTAGCCCTCCGCCTGTCTCTATCTCAGTCGCCGTGTTAAATCCCGCATCATCGCCAGCCCCCATTTGGTGCCGCCCTCGGCCTCCACGCGTCTCCATTTGCGGTACCTTGGCAATAACGATGGCGCTGCCAGCAACTAGGGATTTGGCCATGGCAATGGCGCCACAAGTTCATGAATACGGTGCTCAACCATTGAAGATGTCTTATATTTATTATCACTACACAGCTTCACAAAAATATGTGTATCACATCCACATCTATCTTCCTTCATATTATGTGTCTCCTTATTTGAGGAACTAGCAAGCTCCTTACCTTTCTTCGACATATAACCTTGCCTCGAGTACGTAAAACGCTTGCACTAAACCACCTTACTCAATAACTTTTGCTGCCCAATATAGACTGAAAACCCCATGTTGTGTGCATACAACTTGTAAAACTCCTCGATGGAGTCGATGTCTTCAAAATCCATCTCTACAGTTGGCTTCAATTCATCCTCACAATCGGGTGTAAATGACAAACACTGCAATATCACAAAATGAAATGGTGTGAAATAATGAACATTATATTGTGTTGATGACAACTTTGTCAATCGACGAAGCTACTCATACTCACATAGAGGCATGCTAGCTTTCCTTTTGGGTGTACTGAATCCACTGTCATGTCTCAGCAGAGAGGTTATCTCAACCAACAAATGGGGATCGGCTCATTCTTGCATTGATAAGATATTGACAGATACCATTACTGCTTCTACCAACGAATGGGAGTCGGTTTCATCTAGGTTTTACATGAGAAACATATGAACAAATCGGCATTCTCGTTTTAACATCTGAATCGTTTGCATGTCGAGGGCTGGCGTTGGAATCCATCCCTCTAGGGGAACTACTCATCATCGCCGTACTCGAGGGGAGGGGCGGCACCGCCCTTCTTGTTGTGGCTGTCACGCGGGGGATTAGGATGGGGGAGGGAGGCGGGCTACGAACAGCGATGAGGGGGGGGGGGGTTCTCCACCACTACTATCGCACGGAGATGGAGCTGCCGCCGTTGCCACCAACATGTGGACAGGGAGCTGTCGACGCATGGACTGGGGATTAGGGTTTGAAGTTGGGATGGGTTTAAGGGGGAAGCGTCCACCGCGCATGGACAGTGACCTACCGACGGACGGATTGGGGATTAGGGTTTGAAGTCGGGATGGGTTTCAAGGGGGAAGAGGCTGCCGCCACCAACGCCTGGGAGGGGGAGAAACAGTCAGATCTAGATCGGTCAGCCGAGATTGCTCGAGTGCATGGGTGCACCGGCTCTCTGATGTGCATAGTATATCTTCCCCAGTAAATAACTAAGAAAGTTTGCGTGCGTGCGCGTTCATGGATGAAGTACTAGATGTTGTGTTCTCGATCGCACTCGTACATGCAGTAATTTGGGGAACTCTTAAGGGCGTGGATCGAGGCCGGCCGGCCGTGATGCACGTTGCATGCTGCCAAGGCGAGCCATGTTGATGTAGGAGTCAACGTGTCGTACCCAAAGACCGAAGTGGCCGACAAAGACATGCTCCACAAACCTCAAGCTCAGCCCGGCCGGCCTCCTCTCCTCCACTTGTGGCTAATCTGCGTCTGCCTCTGCCTCTGCCTCGGTTGGGCATGCAAATCCTTCTGCTGCACGCGTACGCACGACCACACAAGCATTTGCAGCTAGCAGTGGCTACTCCAAAAATGCATACATGCCACTCCTACTACTCTCGTAACGTTTCCTATGCACCCGCCCCAGCTGTTCATTCTTAATTTGATCAGTGCATGTACTTGTTACTAGTTGTTGTTATATTACCCGTGATTCGTATAGAAGATTCAGATCTGATCGAATAATAAACAGTAGTACATGCTAGATCCATCTTTGGGAAAGGGAATTGTTTGGTTAAGGCCGGGAATCATAGAGGCACTGGGTGACTAGGACTAAAGCGATCTGTGCTCGCCCACAGTGCCAGTACTGCCTGACCCTACCGCGCATATGCAGACCTGGCCCTTTTTAGGTGTGATTTAGCAAAAAAAGACTAAGACATTGTGGCCTTGTTGCTAGGTTTCTTTCTCCTAGATGTGGGCCTTCTCTCAATTCCTAGCTAGAATCCTTCGAAAAAGAAAAAAAAAATCTAGCTAGCTTGCACGTACCAAGTACTCCTACCGCAAAGCTTTCTTGAGAGCTAGGAGTAGCCAGCTGCTAGGTACTTACATGCATCACACATTAGGTGTGTTGTTTAGGCTTATTATTTGATTTTTTTTACTGTAATTAGCTTTTAAATAAAATAATTTTTAAAATAGATCTATAAGTTGATTGTAATAGATATTATTTTAATTTTATCTATATCAGTTAAAATAGCATACGAGGTTCTCTCTCCGTGCTTTCTTACAAATAACTAAATTCAAAATTTTAAATAAAAAGGTAAGAACAACAGTCCAAAAGAGTCCATCATTAGTCATATGCGTTCATACTATAAGTTTCTTGATGAAACGTTCACTTTATAGCTAGCTCTTCGTTGATTTGAGCGGATAAGCATCACGTCTAGGAATGAAACTTGGGCGGGCCCGATGTGGTGGTAGCATATTGCATTCAAGAGATCGAATTGAATCGGCCATTTCTAGTATATTACCGCATCTAGCTCTACTAGTACAATTAGTATCTCCCTAGCCTGTGAAGTCAATGCATGGAGGTGATGTGTCCTTGATAAAGTGGCACGCTCACATGCATGCATGCTCATTTGATGTGCCCATTCCTTGCAGCGTTTCGGTTGATATTTTGTTCTTGTTCCTGGCTACTGCATGTATGTATGGAATAGCACTTATATGTAGGCTGGTAAGCTAGCTAAGCGCATTATTTGCTCACAGCGTCCATGGTGACCGGTAGGTATTTGATTTGAGTACTGGTAGTAGCGTTTCCCAGCCGAGAAGAAAGGGCAAGCCCTCCTCATCACATAGCAGTAGCAAGTCCCAATTGTAGTGGCTTCTAGTTCTTTTGGAGATAATTAAACTACTTGATTAATTTAATGAGCATGCATCACTAAGCAAAAAGGTACGTACTGCGAAGAAAAGATTGCTGTTTCTACTCTTGATTGATCTGACACCCGACAGCGAGTTTAACCCAGAATTTCCACGCTAGATGGATATCGCAACATTGGACGATACTCACCGAGTCTTTTTGTTTTCACGCCATTTATGTGAGAATGAAGAGAGTATTCCTATTAATTAATTAGTTAGTCGATAAGCGTTTGCCAAGCATGACTGCACGAGACGGGATGCTTAGGGGCCGGTGGTTTGGGCTTCTGTCTTTTAGCTTTTGAAAATCAGAAGCTATTTAAAATACATTAATTTTTTAATTTAGACTTTTTTTGTTGTTTCTCCTTTTATTCATTTGCATTATCCATATAGATGTAATGATGATTTATTTTTATTTTTTAATTAAATAACTTAGAAAAAACTAATAACTGTTACAGTGCAATTTCAAAAAAAACCAATAGCCATAGTCAAAAACTGAAAGCTACATCCGGTTCGAGGAGCATTCTTTTAGGTTATGGCTTTTGGCTTATGGTTTTTAAATTTTGACTGTTCACGAGAAACAGTACGTAGGAAAAATAGTCACATATAATTTTAGTTGATATAGTTAAATTTGATATAGTATTTACTATAATCTACCTATAAAACTCGTTTTAAAAATACATACTATTTAAAAATTAATTATTATAGTAAAAATCCAAAAGGTTAAGGCCAAAGCGAAAGCCTTCCTTGGCCGACCCATGGTAGATCTGTTCGGGGCTAGCTTTCAGTCTCGAGTCTTTCGAGCGCTTTCCGGAAAAGCTAGTCGTACTAGTGTACGGCTCTTGCTACCTAGCGATGCACTCGTAGTAGGTTCTTGTCTGATCGCTTCCTCTGTAATCTGAACCAATACCGTTAATGAGGTCAGGTTGCTCCGCTAATCGTCGTTTATGTATAATTCATCTCCTTTTTGTTTTGGTGCCATCCACTCTTTCTCCTTTCATCACCATCCGGCTTCTTCTTTTAGCCTTTTTGTTGGTGGCTTTTGCCTTATGCAATTATGTTAACTTTTAAACGATGTGTTTTTAAGATAGATCTATAAATTGATTATATTAGACACTATATCGAATTTATCTATATTAACTAAAATCACATATAAACGTTTCTCTCAGTATTTTATCTTACGAATAGCCAAAATTTAAAAGCCATAAACTATAGGCCAAAAGAACTCATACGTATGTGTTGATGCCTTTGTCTCCTAGAATTTTTGCTAGAATTTACTATTCGATCAATTAATCTACCTCCTGATTTGTACATATGTTCTGATAAACTGGTATACATGAATTGCACTAATGTAAGTGGGATGTGTGCAATGAGATGTGCCAACTTTTATGCATATGAAATGGACTATGCAGAGCTACCCATACGTAACACTGCAATTGCCGAGCAACACTGTTAGCCCATGATATTTGTTCACCCTTTTCTCCTCACCTCGCTACACTTTTACTCCATGACGTAATTAACCATTCATATTGGCAGCAGGTTCAATTAATACATCATCCCTCGTAAAAAACAATGATTGCAGGACATACTTATGCAAAATCATTTTATGATGCATCCCTATTTTCCGGACACAATATCGTGTTGTGACTTTGTGAATAGTGATTATCCAAGTATTAATTAAAGTTAACCTCGTCAAGTCTGCCTTCACTGCAACAATTTGATAAGCTAGCCGGCAATGACTTTCTCGTCAGCAGATTCACAGATTGAGATAGCTTGTCATCAGATTCGCAGAATGAGATAGAACTATATGGTTGGCAACCCCATATTTTAATTTCAGATCAATTTAATGAAACGGCCCAGAAATTTGAATTTTTTGAATTTTGTTGAATTTCGGTTAAACTTGAAAACTTTCCCAATTCAATTATAACCTTTTTCACCTTTCCTTTTTGGGTTTTCTGCCTCTCTTTGTCTTAGGCGTCCTTTAAAAAGCCGCCTTCCCCCCTGTGGCCCTGTCTCCTCTTTCCACCCGGTTCGACTCCACTCACCGCTGCCATTTTTGTCAAACCACCATACCGAGCTTTGACAACCTTCATTCAATGCCGTCCTATCACCCCGGCCAAGCGCCTTGGTTGCCCCACTCATCCTCGCTGTCGCCCCCTGCATTCTGCTCTCCCAGGTGACCACCGCGCGTTGCACTTCTTGACCACTGTTAGACCATATGAATGGTCGTGATGAAAAGTGATGATGAATAAATGACATTTGAATTGCTTTGGAATTTACGTCTGTGAAAGTATCGGGTGATCATAGTCGAAGATTTTGGGTTCAAGTGGTTTTTGCCATTTACAAGTGGTCTTGATTGTCTCCGAGTGTTTAATCGAGTTCGAGTGAACAACAACAATCGCTTTGCTGTTCGGAGTGGTCTGAACGTTCATCGCTTTGCTGTTCGGAGTGGTCCAAATGCTTCGATGTTGATCAGACGATTTATGAGTGCCTTTGGAACATCGGATGGCACTCGAGTGGTATCGAAAATTCGCACTGCTGGCCTTTTGACCATGGCCAGTTTCAACTTTGACCATGGCAACACAACTTCGACCACGGCAGATCGACCACTGAAGGTAATCATAGCTATAGTACTTTTACATGGTCGTAGCTTCAGTGCTTTTGAAAGTCATGGGCTTTACTGGTTGTACTCAATAGTCGTAGACTTTGTGATCAATATTCATAGACTTTGTGATCAATAGTCATAAATTTTATGATTGATAGTCTTAGACTTTGCAATCAATAGTCATAAGCTTTACTGGTCGATAGTCGGTGACTTTGCAGTTGATGGTCGTAGATTTTGCTGACTGCTCTTATAGTCATATTTTTGCAATTTTGTCAATAGTTGTAGACCTTGCAATCTACTATCAGTTTTTTCGGTTGTCGGAGACTACTGTGATCGGTACTCGGCAGTTGGTGCTCGTTGGAGTCTGCGATTAGAAGCGATGGGATTCCCGAGTGTTTTGAGCAAGGTGATAGTATTTTGTCAAGTACTTGTACTCAAGTACTCGATGAGCTAGTGGTTGTGCTGAGTGGTGGGAAGAGTGAGTTTTGGAAAGCGATAGTTTTTTATGATCGTAATTGGTGGTCTGAGATTGTTTTCTGGTTTGTGATGAGGTGATTGGCCGTGGATGACCAGGTTGATGGTTGTGGATGGTCTTGTTCTAGATGGACAAGGGTGTTATGAGTGATTATATTGATGACGGTCAAGATGGGAAGAGCTAGTGTTGGGAAAAATGTTTCTTTGGTCTTTGCATATGCAGGAGAGCATGGAGATGTCACGGTCGGTGATGAGGATGACCGAGACTAGGATATGGAGATTTGAGGTCTAGACAGTTGAGGATGTCACATAAGGTGGTCAAGCTAATGCTGAAGCACATGGAGATCAATGATGGTGAAGCAAGACGGAGCTACGGGAGGGGATATCCTGAAGGCTTCGTTGTGTGTTGAGTCATGAGTGTTACGGATAGAGTCGTGGGTTGGAAGAGGAAGAGTTTGAATAAAACCTGTGTTAGAAAAGGGTTTTGGGTCTCTTGATTTGAGGAAGAGATTAGGTGTTGTGTTCGTGTTTAAATCGAACACGATTGGGACGTTAGCCTATAAAAGCAGGGAGAGGGTTAGGCTAACATACTGGTCTTTAGGGCTTTCATCGAGGAAGTTTTAGGGGTGCCATGAGGGAACTTTGTAGCCAAAGACTTGTTACAGAAATAATAGATCAGATCTATTCCAAAAGAAGTTGATCGACAGCATGTTTTTCTGAACATCATTCTTCTTGCGTCTTCAGTGGCTTGCTAACATATCTCGTTTGAGTGCGATAAGAGTACCGAGTTGTCTTCGACTTGTATTTGTTCGAGTGGAAGCATTCGGGTGGTCAAAGGTTTTCGTATAGGTGAAGTCTACGAGCAAGTTCGACACACACAGAGAGAGTCATAGCAAAGCAATCAAGTTTTTGTTGTCGACACCTGCAAGAGAAGCATCATTCGAGTGGTCGTTGTCATTGTCGACCACGTAGAGATTGGAAGTAGCCGAAGAAGCGGAGGCAATCATTCAACCCCCCTTTGATCGTGCCATACAATCCTACAACCACCCCTTGCAAGCTTGCTGCTACTGAGAGAATAGATGAGCCCTAGGGCGGCACCTTGCCTGCCGACCACCACCGTCAAATCCCCAGCGCTCTCTCCCTAGGCCACGCGTCGCCAGCCGAGCTACCTACTCCACTTCTCCCACCGCCAAACCTCGGCTATAAAAGCTTGCCAACCTCTCCAATAGACTGCATTAGCGTCCAATTCGCTAGCCAACATCTCTTCCGTCCCTCCGGCTAGTAACTCACCATCGCCACTGCAACTTCGGTAAGCCCCCGATTTCCAATTCCGATTTAAACCTTCACCATTCTTCAATTGCTTCCGTCCTTAGCTCTAGTATGAAATGGACCTTCAGCATTCTTCAATTGCTTCACCACAAGTCTAGTATGAAATGGACCTAACTAACTAATTTGCTTAATTTTGGTGTAGACTCCTGTGCAATCATAGTTAGTTTGGGGATGGCTCATGGGGTCATTGCCTGGTTGAATAGTAAAGGGGTGAACCTATAGAGATCACTGCTCGGGAGGGACCTGAAAGGTCCCTGCCCATACATGGAGTGCACACTCACCAGAAGGGAAAGGTTTACCCCTAACAACGGGGGTATCTTAGCGCTGAAGGGTTCATACCTCCGGAGTAGGGAAAAGCATCGAAACTAAGCATTCTAAAGGGCTTGTTATGATTTCTCAGTTGCACGCCTACAGAAGTGTGTAATGCCTGACATTATAAGACAATCATATCTTGTGGGTAAAGTTGTATACCTCTGCAGAGTGTTATAATCTATTCAAATAGCCATGCCAACAGTCATGGGCAACGTGTGAAAATACCACAGTGTGTAGTTTTCATAAAATGGTTACTGGTTTATGGTGCTTATGGACGTGGTGTGGTAGTATGAAAAAGGATATGGAATGGTGTCCATGGATTGGACTTGGTAAGTATATATGAGAAGAGTTGCTCACACAAAATCAATCGAAACTGAACATTTTCATTTCAATTAAAAAATGACTAAGTCATAGGTTTAAAAACTAGCTATGATATGATATTTGATAAATTGGCTTTATGCTAAAGAAACATAACACCATTCTTTGGGTTGGGTTAAGTCTGAATTTTTTGTACGGATAATCCATTTTTTATTCGAAATTACATAAATATACCCGCGGGAAATTTTTTGCAAAAATAGGCTCCAGTCGCCTAATGGTTGGGCGACTGGAGACTTTCGCCCAACCAGACCGCGACAGCTGGAGAGTCTACGAACGGTTGGGCGATTAATTGCAATCGCCCAACCGTTGGGCGCCTTCAATGTAGTCGCCGAACCGTTCGGCGACTGTGATTCAGTCGCCCAACGGTTGGGCGACTGAAGGTGGATATAAGGCGCAGCGCCGGACTGTTCTTCTGTTCGGCCAGCGCAGAGAAGAGAGGGGAAAGAGGGAGAGGGAGAGGAGAAGAGAAGGGGGAGGAGAAGGAGTGCGCGTTTTTCAGGTAAGTTTTTGTGTTATATTTTTTGTTAGTGTAGAAAAAATAGTTTAGAAAATATAGTCTAGAAAATTAGTTTAGAAAATATAGTCTAGAAAATTAGTTTAGAAAATATAGTCTAGAAAATTAGTTTACAAAATGTAGTATAGAAAATTAGTTTAGAAATATAGTTTAGAAAATTAGTTTAGAAAATTTAGTCTAGAAAATTAGTTTAGAAATATAGTTTAGAAAATGTAGTTTACAAATTTAGTTTACAAATTTAATTTTCAAATTTTGTTTAGTAAATATAGTTTAGAAATTTAGTTTACAAAATGTGTAAACTAAATTTTGTATACCATTTATAATGCATTATTGTACAAAAAATAGTATTTAAATGTACATGTACAAAATTTAATTTTGCAATTATTGTACAAATTTAGATGTAGGAAATTTAGTGTTGAAATTTACATGTAGAAAATGTAATGTTGAAATTATTGTACAAATTTAGATATAGAAAATGTAGTGTTGAAATTTAGATGTAGAACATTGAATGTTGAAATTATTGTACAAATTTTCCATGTATGGCTCGTGCTGGACGTGACTCGGAGTGGCGGTTCGCGCTGTTGGACGAGCACGTGGACCGCTCTCATCGCGCTTCCCGTCTAGTCCCGCCACCGGGGAGCACGGACGACCCGCCTCAGCTGGGAGTGGTCCGGACACGCACACCTCGCGTGGCCTGGGGACTCGACCCTCGTTGGACCGCCAGGTTTGCACTACTCCAGCGTTTAGTGCGACAGTAAGTTCGTTTCGTGCTGACCTTCACTTTGTTTGCAGGCTGCGGGATGCCGGGCTACTCCCTCTTGCCCGGATGGTGCAGGCCACGGACGAGGATGGAGGCGCTGGCGCCGCTGGCGGGGACGAGGGCGGGGACGAGGCGGGCGGGGAGCGATCACGACGCTTTCCGTTCGACCGTTCCCTGCTGACGGCTTTGGTGGACCGTTGGCGGCCCGAGACGCACACTTTCCACCTCCCATTCGGGGAGATGACGCCGACCTTGCAGGATGTGTCCCTGCTCCTTGGGCTTCCGATCGCGGGAGACGCTGCCTTCCTACCGGAGGCCCCGGCCCACTGGCGCGCTGACCTGCTCGCCAGATTCCAGGGTGTCGTTCCACCGGCCGATGACCACCACGTGTTCGGAGAGGACCAGACCCATGGGCCGACACTGAGGTGGCTCAGACAGTACCGGGTACGTGGTATATAAAATCGATCGTGTCTTTGAAGCTCTTATTTGTGGTATTACGTACTATGTGTTAATTTTTTTGCATTCAGGTGGAGCGCATGGTTCCGCAGGCAGACGATCAGCAGGTCTTGCGGCACATGGAGGCGTACGTGCTGTGGTTGTTTGGTTGGGTGCTTTTCACCACCAGCCACGGCAACTCGGTGGATGCGCGCCTCATCGCTTATGCGAGGGCGATCGCTGACGGCGAGCCCCACCAGGTCAGCTGGGGATCGGCCGTACTTGCCGCGACGTACCGCGCGCTGTGCGATGCGTGCACGAGGGTCAAGGCAAACTCGATCCTCACGGGCTGTCCCCTTCTACTGCAGTTGTGGTCGTTCGAGCGCTTAAGCGTCGGACGACCTGTGCTGGACGACATGGGTCCGTACGGGCCCGAGATGTATCCAGGGGGAGGGGGAGACGTCGACCGGCCGACGATGGGTTCTATCTGGTGCCGTCGTCGAGTAAGTGTTATCACAGTCTACTATTTCTTTCTTACTGACGATCGTCAATCTAAACAACTTGTCTTCCTTGCAGGTACAGTTCGCGCACGTGCAGGTCACGCGGGCGTACCGGGTCTTTGTGGAGCAGCTCGACCGCATCACATCCGACGACGTGCGCTGGGAGCCGTACGCTGATACGGCAGTGCAGGCCCGTGCTCCTGCCGGTCTGTCCTCACTTTGCTGGCGTGACAGGGCTTTCTGGCTCACCCGCCGGAAGCTCGTGTACCTCATCTACGTGGAGGACTACGCACCCCAGCGGGTGATGCGGCAGTTCGGGCTACGGCAGCCGGTTCCTGTACCCGTCGGACCATCGCTTCCGCGGCACGTGCACGGGTGTGTGATCGTTTGTGGTAAATATGTACATACTTACTACTGCGTTCGCAAGTATCTCACATTACGTAATGGTTCTATACGCAGGCACAGCGCGAAGGGAGTGAAAAGAGGCACGGACTGGTCGTTGAAGATGCATCCCTGGGTCGAGCAGTGGGAGGGTGCACTCGACGACCGCGTGGAGGAGGACCGCCCGTACGACAGCACGGAGTACGCGGAGTACCTTCGCTGGTACCAGCCACAGACCCGTACCAGGCTCGTATATGTGGTAGACCCGTCTGCCACACACGTCGCCGCTCCGACGGACACGTACCCCGCGCACTTCGCGCGCGACGCTCACCTCGCGGTACGTTACATGTCATTTCAAAGATTCCCGAATGGTAATGTCGTTTCGATAATCGACCATTTCATGTCTTTGTGTCCAGGCTGACGTCGGTTCTGCCCTATCTGCCGACTCCGGCACAGTACTTGAGAGGCTCACCAGTGGTGGGCAGCTGACCCATGAGGAGGGCGTCAGCTTTGCGCGTCGGATGCACGAGGGGTGTAGACGTATTGTTAGCCTACTGTCCTGCACGAGGCTACCGGCGGTCTCCACGCCCACCGCTCCGCCTGCTCGTCCACCAGTGCCACCCCGACCAGCGTGGCACTACTCTGGTGCACCGACGTGGACACGTCCTCCACCGCCTCACCCGGAGCAGCCAGGGGGTTCAGCCTGGGCAGGGCCTCCTACACCGGTTCACTTCACGCCTCCTACGCACACCCCTGTCTTTCCCACCTCGATGGCGCCAGCTACGGGTACGCAGAGGGTCTTATATCGTGTTTATCCGAAGACGACATGCAACGAACTAACGATATTAATATTGCAGGTACTTACCAGCAGCACGGCGTCTCCCCAGGCCCGGACGATGTGGACCAGTTTTTCGCGGAGTGGCACGGGCAGTTCTCCGACGCAGCACCGGAGGTTCTCTCTAGCAGTGCCCTCCCCGGTGCACCGGAGGGCACACAGCCAGAGGTGCAGCTGACTCCACCAGCGCAGGGGCGGGATAGACACCCTCCTGCTCGTTTTACTTTTTCGGATCGTCCTAACCCGTTGCACCGGAGGAGGGCCAAGCGAGGCCGTATGGGAGGACGCGGGCGCGGTGACGGGGCACACCAGGGTGACCAGTGAGGCGTGTTGCAGATGCTATATATGTTATGCATGTAATGAAAAAATATGCGGCATGTTACTCTCAGTTATATATTATGAAGTTTATTTAAATTTACATAGTCTATCATCTCTCTCCCCACATAAACTATCTCACTTAACACTGTATGTATCGATCGTTTTCTACTCAATCTTTCATAAAAAAATTTTAAAAACTTTTTACATACCTACAATATACAATGAACATAAACTTTTATTACAACTTCACCGTATTTTTTACCGGTTCAACGTTACAAAATTCACAAAATTTAAAACAATCACGGGGGCTACATGCAGTCGCCTAACGGGATGGCGACTGCATGCTAGTCGCTTAACGGGATAGCGACTACCGTTAAGTCGCCGAACGGAAGAGCGACTTAATGTAGTCGCTCTACCGTGCAGCGAGATATATTGTGTCGCGGTCTGGTTGGGCGAAAGTCTCCAGTCGCCTAACCATTAGGCGACTGGAGCCTATTTTTGCAAAAAAATTTCCCGCGGGTATATTTATGTAATTTCGAATAAAAAATGGATTATCCGTACAAAAAATTCGGTTAAGTCTTGCATATAGATAATAGCCCTACAAATGCATTCTGTTGTAGGGACTTGCTAAGTACCTAGTGTACTCAATGTCGCTTATTTTCATTAGAACAAATATCAGTGGAAGAAAGAATGCTACAATCCCTCCTGTTAGGGTTATGACCACACTCAAGCATCCCTGTAGGGATTTCTTCGATTGTTTTGAATGTAAGTTAAAGTTTTGGGTTTGTGCACACGTAAAGCTGCTAATGATGACTGTTAGATTATATTTTAATTAAATTAACCCTTTTTAAATGATCATGAGCAGCATATACTCTTTCTATCCATAACTGAACTCTTGGGTTGTTGCGAGAAGTATGACGACCCTATTCCCAAAAAAGGGGGATGTTACATTTAACATAATATAAATCATGTACTCTACTCTCTCTCTCTCTCTATGTGTGTGTGTGTCTATGGGAGCATATCTGGTGCAAATAGACTATTCAGTGCTAACATGAGCTGTCATATCTCATGCAAACGGTCTGGATGTAGGCGGGCGGGATGTCCCTCACACTTATGCCACCATTCCCTGATTGCCTCAGTCTCCAGGCTCAATCCGGCGGCTCACCTCCCCTCCCCTCCCCAGCGCCTCCCCCCGGCTCCTTTCCCGCTTCCCCTGGTGTCGCCCCCTCCGACCTCCCTCGGCGCTGTCCCCTCCAGCCTCCCTCGACGCTGCCCCCGAGGGCAGCACCGGCGACGCCACAGCTCGAGTTCCTCCCTCCTCCCTGGCCCCCTCGGAGCCAGATTTGGCCTCCCCGCCGTCCCCAAGCTCTTTCCTCTTGCCCTCGAGATCCTTCCTTCTCCCTACCTCCCTCAGCGCTAGATCCGACCTCCCCGCCACCCCCAACTCCTCCCTCCTTCCCCGAGCTCCACCTTCTACCCCAGCCCCCTCGGAGCCGGATTTAGCCTCCCCACCGCCCTGAGCTCCTCCCTCCCCTCGCCGATTCGACCATGGCTGCTCATTGTCATCATCATTATTTACCTTCTTGTTATATTCTGCTATGAAGTATCGAGTTGATGTGGAGGGAATGGTGGATTCTTCATCGTCAGAGCTAGATATTAAGTATTCTTCTCCCGACATACACTCTTGTATATAATCCTCATCAGTTAAGGTGGACACTTCATATTTATCTTGAATTTTCATCCACATGTCATGAGTGCTTTCAATATTGCATATTTTGTTGAACACATCTACACTCAAAGCACTAAATAAAGTGTTAGTTGCTTGAGTGTCGAGATATGTGTATTTCTCTTCCTCAATTGTTGGAGCAAAAGGATCCAATGGAGGAGAAAAACTCATATCTACAATCTGCCATATTTTCGAGCTCATGGCCTTAAAATATCATATCATGCGGATTTTCTAATTTTCATAATTGGTGCAATCAAATTGATGTGTTTCATCTAGGTGCACTATATCCCTAATCGCCATCATTTACTATCTAGGTGGTGAACCCTAATAAATGAGAAACCAAACTCTAACACCGCTTGTAAGATCAAGGATACAAAATTTCATATCTTAAAATTTCAATAAAAAATAAAATTTCAAAATCCAAACCTAAAATTTTGAATTTTGAAATTTAAGGTGCCTAAATTTAAGATTCTGAAATTCAGGATTCAAATTTTGATATTTTGGTTTTGTAAAAATGTTTTTAAATTTGGGTTTTGAATTCAGAAAGTTAAAATTTTGACTATGAGAAATTAAAGCAAATGATAAAAGCATAATAGCAAATATTCCTTTTCCTTGGTAATCCAAGAAAGACACCCTTTTCTATGAGAAAGTGATTCCTGAAAATCATGATAATTTGGTTTCTAAGGTAATTTTGAATTCCTGATTTAGATTAATAGTTAAAATTTTTTACTATGAGAAATTAAAGCAAATGATAAAAACATAATAGCAAATATTTGTCCTTGGTAATCCAAGAAAAACACCCTTTTCTATGGGAAAGTGATTCCTGAAAATCATAGTAATCTGATTTCTAAGGTAAGTTTGAATTCCTAATTTAGATTAATAGTTATTTTACCAAACAAGGTAATTTCATAGGATTATTGAAGTATTTATGAAAATTCATAGAGAATTTCGCCAACCAAACACACCCTCAATGAGAACAAAGAACACAGCATTTCGTCACCCCGTTCACCCACAACGACATGCACGCAAGAACCGGCCCGTGATCACCAAATAATTTAACCTTCGATTCAGGAAGCTGAGTGAAATCTAGTAGTACCAGTACGTCGGATTGCACATCCCTGGGGGAACATGCAGCTCGCCCGCCACAAGACAACGGGCTACCGTCCAACTCAAGCTTGATTGCACGGTCGACACAACGACCAAAAGCTCCAGTCCAGCCGCACCCACGCGCCTAGCTAACAGCCAAACCCCATGCACGAACGAACGTACGCGCCGTGCGGTGCCGAGCCGAGCCGAACTTCCCCGCGGCTAACGAAACACGCGTTGCCTGCCGCGCGCGCACGACCAAAGCGACGTGCGCTCCGTGCGTGCGTGCAATGCGCGTGCCGGCCGTCTCAGACCACGCGGGCTCCCTCCAAGGACGTCCGAGCTGCAGCCCGCGTCGCCGTCCTTTGCGGGCCTCGCGGTCGCTGGCCTGTCCGGCACGGGCCCGGCCGGCGCGCCCTTGGTGGTGTTGGTGGCCTGCATCAGGTCGAGCGTCTCGTGGTCGTGGACATGCCGGCCGACGCCGTTGTTCACGTGTGCGTGTGCGTGGCCAGCTGGTGGCGCGGGCGCCTGTAGATGCTGCGCGTGCCAGCCGGCCGAGTGGTCGGCGAGGAAGTGCCACGCGAGGAGGGCGGCGTGGTTCTCGGTGATGAGCTCGTCGAGCGCGGCGCGGGAGAGGGCGGAGGTGTCGGGCATCGGGATCAGCCAGGGGGCGGCTCTAAGCCGATGACAGAAAAGAGAGAGCACCAGCTGGGGGCGTCGGCAGGGCGCCGTACGGCGGGAAGCCGTGCACCAACGACGTGACTCCTGCAACGCGTTGCACCGGTTTTAGAAAAGTCGTCGATATAGTAGTGTTCAGAAGATCAATACTGAGATTATATGAGTACGGTTCTACGACAGAACAGCAGTAGTAATGCGGTCATCATATAGCTATCAAGCTATGTGTCCTACTCCTGGACTCACTAGTGCAGAGCCTAGAACTGCAATTGCAAAGCATTTTAGCATATTGTCGTGTTTTGTTTTCATCATTTGCACCCATACCTTGACAAGTTTTAATCACGAAGGATATGATCCTGTTAGGCTGATCAGCTGATGAGTATACTAATTATGATTTTACAAGATATACAGTACACAATCTTTTTTTAAAGGGGAAACAGTACACAATCTTAAAAAACATGCACTCTGGAAATTCAGAAGGCAAAGCAATTTTACAATGAAGTATGGCCAGAACAAGTCTTTTTCCCCCGTTTGCGCAACCAGAAGTGCAGTGATCAGCTATTCAAATATGTTTAACAGAAAGGATTAACTCTCATTGAGTTATTCAAATCTAAAGGATTGATCAGAGACTATCAAGATTTACATCACAGCTACTGCATGCAACCATTCAAGTGAATACAGCTAATCTGTGAACACATCGATGCAAATCTGATCTTTCTTCCACAATCACCAGAACAATCGCCTGTTCATTCAAGGATTGCATTTCTAAGCTAGCTACTATCAAGCAAAAGAAACATGAAACAAAACCGGAAAAAAACTATTTGAATATTTATTTGATTTTGATTTCTTTTTAATCTTGGCCTAAACCTTCACACATCTCAGCCGTTTATGCCGTGACTTCTCTGCCAAAACATCCCCTTCAGTCATTTGCGCGCGGACACAGTTCACGGTCTGAAAATATCGCTGCCGCACCTTCCCGATTCTGCCACACCGCTGCCACGCCACTGCAAATTGGCCAATCCTTAAATGCCTCTGGCTGCACGTCGAGGAAGTCAAGCCAGAACTCACCCACCGCCACTCTGCTCCCTCTGCTCTATCTCCCCTCTCGGCCGACTTCCCTTGCACCGCAAATTCCTGCACCTCCGCGTCCGTCACTGCTAGCTAAAGTCACCATACCATGCCTCTTAATTGCCGTGACCCTCACCTGGACAAGCGTCGTAGCTGCCTCTCACCACCGCCGCCGACCTCTCTGCTCTTTGCTCTCTGTGCATCCTCCTCACAGCCGACCTGACTTGCCCTGCAACCTTTTGACAGCCGTTATGCCGTGTCTGAGGAAGCTCAAAAATCTACACCGCTAGCCGCACCGCGCCCTCCCGCACCTTTGAAAGCATCTAGGCCCCTAAAAATATTGGTTTTGGTAATTAATGAAATTATGTGAATATGGGACTAATGTGTGCATTAAGTGTTTGAAAGGATAAGTTCAATTGGCAAAGAAAGAGGCTCACAAAATATCCATGAAGATTCAAGATCTCTAGGGCGACAAGGTAAATAGTTTAGGTATCTATTTTATTTTTACCTGTCTTGGAGATAGGTTGGAAGACCGGATTATAGGATAGACGTCGTACTATTAAGAGGGATCATGGTGATTGCTTGATCATGTTCAAATGTGCCCTATGGATCAATTTAGGATCATGCATGCACTTAGAAATTAAAATCAAATCAAATCTGTGCATTGTCAGAAAATCCGGTAGTTCTGGTGTTATTTGGGCGGAACTACCGCAGGGCCGGAAGTACCGGGCGCCCGGGCGGAACGATTTTTCCAGAGAGCGCCCGGACTCAGACTTAGTCTCTCGGAAAACGGAAGTACCGCGGGTTGAACTGCGGAACTACCGGATGGCCGGTAGTACCGGGCACCCGAGCGGAACTTTATTTCCAGAGAGCGCCCGGAGTTTAACTTAGCCTCTCGGAAAACGGAAGTACCGCGGATTGACCTGCGGAACTACCGCATGTGCGGAAGTTCCGGATACCCGTGCGGAACTTTATTTCCAGAGAGCGCCGGGAATAAAACTTAACCTCGCAGAGATCGGAAGTACCGGGTCATGGAGCGGAACTTCCGGAAGTACCGCGATTTCAACGGCGGTAGTACCGCACTCATTGACCAACGGTCACTTCTGACTCACTGACATAGCCGTTCTGACCGGTCAGCGAAAATCCGGAAGTACCGCGGTTATACCTGCGGTAGTTCCGGATTTCCTGATTTTTCAGGATTGTTTATTGTAACGGCTATTTGAAGTTGGTGGGGGTATAAATACATCCCCACCAGAACTTGTAAGTGTTGTTGAACCTCCATTGAATACATTTGAGCTTAGTGCAACCTCTCACACCTCATTCTCTCACTTGTGCATTCAATTGAGGTGGTTGAGCCAAAATTCAAGTGCATTGCATTCTAGTTGATCCATTAAGCACTGATCAAGCCATCGTGGTTCTTTCTCTTGGTGTTTGCCGGCACCTAGACGGCTTGGCGAAGGTCCGGTGATCTTCTCAAGAAGATTGTGAGAAGGCCCGGAAGATTGTGAAGGCTCGGAGCTCGCCTACCCGGAGAGGGAAAGGGCTACCGCTAGTGATCGAGGTGATTAGGCTCAATTCGTGGAGCCGGTCCGATTCGTTCGGGCTTACCTCAACGTGGACTAGGGGAGACCGGCAAGTCTCCGATCACCACGGTAAAAAGAAATTGTGTCAAGTGTGGTTTGCTCTCTTGTGTTTATTTACATTCAAGCAACTCTCTCTATTCACATTACTTGATTGCTTGTTTAGTTAGAGTAGCATTCCTCGACTTAGACTATTTGATATTGCTCTTAGTCTATTTCTTGTGATAGTGATCTCTTGAGCCTTTCTAAATTGTTTTAGGTGCTCTTTTATTATCTTGCTCTAGTAAACTCATTAGGTTTAAAATTTGACAATTGAAATTGGACGAAAATTTTAAAAACCGCCTATTCACCCCCCTCTAGTCGGCCTCCTCGATCTTACAACCTTCCCGACCTAGCCACGTGCCGCCTCACCGCCAGAGTTGCTCCTGTGCTGAACTACCATATGATGGCTATCAAAACCCGAGACCACCTCCAAACATTGCATTGGCGTCCAGTGAAGGCATTTGATCTGTGGAGCCAAAAGCAGAGCCGTGTCTAAGTTTGAAGGTCAGTGGAAGAACCAGTACACGTGTAAGCATCAACTCCATAGTTGATCCCAACGAACTCATTCATATCTTATTACTAGTTATGTACCCATGCGTTGCAACGGAACTCATTGAATATATAGAAAATTGTGCTATAGAAGAGAGTTGCTCTGATCGGTTAGAAAGTGGAGAATGGTGAGAAGTTGAGTGAATAGAGCGGTTGGAGGAGAATAGACATACAACCACCAACTCGTCCTTTTATAATAATAACTAGTCATCCGCTCGTGCGTTGCAACGAAATTTATTGGACACTAGTTGAATGTCCGTGCATTGCTACGGATTTTTAAAATTTATCATACTATATATTTTAAAACTGACGGGTGGTAAATTTTTTTATAATATGCATACAAACATGTTTAAAAGTTTTTAAATCCATCAAGTAAGTTTGAAGCCGTCGATCACATCTCGTGGTCATAAGTCAGAAGACATTGACCACACTTCGTGGTCGTAGGTCGGGAGCTCTCGAGCACACCTCATCGTCGTAAGTCGGAAGCTGTCGACCATCGCGCGTGATCGTAGGTCTGGAGTGGTCGACCATCGCTGGTGGTCGTAAGTTGGCAGTCATAAGTCGGAACACATCGACCAACATTCGTAGTCGTAAGTCGGAAGACATCGACCACACCTCGTGGTCGTAAGTCGAAACACATCGACCAATACTCATGGTGGTAAATTAGAAGCCGTCGATCACACCTCGTGGTCATAATTTAGAAGCCGTCGACCATCGCGCGTGATTGTAGGTCGGGGGCGGTCGATCATGGCTGGTGGTCGTACGTTGGCAGGCCTCCGGTGCGCTTATGCTCTGTCACCCGACTGTCGGTGCCAGCTTGCTTGGCCCCGACTTCGACCACTGCCCCGATTTCGACCACTGTCTCCTTTGACTTCGACCACTGCCCCCTTCGACTTCGACCGCTGCCCCTTCAATCACTGTCTCTTTTGACCACAACCCTTCGACGTTGACCACTTCTCCCTTCGAGCAAGGCCCACTTCGACCATGGCGTCGAGGAGGAGGAGGTGTGGCACGAGGGATCAGGGGAGAAGGAGGCGGCGGCGGGCAAATGGGGAGAGGAGGCGCGGGAAAATACGTTGGAGAGGCGATGACGAGGGGATGCGACTTTGCTGGGGGAAGTTGGGGGACTGCGACCAGATGTTGTCGTATAAGGAAGGAATTGGTGGCGGTGCTGAGGAGGAGGAGGTGTGGCACGAGGGTTCGATAGAGAGGAGGCGGCGGTTGTGGAAGGTGGAGTAGTTGCTGAAGGCGGAGGATGTAGGGGAAGAGAAGAGGAGGAGCGCGGCCCACGCGTTGGCCCAACATTTTCTACGAAGAGCAGAAGAACTATCTACATGCGGATCTGGATGGCTGATCTTTGATCGGACGATTGAGAAGAGAGGAGGGAGAACGGACCGACGACCACCAACTCATATTTTTTTTATAATAGTAAAGATATAGAGAATTATACTATGGAAGAGAGCTACTTTAATCAGTTGAAAAGTAAAGAGTGATGAGAATTTGAGAATGGGGTGGTTAGAGGAGAAGGGACGTACAACCACCAACTCGTTGTTTTATAATAGTAATGATAATGATTACATCCATTCTCCTCCAATGACTTATAATCTAGTAATAATCTAATCATTAAAACTATATTTTGATCACTACTACTAAACCTTAGAAGCTGCCGATTATTGGCACTGATCAATATGACTTCAGCTTCTGGCTTCATCTTATTTTTACACTATTCATAAATTTCGTCTTTTTCTGAACTTTTGGCTTTTTTTGAGTTTTTTTACCGGTTCTTTTTTTCCTCGTATTTGTTTACATTATACGTGATGGGCTAATATGTTTTTCTATTTTTAAATTTTTTTAAATTTAATTATGGTAAATAAGCCTCTGTCAGCTACAGTGCTTTTTTCAGTCAGCTACAGTGTTTTCAGCCATAAGCCATGAGGCTTTCAGCCGAACCGATCACCACCATTGTCTCACATGTGAGACTTGACTGGTTCACATGTCAGTGACATAATCAAGGATTTTGCAAAATTCCAATGACATATAAGGAGTTGATCCTATGTATGTGTAGGTACCGTATCTTCTGAAACTTAACTGGTGGTCTTTGTTGGCTGCATCCAATGACAGTATCCTTAGCTAGCATTTTGGTATAATTAATGCAAACATGTTGTACACTACCCGTATGAGTAGTGATAGTAACTTGCTGTAGATGCACGGCCTGTTGGCTGCATCACAACTGTTGTGTGGCCAACGACCACTGAGACGTTCCCTGTTGGTGATCATGGGGTGTTTGGTTGCCAGCCACACTTTGCCACAGGTTGCCACGCTTAAGGTTAGGCAAGTTTGACCAACTTGGCAGCTGTTTGGTTGCAGCCACAGTTGTGGCAAGATTCCCTTCCAGCAAACTAGGTCCCATGCGTCAGTGACTCAAAAAAGTGTGGCAAGATTCCCTTAGAGCATCTCCAACAGTGACAAGTCAGCTAGCTCATAGCAGTACACATCAGCAATAGTCCTATGTGGAAGAAAGAGAAACGTGAAAACCAAACCAACTAGCGCCGGATCTTGAGCTAGTCTCGCTCAAAAATCGAGAACGGATGAGCCAGCCTTTATCACCATAAGCCAACTTAAGAGATAGTGTACAGGGAAGCTGGCTTTTAATGTGCTATCTCTTATCTGAGGTGGCAAACTATGAGCTAGTTAGTTGGCTCAACCATTGGAGATGCTCTTAGGCTTGCTAAGGTGTGGCAAAGAATTTGAGCACCTCAACTTAGACAAGTGTGACAATTTTTGTTGGCAAATGGTGACAAAGTGTGGCTAGCAACCAAACAGCCCCCATATGCACGGTCGGCCTGGCTACGCAAACACGGCCTCTAGCTCCAAGCAGGCAGGTGCACATAAAGGCGTGCATTAAAATCTGTGCTATCACCGTCTCACACATCCCGAGATCTGTTGATGTCCCTATGCGCACCTGCAGCTCTCCTTGTTTCCCGGCATCAAACCAGCCTTACTCGATCACTCTCTCCGACATTGACATGCGTTTAGAGAGTGGATATGGGGCGAGTACTCGTTTTCTTGAGTTTTTTTAAATTAATATAGTTTGATTTAGCATCATTTTATATATAATTTAAAAATATTTTAAAAAATAAGCTAACGAGCCGAGCTACAGTAATGCACATATTCATTTGAATCTATGATTTCATTGTTTAACCAATTAACAGGTATAATTAAAATAATTTTAAATCAATTCAATAAATCCCACTAAAGAGCTTTTTTGGCATCCCTATATACATCGGTCTCCCTATATGCATCGGTCTGTCTCTCAACTCTCACGTCCAGGAAGATATACTACCGCATTTGAACAGCCCTAATGAGACTGGGAATTAAATGGCATGGTTTACAGCTATAGGAGGAGGGAGGAGTACTTACCGTGTGGGTGCGTAGAGCCCCTGGCCATGGCCTCGCTGGCGTTGCTCTTCCGCCGTCTCTCGTTGTGACCGGCCAGCCGCCGACGGCAGCTCCGCTTGGCGTCGTCGAACTCCGATATCGCGTGGAACCTGCACGCATACACACCAGACACTCGCGTATGGACTTTGCACGTACTTGCATCAAACGCAACTTCTCCTTTTTGCACGAGCGTGGGTGGATAAATCAACGGACCTGCTGCATTGCTGGCAGAATCGCTGCTCGGCGCCGTGCACGACGACCCCGGGCGCCTTGGAGTGCGCCTCGCAAACCTTGTGCCGCCGGTGGTACTCCTTCGTACCCGCCGGTGCCACGCGGCACCCCTCCACCTGGCACCTTGGCACCCCCACCGCCGCGGTCTTCTTCTCCTTCCTCTTCCTCTCCGCTGCTGCACCCCCGCCGCCGCAGCTGGCGCTCCCGTGCACGTGGCCCGCTCCCCCAGCGCCACCAGGCCGGCCCCGCCCCAGCAGAACGGCCGCTTCCCGAGCTTGAGGCAGGTCAGCTCCTGCTGCATCTGCTGCTGCTGGCTGGGCCCACCTGGCGGCGGCAGGAAGGGCTGATGTGAGGTGGCGGCAGCCCAGTGCATCCCGAGATCCCACAGCGTTGCGCTCGCGCCGGCGCCACCGTTTCCTTCCATGTACGCCTACGTACTACGTGCTCCCGCCTCCCGCGCCTGCTCGGCTTCCCCCGGCCGGCGGCTAAAATCGGTCTGGCGACTGGCGAGTGGAAAAGGCGGCGCGGCGGCTACTGCTGCTGCTGTAAGTACAGCGTTAGGTTACCGGACTGGCGGCCCATATAAAGCAAGCAGGCTAGCGAAGCGAAGCGAGCCCCCTGGGGAGGAGCAGCCACCACAGGCGAGGAAGCGAGCTCTGTACCGACAGGTGGGATCTCTCCTCTCGTCGGAGGGAGGAGGGCCCGTAGTAGGAGCAGGAGCAGTACGATCGAGACGAGCCGAGAGAGTGTGGGGGGCCCGTGACATGTGGGCCCACCGCCACATGCCGTGACATGGCTGCCACGGCCATTAAACGCTGCACGGTGCGTGACAACACAGCCACGCCCTATTGGCTGGGAATGGTGGGTATGTTCGTGCTTTGGGGCAAATATCATCTCCGTGTTGGGCGTTGGGGGGAGATACGTAACGCACGGGTATGCCTATCTTGGCCTTACTTGCGCATTCCCTGCGGCGCTGTACGTCCGTGGTTAATGGCGCTTGACTGTGCTAACGCTCACTTCTTCAAGGTTTATAGCATACAACATTTTCTTTTCTTACATAAATAAAAGGGACAGTTTTCCTATTATCATTTTAAAACGATTTATTACAATAGTTTTTTTCAAAACGGTTTATCCGCATTCAGTTCATTCACGTAAATATTTATATTAGAATAAAAAAAATATAAACCACAGTTAAAAAGAACTCACTCTAACACTGATATGTATGAAATATTCGATTTCTTCTTCACTTTATTTTATTTGGTTGGGTTGGATCTGTCGTCGTAAGTTCTGCCTCGTCTGTCCTGGCTGGCTGTTGGCGTCGCATGTGGTCAGTTGATGATCGGAACAGTGATGCTGTCCTTGGTGGTGATACAACATGGTATTGCTTTTTAGGCGACACAATTTGGCATGCATGGCGTGCTTGGACCTTGCGGCGTTGGCATTTATAGGGGGAATATAGAGGCAATAAGCGAAATAACCATCACGTGGAGTATTTATGGAAAAACGGAAACGGAAAATGAGGCCCATGTTGAATTAGGTTGGGCCATGACACGATACGCACCAACGAACCCAAAAGGGCCTGATTCAGTTGGACCGATGGATAATACGGCCCACCACTTTGGTTATTCCTCTCTTTTGGTCTTTTCTTGTCTGTGGCACAGTCACACTCCACTCCGCCCGCCCCCCGTTCACATCCGCCTCGCCATGGGGCGCACCCTCCGCGAGCACTCCCGCCGCCGCGATCTAGCGTAGCGGCTCGCGCTCCTGCGTTCGCGGCGCCGTAGAGGAACCGGTGGCTGCAGATAGGAGGTGGCCGTGGGGCACGAGCTGATAAGGGCGCGGGATGGGGAGGAAGCCCGATCCGGCGAAGCCACACTCCGGTGGCGGCGGCGCCTCGCCGAGGGCGGTCAGGAGGGCGCAGCCTTCTCCGGTGTTCCTGGGAACGGCGCTGTTCGTTCTGGGGTTCGTGTCCCTCTTCACCGGACACATCGTCACCGACGCCGACTGGTCGCGGATCCGGAGCCGGTGGCGAGCCAAGCAGGTAATTGGTGGAAGCCTGGACCGTTTTAATGTATAATTGGACGGAATTTAGCGGCAAGGTGTCGTCTTTGCGTGGTTTGTCGAGTGCGGTATGTGAAGAAGTTCTTACTAAGGGATCAATCTGAAAAGTTTAATCTGGAGATATCTGAAGGTTTACTAGTCACTGTCCTGTTTCTTCATGCGTCATCCTTCGCAAATTCTATGTTTCCTATTCCCGTGACATTATCTGCATGTCAGCTATGTCTCAAGTTCTCGATTGATACTGCTTTGCAATGCTGACAATGTGCAGGTTAGAAACAATGAACCCATCGATATTTGGAAATCGAGGTATTCCAACTCGTACTACGGATGCAGTGGGAGGAGCGCAAACTTCAGATGTTAGTTTCCTTAACCAGACATTTTTTCCCCTTTCGAACTAAAATTGTGAAAAACGAGGGAAATTATATCACTGGGGTTCCCCATGTTCATCTTCCAGCTGGTGTGCCGGAGAACAGTTCTACTGGTTATTTGCTGATTGCTACTAGTGGGGGGTTAAACCAACAGCGCATAGGGGTACGATTGTCTTTCAACTTGTAATTGCTTTGTTTTTTACTATTCATTGTGTTGCCATTATGATCTTTAGTTTCCAGATAACAGATGCTGTTGTTGTTGCCTGGATTTTGAATGCTACGCTTGTTGTACCCGAGTTAGATCACCACTCATTCTGGAAGGATGACAGGTGAGTTGAGAACTTGAGATCACATGACATTTTCTAAAGTTCATTGCCCCTGACAAAGGGACTTGTCCTGATACCGTACGTGTTATATGCAGTGACTTCTCTGAAATTTTTGATGTGGACTGGTTCATTTCCTACCTATCAAAGGATGTAACTGTTGTTAAAAGGATTCCTTATGAGGTGATGACATCAATGGATAAACTCCCATGGACCATGCGGGCGCCTAGAAAATCCATGCCTGAGTTTTACATTGATGAAGTTTTGCCTATTCTGATGCGAAGGCGAGTAAGTAAGCTACCAAACCAATGCGTTGGTTTGGAACTTGTTAAATATTGCTTCATATTGATCAAGTACTTTTGCTAGTAATTGCTTCTTTGTTTGCCAATGATTCTCTAATGTCATCATGTGCAAATAGAAAATATTTAATTTCTGAGCCTTCCTTCTTATCAATTCGTTTTATTTCAAGATAACCGCCATATTGAGCAATTTGTTCAGTGTAATCAATTATACGGGTGATAAACTGAACATTTCATTATATGCGATAGTTTGTCTGTTGCATGGACAGCATGGTAGCACCATGGTTAGTTACGGGAATATCTCCTTATTTTCCTTTTTCAAAATGATGTGTTAAAAGCTGTATTAACTGGAAACATGTATGAAATTATTGTAGAGAGATGTGAATTATTTGTACTTTGTAATATGTAAATGCAACTAGACTTCTAAGACTTGCCTATGCACTCAACTGTTTTAATTCTTCCAGGTTTTGCAACTAACAAAGTTTGATTATCGGCTCACTAATGAGCTTGACGAAGAATTGCAGAAGTTACGTTGCCGAGTAAACTTTCATGCATTAAGATTTACAAATTCCATACAATCTTTGGGTCAGAAATTGGTGCAGAAGCTGAGAGTCATGAGCTCACGATATGTTGCCATTCACTTGAGGTACACTTCCTACTTATTTACATTTATTTGTTGTCTTTGGAAATGGAAGATATGGAGATTTGCCCTGAAAGTACACATTTTACTAAACATCATTTTATGCTTACTCATCAGGTTTGAACCTGACATGCTTGCATTTTCTGGCTGTTACTATGGTGGCGGTGAAAAAGAACGAAAGGAACTGGCTCAAATTAGGAAACGATGGGATACATTACCTGTAAGACTCTGAAACTTGGTGAGATTTCCCTATCGTATGTTTCTCCAAATATCAGTCCATCATCTAAGATGATTTCTTGTTGTCCTTTATTGTTTGTTATTTGTTGTGATTTGCATCTTTCTTTTGCACCCACAAGAATATGTTGAGTGAGATTTCCCTCAAAAGATTACGTTGAGTGAGATAATGACTACACTTAATTCTGATGTTTCATGCTGTCATTTTTGGTCAATTGGTGTCGCTTGATGTAAGCTTTGAATGGTGAAATGATTTTAGATTGATTCCTAGCAGGAGTTGAGTGCTGAGGATGAGCGCAGTAGGGGGAAGTGTCCGTTGACTCCTCAAGAAATTGGTTTAATGCTCCGAGCTCTTGGCTTCAGCAATGACACATACCTGTATGTTGCTTCTGGAGAAATATATGGTGGAGAAGAAACTCTCCAACCTTTGAGGGAACTCTTTCCAAACTTCTACACCAAGGAGATGCTTGCTGGGGATGATTTGAAACCATTCCTTCCTTTTTCTTCACGATTGGCTGCAATTGACTTCATCGTATCTGATGAAAGCGATGTTTTTGTTACAAATAATAATGGAAACATGGCCAAGGTTTTAGCTGGACGCAGGTATATGCCCTTCTTCTTTGTGGATGTGTTTCGGTATTCTAAAATATACATTTGTAAAATATACCGTAGCACAATGCAAACAAGTGTCTTGAGGAACAGTCCATGCTGTCAATACATCCTAGTTATGTTAATTTTATCCCTAGTGCTTTATGCAATTATTTCTTATGTTTTGCATATTTTGTGTCTGCTGTTGGTAGTTTATTTTTACTTGTTTGATTATATATTTACTACGCTAATGGTCTTTCATCCGCATCAAATCTATAGGCGATACATGGGCCACAAGAGAACTATTCGCCCAAATGCGAAAAAACTCAATGTACTATTTCAGAGACGGAATAAAATGAGTTGGGATACATTTTCACGGAAGGTAAAGAAAGCCCAGAGGGGCCTTATGGGCGAACCAGACGATATCAGACCTGGACGAGATGACTTTCATGAATTTCCATCATCTTGCATCTGCCTAAGAAAACCAGCGAACAGATCATCAATGACAACATGAACTGAAAACTTGACAAATCAAGTGAGCTAGACAGCTAGAGGATAATTCTGGGCGATTGAACATGGCCTTGCTGCATTTGGGGAAGTACATATTTGCTAAGAAAAAAAAGGCGGAATTTACGGCTGGAACCAAACAAGGCTCTGACGGCATAGATAAATCCTCAGCACCAATTTCAGCTTATGTTGTTCTGGTGGTTCAGTCCCCATAAAACCGGTAACTGCGGAGATGACAAACAATCTGCAGACTTGCTGCTCCAGTTTGGTTCCACTAATTGTTCAACCTAATCAAAGAAACTGCCACGGTAAGGAGAGTTACTAACTCGAGATATGTGATGTCCTGTAAATTGTGATGTATACAAGAATGGTTCGTTGGATATGGTGTGCTTCTGTCACTGATCTTCCGTCGAGTAGAGCGACCCTCAGTGCAGTTCAATTGCTGAAGGACAAGTACCAGAACAGTGGCGATTCAAGAATTTGTGATTAACTGTAGTTTGTTCTTTTTGGAAGATAGTACTAACGGCAGTGTGTTCTTGTTATTGGACTCTTAAGACAACCGTCGCTGCGTGCTATTTCTCTCTCTTCTCGTGATCATGTGTAACATCTATCTCAACAAGGAAAAGTCAGTCCAATTTATTAAAGCAATGAGTGTGGTCATGGAACATTTATTTCTTGTCTGGTTATGCAACAAATGTTGACTAAACATTCAGTGAAGGTGCGCTTCGGCCTTCGGTTGTAGTTCCCAGGTTTTAAAAAGCTGGTTTTAAATTTTAACCGAGAGAGGTCGGTATGACCGAATCGGAAAATTTTGGGCCAAAATTTTCTAATAAAATTTTATTTTTAAAAAGTATCGGCTGATTTTTGGGCTAAAATCTGTTGAAAATATCAGTCAAAATTTTGAATTTTTCTCTCTAAATTTTACAAAATTTATGGAAAACAATTTTTTGGCGCCGGTTTAAAACTTTACTGGGGTAACCAGTAAAACCGGTTTTCAGCCGATAAAATTTTTTCTGGTAGTTCCACCGTATGCACAGCTGGTTTAGTAATTTATTTGATATCAGAGAAATCTATAAGCTATGGACTTCTTTTCCTTAGCTCACTTGCCGAGGTGTTCATAAGTCATTTTTACCACATACACGCTTTTGATATATAGCAAGATCAAGAAGGAGAGAGAAGAGGTGAAGAAGTAACAAGATCAAGAGCAAATCAAACTAAACAAGAACTCTTCATGACAGATAAACAAAGTTGATCTATTACTACTTGAAGATAAATATTTCACATCTACTCCATAAAGAGAACAAGCAAGCACACCGTAGCATTCACTCTTCTCTCTCAAATTCTAACCCTAAAATTCAAGAATAAATAGGTTGGAATAGTTGACTTGCAAGCTTTCATCCCTAACCCATTAAATAAATGAGGCAACTAGTCTACAACATATACCCTAATTGATACTATCCCCTAGCAATATTAGGGTAACCCGTTAACTCCACACAATACGGGTTTTACATACACTTAACTCATGCATGATTTTCAAAGCACATGAGTAGGAACCCGCTAAGTTATTTAACCTTGATCTACTTGATCTTCTCAGCAACTTCTTGACCTAAACCGTTATTCTATGCGCAGCTCAAACATCATGGTCTTGATCCAACAAAGTTTCTGGTATTTGGCTAATTACCAAAATACTCTTGTCTTAACCCAGTTTTCTCTTTCTCTTGTAAGTGATCACTATACTTGCCATGTGTAGGTGTATCAATAGATTGCCACGCATCGGTAAGCCTCTTCCACTCCGGTTCTCATCGGACCATGTCTTACTTAGACCGATCAAGCCATTTGGTACAACCCGTCACTCTAACATTTTCTTCAATATTTATTATCTTCTTTGTGCCACGTTTGAGCTCAACTATCTCGTCTAGCATTTTTGACCGTTTTAGACCTTAACTCCTTATGAGTGTAGTCCTATTTCCTATCGTTAACTATAGTTGACTCCAATTATCGCTACATATCCAAAGAATAATAAATCATTTTTGGACACAAGTTTTTCACAACTTAACCCGCATTAGCTTAATTAAACATTTTCGTGCAACATGAATGCACTGACCTGGGACAATTCAACTCGATCCATGATCAAATTTCAAAATTTCAGAACTCTCAACCGAAAAACTGAATTAGCCGGTCTAATCGTCACGTGCGGTCAATCTGACCGCTACGTACGGCCAGTCAGACCACCACCTACTAACCAATCAGACCAGTTGCACCAGTCAAACCACTTAACAGGGCCGGTCTAACTGCCTAAGTCTAAAACCAACAGATTGAAAATCTAAATTTTTCATAAATTTAAATTTTAACTTAACATATATTGATAATAGTTTATCACAAATATTTTTGAACTTTCTCATGTAGTCTATCAGTCTAGATTATAAATCGTGTGGTGATCATTTCGCACCGCCCAAAATATTATAATGCACATTTGAGGCAGGGCATCAAGTCGTTAGCGCCATCTCATGTGTATAAAAGGATACCAAGCAGAACTGCAGATCCCTGCATCAGTGTGATCGGCCATCTCCCTTGAACTCTCAGCCTAAAGACCCTTTTACTGTCATAGGAAAAAAAACCAAGTAAAAGATGGTGAAGCTTGCATTTGGAAGCTTCGGTGACTCCTTCAGCTCCGGGTCCAGTCCATCAAAGCTTATGTCGCGGAGTTCATTGCCACCCTCCTTTTTGTGTTCGCCGGCGTCGGGTCCGCCATTGCCTGTGGTGAGCTCCTGCTGCTTCAAACACGTATCAATGACCACTCTGGCCTACTTCATTGCTGACCGAAAAATCGTCTTGTGCATGGCAATTGGCAAAGGGCGGGGCGCTAGACCCTGCCGGCCTAGTGGCGATCGCGATCGCCCATGCATTTGCACTCTTTGTTGGTGTCTCCATGGCCGCCAACATCTCCGGTGGCCATCTGAACCCTGCCGTCACCTTCGGCCTCGCCGTCGGCGGCCACATCTCCATCCTCACCTGGGTATTCTATTGGGTCGCCCTACTGCTCGGCGCGTCCGTGGCATGGCTGCTCCTGCAGTTTGTCAGCCACGGCCAGGTTGGCATATTGTCGCTACTCACTATCTTTTTTAGATGCCACATGTGCAAACATTGGCACGTTAAGATAGCTGTGTACACTTGTATACTTTTCACTGTACACTCTCTGACAGAAGTAAAAAAAAATACGGTACCTGGTTTAAATGCAGGCTATCCCGACACACGCCGTTGCCGGAATCAGCGAAATCGAAGGCGTCGTGATGGAGATCGTGATCACCTTCGCGCTTGTGTACACGGTGCACGCCACCGCGGCTGACCCAAAGGGGTGGTCCCTCGGCACCATTGCCCCTAGGGCGATCGGCTTCATCGTCGGCGCCAATATCCTGGCCGCCGGACCTTTCAGCGGCGGCTCCATGAACCCCGCCAGGTCCTTCGGCCCGGCCGTGGCTGAGGTCAACTTCGCCGGCAACTGGGTGTACTGGGTCGGGCCACTGATCGGAGGCGGCCTGGTCGGGCTCGTCTTCGGCGACCTGTTCATTGCCTCCTACCAGCCGGTCAGTCAGCAGGAGCACCCTTGAAGAGCAAGAATTCCGATTCCCATCCTTCCTTGTTAATTTCATCATCAGCAGCAGCTTCGCTTCATCCTGTGATGATGTTTGGTCTTTGCATTTCCCTTCTGGTTTTAGTCGACCATGACAAGAAGCTGTAAGGATGTGTTTGGTTGGAGGGATAAGGTGGGATGGGATGAGATGGTTCCTTTGACCAAGCCTATCTGTGTGTTTGATTGGAGGGATGAGGTGGGATGGAATGGTCCAAAGTGGGATGAGCCTGTGCAAATTTAGAGAATATTCTTCTTAGATGCTGGACCATGTGGTTCCACTTTTTTTGTGGAACTATCTCATCCCATCCCCATCCCATCCCACCCTATCCCATCCCTCCAACCAAACACATCCTAAGAGAGCCGCTTTATCTATACTAGTAGTGTACCCGTGCTAACGCTACTCATACAACAGGATAGATAATGGCGTGATGAACTGAATATCTAAGATATGACTTAAGAACAATATCTAAAAAACTATTCTTCCCTCCCAACAATTCAGTTTGTGTCAGTGCTAGAACCAACAGATAAGAAAAGCCATTTAAAATCAACCAAGACAGAACTTACTGATTGAGTCGACAGCTATGACCAGTTAATCTAGAATATCTGCTCAGATTGAAACTGTGAATTTGGTATAACTCCAAAATGCTTAAGTTCATAACCAACTTTGCCTACTAAATAGGTGCTTACTACTTATTAGTTCTGCTAAGGTAACATTATATCTGACCATATAAGAAATTTTGGCCCATATTAAAGAAAAGGAAATTGTCAAAAATGGAAGGGGTTGAAGAAATTATACATATTTCATTAAAATTATACCAGATTGTAGTTAAGGTTCCTGAGAAGAATGGTGGGTGTGCACCCAGCCAACCAGTTCAGCCATCATTTTAGCATGTCCAGAACTCCTTTGATTTAATAAATTCGGTCTTGATGTAGAACCGTTAGACGAGTGGTATGTAAGGCGACCAGATTGTCGAGATAAATTGCATTTCACAACAGAAATTTACAGAAACTTATGCATTAATAACATATGTTTCACGCCTCATATGTGAACCACCACTTCCGATGGTTAGCTTGTCAGAACCCGCAAGGAAATTTGCAAGACCTATATCACAAGTTCGAGCATCCACACGAATGGCTATTCCCAGGGATGAGTACGACCCATTACAAAATTGCATGGGTAAATTTTGATGTAGTCAGGCCCATGCATTATCTTCCCTTCAGCAGAATCAACACGACGAAGCATATCGCCTGGACAATGTAATATGTGATTATATAAGGTCTTTCTCATCACGGCCCTTTTTACGACAATCATCTTTGATCCAAGAATCAAAAGCATATAGGGAAATCTCCAACCGTAGTGCATGGGTTGTACCTGACATAGAACCCAACCAGTATTAAATTGTGGCTCTGGAAGTTTTCTATAGACTTCCAATGCTTCCTGACCATTAAGTGAATGAAATTAGCCACATCACTAGTTAGAAGGTTAACATTTGTAAGCTGTAACACTAACATCTTTAACATACCTGGCTCTTAAACAAGCAAGAAAGCCTATAGCCTTCCCCAAGTGTCCGTAGAAGTCCCAATAGCTCCCTGATACCAATCGCCAATTTGGAGTCTTGTGACAGAATTTGTTCAGCTTTATCTTGCTCAAAGCATCTTCCATCAGCTATACTTACAGAAGATGCTGCTATATTATCTGTGCACATTTCATCGACAGCTTCATACCTACCTCCTAAGATTCATAAAAATCACTTCCATCATTCATGAATATGGTTGAGTAGAAGTGTAGAACATGCTGCACCATCCATGTGGTGCAACCTAATGCAAAAAATTATACCTACAAAGTATAATATTAATTCCTCTAAACTATGTAAATGCTCTATAGCAAAATCGAAAAGCTAAAGTGAAAGAATGGTAGTGATCCGGTAAAGGAGAAACATATGGCTTCATTTAGTAATCTCTGTCAGGGTTCTTGAAACAGGATTTCATGGAAAGAGATTTCTTTCAATATTTGATCTCAATGATTAGGGAGAATTTCCATATAGGAGTGAAGAGTTCAAAATAGCATAGAATCAGAAAATATATGAATTTGGTGGTAACACTTTATTTATGTTCCTAAAAAACAAACAAATCGACATGCCAAAGAAAAGAGACAAGCAGTCCTGCTGTTCCTGTGCTATGTCAAAAAAGAAACTGAAAGTAAATAAACACAGGTATACACTTGAAGAGAGAACAGATAATGTTCTGTTAGTATTATAGATGCTTAAAATTTTGAACCGACATTAGGAGATGTACGGGCACTGGGCAGAACAAAATAATACAAATTTGATGACTTAATATAAGTTTATAACTAATGTTGAACCATAAACATCTAGGAAAATATACAGATGGATCCATATTGCACAGGAACATAACAACATATCAACCAAATTTTGTTAGGTTTATATAATTTGATGAATCATCCACATTGAAATGATAATCACCTTCAACAAAAATTTCTGCTGTCCGTGGCTTTCCTTTCCTAACTTGCACAGAACGTACGGCTGTTGAACACAATTTTGATGACGTGGACGAGTTTACTCGCAATTTACCTGACGAGTGATCTGTTCCATTCCCTCCAAATTGCGAGGTATTTGAATTCGAATTTAGTGTTGTATCTCTAGAAAGTCTTGCACTTCTTCGAGGTACTGAATCACTACTCTGATTAAACAGCCTTCCAGAAACCTGAAAAGTGTCTTCAGTTTAATGTCACCATAAGCAAATAATTTAAAGTACAAACTAAAAAGAATATGCTAACTATCAACAGCCAGATCTCAAAGTAACAAAACAATAAAAACATATAGATCCTCATCCTATATTAAATTACAGGGGGCCATTCCAACAAAAGGCACTAAGACAAGAAAGATCACAAAGGAACCAAAGTAAAGATTTAACAAGTTTCACATCCACTGAGTATTATATCATGGTTCATGGACGAACTTGTGACAACAAGATGAGATGTTACAGAAAATATGCAGGCATATAGCAATCTTTTCATTTCCTAAATACAAGATGAGAACTTCTGACATAGAGGATGACGGTGAGCTTCTGCTGCAGCACTGACCCCGCCGCCGCGCCCCTGGGCACGTTGATCCCGTACTTCCCCATCAACTCCGCGCCCTGCGACACCCACACAAACCACCTAGCCAAAAACCCTAACTCGTTAGCCTGACATCCAAATCGATGCAAAAAAATCCACAAAAATCAAACCAAAATAGGGGTGAAACCGCCGGATCTGGACGGCGCAGGCACCTGGTACTCGTGGATGTTGAGGCGGCGCAGCTGCTGGTGCTGCCATTTGCCGGCGACGGAGAGGGCGCGGGACGCCAGCTTCCCGAGCAATCCGCGAACCATGGCTGCGGCGGCTTGCGCTCCTCCGATCCGAAAACCCTACAAGCGTGGAGGAAGAAGGCACGCGTACTCGTGGATGTTGCAGCGCGCTGGAGGCTAATGCGGCGGAAGCCATCGCGGTCTCGGAGCCGGAGAAGTGGAGGGAAGAGGAGGTGGCGGCGGCGCGAGGTGGGGAGGAGTAGGCGAGGGCGGAGCGGCGGATGAGGGAGGGGAGGAGGCGAGGGCGGAGGAGGGAGGGGAGGAGGCGGCGCGGAGAACGGGGGGAGGAGCGGAGGCGCGGGTGGAGGAGGGAGGGGAGGAGGCGGCGTAGAGAACGGGGGAGGAGCGGAGATCGTGGGGAGATGGGGTAGAAGGTGGGAGGAGGAGGCTTACACGTAGCGCGGGTGGGTTCTGGTTCAATGATGTGCATGCTCCAAATAATTTTAGCCTTAGGATTTTCAATGAGTAAGAGAAAAAGGTTTGAAGAGAGATCCAGTCTATTCATTTGTATGAAGTTGGAACCCTTTGGTACACAAATCTGGGTGGACTTAGATTAGGCATGACTGTAGGGGTGGTTGAGGGGGTGGCTTTAGTAAAGAAAATTTTGGTGTATTATAGAGTAGGGTAGATATGCACGGTTCAACGTTTCCAAGTATTGCACAACACGTTCTCTAATGACAACATGAAGGTGCGACGTGTCGCATAACTTTGTTCCGCACGTGCGTACGCCCCAGGTCTTAACGGACAAACGGGCGTGAACTTGGAAAAGATAGGAACGGGCGGCGGCAACCGCTGCAAACAACCGAGGCGCCGTTGCACCGATCGAGCGGTCGCGTCCCCTCTCCCTCTTTATAAACTTTCGAACTCTGCAAAACCGTGCAAACTTGTGTTCACTGCTTTGGGAAAGTTAAACTTCTGCAATGGCGTCAAACCTCCGGGTGCACTTGCAGCACTGCTTCTCGCCGCCGTCCCTCCGGTCGTACTTCGCCGAGTTCATCTCCACCTTCCTCTTCGTGTTCACCGCCGTCGGCTCCGCCATCTCGGCCCGTACGTCACACATCAGAGAGTCCTACAGCCATGTCATGTGAGTCGATGGCTACGTAATTATACACAGTCCACTTACCGCGCGCCACTTTGAAATGTATTGCCAGGGATGCTCACGCCCGACGTCACGTCCGACGCGTCGTCCCTTGTGGCCACCGCCGTTGCGCAGGCGTTCGGGCTCTTCGCTGCGGTGTTCATCGCCTCCGATGTCTCCGGCGGCCACGTTAACCCGGCCGTCACGTTTGCCTTCGCCATCGGCGGCCACATTGGCGTCCCGAGCGCCATCTTCTACTGGGTGTCACAACTGCTCGGCTCCACCCTCGCCTGCCTCGTCCTCCACTTCATCTCCGCCGGCCAGGTGCGTAACCATCAATCACTTCACCACCTTAAATCCAACTTCCTTTACGTCCTTCAAAACGTTAACTCCATATCATGTGTGAATGCACGTTTGTACAGGCCGTACCGACGACGAGGATCGCGGTGGAGATGACCGGTTTCGGCGCGGCGATCCTGGAGGGGTTCATGACGTTCATGCTCGTGTACACGGTGCACGTGGCCGGCGACCCTCGCGCGTGCGGCAGGAAGGGGCTCGCGACGACGGCGTTGGGCTCGCTGGTGGTAGGGCTCGTGACGGGCGCGTGCGTGCTGGCGGCGGGATCGCTCACGGGGGCGTCCATGAACCCGGCGCGGTCGTTTGGGGCGGCGGTTGTCAGCGGGGACTTCAAGAACCAGGCCGTGTACTGGGTCGGCCCGATGATTGGCGCGGCGGTCGCGGCGTTGGTGCACCAGAGCTTGGTGTTCCCGTCCGTGCCCGAGCCGCTGTCGCACGAGTCGCGGCATGGGAGCGTGGTAACGGTGGCGATATGATTTGTGTGAGTCAAGTCGTTGTTATAATTTAGTCTAGACCTGGCAATATATGATGCTATGTATCAATCGTTATCTACTGTCAAACAGCAGTTCTATATAGTTGATTTGTAAAATACGTGTTGCATGTTCGAATTTGGTAAATCTTCACATTATAGCACTAACCGACTGATCGATGCTTTCGATAACTCCTAGGCTGTCCTAGCCACAGTGTTTACGAGTTTACAACCGCAGGGAAAATGGTAAAAACAACTTTACCAATTTGCCACAGGCACTGACCAAATGCTACATTGAATTCTACGCTAAAAAGCAAACAAGCCCAAGTGCTCAACGGACAATAAACAACACTAAAATATGCATACAATACCATTCTCACACCAGAAAAGTAAATATGAAGGGATAGACTATTGCACAAATGATTGAAATTTTTTTATCTTTCAGTCACCTAAAATTACACTTTGAATCACTTGAAGTTGCACAAGTTTTTTTGGAGGGGGCTGCAATTTTAGTTGATTGAGAGTGTAATTTCAGGTCAGCTAAAGTTGCACTCTGAATCACCTAAAGTTGCAGCTGTTTTTTTAGGGGGGCTGCAATTTTAGTTGCAATTTTAGGTGACTAAAACATAAAAAAATTTCAGTCGCCTGTGCAATAGCAAAACCGATGAAGAATAGATTCTGCAACGACCAGCGAAGGGGGTAGAATTATCCTCTTTTTCTCGAAATATCTCTCATCTAAAAGGTCAGAAATGTACGATGGAGCAGTGAAAAAGTTCCTACAAATGCAGTACTAACATACCGAAAAGAAGGCACCGTTCCATTAGATGAAAGTGGAGTGTGCTGTGCCTATGCCACGGTGGTGGAAATAAAAGAGAAGAAATGTTGCCTGCAAAGGAATTTGTTTTTTGGCGACAAAAATAATCACGGGCAGAAGTTGCCTCTATCAAATCCAATGACAATATAAAATTATGCCATTCTACAATCTAATGAACTGGTAATTGCAAGTAAAGAGAGGGAATTTTGTAATCAAAATCATCATTGTTTAATATCCAGCTAACCTTGTATGTAGGGATCAATGGTATGTATCTCAAGTTGTTAATAGAATGTTTTGGCTAGCACATGCTACACTCCAGTACAACACATCTAAACTCGGGCTGCTACAAATGCCATTAGACATAAATATCTGCAGGTGGAAGATGCACGTCAACCAATCTGCTACTCCTAAATCTCCAAGGTAAGGTAAAAATCCTGGATGGGAGAAAAGAAAGGAAATGTAGATGAGAGAAATCATAATCAAAAACAAAGAAATATATCATTGCACTGATCTGAACATTTTGTACAGTTAATCTAGCAGGATGTCCAGTCATCCAATGCATTGCAACAATGTCAACTTAAATTAAAAAAGAAACATGCACAAAAAAAATTGTGTCACATAGAAGAGGATGTACACATTGAGTTTTCACAGTGCGGCAGAGATGGTAATTAACAAAATGAAGAAACTTGATACTGATGCTAGCTAAAAGTCAGCGGATATTGTTGATGGGCTGAACTAAAACCTAATAGATTTAACTAATATCCAACAATATTGATAGATAGGCTATTCTCGTAAGAGAAAAAAGCAAGCGCAAGCATATATAGGAATATGGGATGTATAGTGTAGGGTAACTGATAAAACAGATGAACTAATTGGCAATTAGTAGTTTTCAGAGGACGCCAATTTATCCCTAAGGATCAATCACTAAACCATAACTAAATGCTAGAACATAAGAGTACTTGTGAAGATCTCTAGCTACCGCAATAATTTGTCAAAAGACAACTACAGAGGGGGAGATTAATTAAGTACGCAGTAGCTCCACAGTAGCCTATTGATATAAGCTATAGGGCTGCTACTCCGAATGCATTCCTCCAAACAAATCACAGCAGACATAATAGCAAGATGCAACTGAAGAAAGACATGGAAGATGGGGAACACGGGAGCTACATAGGAGGGCACATAAAGCGAGATGGTTCTTCAGAAAACACATATTGTTTCTATCAATGCATCATCTTCTTAGAGGTTTTCCATTATGATGCTCTGCTTGATGTGATACCAAAACTAACACAAAGAAAAATAGAAATAAAGAATAAATCAGCTCAAACTACAATAGCAAAAGACAATGTTCAGATATGAGAGCATTTTTTTAAAAAAAGGAATATGAGAGCAGGTTTGAATTTTCAAGTAGGACAAACCTGCTTGATCTTGGCACTTAGGCTTCAAATATGAGATATGGTGCTTCTTCTCACCGGAAAAGGCCAATAGTTGGTAATCTGAAATTTAGAAAAAGGCACATAAATAGATAAGGAATATGTTCATCTATAGCATACCATTAACACATTAAAGCACACTGCTTGCTTAGATTACTTGGACCAAATAGACCCAGAGTATATATTTTCACTGCACATTCACAGGTAAAGGCGGCAATAGGAACAACATTACCTTTTCTACTTCAGAAAATGGGCAGGGGGACATCAGAAATGATCTGTTTTCACCATTTAACTGCCTAATATGTGGCCTACGTGTATCAACCGTGTGTCGGTGTCGTATCTGTGCCGGACATGGTGTCTGACACCGATACGACAACAAACCCACATGTCGGTGCTGCATAGCTTTTCAGGTAACATACCAAAAAACATGGAAACAACCTATCTTCATTGATTGCTTGGAAACATGCCGCATGATATCGTTGGCAAAAATAGATAGCTTTACAGTCTGATTGGTTGTGGTAATTTAGCCCAAGCATCTATGATCTACCTGAAAGCGAGCAGATAGAATCTACAAACCAAACTAAGGCTAACTAAGCCCCGACACCGATACGACAACAAACCCATATGTCGGTGCTACATAGCTTTTCAGGTAACATACCAAAAAACATGGAAACAACCTATCTTCATTGATTGCTTGGAAACATGCCGCATGATATTGTTGGCAAAAACAGATAGGTTTACAGTCTGATTGGCTGTGATAATTTAGACAAGCATCTATGATCTACCTGAAATCGAGCAAATAGAATCTACAAACCAAACTAAGGCTAACTAAGGGTATGCACACCATTTGATGTTGACAGTTTCTGAAGTCATAATGTCGATAAAATCAATAAGAATGTGAAGTCTATATCAAACAACACTACCTAAATAACTGATTCTTATGTAAATCCTAGCCTTCTTTGCATAGGATCAGCGTAGAGTCAATCTGAATGTCTAGCTTGAATGTTTTTGTCTGGTAATGCTGTCTAAGTGATACGCAAAGGAGATAATACCAAAAATGCTAAAACAGAAGCTGACAGGCCATCACCTCCACAGACATAAATATGGCATGTCCCAGAACACATGCTAGCATCCTTATAATCCTACATATGCATGGCAGCCTCCAACAACTACAAGAACAAAGCAAAGGAAAGAAATAGCAGTTAGGCATCGGATGAACCTGACCACCATGAAGTCCAATTCCTAGGCATTGGTCCAACATATTTGAACATCCTACCTTCTCCCTTGCCTTAGGAAGACCACAAAGCTTCATTGTTGGGTCCAGGGTCAGCCTATGTAGCAAATGCATAGCCTTTAAAGCAATAAATCCCAATTCAATCTAGAAATCGAAGAAACCATATGCATTAGAACCGAAAAATCCACCAACAGAACCCGACCGCCGCAACAATCTCCCCGTAGAGTCCACGCAGCCGGCCCTGCGCCTCGTAGAACGACTCCGAACGCCGCGCAATCTCCCGCATGAGGTGCGCCTCCACCACATCCAGGTGCTGCCCGAGGCGCTCCTGCAGCGCGTCGTCGCCGAGGGGGCAGGCGGCCTCGAAGGTCGGCCCGTCCTCGAGCGCGAAATCCTCCTTGAAGAAGAGCACGGGCACCTCCCCGAGGCAGGCGGCGAGGCCGGACGACGCCGGGGCACCCTCAGCATCGGAGGCGGCGAGCTCGGCGGAGGCATGGAGGCAGATGTCGGCGAAGCGGGCGAAGGGGTCGGCGATGGCTGCGAGGTAGGGCGCGAAATTGGCGCGGGAGACCTCGCAGGGGTGGGAGGGTGGGGCAGGCGCGTCGGGCAGGGGCGTTGGTGGGGGCCAAGGGAGCCAGTAGGAGGAGGAGGAGGCGGAGGGGAGCGGGTTGTTGAGGAGCGCGGTGATGGACTGCGGGACGCCGCCGGGTGGAGCCGCGGAGGCGGAGGTGGGGGAGTCGGTGGAGAGGGAGGAGGTGGATGAGATGGTGCGGAGGGGAGGGCGTGAGGCCATGGCAGCGGCGGAGGCGGTGGTGGCGGGGTTAGGGGAGGGGAAGAGGCGCCGGCGCGTGGGGGGCGGAAGAGGAGGCGGTGCGGGATGGGGAGAAGGAGATGCAGGGTGGGGAGGGAAGGAGGCGGCGGCGGCGCGTGGGGGGCGGAAGAGGAGCGGTGCGGGGTGGGGTTCAATGATGTGCATGATCCGGATGATTTTGGCCTTAGAATCTTTAATGAGTAAGAGAAGAAGGCTTGAGGAGAGATCCAGGCCATTCATTTGTATGAAGTTGGATTACTTTGGTACACAAATCTGGGTGGACTTAGATTAGGCATGACTGTGGAGGTGGTTGAGGGGGGTGGATTTAGTAAAGAAAATTTTGATGTATTATAGAGGGGTAGAGATAAGAGAAGAAGGTTTGAGGAGAGATCCAGGCCATTCATTTGTATAAAGTTGGATTACTTTGGTACACAAATCTGGGTGGACTTAGATTAGGCATGATTGTGGGGGTGGTTGAGGGGGGTGGATTTAGTAAAGAAAATTTTGATGTATTATAGAGGGGTAGAGATTATGAAGCTCATATGAGATACATTCTTTTTTTTCGTGATTTCATTGATCTAAGAGAAGTTGAAGTTGCATATATGATTTGTATCACTCCTATTATCAATCAAGGGAAATATATGTTGATCATAAGTTAACAATTCCGTATTGATCCAATCAATCCAGATAAATAAATAAATAAACAAGAAAGTATGGTTATCATCAACATCCAAACATACTAATGGGTTAAAAACTAAAAAAATGACATACAACGAAATGGCTACAAAACATGGTAAATTAACACATTTCTCAGGTAGAGTATACACCAAGTAGTAGTTAGTACAACAAAACCATTGGGTTTGTCGAGCGCATAGTTAGCTCACAGTGAAGATGATATTGACTTTGAGCTGAATAATTTTTACAAGAGCTATCCTTTTTCCAAGTGTATCGTATGGTGCTGGTCAGGTTTTAGCGCGTGATCATTAAGGAAGACATTACAAAAGTGTATAAAGTAGTAAGTGACAATCATTTGTTACTTTATATAAGATTGACAATGAAAATGAGTGGTATATGGAAATAATTGAAATGTGTTTCCTCATCCTCTGTATCATCTCCAAGAGTTTATGTCTGCAATTCCATGTAGCCAACCAAATTTGGCTACTCTGCTTATATCTTCTATTGTACAGTCAGCTATTCTACATAACTGAGTAAAACATCATGGTCATTCAACGATATTACAAAGTTCAAAAGAAAATAAAATCTGGCAAAGTCTTAAGAGTTCCTCTCTGTTGCAGGATCTAAACAAAATCATAGTGCAACTTCCTCTTTGTTTTCACCATTGCTGCCGGGTGGACACCGAGCGGCAAGGCTGAGGCCCAACCATATTCCCGCGGGTGGCCAGGCACGTTCATTGCATCGGCCGCAAAGTCCCCGGTGTATCCTACCGTTTTGGTGATCTGTGATCGTTAGACGCCATGGAAAAGGAGGCAGAACAAGTGACAATCTGCTGCTACTTTGCATCTACGAAAGGGATTTGGAAACGTTAAGGATGGGTTTCATAGCGAAGAACATGTACTTTTGCTTTGGAGGTACTTAGTGATTGTTCTGTTGTTGCCTAGGAGGTACTGACTGTTCTGTGGCCTTAGGAGGCACGATAATTAGGATAATGTGATATTAGGTACGGTATTTGAGACTGATAATAGAATATGATGTTAGGTATAATAATTGGAAGTGATAACAAAATGTGATGTTTGAATGTCGAAGTTTTGGACTTAGTTATCCAAGTATGCATGTCTTGTTGAATGCTCAGTAGCTGAAATTCCAAATAAATGTATTCAATTGAAATATCGGTCCTACCCCGACTGGCTTAAATGCCCCGGCTTTTAACTTTCAGAGTCACAAAATTATATATATATATATATATATCGCCACGGATAATGTAAAAGAATAAATGAAAAAAAGCCAAAAACTCAAAAAGCAGAAATTAAGAAACAACACATTCTAAGTGAGCTAGAAGCTAGAAACCGAAACCGTATAGAGGAGGGCTATCATCGTTAGAGCATGTACAAATACAATAGTATAGACAACGATAGTCTTTAATACATCTCTATGTCATCTATCGACAGGACTAAAAATAACGTATATAATGTGTTGTCTGTATAGTTGTCTGTAATAGTATCATATAATTAATATATTATCTATATAGTTCTATATAATTTTTTCTTTTTTTCATATCATTTAAAATTTTACGTAGTAATATTTAGAGACAGCTGATATAAATTACTGTACATGACCAAATACACTTTCACCTTACTGCTGGCCCGCCACCGAGCGTACAGCGGAGAGCCCGAGGCCCAACCATATTCCCGCGGGTCTTTAGAGGGCTTTCATTGCATCGGCGGCGAAGAGCCTCTACCGCTCGATAACTCTCCAACTGCACCGCTGGTTCGCATAATACCACTCTGATTCCCTTGACTCCTCGCGTCTCGTCGCTCACCTCTCCTCCCCGCTCCCTCTAAACACACCAAAACCACCGCGAACTCCCACACCTCCCTGATCCGATCCCTTCCTCAGAAACCCTAGCCGAATTCCGCCCTGCACCGCGATCCGCTCGCCCTTCGCTCCGATTCTCACCTACGATTTTTTTTGCTTTTTTTTTTTGCGATTGTTCTGGTGATCCGTGTGCTAGGGTTTGGGAGTGCCCGGGTTGGGTTTGGGCGGTGGATCGGATCGGTAAGTGGTCGGAAGGGTTAGCTCTTGCGCTTGCGAGGTTGGTTTCGGTCGCCGCATGCGGAGAATTGGAGACCCTAGGAGCGGTTAGGGTTAGGGTATGGGGAGCACGGGGGAGCCCGACCGGAAGCGGCGGCTCTCCAGCTCCGTCGAGCCCGGAGGCGCCCCTATTGCCCCCGCCAAGCGCCCAATACTTCCACCCTGTTCCGACGATAAGAAGGTATATGTGCCATTTCAAGCTGCCTGGTTGCTCCGTATTACTGGATCTCATGTTTATGCTGGAGTTTTGTTTTATACGTTGTTGCATAGTAGCTAGGTGGCGCAAGAGATTTTAGCAGCTTTTGCATGTGCTAGGCTTCGTGTATCGGATTCTTTTTTGCTGCTTGTTAGGTAGCCAGCTAAATGATCTTTTAAGGACTGTTTGGGTCTGTAGACAAGAAATGAGTTCCGATAGCTGTTTAATGTTTATATGCAAATGCTACGCTCTAAGCATGGCTCGTTGTCTTGTGTCGGTTATCGTAAGTCCTATTTATATTGTGTATCGGTAGAGTGGAAGGGTATTTTATGGATTCGCTATGCGTTGTCCTTTTGGATGATGCAACGGTTGTATGATTGGTGGCTGGCTAGGACAAGCGATATTTTCTATAATTGCTCTGTGATGGATAAGCAACGATTAATAGTTAGTTTCCTTACACATTATGCTTATTTTCTGTGCTTGTTAATGATAGCAAAAAGGCGGCAATTCCTCAGCAATGTTTCGTATGCTAAGCTTGTTAGATGACATGTATTTTTTTCTAGGTACCTTTAAGTAACTTGTAACAATTATTTGTGGACAGATTAATATACTTGCTGGTGATGATATGGTCATATGCTAATGTTTATTGATGATGATAGCCATATATGAGTGGCCCTTCTTGCATGGCATGAGCATGCTTTTTTTAACTAGAGATAAAGGTCTTACATCGCTCATGAGATTGATAACAACGAAGTTTGTTTCCAATTGATCACGCTGTTACTATCTGTGAAAAATGATTGCCTACTTGATTATTTCGATTTACAAGAGGGAAAGATGGGCTAAAATGGGAATGGGCGGGTCAAGAGTGTTATGGTATGCCTAATGTTACTTCATTTCTTCATTTCTTTGTTGAATCTTCCATTCCAATCACGCATTACCTCATTTGGTGCAATCTGGGATGTTGATTGCACTCTTCAGTCTCCTTTCAATCTTGTTATAGAAGGGTTGTTGGCTATTTATGGTTAGGATTCTGGTAGTATATCTGGTTTTAGATCCTTTACAACTAATATCTAGTTTCTTCCAATTTGAAATGGTGTCTGTCTGATATTAAATGTCTCAGTTATTTTCAAAGCTACTTCTCTTCTCTGCATGCAACGTTGTTCTTTGCCCTGTGGCAGATCTTTAGCTAGTTTCTCTTCATACTGGTGATATCATCAGTATGCTTGTTTACAATTCTTATTTCTATTTATGTCCTCTGTTTGACTGTGCTATTCTTGAAGTTGAATACCAAAGGTGCTCGAATGCTGGTCTATGCTCTTCTGGTTATGTTTGAATTAGTTGTGCCACACTGCCAACTTAATACTGTCACATTTGGCAGCTTGATTTTGCTGTACTTAAATACAAAAACCAAAAGCTTTCGGAACAACTAGAAGCCCACAAGTTTGAGTACTGTGCTCTTGAGAGTAAATTTAATCATCTAAAAGAGAAGCAGAGGACTCATAACGAGACACTTGCGCTGGTCAACAGTTCTTGGGAGCGAGTAAGTAATTCAGACCTTGTGCATGTTACCATAAAAACATACAAACCTTATAACCTTTCTGCTAAAATTCCTTTATTTCAAACAGCTTGTGGCAGATTTGGAGTTAAGTTCTGTTTGCAAAAGTGGATCTCCAAATTCTGACTGCGGTCCAAGTCACAGCAATGTACAAAAGGGTATGATACTGTACTTTATGTACTACGACTATATTTAACTGGCATTTTCCTAGAATGAAACGTTGAGCAACTAATAATTCTATGATTTTGACAATATTTATACCTGCTATTTAAGAAGCAATGGACTAGCTGTGTTGTACATCCTTTTCATTTGTGGTGTTTGTGGTTCATTGCTCTTTCAAAGGTAATTTTGTAAGGAGATTTTGCACGCAAAGTTGCAGAAACTGCAGTTGTCAGTTGATGATTGTTACTTACTAAATTATTCATTCTAATGAGCTTACTAATTAGGTATCGTCATTGCTCTTTCGTGCTGCTTCTCCTAATTTTTTTCCCATAGTCCATCAGATACTTATAAACCTTGTCTTTCAGATGGTACATGCGTGCCCATAGAAAGGGACTTTTTGAGAAGACTTGTAGAGGCTGGTGCTACAGAAAGTTCAGGTTGTGTACCCAGTTGCCATTTGGGAAATGGTGTCCCTCCAGTACAGTCATCCACAGCTAATGTTCTACAGAACATCATGTTTCCGTCAAGTGATCTGTGGCATGCAAATAAGAATTTTGCTTTGGCTTCTCTCACTAAATTACCAGAAAATGGTTTGTTTCTAGTTCCTATTTTCTGTTAGTTCAAACTTTCATTCGTCATTTATGGTTTGTTGAAATTTTCCCTAATTTGCTCGTGCACTCTAGATCACACTAGACAACTGCAGAGTACTACCAGTGACCTATTGTCCGAGCTTAATAACATGATACAGTCAGTGGGTGACCTTCACTTGAAGCACAGGCAGTTAGCAGAGAACTACCAGAATCAAAGAGATTCCAAGGCCCGAAATAGAGCTGAACAGAAACGTTTGAAAGGTATCTTGCTTACATGGTTGAGGTTATGTTTTTAAGCCTGTTTTAGTTTTCTAATAGAGTAATAGGCATTTATGCCCTGTACCTAGGATGCTCCAGTACGCGATACGGGTACGACGATACAATATTTTTCAAGAACAAGGATACGTCGATACGGTACACACACACACACACATATATATAGGACGCTGAAATGGGGTACCATGGTGTCTGGGTACCAAACATCCCTGCCTTTAGATTGCTTTTAGATGCGTGCAAGTGTAATGATATATAATATATTAGGCAAACCCGTTAACATTCATTAATTTCAAAAAGGCATCGATTTGACAAGTCATTGATTTAATATGCTAAATCAATCATGGATGGAAAGTCTTAATCATGCTTATTAAGGCGTCGCTTAGGCGACGCTTAAGCGTCGCCTAAGCGGTAAGGCGGCTCGGGGGGTCAAGGCGTCGCCCCCGCCTTGCCGTTCGTCCGCCTTAGGTCTAAGTGACCCGAGCGAAACCAGAGAGAGAGCAGGTAGCTGGGCAGGAAGAAGGCAGGAAGAAGGCGGCGGAAGAGATGGGCTAGGTTTACCTCATGTCCTCGCGCCGCCTTGGCCTCCAGGGCGCCGTCGAGCCGCCTCCGCCTCCAAGCCGCCGACGCCGCCGTTCACCCTCCACCTTGCCGGATCTGGCCGCCCGCAACATTAAAAGGAGTGAGGGAGGCGGCGGCGGCGAGTGAGGGAGGAGGGAGGGAGGCGGCGGCTGGGAGTGAGGGAGGCGACGGAGTGACGGAGACTGGGAGCGAGGGAGGAGGGACGGAGGCGACGACTGGGAGCGAGGGAGGAGTGAGGGAGGCGGCGGCGAGTGAGGGAGGAATGAGGGTGGCGGCGGCGACTGCGAGTGAGGAGCGAGGGTGGCGGCGGCGAGTGAGGCAGGAGTTAGGGTTAGGTGGGATCTGTGTTTATATGGTGGACCTGAACACTTGAGTCCCTAAAGATTTATGAATTTACAATTAGGTCCTTCTCTCTTTAGATTTCTTCTGATTTAGTCCTCAGAACCCTGTTTTCTTCGCCTTATGACGTTTGTAAGGCGTCGCCTCGCCTCACACCTTACCGCTTAAAAGGTGTGAGGGGGGTGGATCGCCTTACCTCGCCTTACCGCCTTAATAACCTTGGTCTTAATCATAGACGGAAAGTTTCAATTATGGAGCTTGGACACCATAGTGCCCCTGTTATTTATACTATATATATAGGACGCTGAAATAGGACACTATAGTGTTCGGCCACCAAACCCCTCTGCATTTGGATTGATTTTAGATGCGTGCAAGTGCAATGTATATAATATATCAAGTAAACCCGTTAACATTCATTAATTCGAAAAGGCATCGATTTGAAAAGGAAGATGGATGGAAAGTCTCAATCATAGAGTCTGGGCACCATGGTGCCCTTATATATAGGACGCTGAAATGGGATAACATGATTTCAAATGTATCAATTTCATCTATATTCGGGTATATTTTTTGACAATATCAGTTTTAGAGTATGTACTCATCTATAACAATCCAAATGAAACGTATAAGTTTGAAAAAATATACTCAAATTCAAAGTTTTGAACGAATTTAGATCACATACTTTGCTGTAATCAGCATATATCTACAATCAAACTATCATCAAAAAGGCAAATACAATTCGAAATTTAGTTCAAACTTGTTTGAACTACTTAGTAAACTAGTTGAACTTGACATCTAAGGAATTTTAAAATTTTTCGCACGCAATACATACCTATTTTAGACTATGGTGCCTAGGCACCAAGGAGCACTCATCAATTCATTAATTTTACTCTCTCTCTCTCTCTTTATATATATATATATATATATATATATATATATATATATATATATATATATATATATATATATATATATATATATATATATATATATATATAGGACGAGTGTTTCATGCACCCAGGTGCCTAGGCACCCATATCAATACCCGTTGATTTGCTTTGAGATTCGCAACGTTTGATGTGTGTATCTTCATATACCCATAAAAAAGTATATTTGAGTTGTCAAACTCCGAAAAAAATTAAATTCAACTTCAGTTTAATTAGTTTGAACTATTCTTATAGTATATACTCACTGTAGTCGTATTCAACTCAAAAGTAGTTCAAACTAGTTTGTACTGAGTTCAAAACTTACTTACCATAAATATATATATCAAAGGTATAAAACATTTTCATACCCAAACTCAAAAAAATTATCTATCATACACGTGTATCGGACGGTTCTTGATGTGGGTGCCTAGGCACCCAGGTGCCTTATGTAATTTTCCTATATATATATATATATATATATATATATATATATATATATATATATATATATATATATATATAGAGGAAAAATACCTTTTACTTCCGGGTGTAATTACACCCACCTCTAATATATCACCAAAATAAACTTGAAATACTCCTTTATCACTTTAAATATACTCGTATACTAATTATAAGATATTCCAATGTGAACCACATGAAAAAATTGTAAGGGAGTCCATAGTTTTAGCGTATTTTATAAATACCTTCATGTAAGTACATAAAAAGGAGTATGTTAAAAAATGTACATACCACATCTGAAAAATTGTTCACACCACATAGATGGTTTTATATACTCGTATACTACACGTACATACCATACGTTACGCGAAATACTCTTTACGTTATGAGATATGACATAGGGTGTAATTACACCTGGGAGTAGAAAATATGCTTATATTTGAAAGTAAAAAATTGTAAACAGGCTACGAGAGGGAGAAACTGATATTTACCTTGATGAATCGAATGTTACAGACTAGTTTTCTTCTTCAGCTTCATCAACTTCACTCTGAAGCTGCTGAAAGATAGCTATTGTCACCTTTGGGCACATTCTGATCCTGGCATTTGATATTTTAAGCAAGTGTGATTTAACTCTATAGTAGCTTCCACAATATTTCCAAGCACAATACTTATCTGAATTGCACATTTCCGCTACCACCTATAAATCTCTCCAAAATATCAACATCATGGTTGTCACGGCGAAGTCGGCGACCACGGCGAGCGAGGAGCGCCTGGACGCCTAGGCGACGCCATGGCGAGCGCCATGTCCTGTTGCGTATATTGTCAAAATACCACATCCGTCTCTCGCTCTCTCCTGTTGTCTTTAAAGTGGTCCCGTCGCGACTCACTCCTCCCGTCTCGACTCGTCTCGACTCAGTCCTTCTGTCTGGACTCGTCTCCTCCCGTCTCTCCCGACTTCCTCTCTCTCCCATGCCGACTCCTCTCCCTGCCGCCGCCTCCCCCGTTCGTCGCATCCTCTCTCCGCCGCCGCCGCATCCTCTCCCCGACGCCTTCTCCCCTCGCCTCCTCCCCCCACCGCCTCCAGCTCCCCCGCGCCGGATCTCCTAACCCTAGCCGCCGCCAGCCAGTCCGCCGCATCCTCCCCTCCTCGCGCCCGAGCTCTCCCCGCCGCCTCCCCTCCCCACGCCCGAGCTCTCCCCGCTGCCTCCCCACTCCGCGCCGCTGGAGATCGACGCCGGCGGCGGAAGCAGGCTGGAGATCGACGTCGCTAGCGGGAGCAGGCCAAAGATCGGCATCAACAGCGGGACAAGGCGAGGCGACCAGCCTCGGCGTCCACCTCCGGCCGCCGGGACGACTTGGCGTCGCCTAGACGACGCCGTGACAACCATGATCAACATGCTTCCACGATGGCTTGGTGTTTAGATCAATTGGATCCATCTCCTAAAATAGCAAGAGGTATAGTTTCAAAATAGCAAACAATAATTACCATGGTAGTATATAGTAAATAAGTAAACACCACAGAATAATTAACATTTGCCACAGTGTAAATACTAAGATCATCTATCAGTAATACCAATGCACCATAGACAACCATCTATCCACATTCTAGAACATCAATGCACCAGACATGAATCTTACATCTTTGGCAAACAGGGTGCAAAGAAGATGAAATGTCTCCGATATGCTGCTCCCGCCGCCGCTCCCTCTACTCCCGCCCCGCCTCCTCCCATTGGCACCCGGCGGAGCGGGCCGAGCAGCGGCGGAGCGGCGGGAGAGGCGGCTGACCTGGAGGGGCCGAAGAGGTGGCGGCGGCAGACCTGGAGGTGCCGAAGAGGTGGCAAGCGTCGAGGGAGAGGCGGTGGAACTCGAGGGGCCGAAGAGGTGGCAGTGGCGAACCTGAGCTGGCTGGAGAGGTGGTGAGGAAGCGGCGGGAGAGGCGGCGGATGTCTAGGCGGTGCGAGTGGAGGACCTCTAGGCGGCGGCTGGCCAATGGCCTTCGGGCGGTGCCGGCGAGCGAGGAGGAGGATTAGGGTTCGACGTTGTGACTGGCGGCTCAGACGGATGAGCGTGAGTGGTGTTATATGTCTCCTTTGTTGGGCTGGCCGGTTGGGCCGTCTCCTCTGCTTGGGCCGGATTCAATTGGGCCATACGTATCGCTCGCGTATCGAAAACATATTGGGGTATTTTCTATTTTTTTGGGCTGAAATTCACCGATACTCTGCCAATACCGTATCGCCGCGTATCGGATAGTATCGGACACACGTACGGCAATTGGGAGCCGTATGGGTGCTTCCTTGCCCTGTACTATACCTTGAGTTACCAAACAAGTTAACCCTGGCACCTTAGTCAAAACTGATCTGTAAAGTGTTGCGGCAATAATAGGTTGTGATATTATCAGTTAAGTGCTGACGCTTCACAGACCTATACTATACTGTACTATAGTATACCTTTTCCCGCTATTTTGACCTAGCAGATATCTGGAACTAATCCCAGGGTAAAATTAACTCAGACATTTGATTTACTTTGTCAAGAGGAGTTGGCCAGTACTATTGCTGAGTTGAAAGAAAGCAAACACAAATTGGCAGCACTTAAAGCACAGAGAGACAATACACAAGGAACCCCAATCCTTTTTCATACATTGGGAAACAAAAATGCAACTGGAGATAAGATCAGAGATAAACAAAGAGAGTTGCAAGATCTTGAAGCCACTCGCAAGGAGTTAACGGTAAATAGCACATTCCAATTTTTAGAGTAACAAACTATTACCTATGATGTTTATGAACTTGAATTTGGTGCCCATCCTGTTATTTACCAGGAATTGATTTCGAAGCGACTGGTGGAAATTAGGAGATTGCATGAAGAGAGAATTGAACTTTTGAACAAGTTAGCAAATTTTCAGGTTTGTTGAACCAGACTTGTTTGATCAAGCACGGAATGCACCTTTGCTGTATAGCTTCAGATACTGTAGGACCGAATCTTTTAATGTCAAATCCAGTATGACTTGCTTTATATATTTTTTTGTTGTCTACAGAATATCTTGACAGATTTTAAGAACATTCATTCTTCCAAAGCTTTTCGATCTGTTAATGATCAACTTCAGACGTCACAAGCAGAATTGGATCACTACCGAACATTATTAGAGAAATTACAGGTGGTTACTAGTCAGTAGATTTGTATGTGTTGTATAGCAAAAATGTCTCACTGAAGCATTTGATCGTTTGTTGAACTTCTACTTGCCATGTTTCAGGTTGATAAGGACAACTTTGTTTGGCAAGAAAGGAAATTTAATTTAAAAGTTGATCTGGCTGAAATTCCCCAGAGGGTTTCTGCATACTGTGAGTCTAGGATTGCTGACCTTGAGAAGGATATGCAGAAAATATCTAATGAAAAGAATATGCTGGCCCTGAAACTTGAAAAGGCTTCAAGAGAACCTGGTGCGGTGGTTACTATTTAACTTTACAGAGGATACCTTTCCATGTGGTCTTGTTAAAAGTGTAAACATTAAATAAGAAATTATTTGCAATTGTCAGGTCGGAACCAAGTTATCACAGAATTTCAAGCTCTGGCGTCATCACTACCAAGGGAAATGGGTGCAATGCAGAGTGAAGTGACCAAACACAAGGATGCTTCCTTAGAGTTGCATTCTTTGCGAGCCGAAGTTCATTCACTCTCTGGTATCCTGACCAGAAAGGTAAATTTCTTGTTATAGGCTTGCACACTTAGTCAGCAAGTTTTATGACATTGATTTGCCAATGTGTCAGACCGTTTTGTTTTGTTTTATAGGAATGTGAAAATGAAGAAGCATCATGTAGATCTGCCTGTGCTGCATCTGATATAAGGCAACTTCAATCTGTGGTATTTTTTTTTGGGTTCAGATTTGCTCAGCAAATCAGTCTAATATTTTGTGTATTGATTTTTTAAAAGAGGCTCTATGGTTTAGCTGCTTCAGGATTTGTTCACGCCCTCATGTTTTAATGACATATTAAAATCAAACACACTGTAGGTTTGTGATCTAAGGGAAACTACTCAGGGGCTTAAGCTGTTCGTGGGAATGTATAAGCGTGAGTCCACTGATTCCAGGTAGTTTTATCTTATTTCAAAATCTCTGCAACTTTGTTCAACTTCTGCTAACACTTGTGACATTTCGTAGAGATACCTCTTCTCACTTTTTTATAAAAAGAATTGAATTTAATGCTACTGTTACTTGTTTAAAGCATATTATTTCTTTTAACTCATTGCACACTTTCATTGGCCTATGGCTATCATGAGTCATTACCATTAGTAAGTTTTTCACCTGGGTGATTCTCCTGTTTTTGATGATACATTATTGAACATTTGATCATCGTCTGCTGCAAGTTCATTTATTTTGTGGGAAGGAGTTTCTGTATATAGCTTATTACTTTTTTTTGTGGCAGAGAGGTGATGGAATCCAGAGATAGGGAATTCTATGAATGGGCTCATGTCCATGTCCTCAAATCTTCTCTCGATGAAAGTAAACTGGAGCAGCGTGTCAAGGCAGGCAATGAAGCTGAAGCAATGTCTCAGCAGAGACTAGCAAGTGCTGAAGCTGAAATTGCTGAATTAGGGCAGAAGCTAGAGACTTCTAGAAGGTATCCATTCATGTATCTATTCACTGTTTCTGCTGATTGGTTAGAAATGCAATTGGAAAAAGAAAAATTATTTCTACACTTTATATGGGCTTCAAACTGTTGAAGTAGAATAGAACATATTTTCTTTTGTATGTTTATAAAAGGGAAGCGATGCTAACTGCTGAATTTCCATGGTTCAGGGATCTAGTTAGCCTATCTGATGAACTGAAGTCTAAACAGGAAGAATGTGACGCTTATGTGTTGGAGATTGAGGTGTGGACTGTGGACCATCTTTCGTGTACACCATTCAAATATGGTTATAATAAATACTGTAATTCCAAAGTCTGACTTGTTTATTTACTATTTCAGAGTATCGGGCAAGCATATGAAGACATACAGACACAAAATCAACAATTGCTACAACAGATTATTGAAAGAGATGATCATAATACCAAGGTAATGTTTCAATGAACTGATTTAAACTATTATCTTGTATTGATGTGCCTCTCTTCAGCATTACTGACTGTAACCATGCTATGTGTAGTTCTGTAAGAAAACTTTCCATTTGCAACTGTACTAAGTCTGTTTGCACAAATTGCTTTCTTGTGCTTGCACATTTTTAGAAGGCTAGATCTAGTTAAAATTGGTAGTATTTCAACTATGGCTGACAGAATGGACCAGGTTCTGAAACCTGACGATAAACTGAACCAACCTGGTTCTGGTTTCCAGATCCTGGTCTGGGTCACCACAAACCTCTCCACATATTACCCATTATTCTTGCACAATAGATGTATTACTTGTAGATTATATTCCAAACATCAAAATTTGATAAACCTAAAAATTGAAGTTGGATAAAGAAAACCAGACCAGTTAGGGGGTGAAAACCCTAAATGGTTTCCAAAACCATGGAAGGGACTCATTTTACAAGCTGTTTAGTTTGCACTAAGTTAGGAAGAAAAAGTTCAAACAGCAGGCCAGGGTTTCAAATTCTGGCAGACAGTTACTACCAGGTACCGAAAATCCCGGTGGGTTGCTGCACTATATTGGGTTCTATTTCAAAGGAATTTGGAGATTGTTTTTTAGTTATCGGTTAAGTAACATCTTAGTTTGTGAATTGCCACTACAGCTTTTCATGGAGGGTGTTAAAGCAAAACAGGCACAAGATGCTTTGCATTTGGAAGTGCGTGCCTTGCAAAAAAACTTGCAGCAGGCCAGCACTTTGATGGATCTGTACAACCAGAAAATTGTTCGCTTAGAGGACCAGGTAGGTGGGACATAGATACTGTAACCTTATACTGTTCTGACAGAGTGCTGAATACTTGTTCTTAATGTTTTCCCAGCTAAAGGTTTGGGTGGAGAGGGCTGAGAGACTTGCAGAGGATGGATGGCAGCAATCTGTTTCGTTGGGCAATTCTCAAAGAAAGCTGGTGGATATGCATGGAGAGGCTCACAAGCTCCGGAAGTCAATGGACAGGGCACAAGCGAATGTTGGAAGCAGTCGACTGGATGTTGCTAGGTTGCTTATAGAACTAGAGGAGGAGAGGTGGTCTTAAAAACATATATTTCTCTAAAAGAAATTAGTATTTTTTTAATATTTGGTATAACAAGATCAGTGATGCTGCAGGTTTAGTAAGAAGAGATCAGAGGATGATTTGGACGTGATGTCAAGGAAAGCGAATTCTCTTAGAGCTAAGATAGATGAATCAGCAGTCCTGGAAAAGCTTCGTCATGAGGTCAGGGAGTACAGGGGAATATTGAAGTGTGGTATCTGTCATGATAGGCAGAAAGAGGTATAATCTTGATTACATTCCCTGACACCCTTGACATTCAACATTGGTTCTAATAACATCGTCTTTTTAGATGTAATGACATCTTTTCTGACTGTAGGTCGTGATTACCAAGTGCTACCATCTCTTCTGTAATCAATGCATACAGAAGTCACTTGGAAACCGTCAGAGGAGGTGTCCTCACTGTGGATTAAGCTTCGGTGCTAATGATGTGAAACCTATCTATATATGAAACTGAAGTTTCAAGCTGGTGTCACAGGCATCTGCGGCAAGCTGCTCGCTAGATGGCCGTGGTGTTTTAGTCGGAGCTGTAACATAGCTATTTAGCTTGTACAACCGAACATATAAGCCTAGTGGTAGCCTAATTTGGTAGGCTACATGGAACTGCAGGTACCTCTGCTGGCGTATATAATGCTGGTGTTGCTTCCTGCTCCCTTGTAAAGTCTGGCATTTTCCTGTCGAAGCAGCTAGGTTAGTCTGACCCTGTTATATCCATTCTGTTCTTTGGGGAAAAAATTCCAACAAATGGGATTGGTGCTTCCCGCCATACCGAACATTGTATAATATATAGCTTGTAGCTCCATTGATGTAGCTGACAATAAGAACGTAGGTTTTGACTGATTTTCCAGCTTGTACATTTCAGGAGATTCCCAAGAGTGAAATTCAGATGGATGCAGTTTGTTTTTTTAAAAGGATAGATGCAGTTTGTTTATGAGTACTTGAATGATTGAAGTTCTAGGTAGTCTTTGTATTATCTGTTGGTTGCAGGCCTTGTATTTTGTAAAAGTTGTCATAAGCTGAATTTTGCAATTTGCGTGCTTTAGTTGCAGCATCCAAATAGGTATACAGCTCGGGTACAATGGTTTTTAAAATTTCCACCAGGAATTTTTGGTACATTGTTTTTTTAATCTTTATGTACTTGTGGTGTTCAGAATAATTTTTGTTTTTTGCTATAGTAATTGGCTTTTAAACTATGTATCTTTTTAGCTGGGGTTTATAAGTTAATTATAGTAGACATTGTAACAACTTTATCAATAAAAATCATATGCGATTTTCTTTTTATATTTTCTCTTGCAAACCATTATAATTTAAAAGCCATAAGCACAGTTCACAAGAATCACCCGTAACTAACCGCAGACGTTTAACGAGATAAACAGTGTACTGCTAACTTTATTTGTGGAGATAGGTTGGTAGACATGGCAGAAGCGCATAGACCTTTTCTTTTTTTCCCCATCTTATTGCCATTCTCTCTTTCATGGGCTCTCATGTGGTACGTTCCTGAATGGTTCGTTTGCGAGCTTGCTTTGCTCGTTCTCATTCATGTGGTGAATCTGGTGACTTACTGAAACGAGTATAGTAGTGACGGGCGCTAGTGAAGGGTCACGTCGTGAAAGTCGCTGCACTGTGAAAGGCATCATTCGTGTTTTGACACTTCCAGGTCTCCGCTTCTGGAAATGGCGAAATGTAGGTTAGAGCAACATGTGTCCCCAGTCCGGCCCGCCATTTGGGCTCATTCCCCGCGAGAAGTCGATGGATGTGCATGTGTTTCAGTTCTAGAGTAGATCTCAAGTAAGCGCATCTAGCTGAGAGGGTTGGTCCATTCCATGGCAAGCTCCAAAGTCGTACATCTAGCCATCTAGGGGTCTCGATCTCCGGCAGCAACAACTAGAGGATTCCTCCGGCTCAGTGCTTTGATGTTAAGGATTTGAACTCGTCCAAGACAATACTCTTGCGTATCATAAAGAAGCAACGGCCTGTGTTCTTCCAGGACGTTGGAGCAGTGCATTCCTTCGCCCACGTGGGAAGATACCCTCGTCCTCGTGCACGACGGAGTAGACTGTAGTGCGGGCCGCACTTCCGCTTTCCTAACAGCCTCACTTGGTGTACCAACCTCGACCGTCCCAGAACGAAAATATCGGGCCGCTAAACGGCCAAAAAACGCCACTACCCGGCGGCCGCCCGCGCGGCTGTGCGGCCACGCCCGCCCACGCGAGCTAGCGCTGTTCATCACACCCCCCGCACCGCGCACAGTGCCGGTCGTGACAAGCTCGTTCTGCTTACCCTTCCCCGAACCACCGTCGTCCCTCCACCCCCGCGCGCGCACTGTTTCGGGGGAATACGAGGAGAGGCAAGGCCAATGCCCGGCCTTTTCCGGGGGAATACGTACGATTCCTACGTAGGGGCCGGCCGGGCACACCGTTTTCTTCGAGGCCGCGCCGCGCCGCGCCGCGCGAGACGACCCCATCTCGTCGCACGAACTAGCGCTGGCCACGCGTGGCGCGCGCAGTCGCCGTGCCGTCCTAATAGATGCGCCAATTATTTGCGCAACGTAGCTTATGGCCGATCCGCTCCGCCATTGGCTTCTGCGTCCTCATGCCATCCATCCGTTGATCCCAAGACCTGCCGCGGGCGCGCGTCGCCGGCAACCGCACATGGGCGCGCGCCCCGCTTCGCGTCAAGTTAGCAGGGTACGGATTCCGGGTGCGTGCACCGCGTTGCAGACAAGAGTTGCACGGCGGATTTCGCATGAGCAGCGTACGGCAGGACCCGGGGGGGCGTCGGAGCGTCGCTGAATGAGTCGTACGTGCCAGTTCTGATGCGGACAGCTAGCCGGCCGGCACCTTGGGCCCAACGGGTGATAGCGCGCCACATGTTTCAGCCCGATGATCGGATTCAAGTGTCCTGGCTTCCTTTACTTTTCCTGTTTTTTTCTTTTGATTGCCTCGGAAGGCATTGCCGCTGTTAGCACTACGTACTCCTACGGTCCTACGTACCACTTTAATCACCAAAATTCTCTAGAATATCGTGAATTGGTTAATCTTGTACGGAGTGAGATGGATATCGAATGGATAGTATATTTAGTAGCGGTACTTGCAGTCAGTCTAAAAACAGTTCAGTCACCATCTGTTCGCGTATAGAACCTCTGAGGAAGAACTACTGTATTGGTACGTACTACGTAGCACATTCACCGTATGATTCCTCTGAAGCCTATCGCGATTCGGGCCTATTTGACAACGGCTGCGGCTTTTAGTTTTTGACTGAAATTTTTGAATTTTAGCTGTTTATGGTACAGATTACGGAGAGAGATATTCACTTGTGATTTTGAATGATACAGATGTTGGGTTTTTAACATATACATTGTTTAACTTGTAGATCCCATCATGAGAAAATACTCCATTTAAAAGTTAAGTACTATAATAAAAACTAAAAATCGTCATATTCGAACAAAAAGAACAGGCCCTCCATTTCTCCGATCAGACGCCTCGCTCCTTCGGTCCTTCCTACCAACCATGGAATTTGCATGGCCAGTGCTCCTACCTACTTAACACTGGTTCATGCATGGAATCTAAGCTTAAAGCCGCAATCCGTACACACGCGAAAAACGTGGCTTCCTATGGGAATGTGCTGCCCAGATCGTGCACCCAACTGGCGTCGTTCTGCTGTTTGGAATGTGGGTTCAGGACAAGCACAAACACATACAGTAGCGAGTAACATTTGATGGTCCGGCTGATACGGCAAAAATTAGAGAAGTCCTAATTTGTACGCGGGTTTGGCCAAATCTTCCATGATACAATTGATGAGCAGCAGCAGCAGCAGCAGCTTTGTCTCCTTGTAAGCATGCGCAGCAACCAGCAGCAATTCAATATGTATCGTTTTGTACACAGTAATCCTCACTAGTTTTGTACACATTTTTACAAGTTGTTAAGACTTGAGATGTCCATATAGCTTATGAAACCATAAACCATGCTGGCTTTACATTTTGTGTACAGTACACATATGAGTTGTGAAAAAAGCTTGCATTTTCACTGGAATCTTATTACAATGGCGTGTACCATGTGTTAAACATTGAGGTCTTGCCGTGCATTCTTGCATTATATAAGAATATAACTGGAATGGCCGGGATTTATTTCTATATATTTGTTGTTATAGGAGTAGAAAATTGTCTCCAAAATGCTTGTTCAAACTGAAAGAAAAATAAGAAGAAGAAGAAGAAGAAAAAAACGCTAGCTTGTTCAAACTGCATGACGACCACAACAGCTAGTAAATATATCTTTCATGTAAAGAGAGTAGCAATGACTCATATTTTTGGGTGACAAACTAAATTGCCCACTCATGAATGGACTCATCCGCATTATCTTCGACTAGCCTCTCCACAATGGACTCATCCACATGACGTTGGTTTGGGCTGCTAACATGTGTACCATCTCTAGCATGACCATCGGGAGCAGTAGGATCTGCCGTTGATCCAGCTAGCCGTTACCTACATTTTCATAATCCAATGAAGCTAGGTAAAAAATGTAACTGTTTAACCAACATGAACATACAGTCCTCATTTTCCACTAGAACATATACGCAGCACACAAGCCACCATCTTGGCTCCTTAGAGGATATCAAATTACATTCCGAAGAAAAGGAAGACCCTTTCCTTTGAGATAACAGTGTACATGCATTCATCACAACGACCAACAAATTCACAATCATGCATCACCTAGCTAAATTGATGAATCGGCAGGGGAGGTGGAGGAGGAGGACGAGAAGGCGCCACCAACGGCGGTGGATTCGGTGGAGAGGAGAGGAGGGTGAGGATTGGAGAGTGACTTCAGTGAAAGCGAGAGTAAGCGAGTAGGGTTAGGACTTGGGACCTATTTGTCTCGCGTGCCTCGGACGTGGACTGAAAAAATCGGCGTAGTAGGAAAAAATTGGAGGTAATTACTTTGCTTCCAAGTGCCAGTGGTCTATCGAGTGTAGGCAACCAACATATACTCGAGAGTTTGTTTGACCCCGTTTAGACAACGTCACAACCCCATTTTCAAGTGGAGGAATGTCCGTTCGTGTCTGCATCTCTCCATCAACCGATAGTGTGAAATAACACTCGGGAACTTTATTTCTATGGACTGCTGCCTGGTCATCCCGAGTGCCCCTGCCTCGGGACCTTCGAGTGTTTCATTCAAAACACTCGGGGAATAAAGAGGCACTCCGGAACTATTACCATTTCTGGTAGTGAACACATGGCGATTTTCTGTAATTTCATTAACTCAAGAATAAACGTCCATTTACAGGGTACTCGGCCTGGGAATATATATATCCCCAACACACGTACACAACTAGGCCAAAAAGCCGACTCAAACGACACACCAACTGACCAACACCTAGTCGAACGAAAACATGGGCTCGGACCCGAACTCTTAACTTGATTACTACTCAAACTGCTATTAATTCCTGGCCACACTAACAGGACTTGGCCACACAAATAAAAAGAACTAGCACAAGCTGGTGCTGAAACTCATATACCACTTGGCTCACTTGAAAATAAAAAGAGAAATCAAAACACACTCCATAAGAAATTAACATGAATTAAACTTGTAACAAAATCAGGACCGAACACTACTACAGAAAGGCTAATAGTAGACGCCAAATCACAGACGATTTTGTGAAACCGTCTGTGATGTACATTATTACAGACAGTTTTAATTTGAAGGCCGTATGTGGTATTTGTGGCGGGAAAAAGGAGTATCACAGACGGTTCTTACCTCTGAACCGTCTGTGATACTGGAATATCACAGACGGTTTTATAATAAAAACCGTCTGTGATATTCCAGATTATCACAGACGGTTTTTATTATAAAACCGTCTGCGATATGTTTCCCGCCTTGCAATTCTCCAAAATTTCATAATTTCCCGCCTGAGTCCGAGTAGGATTCAGTTTTGACATACCTTCAGTAAAATGGGCATAACTTTTGCATACGGTGTCCATTTTCGACGTTCTTATACTCGTTGGAAAGCTAACGACGAGCCCGATCCAAAACAAATGACCCGCTTGCGCCAGTCACCCTCCAAGACCCCGAAAATCGGCCATCTTTGGACCTAAACCTGTATCGCAAGTTTTTGGTGTCTGTTTTTGCCCTTTTTCTTGGTCTTCCTTTCAGAATTTGGATTTTGTTTCAACTGCAAAGTTGTAGATCTCGTCGAAACCTTTCAAATGAGTATATATAAGCTATATAAAACTTTGCTATTTTATCTTTTCATACTAGTTGTTTATATTGCATCGGTATATAAAATTCTGTGCTCTAATTCACAGACGATTCTATATATAGAACCGTCTGTGATATTCATTCATCACAGATGGTTCTAGCCAATAGAACCGTCTATGATAATCTGACCACTGGGCTCGTCAATCCTCCTCACCCCACGGATTGTAGCTCCGCCTCTCTTTTCCCGCGCCCAAAATTTCGAACTCCCGTCTCTTCCTCCCTCTCCCTCCCCTATAAATATTACCAAAACCCAACCTCCTTGCTAGTTTCCTCCTCCTTGCTAGTTTTCTCCTCCTTGTTGTTCTTGTTCTCCTCCTCTTGTTGTTCTTCTCCTCCTTGCTATCCTCCTCCTTGCTGTTCTCCTCCTCCTTGCTGTCCTCCTCCTTGCAGACGACGCACACGTCAACGGGAGGCAAGACACCGCAGAACCAACTAGCTCGTGCCAAGGCAGCGCTCAATCAACACCGACGATGGTGGGCGTCAAAGACATCCAGCTCGCGCGCTGCATCAGGGGCGAGAAGGCCTAGGCATAGAGGATCTTTGCTTTTCTCTGTTCTTGTTGTGTTAGCTAGATGAGCAACCTGTTTGTTGTTCTCCTCCTCTTTATTGTTTGTTATTTGTTTGTCTATTCTTGTAATGGTAGACTCTAATCTTAAAATGTGTACTGTGTTTCATACTGTATTTGCTTATTCTCATTTCAATTAATTGATTTGCGAAATGGATGTTTTATGTTTGTGAAATGAATTGAGATGTGAATTGGATGTATACATGTACATGTTGATCTGCTTGTTTCAGAGAGCATGGTTAGCATTTCCTGAGGCTAGCCAATAAACATAAATAGATTTAGGGGTAGAAGAGAATAGCACAGACGGTTTTTAGTTAAAAACCGTCTGTGATTATAGCTATCACAGACGGTTTTTACTCAAAAACCGTCTGTGAAGATCAGTATCACAGACGGTTTTTAACTAAAAACCGTCTGTGATTATCAGCTATCACAGACGGTTTTTAATCAAAAACCGTCTGTGATAGATGATAATCATAGACGGTTCGAAAACCGTCTGTGATGACCTTCGATTATCACTGACCTATAAATACAGACGGTTCACAAAACCGTCTGTGATGACGTTTTCGAACCGTCTGTGATAACTTTTTCTGTAGTAGTGGAACCAATATAGATCGAATTTGGGCTCACCTTTCCTGGTTCCACTCCATGACTTGCGCGACTTCCCATCCGGTCGCCCAGCTCTCCATGTCGCACAGGCCATTCCTTTCTTCTTTCTTTACGTGCATGTGGATTTGCTGGCCTCCTTCCCTAATTCTCACGTTCATACACACATGTAGTAAGCACGTACATATGTACACGCATGCATGCAACTGCTATCTGGACACTGGCGTGTCACCACGCGGTGCAATATCACGCAGCACAACACCACAAGCCCTCCCGCCATGTGCTGTTCCCCAGCTATGCTCTCCATACACATGTCTCGGCCTATGCGCCCGATTAGGATTTCCTTTACTCTCCTCCTTCCATGGATGCCTAGCAAGAACGACCCACATCTTTTGGGGGTGCTGTCGCCCACGCCACACTAGCTCTTGCAGCTTTCTTTCTTTCCTTTGATCCATGGCCATCCACCTTCACCTCCCTCGCAGCCTCCAATTTATTTGTAACACGTTGAACTGAATTGGCATAAGATTCATTGTTCAACTTAACGCTTGGTTCAGATTGAGAATTAACGTGCTTAGTTGTAGGTGTTTGGAACGTGAGCAATATTTTAATTCCAATTTTTACTAGGAGACAAATACTGTAAAATACTAGTAATGCAAAACTCATAACTAACAACAGAAAATTATTATACTTCGGAAAATGCTATAATAGGGTTGATCTATAGCATGAACGACTTACAATAGAGCTTGATGAAGAACAGGGAGCAACTTAGACTCGATGCAGTGCAGGACATAGAAGTAGCAGAGTAGAAGCGGTCACGTAAATGCACTTTCTAGAAACCTTATTGCTGTCCCATGCAATAACACTCTACGGTAATGGTTCAGAGATCCCGCTCTCCCTCCTTTCAATGCACGCTAAGAAAGAAGGCCGGCAAGGTTTGGCCGCACAACATACCAACACAGATCAACAGAGGAGAAAGTAGAAAGGAAGGAAGAATTATTTTCAGTGACTTTGGCCTGGACGTCTCCAGGTCTTTTATAAATATTTTCAGTAACTAATGCCATTAACTCAATTAAATTGAATTAATATGGTAACTTATGTCATTAACAAAATTAATTCATACGTTTGAATTCGCATTCAAATAGAATTAAGAGAGAGATGATGACATGATTTAGCAAAATAAAAAGGTGAATTTAATGTGCCAGGAACAACACTATGACAAGGCGTGGTTGCGCATCATAAGTCGTAAGTCACAAGTCACGTGATTTTACATGAAAATATGTGAATACGCGCGTGCGAGTGTGCATGCGTGTGGGGGTTTAGCCAAATTCCTTCTCATGCAACCCAATGCCATGTGTCACATGTTTTATATGGTGGCAAGGACTCTAACTTTTATATTACTCTCCCTTTAGAATTAGGAAGGAATAGGGCTTTGTCTCATGGGCCCGATTCTAACATCATCCCACTAATTCTGTAGCATGCAACAAACATGATAATAAGAATTACTATGCTAAAATATTGCTAATATATCAATTGTTTAGTGTAAATCCTATATGGGTTGAACTTGCATATAGAGTAACAAGATTCATCTTCTTACATCTGATGAATAGACTTTTGTGATCAAACTTCACCTGAAATCTTAATTGATACTAGGTTACCAAAGAACCACACCTAAATGAAGCGTTAAAAGGTCATGCTCTCTGATATGCTCATGAGCTTTCTAGAGAATGTCCCGTTCTCGTGAATTGCGACCGCATAGTTAAGGCTCAAGTAGGTGTATTCTTTCTAGGTATCATATAGGCCAATACACTTTCCTTATTTGGATAATAGAATATATTAAAGCTTTATGTCAACCTTCCATACAATCAAGAGTACTCATCTATTAGGACATAGGTACAATGGATATGTACTTTCTTGTTATAACATCAACCTTCTTTTTCCATTGCCTAAGTCACATGATCTTCGGTTAAGAAGGTATATGTTACCATTGTGATGTAACTCCAATGGGCCTCGTTCCCATGTCTATAAATGCAACGAAAATTGCTTTTCATGCTAACCCCTTTGTAAAATGATCTACTAGATTTTTCTCAATACGAATATAATTCACAATAATTAATGCGGAGTTCCTCAATTTTCTGCCAGATTTAAGCTTATGCTTTAGATGTCTATAGGACTTCATATTATCCTTACTACCCGTAACTTTAGCCAACACCGTTTGATTATCGCAGTACATTAAGATTGCTGGTATTGGTTTCTCAACCAATGACAAGTCTAATAAAAGTTCTCTTAGCCATTTAGTCTCAACAGTTGCCATGCCAAGTGCTACAAGTTCTGCTTCTATGGTTGACCTTGTTAATATGGTCTGTTTGCAAGACCTCCATGAAATTGCAGTCTAACTAAAGTAAACACATAGTAACTTGTATGATCGCATCTGCATCAAAGATCTAATTTGAATCACTGTATCCTTATAGTACATAAAGGTATCTAGTATAATAAATATCAAAATATGTTATGTCTGTCAAACAACGTGGCACTCCTTCAAGTGCATCCCACTGATCATCTCTTGGGTTAGATGTAAACTGACTTAATTTTCTTATAGCAAATAAAATGTTAGGTCTTGTGGTACTAGCAAAATACATAAGTGACCTAATAATTTATGAATATCTCAATTGGTCTTTTTTTCTAGCCCCTAGTTCTTTCACAGCTTAATGCTTGCATCACAAGACATTGGAAAAATTTTAAAATTCTCATAGCCAAAATGACTTAAGATTTTCTCAGTATAATGGGATCGTTTTAAAGTAATCTCATTCTTGTTCTTGATCAATTTAATATTCAGAATTACATATGCATCTACCAAGTTTTTCATATCAAAGCATCAAGATAAGAAAGATTAGACATTGTCAATTATGGCAGTATTAAGTGTGTCATCCACATACAAACACAAGATTGCCCCTTCACCCCACCATAATGGTAATATATACATTTATTAGCATTGTTCACAGCAAAACCAACGGATATCAAAGTTTTGTCAAACTTCTAGTACCATTGTTTATGTGCTTGCTTTAGGCCACATAATGATTTCAATAATCTGCATTCTTTTTTCTATCCAAAAATCATAAAACCATCATGCCTTAGGCATACTGGCACCCTCTAACATTGCATTAACCAAGTCTGTTAGTGTTCGATTTTTTCTCTCAGCTGTCCCATTTTATTGGGGTGAATATGGTGGTGTAAATTCATGAACTATTTTATTCTTAGAACAGAATTAGGAGAATTTATGAGAGATATGCTCCCCTCCACGATCGGACCTCAGTCATTTTATTTTCTTCCCTAGTTGGTTATTAATCTTAGAGTAGTTTAAAACTTCATCATTAGTTTTTTTACAAATACGTATAGCGGTAGCATGTTGCATCATCAATAAAAATGAGAAAATATCTTTTGCCTTCTTTAGTCAACAATCCATTCATTGTGCACAAGTATGAGTTAACAAGATTTAATGGCACCAAGTTCTTTTCATCCGTTAATCCCTTAAAGAATTTTTTAGGCTTATTTGCTTGCACACATAACTGATACTTTGATCCTTCGATAATTTTATATTTTAGAATTAAATCTAATCTAGCTATTCTAGAAATACTATCAAAATCAATATGACAGAAGCAAGAATGCCAAATATTGACATCATATTTATTTACACTAGTTACAACATGCAGATTATAACAAGACTCTAAAGTACTTAGACAGAACAAGTCTCTGCTCTCATAGCCTTTACCAATAAAATTTTCAAACCTAGGCATTACAACTTTATTTGACTCAAATATTAGCTTATAACCATCCATACATAGGAGAAAACCACTAATACGATTCTTGTTTATTGTTGAACCACTAATAAGAATGGAGGAAGCCCTTGATGCCTAAGGGCATCAGGAGTGTATATATCGCAATGGGCCTTAAGGTGGGCCCCACATAATTGTTAAGGCCGACTCGCTATGTTTGAAGCCACCGCTCAGCTGTAACAAGGGTCCCACTCGGCAGTAAAAAAATTGTATTTTAATGCTTGTGGTAGTTGGTAATTGGTTGGTGGGGGGGGAGAACAATAAGATTAAAAGAAAATTATATTTTAATGCTTATGGCCAGGTCTTTAGCTTGAGGACCGGCCTCAAGCCTTTTTTTGCTTATGGCCTGCTTAAGGTCAACCCTGTAATGTATAAGGTCGACCTTAAGGTGGCTTATGACCCTCTATTTTCATACACTTCGGATGCCCTAATAAGAAGAAAACAAGAAAATATCATAACATACGTGAACATTAGCATGAGTATAAACCCACCAATCAACGGATTGATATGCTGAAAAGACAATAGGTGTACCATACCCTCCTAAAGTCAAGGCCTCGCCTATGATCATATTGCCAACCTTCTTCTTTAGTTGTTTATCATCCATGCTCTTGCGAAAGTGATAGTCTTTTGTTATATGACCTTCTTTTCCGTACATGAAGTAGGTGATGTCAATCAAGTCTTTTTTTTTGCAGTTTTCTTCTTCTTAAAACTAGTTGTCTTGTTCGGTTTGTTAGATTTATAATTTTTTTGCAGCAATCTTTTTCTCTATAAAATTTGCATTGTTCTAACAAGAAGTGCTAGGTGCATCTTTTGCTCCTACCTTTTCTTCCACATTGAGGGCATCAATAAGATTCTTAACAGAAAACTCTTTTCTCTTGTGTTTCAAGCTAGTGGAAAAATCCTGCCAAGAAATAGAAAGTTTTGCAACAATACCCGTAGCCACAAACATAGAAGGCAATACACAGCCCAGGTGCGAAATCTCACCAACCAATAACTGGAGGTCATGAGCTTGTTCAACTGTAGACTTAGGCTCATCAATGCTACAGTTAAAGAATTGCTCACTCATGTAGAACCAGCGACATACCTCTGCTTCTATATATTTATGTTATAGTGCATTCCGCAACTCTGTGGCTAGTGGACTTGTATTCTATATGTACACCATAGAGCTGATCTGCCAGAATGGTCAGAATGTAGCAAAAAATGGTGTTTTTCGCATTTTTGAACCATATGTACTAGCCAATTGTAAATGGATATTATAGGTGGATAACCCACCACAATCCCAAAGACATGAACCAAAACTTCGCTTTAGTTTGCCATCTACAAAAGTGCTAACCAGAAAACCTCTCAAATTTCATTGCATCCGAAGCACTAGCCATTGCTAAATTGCAACAAAGTCAAAATAAAGTTTTTGAATTGTTGGAAATATGAGCAATATTTTAATTCTAATTTTTACTAGGAGACAAATACAATAAAATACTAGTAATACAAAACTCATAACTAACTGCAAGCAACTTATTATATTTTAGAAAATACACAAGAAAAGAATTATGACATGGTTGATCTATCACATAAATGACTTACAGTAGAGTTTGATAAAGAATAGGAAGCAGCTCAGACTTGATGCAGTGCACAACGTAAAAGTAGCAGAGCAAGAGTGATCATGCAAATATGCTACTTAGAAACCTTATTGCCGCCCCTGTGTAGGAACTCTCTGCGACAATAGTTCGAGTTCCCGCTCTCCCTCCTTCCGGTGCATGCTGAGAAAGAAGGCCGTCAAGGTTCGACCGCACAACACAACGGTACAGATCAGTAAAGGAGAAAGTAAAAAAGAAATGAAGAAGGATTTTCAGTGACTGTAAGTGACACTATTAACTCAATTAAATCAAATTAATCCAGTAAACCGACGCCATTAACCGAATTAATTCAGACATTTGAATTCGCATTCAAATAGAATTAAGAGAGAGATGATGACATGATTGAACAAAATAAAAAAGGTGAATTTAACATGCCATGAACAACGCTGTAATTAAGTCATAATTCACATACTTTTCACGCGAAAATACGTAAATACGTCCGCACGTGAGTTTAGGCAAAATCCTTCTCACGCCTCTCAATAACATATATCATATGTTTTATGTGGTGGCAAGGACTGCACGTTTTATATTGCTCTTCTCTTACTTATCTAAGCAATGTAGGATTAAACTATATCATGCTTTGGAATTAGAAATGAATAGTCATGGTCCCAATTATAACAGTAGGTTGGGCCGTGTCACTATGTCCTAAATCAAGGGATCCGGCCGAGATGTGGTTCTTGCCTCATACTACATCACATACAGCATCATACATCACAGCGTGTTAATTAATTATACACGAGAGCACCAGCAGTCAGTTTACCCACACGGACGGGAGTGTGGGCGTAATTTAGACGACAGCTTTACGCACCATTTCTGATGAACCGTGACTGTCCTGACTTGTATGCTGTAATTTTGTTCCTTCTTTACCTGTCGTTTCCCAGAACTGCCGGTTCATGTCCTCGTGTTGCTCTGAGCTTAGGCGAATGGTAACCTCCTCAGGTCTCCTTTTGCCTTTGTTGGTTGTGCCTCTGCTTTCCCGTTGTTTATGCTGAATTGGAGGATTCACGTAAATCTCCACGCGACTGCTGGTAAATTGCTGGTGCATGTAGCACCTTATTTCTATGCATGGATTGTGTGTCTCCAAGGAAAGGGAAAAGGAAAAGATTGACGGGGAGAGAGAGAGAGAGAGAGAGCAAAAGGTACGTGGACTCCTACTGTCCTATATACATATAGTAAAATTTCTTTTGTCGTTCTTGCCAGTCAGCCTAGCGAGGCAGCGAGTGTCCCAGCTTAGCTGTCTGTAATCATATCTACCTGGCAAGTGTTGAAGCAGGACTGGATCGATCCCTCCCTATCACCCAAGTACTGCTAATGCCCCCTCTTCTTTTCTCGCATATCTTTTCATCAAGTTTCATCCCCTTTTCCTTTTCTCCTTCTCTCTCTCGCTCTCTTTTGCTCTTTACTCTGCCTCATCAGACAGTGAGTAGCTTTTCTGTGTCTCATCAACGGCAGCCATTGGCCGCTCAACCTCATGGAGTCTAATCTCTGCGCGCCTTTGCTCCACGTCCGACTGTCCATTGCCACTTTAATTATTCACCATGCCTGTAGCTGCCCTGCACCCCCCCACCAAAATCCTTTCATGCGGTGGGTCAGACGTTCCTGTCCGTCTCTCGGCGGTACATGTAACACGTGCATAGGCACAAACATCTCCTTCCAAACAAGCCTGTCATGTTGATTAGCCGCGGCAGACCGATGGTAAGAAGCAGCCACGCTGCACACCTTTCCCACTCGGCAATTACCTTATTCTAGATTGCTAGCTGCATGTATGAGCCAGGCTAGCTAGCTCATCGGTCTGCCGGCGTATCTTACCGTGGTGGCGATGACCTAATCGTAGCTCTGTTTGTTTCGATTCATCGAGACATATCTGTTTATCGTTAGCTATCACGGTAAGGGATCACTAGTTTATTGGGTGTATCCTACGATTCGTGTCGTCCTGTGGATAACAACTACTCGTAGCAGTTGGCTCCCTCGTATTGCATGCATGCATCTCCATGCAGCGCGCAAGCTGCATGCATGGCATGACAAAATGGGACAAGTACTAATGGAGACGTTTTGAGTTGCCCGACTTCGACCTGCTGTCTGTGGACGTATGTATCTGGAGCCTAGTAAATATTCAACGAGCCGTCGAGCAACTGCCCTGAGATAATCGCATTGTTTTTCTTCATGGCGACTAGTTAAGCTGATCTGCCCCTGTTTTGGTTAAAAGGAATCTAGAGCTTGGATAACATACTTATATGGCGACTTGCAAATTAGAACCTTTGTCGTTAGAATCAGTTTATGTATATAGGAGGGCAAGATTGATCAGGACCATGCCATAGCTAGGTCAGAATGCAAAACAATTAGAACAGTTTATAGTTATACTCATCTGGATGGGTTTTCCTAAGGAGCTTGTACATATATAACTAAGTTCTGCGCATTGTATCAGGTGCACACCTAACCTGATGTGCCGGTTGTTGATTCCAACTTTATGACTTGTTTTGTGCAGAGAATCTTAAGTAATTGCACCAAGTATACTTCGATAACTAAAGGCCCCAGCTGTACGTACTTAATTACACTATTATAGGCGTTAGATTTTTGGCAATCAGTTCATTCCGACATGACGTGCATGTAATGTGGCAGTTGACTTGGAGGCGATCGATGCAAAATACATCAATCACTATTACATAACAAGCTATACTCAATATTTTATCACAGACAGTTAACTAAAACCGTCAGTATTAAGTATAATTCTAGACGGTTTTAATACAAACCGTTCTTACCAAAAGCCATCTGTGATCCTACAAAATAACACATACGATTCTTTATTTGAACGTCTGTGATACTTCTTAGACGGTTTGTATTAAAAACCGTCTGTGATATTACCTTATCATAAACGGTTTGTGTTAAAAGCCGTATGTGATATTTTGCTGCCCGATTTTGCCGCCCCCTCTATTCAAACTTTCAAACTGAAGCGTCACGACATCTCTGTTCTGCTACCCAAATGCCCTTATATATATGCTTATATGCCTCCCCCATACACCTCCCCCAAACACATTCTAAACCAATCCACTTGCTAGCTCCCCCTGGCCGCTGATCGAAACGCCAGCCGCCTCCCCCGAGCTCCTCCACATCCGGTTGTGATGCCACAGTTCACTGCACAAGATGCTCTTGTCATAAGAGTGCCTTCTATAGTGTCACCGTCGTGACACAACGATGATGCTGCCGCCTCCTCTCCTTCATCGGCGCTAGAACATTGTTCATACCCCCAACCGATCCCCCCTCTCTCTTCCTTAATGCTTGGATGGATATAATGCAAGTGAAAATTATTTGTTGATGTCTTAGTTTTTGCATGTGATGCTTCGATGGATATGGCTAGAATGATTTTGTTCTCATAAATAGATCTGCTTTGGTTCGGCGTTCTCTGATTATGCTGTTTTATAGCACAATTAACACAAATAGCGCAATCAGAGAATGTTGATGAACTGAAGAATGCATATTTTTGAATTCGATTGAAACTTAGGAACCGTCTGTGATAGTAAGAATCATCTGTGATATTATACTATCACAGACGGTTCGTAGTAAGAACCGTCTGTAATAATTATTATCACAAACGGTTCTATTTAGAAATCATCTATGCTAATTGTAACATAGACAGTTCAAAAACTGTCTGTAATGCACTTAAGGTATTACAGACTCATAAACACAGACGATTCAAAAATTATCTGTAATGATATTTTTGAATTGTTTATGATAAATTTTTCTGTACTAGCGATATTCCCTGCTGCATGAGCAACTGCTTTCACGTCGAATTGTTTGTTGGCCCTGAAATATATAGACGGCTCGATGGCACTCGCTAGCTATCTGGTCATCGCCATCGCGTCGCTTTCCGGTGGCGATCAAATTTTCAATTCGAGGTTGGTTGCCAATGGCCATCAGCGTGACAATCACGTACCCCGGGTGAAACCACTTCCATGGGAGACAATTTTATCCCGGTGATGGCGAATTTGGCGTCGACACGGCAACAGCAGGAGGAGACCAGTTATAAAGTGTAAAAAAAACCCCCCCCCCCCAGTTGGCCTTTTCATGTTTGTGTGTGTAGTACGTCGTGGACGGGCTCAGTGAAATGTTTGAGAGTAGGCAAAAAAGTGACCACGCCATTACAACTAGATGTGTCTGAATTGGCGTGATAGTGATGCACCAAAAAATAATGTGCTACGAGGATTCTGGCATTTACATATAGATACAGCATATCTTTGGAAGCTCAAGTATCACTAGTTCTAATCAGTGTACGTGTGTAATTCGGATGCGGACAACACAGAAAACTGGGACAGGCTTGGGAGGAAAAGAAAAGGACAGAACGAACGATTTTTAGAACGATAATGATTTGGCCTCCGGGGATTAAATACACACAAGGTTGGGCAAGGCAAACAGAGACTAAATACTACGCAGTGTACTAGAAGAGTGGCTTTCTTCTTTGCTTGACTGGTGGCTGGCTGGCCTGCGCTACTAAAAATTGGGCATCTGCTTAGATTCGAAGTTCGGACAGCTATAGTATTGAATTCAATATCTGACCAATCGGATTAAAAATCAGATGGTTCAAATTCAGACACGCAAGAGGCTTAAAAGTTCAAACAGCCCGGAACATACATACTACACAGGAGTATCATTATTTCGTTTTCCCTTGTGCCATGAACATCAGTATCCGGAGCAACATGGACTTATCACTGTATCAACGGACCATGGGCGCATAGCATCCACTGCTGCCACCCTGCCCCGCGCGGCGAAGATGGCAACTTTTTCTCATGAGGAAATGTGACCTCTGAGCCATCAATTCTACGTAACGTATTGGTCTAGGCGCGTGTCCTCCAATCCATGCATGACAGAAAGAGAATTTAGATCGTATGGGATCGGCTCGGATACCTTAGGTGGTGATCGGTTCGGCTGAAAGCCTTATGGCTTATGGCTAAAAATACTGTAGCTGGCTGAAAAAGCACTGTAGCTGACAGAGACTTATTTAGCATAATTAAATTTAAAAAAATTTAAAAATAAAAAAATATGTTAGCACATTACGTATAATACAAACAAATACGGGAAAAAAAAGAACCGGCAAAAAAGCTCAACAAAAAGCCAAAAGTTCAGAAAAAGACGAAACTTATGAATAGTGAAAAATAAGCCAGAAGCCGAAGCCGAGTTGATCAGGGCATAGCCTAATGGACTATTAATGGCCCGTTGAGCACGGTGGTCCGGTCCAACGTTGCTCTGGTGTTGTCCTGTTCGCAGCAGCCGTATTGCCACTGTCGTCGTCAGCCGTTGCGCTGCCATTGCCACCTGCGCGAGAGGAGAAGGCTAAAGGCGGTGGTCGATAGAGAAGAAGGCCAACGGGAGGGAGAGCCAGAGAGAGTAAGAGGCGGCTGACGTGGGCAGGGAGGGAGGAGGCGGCCGACGTGGGCGGAGAGGAGGCCGACAGGGGCGGGGCCGTGAGGTAGGAGACGGTAGGGGTAGCCAGCCTAGCGTCCAGTGGCAGCATTGCTTGTGCTGCTGCTACATGGGGCAGTGCAGCAGTGACATGACCATAGGGGCTCGGAGACAAAGGGCCAAGTGGGACACTTGCAATAAGTTTACTGCCAGTCGCAAGTAAATTTACTGTTAGTCACAGGTAATTTTATTGCTAGTCACAAGTAATTTTATTATTAGTCACAAGCAATTTTACTATTAGTCGCAAGTATTTTTACTGTCAGTCATAGGTAATTTTACTGCTAATCATAGTAATTTTACTACCAAGTCACCCAACCGCGTTCAGAAAAGCGCAAATATCCTAACTTAGAAATTTTATTGTCAGTCATAGGTAATTTTATTCCATAGGTAATTTTACTACACTAACACAAGAGAGTTACTGCACTCTTTTAAGCAAACATAGCCTCTTGGGAGGGTTAGGGGTAAATGATGTGCCCAGGTGCTGGCTCAAGCATGGCACGCCCAGGCGGGCCAGGCCGGTGCAACCTATTTATTGTTCGTGTCATCTGTACCTATGCTAGACTAATGGTACTATGCCTTGGGGCGGCATGGTTGGTCTGACCCATTTGTCCAAGTCTATCATCCATCCATCTATAGGGCTGTCTAAATGAAGGGCAACACGAAGGGCAAAGCCACAGACCGAGTGATGGATAGATGAACCAGACACTCCCAACGATTCCGCTGTAGCCTCTCCTCCTGGTATGCCAACCACCAAGATAGGGAGCTGGCTGGCTCTTACCTCATCGCCTAGTCACCCTCCATTCAGTCCCTTGTCCTCTTTCGCAGGCCAACATGGCAACACCATCGTCACAACTCTATCTCCTCCCCTAACATCACTACTGTCGCCAACCCTCTACTCTTGGACCGCTTCTAGTCAGATCTGTGTAGGACCTATTCCTCTCACCCTCCTCTTCTTTTGTTAATGTGAAGAACTAAAATTTGTAAGTTTTTGGGTTGCTGTTTTATGCTAAGAATATATATATATAAATAAAATAATAATAATAATCTTCATAAAGTGGTCTTTTACTGGGCTCAATAGAGCACGAGCCAAAACTATTCGAACCGAGTTCAAGGCCTTATCCAACCATCTCGGTCTATCTTTATTTCCGTACGTCTTGCACCACTCTAGGCACAGGCGACAAGTGCCTGTTGTACGGCGATGTCTGTACGGGCTACACTCCTTGGCCTCTTTCGCCCTTGCTAGCTGGCCATACATGAACTTGTTGGCAACCTGGCTACACGCAGCTACAGGCTAGCTGCTCCTATAGCTAGGTGCATTTGAATTTTTGGTATGTATAGCACTGTTTACTATCGTAATTACAAAAATATTTGTATGTATTAGTAAAATGATATTTTTGTCGCTCGATGTCCGAGCGGCAACGGCTGACGCGTGTGACCTGGAACCTGGTCATCGAACGGCAGACAACCTGTTGCCTAGCCACCGGGCACTAGGTGCCCTACCGCCCCACCATCGGACGATTGGTAATTAAGTCGACTTAATTACTTGTCTTAATTATTTTTTATACTATTTGTTCAAAATTTTAACTATAGCAAATGAGCTTGAAAAATTATGATATTTCATGTGCAGCCTTCCGACATAACGTACTTGATTGTATAATTTTTTTGATAATTTTATCCACTGTGAATGTTGCTCAAAAATTCGTATAATTATGATATTTGTAGGAATTGTTACATAAAGCAAACGAGCTCAAAAATTACGAAATTTATGTGCAGCCTCTTGACACAGTCATAGTAATTGTCTATGTTTTTGAGATTTTTATGCATTACGAATATTTATAGGAGTACATATAATAGTACAAAAAACGTATCGCACGGGATGCAATATGGCTCACTCATCTGAGCCATTGCTATCTCCTCGCCGCGTCTGCCTCTGCGTACGTGGCCTTGTCTTGCGCTGACTATGTCTCATCGGGTATTTGTAGGGATAGCTTGTAAGGTGATACATGCTCCACGAACTCTACAATGCATGGACGCCGGATGATGTCGCTATCGTGCAACGACTCGAATTCGTTGTGCCACAACAAGTAGCACCTCGACGGTCTGCCTTTGGCCTAGCAATGAGACATGGTCAATGCAAGACAAGGCCACGCACACGGAGGCAGACGCATCGAGGAGATAGCAGTGGATCAGATAAGTAAGCCATATCGCATCCCGTGAGATGTGTTTTTGTACTATTATATGTACTCGTATAAATATTCATAATGCATGAAATTTTTGAAAAAATAGACAATTACTATAACTATATCAGGTAACTGCACGTAAAATTTTGTAACTTTTGGAGTTCATTTGATACACGTAACAACTCATAAAAATATCATAATCATATGAATTTTTGTGCAATATTCACGGTGGATAAAATTATCAAAAAATTACACAACTAAGTACATTGTGTTGAGGCTGCACATAAATTTCATAATTTTTCTAGCTAATTTGCTATATTTAAAAATTCAAAAAATAGTATAAAAAATTAAGGCAGATAATTAAGTCAGCTAATTACCTGCCGTCCGGTGGGTGGCGGGGTAGCAAGCCTTGGCTGCTCGGTGCCCGGGTCACACGCGTCAGCCCTATGACGTCGCCGTCCGATCACTAGATGGTAAAAATACCATTTTTTTGCTTATACAACATGTATATAGATATTTTTGTAATTATGATTACAAACAGTACTATATATAAAAAAATCGTTGTGTTTGACCGCCATGACATACTAGTACATACTTTCCGGATACTAGTTCTTACTTTCCGGTGTGATACCACTGACATACTAGTACATACTTTCCGGTGTGATACCAATACCAGCATACGTTCCGGTTAGAGCATCTCCAAGAGATTAGCCAAATCATTTTGTAAAGGTAAATATAGCTAGTATTAGAAAAAAAAACCATCTCCAAGAGACTAGGTAAATGACTCTCTAAATTTAGTAGTCCTGTATCCCACGACGTTCGCTCTCTATTCTTGGATAGCCTCCGCCGCTCGCCGTCCATCCTCTTCCCGCGCGTTGGCCCCGTTCCCGCGCGCTGCACCTGCGCTCGCGCCCCCTTCCCGCCCGTGAACGCGACCCCACGCTGTGCCCGCGACAGCTTCTCCCCCCTTTCCAGCCCCCCTTCCGTCCGCTCCTCCTGGAAGCAGTCGCGGCCATGTCCCTGCCACCACGTCCCCGTGTTCCGGTGGCTATGCGTAGGGGGTATGGCAACCCGGCAGCTCGGTCCTCTTATCCGATGGTCCAGTTTGCCGGCGCTTCCATGGCCGAAGGAATCCAGGATTCCGGTGGTTGCGAGGACTTGGTGGATTTGGATTGGATGGAGAACGGAGGGTCGGATTGATGCGCCGTCGGGTGGTTCCTCCCACCGGCTTTGGTGGCCAGTCGCAGCAAGTCCTCTGGCCAGATGCTGGCCAGCTGGCGCAGGTCCCCTTCCCAGATGCAGCGGAGGTCGAGGTCGTGGACGAGTTATCTGGTGATGTTCCCTTCCCCTTCCCCTTCCCCTTCTTAAGTGTTGGTATTTTTTCCCGTTTCTGAATTTCTTCATACCAGTTCTAAGCAATAGTTATTTAATTCGCAAAATAAAGAACTAGCTAGAGATAGGTCATGAGCTTAGCACCTGCATCTGGATAAGCCATCTTCAGATATGAACTGTGCTTCACAGAAATATTGTTGAATCAGTAATGTTAGGAAATTACACTAAACCAGCATGTACCTGAATGTCCTGATAGAGACTAGGAAGTAGGAAGCAATCAGGTCACAGAACAGGGAGATAGAGACTTGAAAAAGTATAAGCCATCTTCAGCTATGAACTGTGCTTCATAGAAATATTGTTGAACGAGTCATGTTAGGAAATTACATTTTAATTGTTACAGCAAGTCCTGAAATGATGGTGTTTGTTATACATATTACCAAACAATGAGCAGTAATAATTTATGAATTCAATATTCTTTGTTATTTGCTATCACAGGTGCCATGGATTCAGGGGGATATTTCACTGACCTGATTACAAAAGGATTTGGTCTTGCTGGTCAGTCTGAAAATCCATCTCCTGCTCAGGAAGTAGTAGCACAAGATGAGGTTCAAGCAATAGGGAAAGGAAATCAGAAAAGAACAAAAAATTTCACAGTTGAAGAGGACGAACAACTTGTGGCAGCATGGCTAAACGTGAGTTTGGATCCAGTGAAAGGTGTGGACCAATCACGTACCACATATTGGAAACAGATACATGCATATTTCCATGCCCACAAGGATTTCTCATCTGATCGCTCGCAAGGCTCTCTAATGAACCGTTGGTCTGGTATACAGCACGATGTTAACCTCTTTGCTGGTTGTCTTTCCAAGATCGAGGGCATAAATCAAAGTGGAGTGTCTATCGATGACAAGGTTTGACGACACACCTTTCCCTTTGCAATTGTATATGATTTGGATGCATCTCATACATTCATTTTTGTGCACTATGTAGCAAGCAGATGCGTTGAAAATGTTTATTAAAGAAGACAAGCAGCATAGGCATTTTCCATACATGCATTGCTGGAAAAAAAATTAAAAGACCAGCCTAAGTGGGCAGATAGGTGCAAGCAGATGGAAACCCAGAAGACAATCAGTAAAAAGCAAAAGGTTTTAGCCAATTCAAGTCCTGCATCGGCTCCTCCTTTGCTGCCCCCTGCTACTGTTGATGAGAATTAGCATTCGAATAGTGCACTTCAGAGACCTGCAGGGCAGAAGAAGGAGAAGCAGAAATTACGGCAACATTCTAGCATCGAAGCATTGGATTATGTTTTGGCAAAAAAGAAAGAAGCCGATGCAGAGAAGGAGTTGAAGAAAGAGGAGCGGTGCAAGAAAGCCTTTGCATTGCAGGAAGAAAGGATCAGACTGGAGAAAGAAAAACTTGAGTTACAAAGGGACCAATTTGAGTTCAACAAGAAACTAGAACAAGAGAGAATTATGAATGTCGACACAAGTCACATGTGCACTAAACAGCATCAGTACTATGAAGGGCTCAAGAATGACATACTTGCAAGACGCCTAAATAATTAGATGTGTCAATGTCTTTATTTTGTAGCTACTCTTGGTGAAAATACAAATCATGATAGCCTTGTGCACAGTTTGTTCAATAACTGAATGAAAATACAAATCGTTCTAACAGCAAATAAAATCTGGATGAATATAAGATTAATATTCTAACAGTGAAAAAATCATTCAACAATTATTTCCTAACAGTAAATAAAATCATTCAACAATAATATTCTTATATAAATCTGCATGATTTTGCCACAGGTGCTCAACAAGGTCGGCTTGAAGCTGTGTGTGAGTTTCCTTGTCCTGAATGTTCTTGTAATTTTGGATGAATTCATCTAGTTTAGGCGTACCATCATGGGATATTTTCACCTTTTCTCCCATGTCATCATAACTGAAATCATCTTCGTCAATACCCTCATCCTCAACAATCATGTTGTGCATAATGATACAAGCATTAATGATTGCTTCAAGCGTTTCCTCATCCCACACACGAGCTGGCCCTCGAACGATAGCAAAGCGAGCTTGTAGAACCCCAAATGCTCGTTCAACATCCTTCCTACAAGCTTCTTTTGCCTTGGCAAAATATTCCTTCTTGTTGCCTTGTGGCTCTGGTATGGTCTTCACGAACGTGGCCCAAGATGGATATATGCCATCTGCGAGATAATAACCCATTGTATAGTCGTTCCCATTGATGTTGTAATTAACCTGTGGACCGTCACCTTCAGCAAGCCTTGCAAATATAGGAGATCTTTGAAGAACATTGATATCATTGTGCGAGCCCGGCATCCCAAAGAATGCATGCCAAATCCAAAGATCTTTAGAGGCAACTGCTTCTAGTATAATTGTAGGCTCCTTTTTATGGCCCCGGTACATACCTTGCCAAGCAACAGGGCAATTTTTCCAGGTCCAATGCATGCAATCTATGGAACCAAGCATTTCCGGAAAACCTCTGCTCTCACCAATTGCGAGTAATCTAGCAGTATCTTGTTCATTAGGCAATCTCATGTACTCGGGTCCAAATACCCGAACAGCAGCTATGACGAACCTTCTCAAACTTTCTAGAGCAGTACTCTCACCAATACGAACATATTCATCCGTAGCATCAGCCGCTACACCATAAGCTAGGATCCGAAATGCCGCCACCACCTTCTACAAACAAGATAGTCCTAGGGTACCGGCTGCATTTCTCTTTTGCACAAAGTAGTCGTCATGCTCCTCAATAGCATTCATTATGCGAACAAACACATGACGCCTCATTCGAAATCTGTGCCACAAGACAAATTAATTAGCCACACTTGAATGCATGTAGAAAAGAAATTTCATACTTTGGGGGAAAATTACAAACCTACGCCTGAAATAGTTCGGCCCATACGTAGGATCATCTGAGAAATAGTCTTGATAAAGTCTGAAGTGCCCAGACTGCCTATCACGGTTCAATACATGATGTCCCTCAACAGAACCACGGCGATGTGGTTGATTGACAATGTCGTCTGCTACTATGTTCGCGGCAGCAATATAGATATCATCCTCATCGTCCGAAGATGATGACTCGAACAATTCATTCAATACACATGTATAATTGAATTCATCTTCAGAATTCATCATAGACACACCTTGACCTCTAGGGCAGCAAGGCAAATTCTCTGATCAGCCGGTCAAATTCCCTATCTGCTAGGCAAATTATCTGATCAGTTAATCAAACGCACCTTCCAGCAGTCCAAACCCGTCCTCTAGCCACCTGCAGATGATTTTTGGCCGCACAATGAACCTCCAGTGTGTCGCACGGCCGGCTGGCCCCGGCCCCCGCCGACTGCAGCAGGACACGCGCGGCTGGCGCAAGGAACGACCGCCCCCACGTGCTTTGTTGATTGGTTGCTGGTTGTATCAATCGTGCCCAATCTGGCCGGCAATAGGCTTACTGGCGGCGCCAAGAGTCTGGACCAGCGGAAGACGAAGCCGTACACGTCGAAGAAAGCCTTGCCGATCCGAAAAATCCTGTTGACGTGGCACTTTGGAATATGGAGAGTCCCAGTTTTACAGAGTCTGGTGAGTTTTTTTTGTCAAATCTATTTTAGAGAGTAGCTAAATCAGTAAATTTGGCTAATCTTTTTGGCTAACCTCTTGGGGATGCTCTTATGGTACTACTTCCAGTGTCTATTTTGTAGCGTGTGAGGTACTACGACACTTGGCAACATACTGGTGGAACCGCAGCTATGTACGTGGCCATCGGCTGCGCTCCTTGGTTTCAACCACACTATGCAAACACAATGAGTGCTTTGACCATTTTTGTGTGGTGGCAATTGCATCGATCTCCAATAATTGGACGTAACAGTGCAGTGAGCATGAAGATATATGGTATTATGGTACTAGTATCAACGATATGCGAGGTACGCACTGCATACACTACTATAGGCTACTACTGCAGTATATCTGCAAGTATTGGATTTAGGAGGTAGTACAGATAGTGTACACCAACCCGGCAATACCTGATCATACTCCTCCATGTCCATGGTCAAAGCCCCAGCTCCCAAGAATTGAAGAGCCCCTGTGGAAAAAAAATCGATGAAAGGGACTAGTCGGCTAGCTCTGGGCTCATGCTATCTTCACAATAGCAGTCCACTCAGTTGGGCTTATTCTCTGTAATTTATAACTGAATTTTTACTGTAGTTAGCTAAAATTATACTATAGCTAATGATGATTTATTTAGTATAATTAAATATAAAAATTTTAAAAATAGAAAAAAGGGGTTAGTCTAGCACGTATAATAAAAACGAATACAGGAAAAAGAACTAGTAAAAAGCTACAAAATATAAAAAATCAGAAAAGATGAAATTTATGAATAATAAAAAATAAACCAAAAACGTTAATCTAAACGAGTGGAGCCTAGATGCGCCGCTGTGTTCCACTCCAAAATCCAATGTCCCGTGCATATGTGGCGCTTAAAACGGAGCTTCTTAGAGCATGTACAATGCAGGCGCTTAGAAAGATGCTTAGTAATGAAAAACTGATTTTTTTTGCCACATAGGATAGATAATGTGCTTATTTTGAAGCATCGATGCTTAAATAAGCACCGGTGCTTAGCAGGTGGTTATGTGTATAACTATCTCTAACTAATAGATAATGTAGCATCTAAGCACCCATAGAAGAGATGCTTGCATTGGAGGAAATAACTTTTGCATAGGTGCTTAATGATGTGGCTATATTACCTCTCTTTAAGCATTTATATATAAACATCTTGCATTGTACATGCTCTTAGAGACTATTCACAATAGATGCGCCATTGTGCTCCATTCCAAAATCCAATGTCCTGTGCATAGGTGGCGTTTAAAACGGAGCTACTATCTCTTAGGCTGAAATAAAATAGGAGCTGCTAAAAATATTGGTTTTTTAAATTATTATAACTTCTGTTTTTTATATTTCAGTTTATTTAAATTAGAAACCATTTGGAACACATTGATTTTTAATTTTGGCTTATTTTGACCTCTTTTTTTTTGCTTTTTTTTCACTTTTCTTTTATTTTCTATATTTATTTGTATTGTCTATGACGATATAACGGGGTTTTTTCTCGATTTTTTTTCTTGTTTTTCCTTTTTTTAAAGAAAAGCTAACAAATGCTACAGTGCAATTTTAGCCGAAAGACGACGCCCCAGCTGAAGCCCATTGGAGTGTCGCCTTAAATGAAGCTTTTTTTTTTGCTTTTGGTTGAGTTGATATGGCAAATGTTTCAATTGTCCCTAAGGCAGATGATGACTTATTTGATGCCGATAATTACACTAGTAAATTTTAACAACAACCATCATATCATATGATTACACAAATAATCAATTTTATTATTACACTAGTAATTAGTCTATGTCAGAAAAAAGAGGAAAAAAGGGAAATGATAAAACAAAATAGATCTATATGGGCTACGGTACAACTTTCACCGTAGAAAACTAAATGTGATTTTTTTGAAATTATATTGAAGACATTGCAAAAAGTTGCATTTTTTGGATTTCTTCTTGAAGAAATTGCAAC